>RCWM02000397.1:0-617500 GCA_003667255.2 Euschistus heros | reverse complement strand
AAGGTCTCGCGGACGGAATGGGAGACGGCATGCAATGTTAGACATATTGGGCAACACTTTGATAATGTGGACGTTACTCGGCGTCTATAGACGAGATAAGTCACAGTCAAAGTTCCACATAAACATTAAAACTTCTCTTCAAACCTTCATTTTATAACTAATGTCAATAATTGTAATATAACAATAAATATTTATAATGACTTGTTTATATAAAGTTTTTAATTATTTTATTTAATAAACGGAAAATTAATTCAGTTAATATTAAGTTAATAACGGTTGCAGAAAAAAATACGTATTCAACTCGAGTGTAAAATAATTGACTCAATATGATCAAATATGAAATATATATGAAATGATTATGAAAGTTGAATACCATGCCTCGTATCTCTCGCTCAAGATGAAAACTGGCACTGGAATCTCTGGCTGCAAAGCTAAATGTAACAGTGGCGGATATATAAAAGAAAATTATTAAGCACAAATAAAACAGGTATTATTATAATAATGATCATATAAACTAAAGAAAATAAATAAATGGAATAAGATGAAGTAATAAGTAAATAAAATAAGTAGATAATTATAATCTTCTATAGGTAAATAATTATAGAAGATCCTCCTACGAAGGCGTTACTATCCTATGTTGCCAATAAGCCACAAGAGTAACAGTATTCTCGTTCTGTGAGTAACGTTCATGACAGCAAATTTAAAGGATAATCATAAAATAATCTTATTGTAAATAATATTTCGTTATTTCGTCAAAAATATCAATTAAACAAATTAAAATAGGTTGGGGATACGATGATAATTATAAATGTATTTAATTATTGGTTGGTATAATAATTATGTATTTCGAAAATTGTATCTAAAATAAAATCTATTTATCGTCTCTAGTAGACCTTTTTTAATCAACTAATCAACAAGTGCACTCACGCACAACTTTCAGGCTTTGTCCTTCTTCACGTAGAAGTTTTATGTTACTCGACCCTACACAATTGCATCTAAATTTAAAAAGTCAATCCTCACCCCAACGTTTCGGTATACAACTATCACGCTTACCCGTCAATTCAGAGCTGAGTACCATTTATTGTTTTCAACTACTTTCCCCCCATCTTTCAATTGGATTTGGTGCCAGCACCACTTTTATTTTAAGGCAAAGAACTTACATGCAATTTTTATGCTCTCGTAATTAGCAAACATCTGATCGTCTAAAAAAAATTAGCGATTGATCTAAACAGATTATAATCTGAAGCTACAACATCTGGGCTATACGGGAAATGAGACAAAGCGTTGACTCTTTGCAGTCCCGATCATTTTTTCTTGGAATGGGGATTACCGTGTTGCAAAAAGGCTTGGTTCCTGTTAACCAAAGCGTGGTTCTTGGCACACCAAAAAGGCGTGGTTTGAGTCCACTGCCGATCTAAATGAGCCAAAGGCACAAATTTCTTTGGCTCCCTTTGCTTGAACCTTTTTCTTTTGCTTCTGACATTGCACGTGAATACAAAAAATGTCCTTTAGTTTTGAGGTATAGAACTTATCAAGTTTTAAAAACTTGATATAACGTTTTTAAGTCCTCATAATTATCAAAGATCCGACTTTTTAAAAGATGAGCCATTGATCTAAATAAACTATAATCTAATGTTCCAATACGCAGGATGAGGCAAAACGTTTACTCCTTCCTATTCCGATAATTTTTCTAGGTTAAACTAGTATTAGTTGATACTTTGATATAAATAGGACAAAGCCATTCTTAAACGTTCAGTTAAGGGTTGTGTTCATTCACAAGCACTTTAGTAACAACCTATTTTATTACATAAACCAATTAGTGAATCTATTTATAGTAGTGATAATATACGTTCCTGTTTATGTGTCTTAAAAAGTTTTGTGGTCTTTAAGATCTCAAAATTTTAATTTTTACATAAAACTTTGTAAGCTTAAAAAATATTCATAAAACGTAAAAGTGATTTAGGTACTGTGAAAAACCATTGGCAGTGGTTTTAGTTTTTATATATTTTTAAAAAAACAGTTATTCTTGGAGAGAAAATAAGCAATCTATTTCTGAAGACCATGACGGAACGACGCCGCATTGAATCCTAACCACTGTTTTGTATGGATGAACGACCAGGAAACTGCTCCATAGTAGCCTCGGCAAAAATAAATTATAAGGAAGATATTTTTAAGATTCGTCCCAAGTCTAGGAAATGGACGCTCCTCATGAAGTTCCAATCTCCCATCCCACCATCGACTATACGGAGATACAAGAATCTGTTTTGAATCCACAGACACTTCTAGAAGATATAAGATTTTTACAATAAAAATCACCACAGGACCTATTTAACATAAAAACACTTTTGGGAAATAAAACTATTATTATTTATACATGTTTCCTAAAATTCTAAGCAAAAACTGATCGGTCTAGTTTGGAGTATTTTAATAGAAGGAAAATGTATGTATTAACGTAACATTGCAGATTTATTAATTGATCACATTATTCGACATGGATCAAGAGTATTAATAAACTCTATACATATTATTATTAAAAACATAATTAAGGGACCGTCAATTTACCACACTACTTTCTTGTCAACTCCACCCCCTAACTTTAGGACCTTGTAGCTTTAAGAAGCCCTACCGCTTGGCATTTTAATATATTGGCATATATATACATATATACATATTTCTTGACTGTTACTATTAAATGTTTAGTAAGGTTTTTGAAGTTCAGTCAATCGTTTTAGCATTAAATTATTGCTTATACCTTCTGCTATGGAAATATATAAGTAACTGAATTTGTTGCTCGTTTTTAAGAAACAAAAATCAACACTTTGTCGTAGTTGACAAGTATTCCGCTAAATTATACCATAATGGTTTATTAAAAAAATTAGTTGCTCACATTGTTTTAGCATTAAATTATTGCTTATACCTTCTGATATGGAAATATATAAGTAATTGAATTTATTGCTCGTTTTTAAGAAACAAAAATCGACACTTTGTCGTTGCGGACACGTAACCGGCGCAATAAGACCTTTATGGTTTATTAAAACAACTTGTTGCCCACTTCGTTTTTGTTATAAATGAATGTTTATACCTTCTGCTATACAAATATATAAGTAACTGAATTTGTTGCACGTTTTTAGGTTTTGAAAATAGATACTATGTTAAGTCACCACGGATAAGTTAAGTCAGATAGTAAAACAGTTATTGTTAATTAATAGAATATATTTATATATTTATCTTTAAGAAATGTATTTATACTGTTTAAATTCATTAATTATTTTTAATAGATTTTGTTACATTGTAGTTTATTTAAGATAGCGTGAAATTATTTGGATGAAATTTCATCATTTATGGGTTAGCGGTAAACACCCTTATGTGACATTATTTTTTTTATTTTAAATAATTTAATTTTTGGTTCCAAAATCAGACCCGTTGCAAAAATTATCAAAATTTCAAGAATCGTATTAAATCAAAGAATATTCAATCTAGTTTCAAATTTAAGTATAATATAACAATCAGAATACAATGAAGATTTTATTCTCAAAAAATGATAATGTATTTTAAACAGAAACATAATTTAATCCCTTATTGACAATAATCGCAGATGTACACATCTCTTTTTCAACTCCAAAGCACAATCCAATCCACATGGGCCCATAGTGAGCACATAACCCAGTGTTCCATAACAAGGCACTAGCGAACCAGCTTCTTCAAGATCATTACCCAAAACTGTAGGTCTGCCTCATTTTTTTTTCCCCTGCATCTTCAGGTATGGTGCACCTGCTAACGTTCTGGAATGGATGAAAATTAGGCCAGCGACATCGCAGGATGTCAGAAAGGCCATCTCGGACTTAAAGAAATTTTCAGGGGAAATAGGTGAGTTGAACCATTTCCTAAATTTAATTCCGCTTATTGACACGAATTGAAGCAATAGCGGATGAAAATTTGCTAGACACTGGGGATGCCAATTCCTTGAAGGTTGCACTGGTTTGTCGAGTGAAGCGGAGCGTACTGAACCAGATACAGGCAGATAAGGAAACGCCCTGGCCAGTAGTGAAAGATAGATTAAAAAATGCATTCGGAGGCGGAAGATGGACCCCGGAAGAGGACATCTTTCAAATGTTTAGAGAGACTAGGAGACCGAGGCAATCCAGCGGCCAATATGCAGCAGCGCTTCTGGCACGATTCAACCGAATCACAGAAAAGTTAAGGGAAACAATAAGTGCAGCAGAGGCAGAAGCAAGGATGGCATTCCTGTCCACTATTCTAAAAGTACAGTTGGCGAGAGAAACCAGAAAGAAAGAAGGACTACCATAGGAAAGCACATTTGTCGAGTGTGCCCAAGAGATGGTGGACACCAGTGTGAGAGAGGAGGAAACTCGCATGGAGATTGAGGAGCCTGGATGGAGCAGGGTGTCATATAAGCGCTCAGGACCGACTCCCGTCGGCAACAGTAGATGGGACTTCTAATATAAAGGAAAAGAAGGAGCTGAAGGAAAACCGGGACGAGCAAGGCCACGAGCCACCGGCAGAAGAGAGGACAGAAAATGCCATGGATGTGGGAAAGCGGGGCACCTCGTTACTCAATGCCCCCGCACGAAATGTTTTAAATGCGGTACGGAGGGGCACATAGCCAGGCAATGCCCATATGTGTACCGAAGAGACAATCGTGGGGAGCCAATGGAGGTTAACGGCCAGAAGATAAGGCGAAGCAGACGCAGAACAACTAAAAGAGAAGACTCGGCATCTGACACCACAGATGTAGGAGGAACGTCTGAATCGGAAGAGGAGCCAACCGGACCAGGCAGTAGAAGCAGACCGAGGAGCAGGTGACAACGGCCAGTGGAGGAGAGAGGATTGCAGGACAGCAGCTGAGGAGGAGGTCAGCAGAGAGGCAACCGCAGACTATTAAGTAAAAATACAAAGTGAGGAGATGGCGGTTTGCCTTTAATTTGAGTTGGGTGAGTGAAGTGTTTGGTAGACACGGGGAGTTCCATTACTATTGTATGTAAAGGGGTATTAGAAAAGTGGTATGGGAGTAAGAGGGCAGTTCAGATCAAGGGTTGTAATTGTAAATTGATTACCCTGGGGGATCCATGTAGAGTAGAGGGGGAAGCCTTAATAGAGCTAGATAGGTGGGCCAAAGAAAAGGGTAGTTTAAAGGTGGAGGAAATGCCTAGGGAATGCCAGGTGATTATTGGTTGCGATCTTCTAAGTAGGGCCAGAGCGACAATTAGAGGCGATGATGGGAGGTGGAGCATCAGTGTAGGGGGATAATATAGGAAATATATAGTGTAGGGGAATTTCCAAGGGATGCCTTAAAAAGAGAATATGAGGCCATATTTTTCAAAGAGGGGGATTCGCTGGGAATAACAGGTAAGACGGTCCACGAAATTCCATTGAAACAAGAAAGAGTAACGTATGAGAAAGAGAGGAGATACCCTCAAGCTCTAAGACAACATATTAGGGAGGAGTTGGATAGGCTCAAGAAACAAGGGATTATAGTGGACAGCACCTCGCCCTATAATAGCCCCTTATGGGCTGTGAAGAAGTGCGCACCTGGAGAAAATAAAGAAAAATATAGAGTCGTTGTCGATTATAGGAAATTGAACGACAACACCACGGATGAGAAATACCCGATTCCCAGGGGTGACAATTTTCAGCACACTGGACTTAAAAGCTGGATATCACCAAATAAAGATGCACCCGCGGGACCAGCACAAGACAGCTTTTACATTTGAGAGAGGGCATTTTGAGTTTACTCTGATGCCGTTCGGACCGAAAAACGCGCCGATAACATTCAAGAGGCTTATGGACGAGTTCTTGCGGGGTATAGATAAATCAATGTGTCAGGTCTATATGGACGATCTGTTGGTTTTTAGTAAAACGGAAGCCCAGCATGTGGAACACTTAAAAAAGATCTTTGGTAGAGTTAGAGAATTCGGACTAGAGAAAAGTCAATCCTGGGACAGGAGCGCATACATTTTTTAGGGCACACGATATCGAGAGATGGGGTAAAACCGGATATTGACAAGGTAAAAGCAATCCAAAGGATGTCGGTCCCCAGAGATGTGCAGGGTATTAGAAGACTGCTGGGTGTGCTAAATTATTATAGGCGGTTTGTACCAGATATGGCGGATTACCTGGTACCTCTGAAAATCCTTCTAAAAAAAGGGATGAAAGTGGTAGTGACGCCGGAAATGGAGGATGATATCCAGAAATGCATGAGACGGCTCCAGGCAGAACTGGTCTTAGTGTTTCCAGATTTCACGAAGCAATTTACTATCACAACCAATGCCAGTGAGTACGCATTAGTAGCTCCCCGACTGTACTAGAGGTAGGACGCATGCTATAGAGCTCGTGAGGATTATCCCCACCTTCCCAGCTGTCTCCTAGTGTCAGTGTTGCTTCAGAGTCAGAAGAGGTAAGACGTGTTTTACACGTGCTGTCTAACAAAGTGGTTTAAAATGGTGTACATGTACGGTTGAGGCCCGAACGACATTCGTGCGAATCGGGGCTCCCTGCGTGGTGGTTTGGGAAATATTCCAAAAAAAAAAAAAAAAAAAAAAAAAAAAAAAAAAAAAAGACCAATCGTTATTGTTGTTTGTTATTTGTTGTTTTTTTTTATAGACTAATTGTTATTGTTGTTGAACAGGAGTGGTGTTAAAAGTGTTTTAGTTGATAAGAAAAAAAAAATAGACAATTATAATATAAAACAGTCATTAGGAAAAATAGGGTTTGGAAAACCCTATTATACGTGATATATTACGTTAAATTGGATGCCAACATCCAAACCTGCAAAAATGGCTGCAGAAGGCGCAGATAATAACCATTATCTACAGGAGGTCCCAAAACCTCAAAGGGAAAAATTTGAGGAGCAAAAACAAGAAGATGGTGGCGACTCAGATGACAAAATGGCGGCCGCCATGGAAGGGAAAAAAAGGAGACTATCCGTGGTGTCGGTGGTCTCCTCAGACACTTCTCCATCTGGGAAGTCCCCGGAAAAGAAGAAGGCGGCAGGCCAGGCCAAAATATCAACCGAAGAAGAAGAGGACCTTCTCCCAGAAGAGATTTTAGCAGAGTTTAGAAGACTCATCGTAGTCTTCCAATCCAAGTTGAGGGAGGCTCAGGTGGAAAAATATGTGGAGGGGGTCCTCTGCAGATGTCTCATTGAAACGGCAGATATGCTAACAAGGGAGGTTATGAAGAACAACTCCCTTAAGGCAAAAAAACGAAATACTACAAGAAGTAATGATGAAATGGCGTTCAGAGGAGAAGGCGGTGTCTCCCAGAACAGTCACGAAGACAGTCCTCCAGGACGAGAAATTTGTTGGAGGACTGCAGCAGAGAGTGGCCAAAGGGGTAATAGACACCGCCATCGCCATCACCGACGAGAAGATGGAAGAAGAAAGGGAAAAATACGAGAGGACCCTGGCTGAGAAAGAAAGGGCCATCGAGGAATTAAAAAAGAAGAAAGGACTTAGGGTCACTATCGAGGAACCCAAGCCAGGGTCCTCGAAAAGTAAATATGGGAACCTGCCTCCCGCACCGTGCCCTAATAAATGGATGGCAGAAGATAGTAAGGGGAAAGGATCCCAAGAATAAGGGTGTCTCCGAATCGGAAGGGGAAGAAGATGAGGAGTACACCCTAGTACAAAGAGGGAAAAATAAGAACAAGAAGAAGAAGGAAGAAGGAAAACCCCAGAGGCTTACATATGCCAATATCTTGGCAAAGGTATCCCAAGGGACCCCTAAAAAGCCAGAAGAGACGGCCACGTATATCACCCTTAGAGGAAGTGGTGAGGAGTAAGAGGGCCTAGAAGTAAGAGGGGTCCCTAAGCATTGGGACGAGCCCACAATAGAATCACACCTCTGGGGGAAGACAAACCTCAAGAAACCGGAAGTAGAGGGAGCCAGGAAGGAGTGGTTAAGAACCTGTTTCTCCACTCCGGCAAGGGGCGGCCTCACGAGGAGCTGGATTCTCGAGGCACACCCCGCTATGAGGTCTGCCCTGATGACCCTGGGCCCCGAGGATGTTAGCGGAGGTTGGTGGTCACTGTCCATCAGAGATCACCTTGACACCCCACTCTGCCTAAAATGCCAGGACTACGGGCATATAGCAAAGAATTGCAAAGCTAGTGAAGTGGCTTGCAGATGGTGCACGGGGGTCGGGCATGTAGCCAAGAACTGCCCGGAGAAGCTAAAGGAACTCCCCCATGCTGTAGAAATTGCCACCTTAAAGGCAGAGTGGGGAAGGAATCCCTGCACTGTACTGGCAGTAAGGATTGCCAGATACATCTAGAGATGATGGACAGGGAGGCGAAGAAGACCCGGTATGTGTAGGCTGCATATTCTGCAGGTCAATATGGGCCGAAGACGAGTGGTCGCGGACGAGCTAAGAGCTCTCACCCGAAGCTGTGACATCATGGTTGTTCAAGAGCCATGGTGTCAAAGAAATTTGGTCGCAGGGTTTGGTGTCACGTCGAGGGTCGTGGCTCTGAGCAGTGGACGGAGGAGGCCCAGAGCGGCGATAATCATCGTCAATCCAAACCTCGACGTAATGGAGCTAAAGCAAAATACCACAGCGGATCAGGCGGCATGTTACATTAGATGGGGCAGAATTTCATTTGCCCTCGTGTCCTCGTACATGCCGCCGAGGCCGGCAAACACAGAAGAACACATTTCCGCTGTGAAGGCTGTCGTACTGAAGTACAGAAATGCGATAGTCTGCTCCGACACCAACTCCTGGAGCACGGCCTGGGGTTCAGTGCGCACGGACGTAAGAGGTAGAGCAGTGGAAGAAAGCGTAGCGAGGTGCCAGTTGGTGATAATGAATGAGCCCTCTGGTCCCACATTTGTAGGAGCAAGGGGCCAGAGCTGGATCGACCTGACACTCGCCACAGCAGTAATGGCTAGACGCATTGCGCACTGGGCCTTACGGTCAGACACGAGCTCCGACCACCGGGTCATCGCCTTCAGTGTCGTGGAGGAGGAAGGCACAGCCCAGGAAGTGGAGAAGGGCTTCGTGACCCGGACGGCGAACTGGGAGAATTATACCAGTACCCTGGAGGGAATATTAACCGATAGAGAATGGGAAGAAATGGCACCGATGGAAGGTGAGTCGGTTATCGATTACAGAGTAGAGATGCTGACGGGTGCCATCAGAGAAGCGGCGAGTATTTCCCTCCAGCGCCGTAGGGTGAGAGCACGTCCGGTCCCATGGTGGACGCCGGCCCTAACACAACTGAAAAGAGAGTTTTACAGGGCCAGGCGTAGGTACCAGGAATGCAGAGAAGAAGATAGGAGAGCTGCACTCCGAGTTGAGTACAAGCATAGGCAGAGGGTATACCGAAATGGTGTTCGGCAGCAAAAGAGGATATCCTGGGATGAGTTCATCGTTAAGGAATCAGAGAAGAATCCCTGGGGAATACCCTACAGGGTGGCAATGGGGAAGGTTAAGCCGCTGCAGCTGATGGCGGCTATTAGGGAAGGACAGACCCAGGTAGCCACCCTGGAAGAATCAGCGACTATGTATATAAACTCTACCTACCCCAGGGATGATCCGTCCCAGGATAATGAAGAAGACACCTTCGTCAGAAGCACCACGGTATACCCCCCAGGTACCGACCTATGCCCACCATGGGATATATGGGACCTTCGTCTTGCCGTGGAGAGACAAAGGACCGGTAGAGCCCCAGGACTAGATGGAGTCGACGCGGCGATCCTCAAAAGCAGTTCTCCCTACATTGAAGATGAGCTGCTTGCCATCTTCAACTATTGCTTGGATGAGGGGTACTTCCCCAGTAAGTGGAGGATCGCCGATTTGAGACTCCTCTACAAAGGAGGAGGTAAGGATAAGGAGACGGCTAAGGCCTATAGGCCTATATGCCTCCTCCCAGTAGTAAGTAAAGTCCTGGAGCATCTGATTGTTACCAGCCTAAGACCGGTCCTCAGAGCAGCGAGTCACCCACGGCAGTTCGGCTCGACCCGTGGCAAGGGAACTACGGATGCGCTGTTGAGAGTGCGCCAAGACGCGGAAGGGAGGGCGGAGAAGTTCGTCATGTTATTGTTATTTAATATTTCCTCCGCCTTCGACATCGTGTGGTGGCGTGGCGTACTCCAGCAGCTGCAGAGGTTCAACACCCCCAGCAATTTGTACTCCCTCGTTAGTAGTTACCTAAGTACTAGAAGCGTGAAGATAAGAGGTAACTACTACGAGGTGGATAGAGCAATAGAGAGGGGCTGTCCACAGGGTTCGGTCCTCGGGCCTGCCCTGTGGAAGCTAGTCTTCGATCAGTTGTTGGGGGAGCTAGAGGGAAGAGGGTTCCTTGCCACGGCCTACGTCGACGACCTGGCAGTCATCGTGGCCACAGACAGCAGAGCCAGACTCAAGACCGAAGCGGAAAGGTGCGCCAGTTTCGTAGGAGAATGGTGTGCGAGAAAGAAGTTGAGTATGGCGGCAGCCAAGACCCAGGCCATACTCATAAGGGCTCCACGGATAGGGCTCACCCTATCACACTGAACATAGCAGGTGAGAGGATTCGACCAGGTGAGGAGGTAACTTACCTGGGAGTAAGGTTTAGGAAGAAGTTTGATCCAACCCCTCACCTGGAGTATTTGAAGTGTAGGGTGGCCCTATCAATCAATAGTTTAAGCAGAATAGGGGGTGCCTTCTGGGGCCTCAGATATCCAGCAACAATGACCATTTACAAAGGCGTGGTCTTGGGTATACTGAGGTACGCATCCCCTGCGTGGAGCAATAACCTCGCACAGTATAAGAAGAGGAAACTGGCCACGATACAGCGACTGGCTCTGCTGCGGGTCACGAGGGCGTACAGAACGGTGTCGCATGAAGCAGTGCAGGTACTGGCTGGAGCGATGCCCCTGGACCTTGTCCTCAGAGAGGACAGAATTAAGTATGAAGTAAAGAGGCAGGGGCCGGACGCGCTTCCAGAGGGACTCCGACAGCGTATCGGCGAGACCCCTAACCAATGGAAAAAGATGCTTCGGGAGGATTCCATAGAAGAGTGGAATGGGCGGTGGGTAGCATGCCAGAAGGGCGCCACGCTGAGAAAGTTCTTCCCCACCGTCCAGACAAGATTAGAAGCGAGATGGGTCCTCCCTGACTACTGTGTCTCGCAGATACTTACAGGACATGGAGGGTTCCGGGGAAAGCTCAACGAGCATGGAAAGGAAATTGACCCCCGGTGCCCGACTTGTGGAGTCCCAGAAACAGCTGAACATGTAGTGTTATCCTGCACTGAGATGGAAGGACACCGTGCCAGGTTGTCAAGGAAAACCGGAATCTTCACCCTCGTCGAAGCGGACTTCCCCCGACTCATGGAAGAAGATAACTATCCCCATTTTAGGGAATTTATCTACGGGTGGAAGGAAGTGGTGGGCCCTACGCACTTCACCTTAGGAAGGTCCATCCCCGCGGTCGGCGAGCCACCACCAGCGGAAGAAGAAGACCAGCGACCCTGAGGACTAGAGGAGGACCGGACGGATGCTGTGGACCAGGAGGGCTGGACCAAGCAGACCGGACGGATGCAGTCTCAAGGAGAGCTGAAAGGAGTGGACCGGACGGATGCAGCGTCCCAGGAGGACTGGACCGGGCTCACCGTCCGGAAGAATGAAGGATCAAGGTGCGGTCGCTAAGGCGTACAATGTATGGCCAGTCCGCACCACAGAAAATAAAAGAAGGTGCGGTCGCTAAGGCGTGCAAAGCATTGCCGGGCCGCACCATAGGATTGTTCCCAAGAAATAGAAAAAAAAAAAAAAAAAAAAAAAAAAAAAGTACGCATTAGAGGCAGTATTATCCCAAGATGGGGAACAGGGAGAGCGTCCTGTAGCTTATACCAGAAGGCTCACGGATGCGGGAACCAGATACAGCGCATTGGACAGAGAATTGCTCGGGATCGTGTGGGCCATCTACCACTTTAGACCATATGTTTTTGGTAGGACTTTTCGTGTGGATACCGATCATAGGCCACTACAATGGGTAGGAAAACTGAAGGAATCCTCGGCGCGAATCACACGATGGAAGGAGTTCTTAAGCCAATATAACATGGAAATAGAGTATAAGCCGGGCAAATAAAACGTTGTAGCTTATTGGTTATAGAGTGCGCTAATGATTAATGCTATAGAAGAGGACAGGGGAAATACGTCCAAGGACGTGCGGCTATTTTTGAGTGAATGGACACCAGATGAAGAAGACCACCCGGTGTGATCTTGTTACCACAAGTACTTGTACAAGTAGGACAGTAAGTGTCAGGCTAGCTAATGGAGAAGGGGGTGGGGAGAATTAGTCAGGAAATGAGAATGAGCCAAAAAAAAAAAAAAGAACCCCAAAAAAAAAAAAACACACCAAAAATATTGTTGAGCGCCACGTCGTTTATTAATGGTAAAACGACGAAAACCTAAGATAAAAAAAAAATAAGAGACAAAATAAAATAAGATTAAATAAATCAATCAAATAGCCCCAAGAAAAAAATATTTTAAACTGTAAAATCTTCGAAGAAAGGTAAGGAAAACAATAGATAGTTTAACTCTTAAATATACTTCCACCAATTAATTGCGATAATTAATCAAAACCAAAAACCCATTAATGTTGAAACATAAAATAAAATAGAATTATTTTATTAATAATTTTGTGATTCTCACCTCTGAATTCAAAATTCACCACCATGCACTCAGTCCTTAGAAATGACCCTTGACCATTTCCATAAATCTGAATGTATAATCATTAAATGGTAACACTTATTATTTTTACTCAATAATCAAAATTATCTCTCCTTCAATGTTGGTCACCACTTTTCCTGGTTTTTGTTTTTAATTGATTTGAGACCAAGATGCAAAAGGAAATTAAAAACATAATAATAATAATTTTCAAACGAGAAGGAAAGAAAAAAAAAAAAAAACACCAATTTTGTTAATAAGGAAATTGGACCATATTTATTACTGTTAACGAAAATTATTTTTACATATTATGATTATCAAAATTCAATTTTACAAAATTTACAAATTAATTAAACAAACAATATCTAATATTGCTTTGTAAATAGGTGGTCCAAAAATATAAAATATTTGCGAGCTCGCTTTCAAAAAAAAAAATATTACAAAATAAAAAACAAACAAAAGTTAAACAATTTCTCTCTTTTAATACTAATTAACCAAATTCAGCAACCATTAAATAATTTATTGTTTGATTTATTCTGGTACCAGCACAAATAAACTTAAAATAAAATAAAACTTATCTGGGTGCACCCTTCGGCGTTAACGAGCGATGTATTGGTATCAAGGGACGGCCACAATTTCTTCTTCTCCAATTTTGTTGTTGAGTCCACTTAGAGCTGTAGATGACGTTGACTCATAAATTTTCTTCGATGAATAAATCCCCTGTCGGGTAAGAATCCAAAATTCCAATATTTGGAGTCCAATTTCAAAGAAAGAAATGAAAATCCGGCCTTGCCGTTTAATGAGCGTCTGTCTCCTAACTCAACACAATCACTTCTCCGTTGAGACCTGTCTATCTTCTTTTGTTTTGGCTTTTGTTTTTGTTCCGTCGCCTATTATTATCACTCTTAATCCGTCGACGTATTTTATCAAACTTTTAATTCTGGTCTATTTTAGCATCAAAATTCATTTACCTTAATAAAATTAACAATATTAATTATTTCTGTAATGAAAATTATTATTAAAAAAAAAATGGAAAAATTTATTGGCAAAAGAAATTTATAATTTAATAATTCGTGGATAGGGGCATCACCAACATTGTTTTATTTAACATTCAGCTTTCTTATTAAAGCAATTGAAAAAAAAAAAAAAAAACTAACATGAAATCGGAATCAGAAAAAAAAAAAAAATAATGTTAAAAAAAAATTAACATTAAAAAAAATTAACGTTAAAACTTGACTTCCAAACTCCTCCTATAAACTTTTTTTTATTTTTTTTTTTCTTTTATTTCCCACCTTTATCGAAGTGTAACACCCACCACTCACGTACAAAAAAAAAAAAAAAAAAAAAAAAAGGATGCAATCCTGGGTTAACCAAATCGAATCATCAGGAATCCGTTTCTAACTAACCTTCGGGAGACCCTTTTAAATCGCTTATATGCCAAACACCGGCCGGACGTCCACTTTCCACATCTTCAAGTTCATAAGTTACCCGGGACGTTTTACGTATTATTTTGAACTTCCTGAACTTAGGTGCCAATTTGCTGGAAAAATAGGCTGCAGCATCCGATTGAGGGTGAGTTCTACACCAAACCGTTTGTCCTGGAACAAATTCCACTTCCCTTCTCCTCAGATTGTAAAATCTTTGTGCTTTCCCGTAGGCTCTATCCAATCGATCTTGCACTTCCTGGAATAGTAACGGCATGTTCTTCAATTTTTCAAGGTGAGCATTTCGATCAATGGCAATTGGTTGATCCGAGTCCCCAGATGCTATTTCTGCATGATCCTCTCCTGATCTCGGCAATTCCCGGCCATAGTTCAAGTATGCGGGTGAGAAGCCAGTAGCTTCATGTACGGAAGTTTTTAACGCAAAACTGATACGAGAAAGTTCCTTGTCCCAAATTCTTTGGTTATCCTGTATATAAGAAGCCAACATAGTTTTCACTACCCGATTTATTCTTTCGGTTGTATTTGCTTGTGGATGATAAAGAGCCGTATACCAGGGGGTGACCTTATATTCTTCTAACTTCCCCAGAAATTCCTTCCCTTTAAATTGGACTCCATTGTCACAAATTACAAACTGTGGGGCCCCAAACATATGGAAAACGTGCTCTTCTATTTTTTTTTTTTTTTTTTCCGATAAAGCCTTGGAAGTAGCTTTTCTTAGTGGGATCAAGATGGAATATTTGGTAAAATAATCACTTATTACCAACAGAAACCGATTTTGTTTCGTTGACAGAGGCAATGGCCCCATTAAATCAGCGGTGATGATCTGCCATGGTCCGTTTGCAACCCTTCTACTCCCCATAAGTCCAGCTGGAGCTTGTTGTGATGGCTTTAAACTCAGACACGTTTCGCACCTCGCCACATAGCGTGCTACATCCCCAGCCATTCCTGGCCAGTAATATGCCTCCTTGAGCCTCTGAAACGTCTTGTATGCTCCCTAAGTGTCCAGAAATCGGGCTATCGTGGTAATCAAACAGCAACTGCTTCCGTTGAGACTTTGGTATGACCAATTTCCAGGGACGATCTTCCCCTAAAAACTTATTCTTATTAGATATTCTTTTAAATATCTTATCATCTTCAACGCGCCACGACGGATATGATGCAGGATCTTTATTTATTTTGCCTATCATCCTGAGGTACCACTCGTCCATTGCCGACATCGAGCAATCAATCGCCGCCACTTCAGTATTCTCATTCTGTCTTGACAGGGCGTCTGCAGCAAGGTTGTTTTTACCCGGGCGATGTTGAATTGAAAACGCATACTGTTGTAATTTCAATGCCCAACGAGCCAATCTTCCTTTAGGTTCCTTTAGAGTATGTAGCCATTTAAGAGCCATGTGATCTGTTATGACTACGAATTCCATTCCCTCAAGATATGGCCGAAATTTTTCAATCGCCCATAAAACCGCTAGGCATTCATGTTCGGTTGTTGTAAACTTCCTTTCTGCATTGGTCAGGTTTCGGCTAGCGTAAGCAATAGCTTTTTCTCCCTCATCATGAACCTGAGACAAAATAGCTCCTAAGCCTGTTGCCGAAGCGTCGGTTTGCAGTACAAAAGGTTTACTGAAATCGGGGCACGTTAAAATTGGAGCGGATACTAATTTATCTTTAATTTCTTTAAAGGCTAACTCTTGCGCTTCTTCCCAGCGCCATTTTTTCCCCTTCCGCAACAAATCCGTAAGAGAACTTACCACATTCCAAAAATTAGGTACAAATCGTCGATACCATGACGCTAGGCCTAGGAATCTTCGAACTTGTCGCACAGTCGTTGGAGCAGGGTACGACAGTATGGCTGCTACCTTTTCCGGGTCTACTTGAAGTCCGTTTTCGTTAACCACATATCCTAGGTAACGAAGCTCTGG
The DNA here is from genome assembly GCA_003667255.2 of Euschistus heros. Taxonomy (NCBI): domain Eukaryota; kingdom Metazoa; phylum Arthropoda; class Insecta; order Hemiptera; family Pentatomidae; genus Euschistus; species Euschistus heros. The sequence continues at coordinate 601,467 of RCWM02000397.1, read as the reverse complement.
ACGACAGAAATTACATTTCTCCCAGTTAATTGTTAAATTTGACTCAGCTAGCCGCTTGAATACATCTTCTAAAACTTTCAGATGTTGGGTAAAGTCTGATGTCACAATCACTATATCGTCTAGGTAAACAAATACATATTCTTCCAAATCATCACCCAGTACTTGGTCAATCAGCCTTTGCCATGTAGCTGGGGCGTTATGTAATCCAAATGGCATGCGAACAAATTGAAAAAGCCCTCGTCTTGGAACAGTAAACGCCGTTTTTTCCTGGCTAGACTCCTCCACTGGTACCTGCCAATACGCCGATTTAATATCTATCGAACTTAGATACCGCCCATCACGCAACCTATCCAGTATTTGGGAGACATATGGTATCGGGTAAGCGTCCTTTTTTGTAACTGCGTTGAGCTTGCGGTAATCCACGCAGAACCTGTTCGACCCATCTGGTTTTTTAACAAGGACTACTGGTGAACTCCAGGGACTTTTGGAAGGCACTACTATTCCTTCAGCCAACATTTCATCTAAATCCTTATCTAACTGACTTTGGACAAACGGGGACACGGGGTAATATCTTTGTTTTATGGGTCTTGCGTCCCCCGTATCTATTATATGCTTTACGCTACTCGTGCAGCCCAGCTTCTCCGGATGTTTAGCTTTCCAATATTCTACCAATGCTGCTAATCTATCCTTTTCAGCTGTGGGTAAATTTGAATGACCAATGATAGCGGGGTTCGCTTCTTTTGTGTCTATCACATTAACAAATTCCCATCCATTTCGCATGTCCGATTTAATGCCCATTTCCCGCCAGAAGTCAACTCCTAAAATCAAGTCACACGTCAACCGAGACACTACCACAAATTCAACGATCCTAATTCTTCCGGATAGCTCTACTGGTAATCGAATCATTCCTATATGTGATAAGGGTGAACCATCTGCCTGCGATATTTGAAACTTCGACACATTTTCCAAGTCCATACCAAGGTTTCTGAATACCTCCCAAACTTTCAAACTCATTAGGGACCTTGACGCTCCTGAATCCAACAGTCCACAGAACTCCCTCCCGAAAATCGACACTGAAAGATATGGTCGACTGTCTCCCTTGCATTTACTCTCTGTCGCAAACGAGCCCTGATAGACAGCACGCACCACAGCCAACCAGGTCTGCCATTCAATTGAATTTCTATCGGACTTCGGGGCTTGGAATGAGCTTCGCCCGTTTAAACTCGACCCCCTGATCCGTTTCCCGGTCTCCGTCGACATCCGCAAGTAGTGGTATTTACCTCTTTACGACCACAGAAACCGCAGAAGTTTATTTTAGGTGCTTTACACTCCCTTGACGGGTGTCCAATTTTATCGCAATTCCAGCACCTGCCTTTATAACCTCGCGCCTGCTGATTTTCTAAGCGAGTATGCCTTTTCTCTTCCATTTGAGGGTTTTTTTGAACATCTAATTCAGCTACTTGAGCATTCCCTTTCTTGCTAGTCGGTGAGTAACCCAAATCCGGTTCCAGTAATGTTTTTCGCACCGGAGGTGGTGGTCTGTGCACATTTACCCGCCATCTGCTTTCTTCAAGCATTCGACCTTTCGTCAACAAATCCTTTAAAGAGGTTACTGTGTGCAACGCCAACCAATCGAGGTAAAATGGGTGTAAATTCGCTAAAATGATTTTCAACATTGTAGGCTCTGTTGCGGGAGTTGGTAGCCGATGGAAATAGTTTTTCATGATACTAATATAGTATCCAATACCTTCATCTTCGCCTTGAGTTCGGGCCCTAATTTCGTCCCACAACCTTTCGCTATAATTTTGTGGTTCATATTCTGCCCTAAGCTCTTTCGTCAGCTCATCCCACGATGACAGTTCACGACGCATGGCTTTGTACCATACCAGAGCGCGACCCGAAAAAAGATCATAGCCTGAGTTCAATAAGTCTTCGTTGGAGGCATTCCTTGCTATTTTGAGATCCTCGACCATTTCTAAAAACCCATTCACACTCAATCCTTCCCCGTTGCCGGAAAATTTTATACCCCATTCTCGTACCGGTATTGGTTTTCTCCTTATTGATGAATCCTGTGTAGCGCTTGGTGTGGTAGCACCCATGGAATCTGTGTTTACTGTCGGCGGCGACGACTGTTCTCCATCACTCGGTGGTGGTTTTTTCTTCCATTCATCTAACTGGTCGAACATCGTCAAGCATTCATCAGTATATGCTCGTATATCTTTGCGTTCTTCTTCGGTGGAGGGCTTGAGTCGCCGTAGTCTATTTAGCACATGTTGAAGTTTGGTGGAAAATTTTCTAGGGTCAACCTTTTTACCTTCAGAAGCATCTTTAGAAAGAGCACGAAGTATCTCCATTTTCCCAAGACAAGTCGCCAACTCGGAGGTCGTATCCAAACCTTCAGGCTTTGGTGATTGAATCACTTGTCGTTCTTCAAGAGCTAAAATCTGTCTCAGTTTTTTCCTCATTTCATCGATTTCAGAAATATCGGAGTATTCTCGAATTTTTAACTCGTATTCGAGCTCTTCTTTCAAAAGCCGGCTAACGTCCATACTGATAATTATCAATTCCCAATAAGATAATGAAGCAAAAGATAACACGGACAACAGACAAAAAAAATTAAACTAGCATACAAAAAAAATTCCCGAAATCAGAACGAACTACAAAAAAAAAAAAATAAAGTTCAAATCCCCTGCAAATCAATAAAAAAATATTTAAAAAAATCTCGAATAAAACAATTTAAACTCAATAACCTGAATGAAAACAAAGTTCCTTTTCCATAAAAAAATTTCCTCTATTCTAATCAAATTCTCCTAAACAAAACTCAAACGCCCCACGTTGGGCGCCAAAACTGTTACCACAAGTACTTGTACAAGTAGGACAGTAAGTGTCAGGCTAGCTAATGGAGAAGGGGGTGGGGAGAATTAGTCAGGAAATGAGAATGAGCCAAAAAAAAAAAAAGAGAGAACCCAAAAAAAAAAAAACACACCAAAAATATTGTTGAGCGCCACGTCGTTTATTAATGGTAAAACGACGAAAACCTAAGATAAAAAAAAATATAAGAGACAAAATAAAATAAGATTAAATAAATCAATCAAATAGCCCCAAGAAAAAAATATTTTAAACTGTAAAATCTTCGAAGAAAGGTAAGGAAAACAATAGATAGTTTAACTCTTAAATATACTTCCACCAATTAATTGCGATAATTAATCAAAACCAAAAACCCATTAATGTTGAAAACATAAAATAAAATAAAATTATTTTATTAATAATTTTGTGATTCTCACCTCTGAATTCAAAATTCACCACCATGCACTCAGTCCTTAGAAATGACCCTTGACCATTTCCATAAATCTGAATGTATAATCATTAAATGGTAACACTTATTATTTTTACTCAATAATCAAAATTATCTCTCCTTCAATGTTGGTCACCACTTTTCCTGGTTTTTGTTTTTAATTGATTTGAGACCAAGATGCAAAAGGAAATTAAAAACATAATAATAATAATTTTCAAACGAGAAGGAAAGAAAAAAAAAATAACACCAATTTTGTTAATAAGGAAATTGGACCATATTTATTACTGTTAACGAAAATTATTTTTACATATTATGATTATCAAAATTCAATTTTACAAAATTTACAAATTAATTAAACAAACAATATCTAATATTGCTTTGTAAATAGGTGGTCCAAAAATATAAAATATTTGCGAGCTCGCTTTCAAAAAAAAAATATTACAAAATAAACAAACAAACAAAAGTTAAACAATTTCTCTCTTTTAATACTAATTAACCAAATTCAGCAACCATTAAATAATTTATTGTTTGATTTATTCTGGTACCAGCACAAATAAACTTAAAATAAAATAAAACTTATCTGGGTGCACCCTTCGGCGTTAACGAGCGATGTATTGGTATCAAGGGACGGCCACAATTTCTTCTTCTCCAATTTTGTTGTTGAGTCCACTTAGAGCTGTAGATGACGTTGACTCATAAATTTTCTTCGATGAATAAATCCCCTGTCGGGTAAGAATCCAAAATTCCAATATTTGGAGTCCAATTTCAAAGAAAGAAATGAAAATCCGGCCTTGCCGTTTAATGAGCGTCTGTCTCCTAACTCAACACAATCACTTCTCCGTTGAGACCTGTCTATCTTCTTTTGTTTTGGCTTTTGTTTTTTTCCGTCGCCTATTATTATCACTCTTAATCCGTCGACGTATTTTATCAAACTTTTAATTCTGGTCTATTTTAGCATCACAATTCATTTACCTTAATAAAATTAACAATATTAATTATTTCTGTAATGAAAATTATTATTAAAAAAAAATGGAAAAATTTATTGGCAAAAGAAATTTATAATTTAATAATTCGTGGATAGGGGCATCACCAACATTGTTTTATTTAACATTCAGCTTTCTTATTAAAGCAATTGAAAAAAAAAAAAAAAAACTAACATGAAATCGAAATCAGAAAAAAAAAAAAAAAAATAATGTTAAAAAAAAAATTAACATTAAAAAAAATTAACGTTAAAACTTGACTTCCAAACTCCTCCTATAAACTTTTTTTTCTTTTTTTTTTTTTCTTTTATTTCCCACCTTTATCGAAGTGTAACAATCTTCAGAGGACCAAGCAAGGGTAGAAGAAAGAGCGCCAGAGATGGAAGAAATCGAAGACAATGACAAGCGGCGGCAGATAATCTGGAAAACTAGAACCTCAGAGCTAATGAAGGCGGAATTTAGCAGTTATGGTGGATGCAATATCGTGACATTTTGCTCGCAGCCTGGGGCTACAGAAGACTAGATTTACAAAGCACTGAAACAGGCCTCTAAACACGGAAAAGAGCATCATATTTATGTTGGAAACGCAACGATCTGGGAGAAAATCAGGAGATTATGGCGTTCGGAGCGGCTGGGGGTTGGTAGGACGTTCATTCGTTGCACTTTGATGGTCGAGACATTGAGGGATGAGGGGCGAAAGAGAGAGGTGACGTTGGCTTACCATCAAGGCAAAACTAATCACCGTGGAATACACGAAACCCCACAGGCGATTCGAAGACGATATTTTTGGAAGGGTATGAGTATTTTGTTTTATTTGTTATGTTGTTATGTTTAGTGTATATATATACATACATACATATATATTATATATATCATATGCTATCAAGATGGCTGACCAAGCGAAAGCTCTAAAATTAGCCCATGAAGTTCTGAAAGCTGTTGGAGAACTTCCCACACTAAGGAAACATTTAAAAGAAAGAGTCGTACAAACAATTGAAATATTAGAAAACTACGTAAGTAGTATTATAAATTTTAATGCTAACTCCCCAGAAATAGACCTAACACCATCTAACCTTAAAAGTCAACTTAATAAGATTCCCTATAATGAAGTAGTTAAAAATAAGATTAATAAATCAAAAATTAAACCCCGTTTCAAGGCCATTATAAAACCAATCGTAGAAAATAGTAATATTGAAGAAACTGAAAAAAACATTTAAGACTTTAATTAATCCAAGAACATTAAAATTAACTCTTACCAAAACATCTAAAACCAAATCAGGTTCGATACTACTTCATTCGGACAATCGTGATGATTTTAAAAAAATTGAAAAAGAAATTTCTAATAACCCAACTATAAAATTAGTTAGGTTGGAAAAAAAAAAACAAGGCTAATAGTCAAAAATATAGAAGACGACATAACCTCGTCTAATTTTCTTGAATATTTGTATAGTCAAAATGAAGGAACACCGCTGGTAAAAGATGACATTAGAGTAGTCACAATATTCGATAATAAAAGGAAAAGATCAAGGCATGCGGTCTTAGAAGTGAGTCCTCTTAATCGCGAATTATTGAGGCACCGAAGAATTTTTCTTGGATGTCAAGTGGTTGAGATTGACGACTATCATCGGATAAGAAGATGTTTTACATGTTCTCAATTTCACCACAGCTTCAAGGAATGCCATCAGGAGAAGTCCTGTCCGCTCTGTGCAGAAGAACACGATCTCAAGTAATGTAAAGCTGAAGAGCGACGCTGCACCAACTGCCTGCGGTACAACAGCTCCCTGAAGGAGAAGGACCACCACAAGAAGAGGAACTGCAACCATTCGGCGCTGGACCTCACCTGCCCTTCCTACCTTCTCGAGCTCCAAAGACAAATCGACAGGACTGATTACGTAGTACAGACAGAGTAAGTTAACTGATCACATTATTTACCAACAAATACACTTTATATTTAATGCATATACTCGTAGATAATCAGGAAAAGGACAAGACAACTAAAATCTGTAAATTTATTTCATTTAGTTTTACTTCTTTAAATGACTCACTCTAACAACATAAATATTAAATTACTACAAATTAATACAATGCACTCAAAACACTGCAAAAACGTAATGCAGCAAATAATTGCACAACAAAAATTAGATATAATTCTTCTTCAAGAACCGTACTCATATAACAAAGTTTTTACAGGTTATAAAGGTTATTAAGTATTTCAAACGTTCGATGATAACCCACGGGCAGGTATAGTGTTAATTAACCCTAACCTTGACGGCTGTATGATAACTCAATTTTCCAACAGAGATAGGGTCGTAATGGAGGTTATAATAGGGAAGGATAAATATATTATTGCAAGCTGTTATTTTGATATAAATAGAGATGTAAACATCGATTTAGATAAACTCAACGAACTCGTCGATTACCTTAAAAATTATCATATCGTAGTTGGCATCGATACAAATTGTAGATCTAAAGTATGGCATGATAAAATCACTAATAAAAGGGGAACTTCTTTAGAGGAATTTCTCACTACCAATAATTTCTTAATAATGAATGTAAAATCAGATTTGACTACTTTTGAAGGACATCGAGGAAAAAGCAATATAGATTTGACAATAACAAATATAAAAGCCTCTGGACGTATCAAAAACTGGAAAATATCACATGAGACTAACCTTACCGACCACAATTTTATCTTTTTCGAAATCCAAAATTATATTAATTTGGCCAAATTGACAAAAACTATAAAATACATCACAGCAAATGCGGACTGGAATACTTTTGAAAGTAATTTAAATTATCAACTTACAAAACAATTTCTACTCTGCTCCATTGAATCCTACACCATCGATGAACTGCAAGAAAATATTATTAATGTAATTAATAATATGGACACTAATGTAATCTCTAGAAAGTTGACCTCAGCAATTATTAAAGCACCAAATATGTCATTCAGAATCTCAAACAGAAGACATAATAATAAACAGTACAAGCAGGTACCCTGGTGGAACGAAGAACTGACAAAGTTGCGTAAAACGACTAACAAACTTAGAAAAGAATATCAAAAAATTAAAGATAACCAAGAACTTAGAAATGCCGCCAAAAACAATTACTTGACCAGTAAACACACCTATCAAAACCAAATTAAACAATCGAAACTAGATACTTGGAAAACATATTGTAACAATGCAAAACCATGGGATTGGACTTATAAATGGGCGGCTGGGAAAATTAGAAACCCTTTGCTCTTAAAAACTATTATAACAACTGATAACAATTACACGAATGACATACACGGAACATTAAAACATATCATGAATGATCTAATTAACGAGGATACTCGAGATTCAGACAATTACGAGCATAAAATAACAAGATCAAATGTTTTAAAACCTCCTGAAACACCTGTTGACTTACCGATAGAAAATCAAGAAATTTGTAATGCAATAGAACTACTGAAAAACAAAAAATCTTCTGGATATGACGGAATCACACCAACAATTTTTCAAAAAAATTTTGAAATAATGCCAAAATTACTTCTAAACGTTTATAAATTATTTTATCAAAGAAAAGAAATTCCTGACAATTGGAAAATTGGACTCTTAGTTTTAATACCAAAACCATCAAGTGATAAGCTAAGACCTATCAGCATGCTTCCAATCATGAGCAAAATTATGGATAGCATTATTAAAAACAGACTCGTTTATTTTCTTCTTAAAAATAATATAATAAATAAGCAACAATTTGCCTTTTTACCAAGGACAGGTACACTAAATGCATTGCAATTCCTAAATTTGCATATTACTGATGCTTTAGACAAAAAAGATCAACTGTTAGCTATTAGTCTAGATATCAAAGGAGCATTTGACAATGCTTGGTGGCCTGCTATCCTTTATAACTTGAAACAATATAACTGTCCTCAAGACTTATATTTATTAATTAAAAGTTTCCTCGATAACAGACGTATACTACTAAAAACAAATACATTAACTTACTCAAAATCGTTGACAATAGGGACGCCACAAGGATCAGGAATTTCACCCATTTTATGGAATATTTTAATAAATACAATATTTGATCTAAATTTACCGAACGAAATTAAATTACTAAGTTATGCCGATGATATACTTCTTTTAATCAGAGGGCGATGTTTTAAAAACTTACCAGAACCCGCAAATTCAGCACTACAAAAAATACCAGATTGGACAAAAAATAACAAATTAAAACTAAACACATTGAAATGTAAATATATCATTTTTAGCAGAAAAAGAAATATACCGGACCTAAACCTACATATAGACAAAGAGAGAATCGAAAGAACGGAAACACTGACCTTTTTAGGCGTGCTATTCGAGAAAAAAATTAAAATGGACACAACATATTGAAAAAATATACAATACGACTTTAAAAACCATCAACTCTCTCACTATTGCTGCACGGACAACTTGGGGCTTAAAAGCTGATTCTCTGAAAATTATCTATGAGGCAGCATTGATTCCAAAGATGCTATATGCGGCACCAATTTGGCATAAAGCTATTCAGAAAAAATGCAACCTTCAAAAATTACAGAAGTTACAACGGCTCATAGGAATCAAGATAGTAAAAGGATACAAAACTATATCACATGATGCAGCATGTGTTTTAGCCGGCATGATACCTATAGATTTAAAAATAAACGAAATAGTGAAATTCACATCAATAAAATTAGATAGTTGTGACTACGGAACTATCTTAAAAGATTCAATAGATTACGAGACTAAACCTTCACACTGGCTACACCCTGCGATACACGCGAAAATTAATACACAGTTAACACAGATTGCAGAGAAACCTGCAGACGTTACTAATATATTCACAGACGGAAGTAAAGAAGAGGACAATGTAGGCTGTGCTTGGTTACTTTGGGACAAGAGAGAAAACATGATAAGTGCTAAATATAAGCTGGGTGCAACTTGTTCCAATAACCAAGCAGAAAAATATGCAGTCTTAAAAGCAACGGAATTCCTTCTTGATCTTCCTACTAACGTACACCACGACATTGTAATATTGACAGATAACATGACTCTAATACAATCCATACTTAATCCTAATATTCATGACCAACTAACTGAAATCATTAGACAAAATATATACACACTTATTTTATCAAACATCAATATCGACATAAAATGGGTTAAGGGGCATTCTGGCATTGACGGAAATGAAATGGCTGACACCTTAGCAAAAGAGGCAGCCAAAAGTCAACTATTTCCGTCATATAAGAAAACACCACTATCATTTCTCAAACATGATATTAAACAAAACATAATATCAATTTGGAATGATCGCTGGTTTAAATCTGAAAAATCCCCTAGCCTGCATAAATTCATTCCAAGAATAACAAAAAATAATTTCAACATACTCAAATCCACACATTACAAACTGACACAGGTCTTAACAGAACATGGACAAACTAAAGGATATCTAAAAAGGTTTAATTTAATAAACAGTAACATATGTACTTATGACGGACGAGAACATACATTTAAACACATAATTTACGACTGCTTATTATATGACAGACAAAAATCCAAACTAATTATGACGCTGTTTTCCAAAGGTGAAAATTGGCCTGTGACAGTATATGAATTGTACAACAAATACATAGCTGAATTTACAAAATTTATCTACAGCTTGGACTTTGACCAACTGACCAAAGACTGAGAAGGTGGAAGGACATTTCATGAAAAATCCTTTAAATAGTTAAAATTATGGGCTAAAATCAGCCATGGACCATATTTTTTTTTTTTTTTTTTTTTTTTTTTTTTTTTTTTTTTTTTTTTTTTTTTTTTTTTTTTTTTTTTTTTTTTTTCTAATTTTCGTATTCAATTTGTAATGTTTTATTTGTTTTTTTTATATTATGTTCAATTGTTCAATGATCTGAATTATTTTAATAATATTATTGTAAAAGTTTCAATGTAAATGTAATTATGACAATTAAGGTACGTAGTATACATTTGTATGGAACGTACAACCTAAATAAACGGTCCTTTCAAAGGGTTACTTTGAAAGGAAAAAAAAAAAAAAAAAAAAAAATATATATATATATATATATATATATATATATATATATATATATATATATGTGGATAAATTTCTTGACTGTTACTATTAAATGTTTATTAAGGTTCTTGAGGTTCAGTCATAAAATAAAAAATCAACTATTTTGGCGACGTTTCGAGACTATATTGTTCTCATAATCATGCCCTACAGTGAAAAAAAAAACAGGTTACAATAAAATTATATAAGTTATACAAGTTATTCAAAACATAAAATTAGCTACAGTACAGGTAGGTATATAACAACATGTGTAGGGTAATACAAATATATATAATTACAGAATATAGAGGAGTATGAAGCTACTTACAATGTTACTGGTGGATATGAATAGACTAATAATTCTAGTACACAACTAACCTAGGGGAGTGAGTTTAAACAGAGTTACCAAGGGTTAGTGGGGAAAACCCTATTTCTTAAAAATTAAGTTAAAAGGACCGTGTGGGTATTCCCAAAGACTTACGTTTTTAGACTTACTTTTAATTCGAAACCCTAATGAAATAATAGATGCAGAATGGTGGAAAAAACCAATACATTCCGGAAGATATTTACACTATACTAGTCAATGCCCCAAAAGTTATAAAATAAACACCGCAAAAAATTTAATAAATCGTGCAATAAAGTTATCTACAGGAAAATATAAACAAACCGCGGAAAATAAAGTAGTAGACCTTCTTTTAATAAATGGATATCCACATAGACTCATTTGTAACTTACTCAAACAAACAAATACTCAACAGAAACAACAAAAAAATATGAATAAAAGATATTACACCATCCCATATATACAAACACTATCAGAAAGACTCAGGAAAACACTCACAAATAACCATAAAACTGACTAGACGGTCACATTCAAAAATACCTCCACCAGTAATAAATTGTTTACCAAAACCAAAGATACGGATAAGTTAGAGTTACAGTCTAATATTGTTTATGAAATTCCGTGTGAAGATAGTTGTGGCAAGTCTTATTTTGGTACATCGGAACAATATCTTAAACGACGAGTGTATCAACATAAATACAGTTGCACGTCTATAAATAAAAACCCGAACAAACCTGACCAAACAGCTCTCACCACACATTACAGACAAACAAAACATATTTTTAAATTTGATTTCCCCAAAATTATTCACCATGAACAAAATAATTTTAAAAGAAATATTAAAGAAATGATAACCATAGAAAAATTTAAAAAACCGCGCAATAAACAAAAAAATCAGACGTTTTAAATCTTAACACCTGTTATTCCAACTTAATACATTCAGACCAATGATATTCATTTACATTTTTATACATCATACAAATCATTCTTCCATTTATTAGTATATTACACTGAAATATTTTTGTACCTGCATCTTTGGGAATACCCACACGGTCCTTTTAACTTAATTTTTACGAAATAGGGATTTCCCCACAACCTTTGTAACTGTCTGTTCAAAGTTCCCCTAGGTTAGTTGTTTACTGGAATTGTTAGTCAATTCCATATCCACTAGTAACATTATAAGTAGCTTCATACTCCTCTATATTCTGTAATTATATATATGTTTATTATTCTAACACATGTTATTATTATTCTAACACATCCTTGTACTGTAGCTAACTTGATGTTTTGAAATAACTTGTATAACTTATATAATTTTATTGTAACCTGTTTTTTCACTGTAGAGAATGATTATGAGAACAATATAGTCTCGAAACGTCGCCAAAATAGTTGATTTTTTATTTTATGACTGAACCTCAAGAACCTTAATAAACATATATATATATATATATATATATATATATATATATATATATATACCGGTGACGGATTGTCAATAGATCCAAGTTAAATGTAATGTTCAATATGAACATTCATCCCCGGAATCACATCGCGATTTGCGAGTTATGGATCACTGAACAGAGAGGATTTGCCTGGTTCGGATACGACCCCGGTGGCCTAGTTGGATAAGGCGCCACGCTAGAGAGGTGGAAACTTGGGTTCGAATCCCGACCGGGTCAAATCTTTTCTCTTCAAAAATAAAATAATATATTTAATAATATTTATTTATATCAAGAAAAATTACATATATAGCTAAATAAAAGGTTCGCGGGACTGAGTTTTTAAAAAGAGCGTTTTTATTGACAGACATACATTATACAAGAAAAAGCACAATTTACAGCCTAATACAAGAACTGCGTGTTGAACATCTGAGTCCTACGAGTGACTATATCAGAGTGTCAGCCGGGCACAGGTGGGGGTGGCCTTTTATACAGTTATCTAGGAGAGGGGATAGTGTACATTTATTTATTATCTCTAATACCATTGGGTTTCTATAACTTCTCCCCCCCCAAGTTCCGAGGTCTCCGATGGAACAAATATCTTAGTGTAAATAGGTAAGATTCTATACAATAAAAATAAAAGGTTTGGACCTTATACATTTCTCAGTACCTTTTACACTAAGTCATAACATTGCAATAGGTAACATTCTATAAACAAAAGGGATTGGACCTTATTCTCTAAGTTTATACAAGCATAGAAGGATTAGACCTTGTTTACTAAATTAGAATTTGAACATTTGAAAACAAAAAGTTACAATTATCAACTTCCTATAAACAAAAGGATTATACTTTGAACTTCCTGTTTACTAAGTCAGGATCTGTACACTTGAAAAATAAAAAGATTAAACCTTGTACATTTAACAACAGAATAGGATTTTATACCATTGTCAAAAACAAAAGGATTGGACTTTGAATTTCCTGTTTACCCAGTCAGGATCTGTACACTTGCAAAATAAAAGGATTAAACCTTGCCCATCTCTTAATATTAACAATAAGCTTAAACTATAAAATGTTTATACATTACAAAATTCCTTACATGCTAAAGTATAATTTTCCTTATAACTAAAAGATAACGGGATATTTCTTAATACTAAACAATTCATATCTATACATTATTTAAACAAAAGGACAAATAAAATAAGAGTCTTTGAATTAGTTTCCTCTATTACAAATAATACTTTAGCTTCAAAATTACTCGATTAAAATAATAATATTTTAAATCAAAATAATAATTCAAACACTCCTTTACAATAATTACAATAATTACAATTAATAATAATTTCAAAATAAAATACATACTTTTTCAATGATCAATCAAAATAATATTTCAAGACAAAATAATAGTATCCTAATATTTATGATAGTGACTTCAAAAAATATTAATTACAAAATAAATCGGACAGAATATTACTGTGAAATAAAATAATAATTTGAATGATCTTTTACATTATTAACATTGAATATAATATTTTACAACAAAATACAAAAGTCCGACTTTATTAAAATAACTACAGCATTGTCAATTTAATACAGGTAATTCCTTCAATATAACATAAATATTACTCCTAATATCATTATATTTATTATATTTAAAATAAAAGATTTTTAAGACATTTTAATATTGTTTAAATAAAATTAAATATTTTTAATCAGAACCACTGTCTGAGTCGTAATTATCCGAAATGTTTACACGAAGAGATTCGCTGTCGTCGTCTGAAATAGATTGTTTCTTTTTCCGTTTTTTTCCTATTGGGCCTTTTAATATTGTCGATATGAGTTTTAATTGGTCTTTTGTCTTTTACTACTACATTTACTTTTTTTAATTTGTCTCTACTTTTTATTTTCGCTTGGGTATTTTTCAAATATTCTGTATCCCCTAATTGTTTCTGAATATCTAAAGGGTCTTCTCTATTTTTATTTAATTTTTCTGTCCTTGTCTCTTTTTCGTCATTTATTTTAGATCTAATTAGTTTATGTAATAATTGTTGGTCCTTATGATATTTTAATACATATTGTTCCGTCAGGTCGATGTTTTCGTTTGATTCTAATCTGGAGGTTCCAAAAGTAATTTCATTAGGAGTTAATTTTAATTTATTGTTCAAGGTATTATTATACGCTATTACCGCTAATCTTAATTTTTGTTGCATCGAACATTTATCTTTTTCTTTTCCTATTATTCTCAATAATTCGTTTAGGGTAGAGTGGACTCTGTTCAATAATCCCAAAGAGTTTGAGTGGCTGGCTGAGGTATAATGTAAGATAATATTATTTTCTTCACAAAACTGTTTTACTAAATTATTTTTCATTTTCGTCCCTTGGTCTAATGATATTTGTAGAGGTGTGGGAAAGTATGTCATATAGTTAGTCAGTGCGTTACTAAAATTAAAAATATCTATCATTAATTTAAATTCTGTCTGACTATAAAACTGATAAAATGATATTTTTTCTAAGGTTTGAATGAATATTAACCAAATTACTCTGATAAGTCTATTTTAAATTTTTGAAGTGTAAACCATTCAAATCGTATAATATCTGTAATGCTAACTTCATTTTATAAATGCATAAAAAAATGTTTATAACAATTATATCCAACTTCTTAAAAACAAAAATAAGCAAGAAATCAAGATCGAGACGTAACGTAAACTTATTAACTTTTTAACCAAAAAAATAAACAATACTTAATCACGAAGATGATTAAAATGCATAATTTAACTTTAAACTTAAAACTGTGAAATTGTTTATCCCTTTAGCTTTATATTTAATATTTCGATTCCAGTTATTAACAGAACATTAGATAAAGTGATCATACCTCGTTTTGTTTAAATTGAATTGTTAGAATAATAAAATAAAATAATAATTTTAATTTACAGATTCTCTTTAGTTTCGTCGATACGATGTAATTGTTTAAACATCAAGCATAATAGAAGCTTAAAAATAGAACGAATACAACAGTTTAATCCTAAACGTATTTAGTAACGCATATATGAAAGTTAACATTATTATCGGAGTAAAAATAAATATATTCTTTAAGTGACTAATTACCATTAACATACAATTAATTATTACCAACTAAATTATTAATTAATTATTATTATTAAATTATTATTAAAATTAAATAGTGACTTTTTGATTTGTTCAGAATTTATTACTATTTTCAAAATTACCTATAAACATTAATTATAAACGAAATATTGTAATGAGAAGTAACATAAAACTAAATTTTGCAATCTAAATGAATATGAGATATTTATAATTTTACAGAAATAGTTAAAACGTATTATTAATAATTAATGATAATATTAATAAATTTAAGTATTAACAAAAACTGGTATGAATATAAATTATAATAGTTAAGAGAGTTATCAGATTGAAAAACAATCGTTTTAATTCTATTGTTTAAATCTCTATGCTTCTAAAACATAAAATTGAAAACTAATAATTGGTATGATGTTGAATTCGAAGTTACCAGAATCAACAAATTATCCGATTTAAATATTTTTACTTAGTTTTTTCCTATATTTATACATCTTTTTTGGTACAATCCAAAGTGGGAAATTATTTTTTAGATTTATTTGGTCTGTTTATTACATTTAACAATTTGTTTAACTCTTCATGAACCGTTATCTCGCCTAAAGGAACATTTAGTTGAGGTTTAAAATTTTGTAACTTATTGCCGCAGTGATCCAGCCTACTTTTTATGGAAATAGAAGCTATTATTTCTTTTAATGTCTTTCGGTTCAATTTATTAACCTTTGTTACTTTATTATTTAATTTTTCAACAGTTATTTTCAAATTATTTTTCGAAGCTTTTAAATTGTTTGTTTCTTTCACTAAATTTGAATTTAAATCCTCCGTTTCTTTGATTTTACTAATTATATTTTTTTTCTTTTCCTTCCCGTGACTTATTAACGGTTTTTAATGTTTTATTTAAATTACGATATTCATTTCGGACTGTTTCTTTATTTTTATTAAGTTCTTCAAGTTTTTGGTATTTTAAATTTTCGTCGTCTTCCATATTCTTAAATTTGTTTACAGAATTTTCTGCACTTTCATTTATTTCCGGTTTTATATGTTCTTCGCGAATTAAGTTTTTAACACTTTCCTTTATTTCCGATTTTATATGTTCGTCGCGGATTAATTGTTTTTTTTCATTTTTTTCGTCGATTAGATTTGGTAAATCGTTATTTAAGTTTAAGTCGTGGAATCTATTTGTTTATCCTGGTTATCTATTTGTTTATCTGGTTTAGAATTTAAATTGTTTATATCCGGTCCGGAGGTCTGCTTGTGCTTGGGCCTAATTC
Source organism: Euschistus heros (assembly GCA_003667255.2). Classification (NCBI taxonomy): domain Eukaryota; kingdom Metazoa; phylum Arthropoda; class Insecta; order Hemiptera; family Pentatomidae; genus Euschistus; species Euschistus heros. Next base: position 584,974 of record RCWM02000397.1, on the reverse strand, counting down.
TAAAAAAATGATCCTGTCTTTTTTCCAAAGATTCAATACGCTCCAACAATAATTTAATTTTTTCATCTTTTTCTTCTTCGATTGTATGTACCCTATTAGAAACAGTTCTTATCGAAACGGTGTTTGAATCTATTTGAGGTTGCTGGTAATTTTGCCTAATATTTCTGGAGGGTGGTTTGTTAAAAAATTTATGTTGCGACTGGGGGTCCCACGGTTGATTATAAATCGGAGTCGTATATTCAATAGCTCGCTGTTGCGGCCGGAAGTTATGTTGGTTGTTATTGTTATAAGAATTAGAGGTTGGACCTTGCTCATACTGATACTGTTGCTGTCGGTAATGTTGGGGATTATTATACGACGTATATTGCTCGCGGTGATACTGATGGGGTCGGTAATTTTGATAATCATGGTGGTTGTTAAAATTTGGTCGGTACTCTTTATTTTTGTAATTGTTTTCAAAATTTTTCTTTTTATAATTATTTTGAACTGGGTTTTTTTGGTGTTTTTTATCGCCATAAATTCTATGTACGATGTGAGCCGCGCTGTTTCTTAGTATTTCTTCTAAATCTTCCAACGAATCGAATTTTATATGGTAAATGAAGTCCGTTAGTGCTGGGTGTAAACTATGTACTGCGTGGTGGGATATCTGTTTGTCATACCTATACATTTCGTCCTGTTTGTCAATTATTTCATTGTCAGAGTAAATTCGCGCATATAAATCGCATCTTTTTTGGCCCAGTCGTTCCAAGAAATCGAGTGGGTTTTCATTATGGTAAGTCCGGGTATTTAAAATTTCCGAAATTAATTGTTCTCTAGTTCTCGTGTCTTGGTACTTTTTCTTTAAGAATTTTATTATTTATTTTACTGTATTGAATTCCTTATCGTATACGGCGACTTTAGCTTTTCCAGTTAGGTTATTTAAGATTGTTAAAACAAGTTTAGCTTGATTTGTATTTTTATGGGTATTATCATCTTTACAGTATAAATTATATAAAAATTCGCTATTTCTAATGAAATCAACTAGTTGTAACGGATTTCCGTCATATTCCGGGATTAATGCTAAATCATGATTTTTAATTTCTAGAGCCATATTATTTTCTTTTTTAATTAACGTTGAACCTGTTATGTTTAAGTTACTTAACTTTTCTTCCAAACCATTCATAAAGATAAATGCTAAATTAATATTTTAAATTATTATACTTATTACTAACTTATATTTAAATTACAAAATTACTTAAAAATAAAAAAAAAAAAATAAAATTAACTATACTTTTTCTTGAAACAGCGTTGTCTTCGATGTCTTCTTGATGACGCTCCCTTTAGCTCCTTCCCGTCGATTCTTTAGCAAGAGGTTGTAGGTCCTTTTGGTCAAGGTATTGGAATACCAAAGCGCTCCCAAAGACTTGAAGATCTGCTGATGTACTAATATTCAGCTCCCAATCTTCTCATGCCAATGGAAAGAGGTCTCGCTGTTCTGTACCTGAAATAAGATAGAACTGCCGCGAAGTTACGTTAACGCTTCCAAATGTCCCTCCGTTCGGGCGCCAGCTAAATAAAAGGTTCGCGGGACTGAGTTTTTAAAAAGAGCGTTTTTATTGACAGACACATTATACAAGAAAAAGCACAATTTACAGCCTAATACAAGAACTGCGTGTTGAACATCTGCGTGAGTCCTACGAGTGACTATATCAGAGTGTCAGCCGGGCACAGGTGGGGGTGGCCTTTTATACAGTTATCTAGGAGAGGGGATAGTGTACATTTATTTATTATCTCTAATACCATTGGGTTTCTATAACTATATATATACCGGTGACGGATTGTCAATAGATCCAAGTTAAATGTAATGTTCAATATAAACATTCATCCCCGGAATCACATCGCGATTTGCGAGTGCCCGGTGGGTTATGGATTACTGAAGAGAGAGGATTTGCCTGGTTCGGATACGACCTCGGTGGCCTAGTTGGATAAGGCGCCACGCTAGAGAGGTGGAAACTTGGGTTCGAATCCCGACCGGGTCAAATCTTTTCTCTTCAAAAATAAAATAATATATTTAATAATATTGATTTATATCAAGAAAAATTACATATATATATACCGGTGACGGATTGTCAATAGATCCAAGTTAAATGTAATGTTTAATATGAACATTCATCCCCGGAATCACATCGCGATTTGCGGGTGCCCGGAGGGTTATGGATCACTGAAGAGAGAGGATTTGCCTGGTTCGGATACGACCCCGGTGGCCTAGTTGGATAAGGCGCCACGCTAGAGAGGTGGAAACTTGGGTTCGAATCCCGACCGGGTCAAATCTTTTCTCTTCAAAAATAAAATAATATATATATATATATATATATATATATATATATATATATATATATATATATATATATATATATATATATATATATGTATATTATACAGGAATACGAAAATCCCTTCTACCTGTAGCTGGGAATACCACAAGTTTTAGGGATACCAACTCTCTCAACCCTTTTATCAAAAATTCCCCTGTTCAGTTGTGTACTAGAACTGTTATAATTTAGAAGTAGATACCAACAATGCTGTGGATGCACATATATGCACAGAGATATGCATCCACCAGTTACATTGTAAGTAGTTTCATACTCCTCCATATTTTGTAATATTATGTAGTTAATTAATCTAACGCACGTTTTTATACATTTATATTGTAGCTAACTTTATGTTTAGAAATAACCTCAATAACTTCTTATAATGCCTATAAAAATAGACCGTATTTATCAATGAGCCATTTATGGCTAATAAAACACTTCAAAGATATAGCAAGATCCTCAGGTGAGGATTAAAAAAGACTTCAAAAAATCTTATCAATACACATTAGTACTCGTTGTGAAACTAGAACATCCTGTCTTCCCTTTAACCATTTTATTTAAATTAATTACTTATTAATATTTACTTTCATTTAAAAAAAATAAAAAAAATAAATAAAAAAATATTATTGATATTTAAAACTATGTACAATATAGAACTAGTAAGTGAGAGTCCTAATTGTATTGATCCTTTTACCACCACGTCTATCTAAAGTGCTAATGAGACCTGGTCGGTGGTTCTTGATTCAAGCCGTAAGTTAGGAATGGTCTTATCAATGACTAGTCGTTCGGAAGAAAGGTTTGCTTTTAGATTTGTATCTCATATCCGAAATACAACCTTGTATTCCATTTGTCCATGATAAGAAAAGTTATTTCTTAAGGAGAGGGTTTCTTAATATTTTATAATATACATCGTAATTTTCATAATTGTTCTTTTACAAATATTAATTAGTACAATTTTTTTCATATTAAACAAGAACGACATTTTTATACATCTATTTTGCGATATTCAGTTCCATTCTTCCCTTTAAACTTTAGCTGTTTTTAGAAGAATCATTAATCCATTCTTATCTCTGGCATAAAACTTAAGGTCATCCATATTGAATAAAGAGCCCTTTATCAGTGTCATTTGATAGTTTGCTAAGTGGGTTAAGTGCAAGGCCGGCTCAGAGGGGGCTGAGAGCATCTCCCTTCAAAATACGCCGTTTTATGGATATGAGATCACTAAACCTCGTCGAGTAGATGGAGATCTTCCATAACCGCATCATCCTCTCTAGCTCTTTTATTCTTATGTCTATTTTTAACATCTTCAAGATTCGCCCTTGGATATTGAATTGCGGTGATATATTCCTGCAGTTGTTGAATTAAGATGTTTTTCAATAACTTGTAACCTCAAAAATTCATCGATTCCTAAAGGTTCATTGCATCCACTCGAATTTTTATTGTTTCCTAGCTGCTCACTATTCTAAAATTGATTTGCACTGGAGATGATTACATGGATATTTTATTACACAACTTAAGTCGCATTGTTCCTATATACTTCATACCACGAATACAAAAGCTAATGATAGAAATGTGCAAGTGAAAGTAAGACACTGTTGGAATTTTTGAACCATCAACTGTTTTATCCCCTACCAAATACATCTTTTACCATAATAGACTTCATATCAACTTCAAAATCCAATAGTTTTGATAAATTTGATCTCAACTCCATTCCTAATCATCCTCTGGAATTTCCGATGCGAAGATATCTTCAAGATTTTCCATTATATAACTTTTATTGGAGTGCTAACAGTTGCATGTTTAAAAAACTTTGGCATTTCATAGTATCATTAAAGTTCATTAGTTTAACACAGTAGTAAATTTCAAAACGTTCAAAATCGGCTACTGGTTTATGTTAATAGATGCCTGAGGAAAATCCTGTCCATTGGATTGGAGGATAATATCTCAATTGACAAGTTGATAGAGCTCACAAAGAAGAGCCTCCAAGGAGCAATCAGGATATTTAGATGGCTAGGAAACACGCAAATAAAGGAAGAAGACGGCACTGGACTGACACTCAACTGGGCCCTCAAGGCTCTAGAAGACGTGGAAGACTGAAAGTCATGGTGGAAAACTGTGCAAGAGGTGATACAAAAGAGTGGGAAAACATGTAGGGAAGTTAAGGCCTTTAGGCCGGAAGAGAACGGTGTTCATTTACTTCAATCCTTTGTTTACTCCAATATCGTACACAGGAAATAGCTACAGGAAATAACTTAACCTAACCTTAATTTCAATAAAAAAATAAAATGTAAGAAATATATAGTACATAAGTAATAAAGCAAGAAGATGGTCTGGGATGCAGTCTAGAGAAAAAAAAACAAAAAAAAAAACATGTCCAAGTAAAAATCTCTTATGGAGTGGAGACGTTTCGAACTGCTTTTTAGGTCTTTATCAGGGTCATAGACCCAGTAGGGAGAGGAGACAATCGATGGCACATAGCTCTCATTCGCCCTTGACTTGAGTCGAGGAGTTGCCATTGCCAGAACTCCAACAAAATTAATACAGTGGACCCTCGTTATAACGCGGGTTAAGGGGAAATGAAACCTCCCGCGTTATAGACGTACCCGCGGTATAACGAAGGCAGAAGTATGAATTATTGGGGGTCAAAAAATAATGAAAATGCACTCTGATATAAACTCGGGCAACAACTAAAGGAATAATAGACAGTTTTTAAAAAGGAAGTGAAGGGGATTCTGTGAACCAAGAAGGCAGGAATAGAGACAACTTCTCCGTACGTCATCTAGGTAGGTAACCGGGAAGATATTCAATCGACATTGTCTAAGTAACACATTTCGGTTTATTTCCAGGACGACACAAGCGATGTACAAACTCTTTCCTAAAGTTTTTTTTTATAATTCTAATAAAAATCAAACTTTAAAAAGTTCTAATAATGTAACGAAAACAATGAAACTTGGTTTAGACAATCGTAATTCATTCTAAACGTCCTATTTAGTTTTACTTCCTAGGTTAACAACAAGTTATAATTTTTTTTCATTTACAAATCCCTTTTAATGTTTAGTAAAATTAGAAATGTGCTAAAAAAACAAAACAAATTTAACAAATATAACTTAATTTTCAGAGTTCCCTTTTTCCCAGAACTTATTAAACTTTGGAACCTTTTCGTTTTTTGCTCTAGATTTTCTAAATGACACAATTTTCTAATGAATTGTTTTCAAGTTTTCTACTGTTGGTTTTAAAACCATAATACGATGTAATCTTATTTTTTATTAATTTTAATTGAATCAGGATCGGGACCGGAGCTTGACCCGCGTTATATCCGAATCCGCGGTATAACAAGCCGCGTTATATCGAGAGTCTACTGTATTTACAATTCGTCACGGGGCCGCTGCCATTTTAATCTGAGAAGTGAGTTATAAGGATTTGTGAAACTGGATAATGAATGAACTAGTGAGTTAAGATGGTTGGGAAGGTTTTGATGGAATTTCGTAAAATTGATGCATCGAAGACATCATGTATATTGAAATCATCATGTAGGGTTTTGTTATAAACATAATATGGATCATTTACAATTATTCGGACGACTTTGGATTTGTAGGATTGCAAACAAGAGTGCGATTACGATTCAAAGTTCATACACACAAAATTAAAAAAACGGTTATTTTTTCTAACTCATCCCATGAAACCGTAATGCATTAAGGCTATTGAATAAAGGATTAAATGAATTAATCTTTACCTATCTCTAACTAATATCTCCTAAGTTCGGGCAAGGATAATCTAGGTAGCCGCCTTAGATTGGCAAAAAAGGAACAAAAAGCACCGCAACTAGTTTCCTCTACCTATACCAGCACGTGTTATAAAATGTTGAAAACGGCTACGCCCGGATTAAGATGATTACGCATAAAACCCGCGTCAAGATAAGATGGAGGTTGTAGATAGGGACATTGAAATATCTTAAAGCTTAATAGCCTTATTTCTTTGAGGAGGGATAGTTAATTTGATGAAAGATAGCGGGGGTGGGAGGGGGGGGGGAGGGGTTTAGATAATTTATGAATTGTTCTTTAGTTGTTATTTTTAGTTTCTTCATTTATTATCATTATTAGTTTATAAATATCTTTCCCGTATACAGGACCAAATACCCTCTATAAAGGTCATTTTTTAAAAAATAATTTTCTCCCGTTAACAAGAGGTCAACTAATATACGATGTCTACTTATATTTTAAGTAGGGAAATTAACAAAATTATGAATTTTAAGTAACTAAATACTTACTTTTGCTTTTTTATTCCCACGATGAGAGACTTAAACAGTTCAAAATTAGTGATATCCCGTTCACTTATTTTTATACAAAAAGACCTCAATTACAAATTAATTGAAGAGCTATATTAAGTGAGTGAGTGAATATATTGAGTTCTTGACTGGGATCAGTCAAAAATATTTAGGCAAAGTTAACAATCAAAATTTATTTTATTTTCCAACGTTTGATGGTCATAATCAGGGCACATGAAAAATTGGAAAACGAAAAAACAAAAAAATGAAGAATTTAAATTAACATGATATATTGCACATATAATTAACACCATATCATGTTAATTTTTCAATTTATTTTGTTTTATTTTCCAATTTTTCATCTGCCCTAATGATGGCAAAGATTTGGCCGAAACGTTGGCAAATAAAATAAATTATGCTTGTTAACTTTGCATAAATATTTTTGACTGATCTCACCATACATATTTTTCATTGTCTACGAATTAATTATTTTCATTAAAAAAAAAAAAATCTGTTAAACTTAGAATGAAATTATAGATTTTTTTTATTTTTTATTTTTTTAATATTTTTAGCTATATATAATATATACATCAAGTAAATATGTGGAATGCGATAACAATGCCTTGTAACTTGTAAAAATCTACTAATTAGTAGCATTTTAATAAAAGTTTTAAGCTTGAAGGTGCCTTGGCCATTTTCTTTTCAAACGCCTCGGAGGGTTATCTGGAACGGAATGGGAAGCAAGGGTCTATAGGGTTATGGAGTTTAATATAATAAGATAGGTTTGAGCTAAATCAGAAACATGTGGATCTTTAAGATGTTTATGCCAACGTTTATTTGTGACATATAGTGATGGGTCGTTTTGAGTGGATTGAGTGAAATTTGGAACTGGTTACAACTTTGAACCGGTTTGGAACGAAACGAACCACCTAAGTTTTTCATTCCAACTGGAACAAAAACCATCGCAAAAAGATCTCCCGTTTCGTTCCCTTGGTGTAGATAGGGAATAGATCAGACATGGGCAAACCTTTTAAGGAAGGGCCGGATGAAATAGAAAAACATCTAGGCGGCCCGAAAAAATGAAAAGTGATAAACATTATTTTTGACTTTATCTCATTACACTCAACTTATATAGTACAACGGTAGAAAACTTGCAAAAACCTACAAAAAAGTATTATTTTTTAAAAGAGTTGAAGGCCTTTGTTCGTTCTGAACACACACATTGAATCCTACATAGCGACATGCGACAAAACCGTAATTAAGACGCAACGAAAAGAAAACAATAATTTTATTCTAGCTTTGTAGGAAATAAATTTTGTCTTATGAAGAATTGTGTGTGACTATGTCGCGGGCCGGATTGACTTGCCCGAAGGGCAGCACTTGGCACTCGGGCCGTTCTTTGCCCATCACTGGTATAGATTGTATCTCCAGGTCCGGGTTTAGGGTGAATAGCGCCCTGGGCTGCAAACAGCTTTGGCGTCCCCCCCCCCCTCCATCCCTGCCAAGGGGTCTGGGGGTATGGAATAGCAAAAGCAAGTTTCATTAATAAGACCTTTAAGAGAGTTGTAAGCTTTAAAGGTTCATTAAACACCAATAACAATTGACGTTAGTACATAGTAAGTATATAAGCTTTAGTAAAGGAATAAAGTTAAATAAACCTTAATAAAACATAAATAAATAACAGATTTTTTTCTTAATTTCGCTTGGGTAAAGTTTTTAACAATCTCAGAAAAATTAGTCTTAAGAGTAACATCATATTCAGAGCACATTAACACTAGTGCATTCAGTTTTTCCTCTCGATGAGTTAATCTCTTAAAAATTTTAACTTTAGATAAAACTGAAAACCCCCTTTCGGTAGAACAGTTGGTAACTGGAAGTGTCAAGAAAATCCTCAGCGCTACTTAAAGATTAGGGAAAGTGTTAGACAGCTCTTTACTTCTTTTGTAATTGTAAGCATCAGGTATGGTCTTCATGCCTTCCAGTCCAAGGTATATCTTGAAATGGGAACACTCGTTTACAAATTCTTCACTGCTATCCTCTGAAAAACACTTTAACAACTTCGTTACAGCCTTCGCAATAGATTCATTTAAAGTGACAAAACTTCAAAGCGGTCCGAAAACACTTCATAAGCTTTTTTTCGTCTACTCAAGTTTGATTTCAATGAGTCAATTATTAGTTCATACGTTTTTAATCGTTAAACAATTTATGGACAATGTCGCGCAGCTTTTTATTAAATATAACTCAATAACAACTACTCCTATCATTATGCCGTCAGTGACTTTTTTAATGTAAACTTTTATGCTCTACAAAAAAAGGTGAAATAACATTTTAATGTAAAACGAATATTTTACGAGATATTCGAAAAAAAAACGTGAAGGGGCTTGGTGCGCATACTACAGGGAGATGGGGCCTAGTCTACGCGAGCGGATATTTTTTATTGACACCCGCAAAGAAATTCGCCTAATTTCTATTTTAGGGAACTCAGCGACTCCGATATGAGTGGTGAGCGACGGGAACAATTTAAGCTGTGCGTAGGATGTAAGAGCGCTCACTGTACTAAAACAGAATAATTTTTACAGGAGAGCAGCTTTTTTGTTGTTTCAAAATTGAGATTTTCTTTAGAGTGGAACATTACAACAAAACAAATCAAAACAATATTGTGAAATTTTTTTTGGGGGGATAAAATTTGGCGCTCTGGGCTATAGCCCAGCCAGCGCATATATAATGTGGGGCCTGTGTATCTCCCGTTTTGTTTCACCCATGGTCGTTCCGACTGCTTCTCTCCTTTACTTGATCCCTTCCTCCGCACAGAGCCCTACCGCCATTGATCTGACTGCTCTTGGTTCCTTCCCCTCCCCTCCATCGCCTCGCTATACCGCTTTCTGTGACCGCACAATTTTCTGTTCTACCGATGGAGCTCGGCTACTTCTTTCGGAATCAAATAAATTTGTTTTTTAAGAATCGGAATTGAGCCGAAGGTGCAATAAGTCTTGTAAAGGATAGGTTGACTGCTTTAACCTTTCTCCGCTCCCACTAATTTCCGTATCACGAGCGGTCGCGCTTTGTACAAAGTACAACACCCCGTTGTTGTTTTTTTTTTTATCAATTTTTGTACTAATTTTGTATGAAATCTATTTAATAAAATATTGTGACCATTCTAAATTTTAAAGAGAGTATATAAACATACCTGAGAGAATAATATTTTACGTAAATGAAAATATGATTGAAAATAATAAAAACAAAGTAGATAAAATGTCATATACAATTTATGGTCAAATATAATTATTTGCAGGTCTAAAATGGTTGTTTTATGACCAATTATAGTAAATAAAGTTTTGTTAGGAATTATTTTTACAAATAAAATTATTATAGATGTAGATACCCCCTCCCCCCGCGTGATCTCTAATACTACCCTCTACATAGGTTTCTGTATTGTGATCTAGAAAATCTTCTGTTTCCTCTTTACTCAATTCCAAATTTTTACTTGATTGTCCGTTTCTGCTTTCTTCCTCGTCTAGTTCTGCAAAATTCAAGGAATATATTTCAATTTGATAGGTTTCCACCAAATCAAAACATTCCGAATATTATCGCTGACTAAGATAAACAAAAGCAAAAATTCAAAAGAATCCTACTTACATTATATCGAATCCAGCTGATTGCCAAAAAAGGTACGATAAAAAAACAAAACGAGAGCGGTCGCTGGTTGTACTTTGTGCAACACTGGTGACTAAATATTTTTTAATCAGGAAACTATCCTTCCTACCACAATAAAAAATTACTGGTGGCAAATAGAAGAGTATCTCGAGAAATATCAAAAGCAAATTTTCCGGGAAGCTCACCGGAAGTGAGAGAGAGAGAAAACAAGTCGAGATTTTTTTAAATAAAAATATATTCTAATTTTACTTTGAACATTTTTTTTTTTTTTTTCATTTCTCCAGCAAATATTAATATTACATTTTAATTATGAATTCATACAACTGTAAAAATATGTCATAAAAATTATAGTTAGTAAGAACTTGAATGAATGGAAATTTATAGATTTAATAAATATATCCTATATTTGTTGACTTTTTTTCTATTCATAAAAAACCAATGAATTTTACCCAACTGAATAATTAGTTTATTTTTTTATTTTCCACCCTTCAAATAAAGAATCAGTTAATTTGGAAAAAAAAAAAAAAATTGAATGAACGCTTCTTTGATTAGACTAAAAATGAATTATCGTTATTGGCCTTGACTATGTTCGAAGTTGGTGACTACAAAATAACGAATTTTGTCGACAAGGGATTTTGTTGGGAATCGGTTTATAATTTTTTTTATTTCTAAATTTGGCCTGTGTCAATACACTGAATCAACTGGGATCCACATCAGTTATGAGGTTCGGAATATGCTTCTGTAGGAATATACTTCACCCATACCACAATGGTGTATATATATATATATATATATAGTTATAGAAACCCAATGGTATTAAGGAATAATAAATAAATGTACACTATCCCCTCTCCTAGATAATTGTATAAAAGGGGCACCCCCACCTTCCTCGGGGACACTCTGCCTCTACCCGTTATGATGTCAGTTTGTTCCACGAAGTTTTGTAATAGGCTTTAAGTTTGTGCTTTTTCTTGTATAATGTATGTACTTCAATAAAATCCTCTTTTTAAAAACTCAGCCCCGTGAACCTTTTATTTAGCTGGAGGGACATTTGGAAGCGTTAACGTAACTTCGCGGCAGTTCTATCTTATTTCAGGTACAGAACAGCGAGACCTCTTTCCACTGGCATGAGAAGATTGGGAGCTGAGTACTAATACATCAGCAGATCTTCAAGTCTTTGGGAGCGCTTTGGTATTCCAATACCTTAACCAGAAGGACCTTCAACCTCTTTGCTAAGGAATCGACGGGAAGGAGCTAAAGGAGGAAGTCATCGAGAAGACATCGAAGACAACGAAGACATCGTTGTATCAAGAAAAAGTATAATTATTTTATTTTTATTTTTATTTTTATTTTTAAGTAATTTTTGTAATTTAAATATAAGTTAGTAATAAGTATAATAATTTAAAATATTGATTTATCTTTATGAATGGTTTGGAAGAAAAATTAAGTAACTTAAAAATAACAGGTTCAACGTTAGTTAAAAAAGAAGATATTAATATGGCTCTTGAAATTAAAAATCACGATTTAGCATTAATCCCGGAATACGACGGAAATCCGTTACAACTAGTTGATTTTATCAGAAATAGCGAATTTTTATATAATTTATATTGTAAAGAGGACAATACTCATAAAAATACAAACCAAGCCAAATTAGTTTTAACAATCTTAAACAAATTAACAGGGAAAGCTAAAGTCGCCGTATATGATAAGGAATTCAATACAGTAAAAGAAATAATAAAATTCTTAAAAAGAAAATATCAGGACACGAGAACTAGGGAACAATTAATTTCAGAAATTTTAAATACGCGGACTTATCATAACGAGAACCCACTCGATTTCTTAGAACGACTGGGCCAAAAAAGATGCGATTTATACGCACGTATTTATTCAGACAATGAGATACTAAACAAACAGGACGAAATGTATAGGTATGACAAACAGATATCCCACCACGCAGTACATAGCTTACATCCGGCATTAACAGATTTTATTTATCACATTAAATTTGATTCGTTAGAAGATTTAGAAGAAATACTAAGAAACAGCGCGGCTCATATCGTACATAGAATTTATGGCGATAAAAAACAGTATAAAAATAACCCAACTCAAAATAATTATAAAAAGAAAAATTTCGAAAATAATTTTAAAAACAAAGAGTACCGACCAAATTTTAACAACCACCATGATTATCAAAATTACCGACCCCATCAGTACCACCGCGAGCAATATACGTCGTATAATAATCCCCAACATTACCGACAGCAACAGTATCAGTATGAGCAAGGTCCAACCTCTAATTCTTATAACAATAACAACCAACATAACTTCCGGCCACAACAGCGGGCAATAGAATATCAAACACCAATTTATAACCAACCGTGGGACCCCCAGTCACAACATAGATTTTTTAACAAACCACCCTCCAGAAATATTAGGCAAAATTACCAACAACCGCAAATAGACTCCAACACTGTTTCAATGAGAACCGTTTCTAATAGAGTACACGCGATAGAAGAGGAAAAGGATAAACAGATAAAATTATTACAAGAGCGTATTGAATCTTTGGAAAAAAGACAGGATCATTTTTTAGAATTAGGCCCGAGCACAAGCAGACCTCCGGACCGGATATAAACAATTTAAATTCTAAACCGGATAAAGAAATAGATAACCAGGATAAACAAATAGAAATTCATGACTTAAACTTAAATAACGATTTACCAAATCTAATCGACGAAAAAAAAAAAAAAAAAAAAAAAAAAACAATTAATCCGCGACGAACATATAATAAAATCGGAAATAAAAGAAAGTGTTAAAAACTTAATTTGCGAAGAACATATAAAACCGGAAATAAATGAAACTTTAGAAAATTCTGTAAACAATATTAAGAGTGTGGAAGAAGCGTTTAATTTAAAACCTAGAATAAAAGAAAGTGTAGAAAATTCTGTAAACAAATTTAAGAATATGGAAGACGACGAAAATTTAAAACACCAAAAACTTCAAGAACTTAATAAAAATACAGAAACAGTCCGAAATAAATATCGTAATTTAAATAAAACAATAAAAACCGTTAATAAGTCACGGGAAGGAAAAGAAAAAAATATAATTAGTAAAATTAAAGAAACGGAAGACTTAAATTTAAATATTGTGAAAGAAACGAACAATTTAAAAGCTTCGAAAAATAGTTTAAAAGTAACTGTTGAAAAATTTAATAATAATGTAACAAAATTTAATAAATTGAATCGAAAGACATTAAAAGAAATAATAGCTTCTATTTCCATAAACAGTAGGCTGGATCACTGCGGCAATAAGTTAAAAAATTTTAAACCTCAACTAAATGTTGCTTTAGGCGAGAAAGCAGTACACAACTTGTTTAAAAATAGAATGGTTAAAATCAGGCAAAGTAAATCAAAAAATAATTTTCCACCTTGGATCGTACCAAAAAAGATGTATAAATATAGGAAAAAACTAAGTAAAAATATTTAAATCGGATAATTTGTTGATTCTGGTAACTTCGAATTCAACATCAATATCAATTTTACTAATATTCATAATCATACCAATTATTAGTATTCAAGTTTATGTTTTAGAAGCATAGAGATTTAAACAATAGAATTAAAACGATTGTTTTTCAATCTGATAACTCTCTTAACTATTATAATTTATATTCATACCAGTTTTTGTTAATAATTAAATTTATTAATATTATCATTAATTATTAATAATACGTTTTAACTATCTCTATAAAATTTTAAATATCTTATATTCATTTAGATTTCAAAGTTTAGTTTATGTTGCTTCTCATTACGATGTTTCGTTTATAATTAATATTAATAGATACGTAATTCTGAAAAGAGCAATGGATTTCTAACAAATCAAAAATCATTATTTAATTTTAATAATAACTTAATAATAATAATTAATTAATAATTTAATAATAATGATTTAGTAGATAATAATTATTTGTATGTAAATGTTAATTAGACTTTTTAAGAATGCATTTATATGATTATTACTCCGATAATAATTTTAACTTTCATATATGCGTTACTAAATACGTTAAATAAATTAGGATTAAACTGTTGTATTCGTTCTATTTTTAAGCTTCTATTATGCTTGCTGTTTAAACAAGTACATCGTATCGACGAAACTAAAAGAATCTGTAAATTAAAATTATTATTTTACTTTATTATTCTAACAATTCAACTTAAACAAACGAGGTATGATCATTTTATTTAATGTCCTGTTAATCACTAGAATCGAAATATTAAATATAAAGCTAAAAGAATAAATAATTTCACGGTTTTAAGTTTAAAGTTAAATTATGCATTTTAATCATCTTCGTGATTAAGTATTGTTATTTTTTGGTTAAAAAGTTAATAAGTTTACATTACGTCTCGATCTTTATTTCTTGCTTATTTTTGTTTTTAAGAAGTTGAATATAATTGTTATATTTTTTATGCATTTATAAAATGAAGTTAGCGTTACAGATATTATATGATTTAAATGGTTTACACATCAAAAATTTAAAATAGACTTATCAGAATAATTTGGTTAATATTCATTCAAACCTTAGAAAAAATATCATTTTATCAGTTTTATAGTCAGACAGAATTTAAGTTAATGATAGATATTTTTAATTTTAGTAATGCACTGACTAACTACATGACTAAAATAATATTATTTTGCATTATACTAGTGAGTGGCTAGCTGAACTCAAACTCTTTGGGATTATTGAACAGAGTCCACTCTACCCTAAACGAATTGTTGAGAATAATAGGAAAAGAAAAAGATAAATGTTCGATGCAACAAAAATTAAGATTAGCGGTAATAGCGTATAATAATACCTTAAACAATAAATTAAAATTAACTCCTAACGAAATTACTTTTGGAACCTCCAGATTAGAGTCAGACGAAAACACCGACCTGACAGAACAATATGTATTAAAATATCATAAGGACCAACAATTATTACATAAACTAATTAGATCTAAAATAAATGACGAAAAAGAGACAAGGACAGAAAAATTAAATAAAAATAGAGAAGACCCTTTAGATATTCAGAAACAATTAGGGGATACAGAATATTTGAAAAATACCCAAGCGAAAATAAAAAGTAGAGACAAATTTAAAAAAGTAAATGTAGTAGTAAAAGACAAAAGACCAATTAAAACTCATATCGACAATATTAAAAGGCCCAATAGGAAAAAACGGAAAAAAAAGAAACAATCTATTTCGGACGACGATAATGAATCCATTCGCGTGAATATTTCGGATGTCTCAGATAATTACGATTCAGACAGTGGTTCTGATTAAAACTATTTAATTTTATTTAAACAATATAAAAATGTTTTAAAAATCTTTTATTTTAAATATAATAAATGCAATGGTATTAGGAGTAATATTTATGTTATATTGAAGGAATTATCTGTATTAAATTGACAATGCTGTAGTTATTTTAATAAAGTCGGACTTTTGTATTTTGTTGTAAAATATTATATTCAATGTTAATAATGTAAAAGATCATTCAAATTATTATTTTATTTCACAGTAATATTCTGTCCGATTTATTTTGTAATTAATATCTTGAAATCACTATCATAAAGGATACTATTATTTTGTCTTGAAATATTATTTTGATTGATCATTGAAAAGTGTGTATTTTATTTTGAAATTATTATTAATTGTAATTATTGTAAAGGAGTGTTTGAATTATTATTTTGATTTAAAATATTATTATTTTAATTGAGTAATTTTGAAGCTAAAAGTATTATTTGCAATAGAGGAAACTAATTCAAAGACTCTTATTTTATTTGTCCTTTTGTTTAAATAATGTATAGATATGAATTGTTTAGTACTAAGAAATATCCTGTTATCTTTTAGTTATAAGGAAAATTGTACTTTAGCATGTAAGGAATTTTGTAATGTATAAACATTTTATAGTTTAAGCTTATTGTTAATATTAAGAGATGGGCAAGGTTTAATCCTTTTATTTTGCAAGTGTACAGATCCTGACTTCATAAACAGGAAGTTCAAAGTCTAATCCTTTTGTTTATAGGAAGCTGATAGTTGTATTTCAGTACAGAGTTTAATCTTTTTATTTAAAACTATAGTACAAATCCTAAACTTAGTACACAAGTTATAATCCTTTTATTTTTGTATAAACTTAAATTATAAGGTCCAATCCCTTTTGTTTATAGAATATTATCTATTGCAATGTTATGACTTAGTGTAAAAGGTATTGAGAAATGTATAAGGTCCAAACCTTTTATTTTTATTGTATAGAATCTTACCTATTTACACTAAGATATTTGTTCCATCGGAGACCTCGGAACTTGGGGGGGGGGAGAAGTTATAGAAACCCAATGGTATTAAGGAATAATAAATAAATGTACACTATCCCCTCTCCTAGATAATTGTATAAAAGGGGCACCCCCACCTTCCTCGGGGACACTCTGCCTCTACCCGTTATGATGTCAGTTTGTTCCACGAAGTTTTGTAATAGGCTTTAAGTTTGTGCTTTTTCTTGTATAATGTATGTACTTCAATAAAATCCTCTTTTTAAAAACTCAGCCCCGTGAACCTTTTATTTAGCTATATATATATATATATGTTTAGTAAGGTTCTTGAGGTTCAGTCAATAATTAAAAACAACTATTTTGGCGACGTTTCGAGACTATATTGTTCTCATAATCATTTTATGAGATAACTGAAAAATATTTCAGTGTAATATACTAATAAATGGAAGAATGATTTATATGATGTATATAAATGTAAATGTATATTATTGGTCTGAATGTATTAAGTAGGAATAACAGGTGTTAATATTTAGAACGTCTGATTTTTAGTTTATTGCGCGATTTTTAAATTTTTCTATTGTTATCATTTCTTTAATATTTCTTTTAAAATTATTTTGTTCATGCCGATAAATTTTTTGTTACAAATGATGCCTAGAATCCCTCTTGAAGTTTCTGCAGTCTTATGCTGAACACCCTGTATATATATATTTATATATCAAAGATATTTTACATGTATGTAAATAAACAAGTAAGTAAATCGCTAAAATAATAGTTTGATTTCATTTTCCTGCCTTTAAATTGCATTGCAATTATGTTTACGATATTTAAAATATATGAAAAATATGATATAATACCGATACAAAGTATGAAAGAAGATTTAAAAGTAAATTATAAAAAGTGAATTTCATAAAAATTATTGGACTGTAATTCTAACTTATCCGTATCTTTGGTTTTGGTGAAGAATTCATTTATGGTTAGGTGTGAGTGTTTTCCTAAGCCTTTCTGATAGTGTTTAATTTAGTTATTTTTTTCAATTTTTTTAACCCACGGTCCTGAAGCAGTTACAGTGATAAAGGAACCTCAGAAAGCCAACAGAAAATCAGCAAGCGTGAATAATACATTCCTACTAAGATGCAGATCAGAAAACATATTTCCATCCCATATCATTAACAGTTTCCATAACGTTCATTCCGCATGTAACATAGACAAGAAATATAAGATAGAACTAAAAAAAGTAGTGAATCGATGCATGAAAGGTATTTTAAACATTGAAATAAAAAGTGCGATAAATAAAATCAATAATTTAAATAATGAAATTGAACATAATGAATCCATATGTGAAATCATTCCCCCGAATGATAGTGAACAATTTCTTATCAATATCAATAAGAATTATGAACACAAATTTAACCAAACTAAAGAAAAAAAAAAAAAAAAAAAAAAAAGAAAATAACTAAATTAAACAAAACAGATTCGAGTAACTTAGGGAATGAAAAATGGTTTACCAATATAGAGTTCCCTAAAGAAGTCAAACGATTTCTGTCTCTCGGTCCGAAACACTGCTTACCGTATGAATCTTATTTATTTATTTCCCTTCCTTACCTCTCGGCTACACGGGTTTTGCAGGGATGGCTTGTAGCCATCACTGCTTGTTTTAACAGTTTAACATAACATTTCAATATTACTTTTAACATTGCAAGAATAAATTTTCTTAAACATTTAACAGAACATTTCAATATTACATTTAACATTTAACATTTCAAGATTACACTACACGTTTAAAATAACATTTAATATTTAAAATACATTAAAAACTTTACATAACTACATACTTGTGTTTAATACAATATACCTTATATCTAATACAACAACCTATATTTAATACAACATACTATATTAAAATTAACTACATACTAACTATAACATACTATAATACATAATAATAATAACTACATAATAACTATAACCTACTAATTTAAAATAACAACATACCTATACCAAATTTTTTTTTTATTTTATTTATTTATTTATTTTTTTAATTTTATAGCTTTACATTTACGTTTATATAGGCTTTATTCGGTGATGGGGTTGTCGTCAGCATCAATCCTGTCCAGGGTTCTTTCTGGGGCGTGGCTCCTTCTTCCTAGGTTGAAGTGCTCTACCCCACTTCAGTTTTCCAACCATACACAAAACTTTTGTAATACGGGTAGTTGTCAGCTGATACTAGTTGATGGAAATCACTCTCCTTTAGAACATACAGCCCTGTTTCTCTCTGTAGCTTGGCTCTCAATGCCTCAAAGGCAGTGCATGAAATTACCACATGTTCAGCGGTCTCCGGTACACCACAGCTGGGACAAAGCGGGTCAATATTTTTACCATGTTTCTGGAGCTTGGCTCGAAAGCCCCCGTGCCCTGTGAGAAACTGTGAGATCCAGTAACCCGGGAGTACCCAAGTTGCTTGAAGACGTGACCTAACAGTGGGGAAATATTTTCTAAGAGTAGCCCCTTTCGGGGTTGTTACCCACCGCCTGTTCCATTCTTCTATCGTGTACTCTCGGATTATCTCCAACTATTTCCTTGGATTTGCGTCGATCAGAGACCGGAGATTATTTGGTAGTCCCACCGAGCCTTCCCTTTTCATTTTAAATTTAAAAAACCATCCATCTTCTTGCAGTACAAGATCAAGAGGTACCCCTCCTGCTAAGACCTGGACCCCCTCATGAGACACTGATCGGTACGCCCTGGTGACTCGCAGCAGAGAATTACGCTGAATTGTTGCCAGCCTACTCATCTGTCTGCGTGACAGATTTTGGTACCAGGCGAGAGATGCATACCGTAGGATACCAAGTATAACTCCTTTATATATCGCCATCGTAGCTGGGTATCTGAGGCCCCACAAGGCGCCCCCTAACCTCCTGAGACAGTTACCGTATGAATCTAATCAACTACCTATAACAACTCTTATAAGTGATATAGAATTTATTATATATGTATAATAGTGTAGAAGAAAGTAAACAGGATGAAATGAGAGGAAAGTGTGTTAATATAATAATTAATTATAAAAGTACTAATCACTATAAAAATAACCATAGTAATACTAATAATCAAGTAAAAACACGAAATGTATACAAAGCTACCAGGGAATTTCTAAAAACATATCCAAATATAATAATAACTAAAAAAGATAAGACTAACCAAACAGTGGCAATTACAAAAGATGAGTATATTAATAAAACTAACGATTTATTAAAAGATAGGAACACATATAAAAATGTCGGTACAAACCCAACACATAAATTAATGAACGATACAAACACAACATTAGCTAAATTTAAACAACAAAAACTCATAGATATCAAAACATACCTTAAAGTAATAACTAATTCCCCAACATCCCCTAAACTGTATTCACTAATTAAAAATCATAAAACTGACAACCCAGTAAGACCTATAGTTTCATTTATTAACTCTCCCACGTACGAATCATCTAAATACCTAACCAATATCTTAAAACACTTGTCCACAGATAAATATAATGTCAAAGATTCATTTGAGTTCCATAATAAAATAACTAATATCCGGATTCCACAAGGCTACAAAATAGTTTCATTAGACGCATCCTCGTAATTTGCTAATATCTGTACCACTAAATTAAAAACAATAATCGAAAAACATTGGCATAAACTTCAAAATCACACACCAATTCCTAAAGAACAATTTCTCAAATTGTTAGCTCTGTGTACTGATAGGGGTTATTTCCAATTTAATGAAACATTTTAAATTCAAATGTATGGGTGCCCTATGGGATCTCCAATCGCTCCAATTTTAGCAGACATATACTTAGAGGATCTCCTAGATTCAGTTACCACCAAAATTCCCTTCAACATTCCATTTCTATTCAAATATGTAGGTGATATCCTTACTGCAATACCTACAGAAGACAATAAACATGAAATAATTTTAGCCGAATTTAATAAATTTTCAAATAGACTAAATTTTACTATGGAATTTGAATACGATAATAAAATACCGTTTTTAGACTTACTTTTAATTCGAAACCCTAATGGAATAATAGATACAGAATGGTGGAAAAAACCAATACATTCCGGATGATATTTACATTATACTAGTCAATGCAGTCACATTCAAAAATACCGCCACCATTGATAAATTATTCACCAAAACCAAAGATACGGATAAGTTAGAATTACAGTCCAATATTGTTCATGAAATTCCGTGTGAAGATAGTTGTGGCAAGTCTTATTTTGGTACATAGGAACAATATCTTTAACGACGAGTGTAACATAAATACAGTTGCACGTCTATAAATAAAAACCCGAACAAACCTGACTAATAGCTCTCACCACACATTACAGGCAAACAAAACATACTTTTAAATTTGATTCCCCCAAAATTATTCACCATGAACAAAACAATTTTAAAAGAAATATTAAAGAAATGATAACCATAGAAAAATTTAAAAATCGTGCAATAAACTAAAAATCAGACGTTCTAAATCTTAACACCTGTTATTATATCTTTATACATTCAAACCAATAATATACATTTACATTTATATACATCATATAAATCATTCTTCCATTAATTAGTATATTACACTGATATATTTTTGTACCTGCATCTTTGGGAATACCACCCAGTCCTTTTAACTTAATTTTTAAGAAACAGGGATTTCCCCACAACCTTTGTAACTCTGTCTGTTTCAAAATTCCGCTAGGTTAGTTGTGTACTAGAATTGTTAGTCTATTCCATAAACACTAGTAACATTGTAAGTAGCTTCATACTCTTCTATATTCTGTATTTTATATATATATATATATATATATTAATTATTCTAACACATGTTGTTATATACTTGTTCTGTAGCTAACTTTATGTTCTGAAATAACTTGTATAACTTATATAATTTGATTGTAACCTGTTTTTTCACTGTAGGGCATGATTATGAGAACAATATAGTCTTGAAACGTCACCAAAATAGTTGTTTTTATTTATTGACAGTACCTCAAGAACCTTACTAAACATTTAATAGTAACAGTCAAGAAATTTATCCATATATATACAGGGTGTCCCGAATTTAAATGGCCAAATTTCAGAAACTTATAGGGGGCCGAAAAACTAAGACAAAAAGCCCTTTAGAGATTTGCTCATTTTTGCTTAGTTTTAGAGAAAATCGCAAAAAAAAAAAAGAAACAAAACAAGTTTTCATTTTTATACTTATTTATTTACATTTATATTTATGTTATTTTTTTTAAATGTAAATATTGCTCAAAATTTCCTCTTGCACCAATGCATGCATTACATCTAGCACTCACTTGATTAATTGCAGCTAAACATTGTTCTGATGATATTTGATGAACTGCATCTATGATTCAGTCTCTTAATTGCTCTCTTGAGTTGATTGACACCGAATAAACTTTCTGCTTCAGGCTTCCCCATACGAAGAAATCCATGGCTGTCATATCAGGTGATCTGGGTGGCCAAGGTACTACTCCTCCACGTCCAATCCATCGTTGTGGATAATTTATATCCAGCTAAGCTCGAGCAACTCTGCTATAATGAGCTGGACATCCATCGAGTTGGAACCACATTTCAATCCGCTGCTGTAAGGGATTGTCATCTAAATAATTAGAAAAGTCGTTCTCCAAAAAATGAGTAAATGTGATACCATTCAATCTTCCAGGTAAAAAATATGGTCCCACCAGTAATCCTTTCCAACTTCCAAGCCAAACGTTAATAGCAAATTCATGCTGAAACCTATTCTTTCTAATAGCTCTGGGATTTTCAAGAGCCCATACATGATAATTTCTTAGATTAACAATTCCTCCTCTTGTAAAGGTAGCTTCATCGGTCCATATAATTTTT
Organism: Euschistus heros; assembly: GCA_003667255.2. Lineage (NCBI taxonomy): Eukaryota > Metazoa > Arthropoda > Insecta > Hemiptera > Pentatomidae > Euschistus > Euschistus heros. Next base: position 562,523 of record RCWM02000397.1, on the reverse strand, counting down.
AATGGAAATAAATTATCATCGCGAATTTTGTCAAGAAACCAGTTACTAAAATTCAATCTCTTGACATAATCTTGAGGTAATAAATTCTGAACTTTTTGAAGATGGTATGGGTAGCGATTATCACTTTTCAAAGTTCGCCATATTACGTGCCGCGATATTGCTTATGCAGCAGATGCTCTTCGGATGCTAGTTATCGAAGTGGCGTTGGACACAATTTCTTCTCCGATAATCTGCTCTTATTGCTGCCTGGAATTGGTTGCATTTATTACTTATTAAGAATGACCCAGTCTCTCGTAGTATATTAAAACTTAACGAAAAGACTCGTTGATTAGGCACTCTTCTATTTGGAAATCGGCGCGCATACTCCCGCACCGCTTCTAAAGCATTACCGTTACAGAAACCATTCACAAAAATTATATCAGCGTATTCAACATTAGAAGATGTATGCGGCATTGTGGCTGATGCAATTCATACAAAAATATCTGAGTAACTGACTGAAGACTTACCTTCCCTTGTCCAAATCTGCCTTACTTTGGTTTAAATCCTTCCTTTCCGACCGATCACAGTATGTAGTCATTCCAAATAAACCTCCGTCCAAGACCCTACCTCTTTCCCGTGGTGTTCCCCAGGGATCTTCACTTTCGCCCACACTCTTTTCCTTTTACATTAATGACCTTCCCCTTTCCATCCATCACTGCCGGTATCACTTTTACGCAGATGATCTCCAAATCTATTTATCCTTTCCCAATTCTGACCTACTACAAGCTACTAGAAAAATCCAGGAAGACTTGGATCGAATCTATAACTGGGCAGTGACGAACAAGTTGAATTTAAATACTGAAAAGACCAAAGCGCTTGTAATAGGTTCGAGTTACCTCCTGAAAACCATACCTCCTATTCCCACCATTTTCCTGAGCAGTGATCCTATCAAATTCTACCCCTCTGTCAAAAATCTCGGAGTCATATTTGACCAAACCCTATCCTGGAAAAACCACGTATCCGAAATTTCCCGTCGCACCATCCCAATCCTAAAACGTCTCAATTACGTTCGTCATCTTCTTCCTTTCGAAACCCGCAAATTACTAGTAACTTCCCTTATCTTCCCCCACTTCGACTACTGCTGTGCTGTGTATGGGGGTGTTTCTGGTGATCTCGAGGCCAGACTCAAAAGACTGTTTAACTGCTGCATTCGTTTTATCTTCGGGACCCCCAGGAACGCCCATGTTTCACAATTTTACGCGGAGTTAAAGTGGCTCTTTCCTTCCTACCGTCGCCAGTATTTTCTGGCATCCTTTCTCTACCAAACAGTGAAATTCCAACGTCCACTTTACATATCTCAACTCCTTCAGCTCAAATCCTCCGTTCTTACCCGCCAAACCCGTTCCCGCCCATTAGATTTGTACAGTCCTGCTCATTGCTCCGCTGCTTTCGACAGATCATTCCTAATCCGATCCTCCTTATGGAACTCCACCCCTTACACCATTCGCCATTCAAACACCCTTTCCTCTTTCAAATATCACTTATTTAACTACCTACTGTCCATCCAGATCCATGAAAACTGTCATTAGCTACTCAATAGATATATAAAACATAAAAGCTTATGTACACGAAATTTTATTGTTTTTACACAATTGATTCACAAAATGAATCAAAATATTTCTGTTTGCTTTTGTCAATATTTTTAAGCTTAATTTTTATTTGTTATAATTATAAATTACCATTTTATTATATTTAATAATATTTCATAACCATCTTGAGGCTCTGTAGGCCCCTTGATTGTACATTATTTTTTATTATTAAGGGACTTAAGGTCCCAGAATAAATGAAGAACTTAAAAAAAAAAAAAAGACTGATTTAGGAATTATAATCCTAGAAGGAAGCCAAAATGTAAACAAATAAAAGAATGTGAAGGATAACATTAAGTTTTTACATATCTCACTGCCTAGCCTGACGAACTTCGAAAGGTGATAATCGCTACCTATAACATTTTTGTTTTGTTTCTTTTTTTGCGATTTTCTCTAAAACTGAGCAAAAACGAGCAAATCTCTAAAGGACTTTTTGTCTTAGTTTTTCGGTCCCCTATAAGTTCCTGAAGTTTTGCCATTTAAATTCGGGACACCCTGTATATATATATACACAGGGTGGTCAGCATAAGAGTGCAGTAACTTAAAGAGGCGATTCTAGGCATCATTTGCGACAAAAAATTTCATATAAACTATAGCTCGATTCTCATCCGTTTTATAGATATTTTTAATTTTATGTTTTATCATGAAATTTCTTATTTTTGACAAATAATTTTCTATATTTCCCGATCTATTAAACCTAGAGCAGTTTTAATATGCTTTTTAGAAAGCAGAATAATTTTCCTTTAAAATGAACTTATTTAAACTTCGGCAGCGTCCAGTATTTAACTTATTGATCCAAACATATGAAATAACAAAACTTTGAATGCATTTTTCTCAAAAATATTACATATGTTACAAACGTGCACTACTCGAAAAAAACTTCTACACACAAACACCTTTTGAATGGTATACCATGAATAGTAATAATTTCTAAAATTGATACTGAAATCACTTATTAGTTACAAAAAAACAGGGAGATGCAACATCGGCATTTTAGGAAATACCGAGAGAATGCTCAGAAATTTTAAATAGTTTTATTATGTTTTATTAATAGAAAAGTAATTTAATCACAATTGCCTATTTATCTTATTCTAATATTTGAATTTTAAGATAGTTTAATTAAACTTTCCATACTTAATTTACAATAGTTATTCAAATTGTCCTCCCTCTTCTCTCATACACAGCACCGATCTTCTTTTGACTGCATCTACTGTTAGGCGAACTTCATTATGATTTTACCGCATTGTATTGCATTAGTTCCCTCCTCTGTAGCGACATACACTCCAATATATCAAATATTTCAGTGTTACTGTTATATTAATAAAACATAATTTATGAGTGCTGCAATACAGTAAAATGTAATTAAACTGTCTTAAAATTCAAATATTAGAATAAGATAAATAGGCAATTGTGATTAAATTACTTTTCTATTAATAAAACATAATAAAACTATTTAAAATTTCTGAGCATTCTTTCAGTATTTCCCAAAATGCCGATGTTGCATCTCCCTGTTTTTGTAACTAATAAGTGATTTCAGTATCAATTTTAGAAATTATCACTATTCATGGTATACCATTCGAAAGGTGTTTGTGTGTAGAAGATTCTTTCGAGTAGTGCACGTTTGTAACAAATGAAATATTTTCAAGAAAAACGCAGTCAAAGTTTTGGAACGTAATCAGAAACTTGCTATTTCATATGTTTGGACCGATAAGTTAAATACTGGACGCTGCTATTAAAGTTGAATGAAGTTTAAATGAAATTTTTTGTTGCAAATGATGCCTAGAATCCCTCTTGAAGTTACTGCAGTCTTATGCTGAACACCCTGTATATATATATATATATATATATATATATATATATATATATATATATATATATATATATATATATATATATATACATATGTACACAAAGATATTTTACATGTATGTAAATAAACACGTACGTAAATCGCTAAAATAACAGTTTCATTTCATTTTCCTGCTTTTAAATTGCATTTCAATTATGTTTACGATATTTAAAATATATGCAAAATATGATATAATACCGATACATTAAGTATGAAAGAAGATTTAAAAGTAAATTATAAAAAGTGGATAAAACATAATATAAATTTGTTTCCGCCAAGCAAATCATTTTAATTGCTGAAATAATAAGAGCGACACAGAAGAAAGATAAGTATCGTTATCTGGGGACAGTTGGAGTTATGGCCCTAAAGACATGTAATTGTTGTGTCCCTTCTGACACGCAAGAAACTTTTATCGTAAAAGTTAATATTTATTATTTAACTGCATGTTCTTTAGTTGTAAGAAAAAGTTAAATTGGCTCCGTGTCCTTTATGGATCAAACACATGGGCATCGGCGAAAGAATCGCATGCCCAATTGCGAACCGATACGACCTACATTACAACTGTAATAATGGTAGAAACAAAAATGGGTTTATGTATAGTATAATATTACTGAGCATAGGAGGCGCGGTAGCTCAGTGGGTAAGGTGCTTGTCTACCAAGCTCCCGGGCCCGAGTTCGAGTCCGGATGAAGGCAGGAAATTTATATTCTGTTATTTCGGTCGTAGATCGAATTCGAGGTCGGGAGATCCTCCTGGGGCACACCCAGCCTCTAAAAAAGTGGGTACCCTTAATTGGGGAAAAGACCTGGCGGTTTAGCGTGAATTTTAGCCAAACCACCTCCTTTCGCAACCGTTGGCTCAGAAACAGTGCAACCTAGCTAAGTACTGAACCCGAGACCCTTCATGGATCGTAAGTGGTACAGTTTTTTTTTTTTTAGTATTACTGAAGATTACTTCGAGTTTTATGAATGAATTCCATGAATTCAGTAATGAATAACTGCAGGGAACAGCCGTATAAATTTTCGTCGTGATAAGTCAGCCCGTTTAGCATTGATTCACGCATAGGGACAGAGAAAAAAAAATACGCCGAATAATAAATATTAAGTAGAATCACGAAAAATACTACCGAACTCACGTCTGGGCGGGTTGCGACATATTTACTTCAAGTTTAGCCACGCTAAGAGGAAAGTACAGAATTCTTTCCATTCCTCGCCAGAGCGTGATGTAAATAATCTGATGAAGTTCTGAGATAGCGGCCCACTTTTTTTCTTCACTGGTAAAATTCACACTTTCCTTACAATACAGAAGTTTGTTCTGAAAAAAAGTATATAAAACAAAAATGAATACATAAAATAATGTATAAACATGGAATTTCTTTTTTGTTTTTCTCGGACAACTATTTGAAAATTATTTTCGAATATTAAATTCTCATAATCAGTTCTAAAAACACAATAAACATAATTAAACAATCAATCAGTTCTAAGAAATTTAATTTAAATTATTCCAAGAGAAGCGAATTCGATCTAAAGTTCAGAGAAGAATCAGCTCCTCGCCAAACACGAGCTTATTCATTTGACGAGAAAAAAAGAAAGAAAAAGTCCCTGAAGCTATTTTTCGGTTTTTACTTATATTTGATTTTTTTATTTGTTCAGAAACATAAAAAAAAAACCAAGGTCAAATGCTGATATGCCGGATATGTATATAAATATGTAATTCCAGATCAAAATATATATTTAGGGCAAACTATGTGCAAATATGCAAAACAAAAATGCCGTATAGGTAGAAAAATATGCAATTACTGACCAAAATATGTAAAAATATGTATTTATGGCAAAATATGCTCAAATAAGCAAAATAAAAATAACTCAAATTGAATTTAAATGCCTCAAAACATATTTATTTTGATGATATTAGATGTTTTAGTGAGCAAGGAGCAATATGCAAATGCTTATATTTCACAGCCCTAGTAAACAACTAAGGAGGCAAGATGTGGAATGCCTCTAAAAGATATCAGGACCTAGTCAGTAACGAGACTCAAGATTCAGGCAGAGGTTGCCCTTCAGATTTTGCCTATGTCTGGTTGGTTTTTCTTTAAAGTACCTCATAAGTATTTCCAATAGCCCCATTTTAAATTGGTTTCCAGTAAAAAAAGAAAAAAACAACCAGTCTTAAGGGAAACCTACAGGACAAAACACTACCTGATCCTTTCTTGTTACTCTCACAATGGGAGGACACACTCTGTCCTTGTTGGCAGAAAATCTTGTTGTCAATTTATTTGGAGGTTCCTGGTAAAAAAATATTAGACACGTATTTTGCCGTTCCGACAAATGAGCTCTATAAGCCGAGAAAAAAATAAATAAAAATAGCATTAATCTAATTTATTTTATATCTTTTATATATTAAACTAATTTATTTTTTATCTCGAGTTAAAAAAAAAAATAATATGAACATGATTCTTGCACCAAGATTATTAGTTTTGATTGCGGATTTAAGACAAAATACAGCTACTCCATATATTTTGGTTTAGGTTAATTAAATTTTAAAAAAAGTTTAGGTTTCAAGCAAACTACCTCTATAGATTCTTTTTACACAAAAATAGTCGTCAGATTCTAATTCAGCACCCTAAAAACACTGAAAAACGCTTATTCAACAAAATATAATATTTTTTCACCCTCTTCGTATTCCAGTTAAATAAGGCTCCAAAAGGCCGTTTTCAAGAAAAAACTGCGGAACTTTTATTCTCAACGGTCTTTATGTTTTTACGGGTGCTGAATCCGAATCTGCAGTTTGCTACCGCGGCAACCATCAGCTTTATATTCAAAATAAACAAAAAAAAAAACCCGTTATGTTTGTTTTTTTATATATAACACGATAACGAAGCTTTTTTCGAAGAAAGTCTTCAAATATTAATTGTAGCTGGAACTAGTAGCTACATAATGAAAAAAAGAAATCCGAAATTGGACAAATAAATAACTGGAACCACTAATTCACTTTTTAAAAACTTTATTTAAAGCAAACTTACAAATAGATCTTAAACTGAAAACAACTATGTACAAAGGCTATGACTGAACTGATTGAACTGATTGCTCTCTCCTAGATGTGGAAAATATATATACTAGATCTCTGAGAATGCTGACTAAGAGGTATCTGAGGGCTAGGTGGGTTCATAACTCCTCCCTTCTGAAAATTCCAACTCTGAGAGAAAATTGGGTCATTTTGGACAAGAGGGAGATTTACAGGTGGTAAATCTAATAGTTGAATTAAATGAATTACAACAAAATAGGAGGTGGTAATATATACAAGCAATAATGGGGTAGAGTACAATATTGGGAGATAACTAGTTTCTAAGGTTTCTAACTCTTCATGTGATATTACAGGTACATCTATTTTGTCAAATGTAATATTTAATATTTTAAAATTAGTGAGGTTATGATTAATAGATAAAGTATCAGAATTTATATAAAATTTTCTAGTTTGGTTTACAATAATTTCCTTATTATCTAACTTAATAATAGAAGTAGTTGGTAAATTAACAGGAAACGTTCCATTGCTGGATATGACTACATAAGATATATCAAAAGTTAAATAAACATCAATAATGTCAATATTAGTAGAAATACATTGTGAAAGATTATTCCTTAAAGCGCTAAAGATACAAGTGTCATTAATTATCCTAAGGTTCGTACAATAGTAATTAGTTTTAATAAAAGTACAATTAGCAGTGAACATTTCATGAATATTATACAATATAAGATTATGCTTAACTAGGGTAGTTATAACTTGATTGTTGTCCTTAATCGGGACTGATAAAAGATATATCGTATTATAGACTTGAGATAGTTTTGGTATTGATATTATATAATGAATTATATTGTGTCTGATTGTACAAGAGATTTTGCTAGTCAGCCAGGTAGTTTCTAAATCATTTGAAATTAGGGTCTTATCATCAATATCTGTCTGTTTAATTATGTTAGAATGAGGGATTCCCATTCTGCACAATTCCAAAGAATTTTCTATGTCAATTACTTGAATAGTTAAATAAGTAAGAACATTATATAGTTCGTTATAATACATTGTTGTCTGTAGTCTGTCCATTGTATTGGTGACTTCACTTAATTTAGCATTATTTTTATTTAATAACTTAACATCTTTTTCAAAAGTTTCTGTTAATTGTTTACTAATTTTTATTTCACTGGCAATGTTATGCTCCATTTGATAGTTGTTATGTTCTAAAGTTTCAATTATTTTAACGTAGTGGGCTTTGTCTTCCGCATCCATGTTTCCAGTAAGCCAGCTGATAGCGCTGCCTAAGCCATTTATTATGCCACGCCTGGTTCTGTTACCTCTGGGTATTATATTGTTAATTTTATCCGTGAGGATATTTAATTGTTTAAAAGCCATTTCTTGTGCAACTGTATTATTTTTGGGTTTTAGGGCAAACCTAAGTCTACTTAATTCATCAACTAATTTTGATAAGTCTAAAACATGTATAATAGTTTTATATTCTGATATTACTTTCGATTCCGGAACTTTAAATGTTATAAGTCCTGACGAATGCTGAACATTGGTTACTTTATATGCTGAAGTTACTATCAATATCGCTGAGGTCACTAGATACCATTTCTCCATCTGAAACAGTTTCAAATAATTTTTTCTTGCGATTTCGTTTAGATTTTCTTTTTCTAGCAATATTGTCAGTATGAACTTTTATGGTTTTATTTCTATTTATAAATGGTATGGCAGGTTTATAAACATTTTCAGATTTATCCTTTATTCTTCTTTTGACATAAGGTTTATCTTTTTCTATCACTGGATCCTCCCAATTCTTGTTTAATTTGTCGGTTCTTTCCTCTTTTTCTTTATTTATGGCTATTTTAAATTTATTATGGACAATATTCATGTTTTTGTGATATTCACTTACAAGCTGTTCCTTAATTATTCCTTCATTCTTTTCAGGGTTTTTTATGATTCCGTAGGTAATCTCGTTTGGAGTAAGTTTAAGCGTTTGATTGATTGAATTATTAAAAGTTAGTGTTGCTAAATTTAAATTTATTTTTAAATCATTTCTTGGATTTTCTTCTTTTAAAGCTCTTAAGATTTCAATCAAAGTTGATTGGGTTCTATTTAAGAGTCCTAGGGAGTTAGGGTGGTTAGGTAATAGTAAGCTTCTATTCCTAATGATTCAAGGAAATTTCTGATTAAGTTGTTACTAAATTCTTTTCCGTTGTCCATTTTTATTCTAATGGGATTTGGAAATAGGGCCAAATATTCCAGATATCTAATATCGGTTAGTACCTGAAATATATTAATTGCATTTACATGTTTACATAATCTTGCGAAAAGTTTTTTTGAAAAGGTAACTATTATGGTTACTATATTATGAGAATCAAACTTTAATATGTCTATCATTACTTCTTCAAAAGGTCTTTCCATTGTTGGGGTTATTTGATATTTAGTTTTAATAGGATTTCGCTCATATTTCACTTGCCTGCAAATAGAACATTTGTTTATAAATTCAGATATGTCATCTTTCATATTGGGCCAATAATAATTTCTTTTGAGTTTCTCAAATATTTCTATTATACCTCTATGGTATGATTTTCCTGTATAGTACGTTTCTAACAGTTCTTCTTGCTCATCTCTTTCTAATACGTCGATTAGTTTTCTTTTGTATCTTTTTATTTTCACGGTGGGGAATTTATTAATTATTATTTCGGTCAATTTGTTGTATATGGCTTCAAATTCAGTCCTTACAGACTCAACGTTTGGTTCACAATAGACACCATACACGGTTTTTGGTTTTATTAGTTCAAGAAGTGTTTCTTCTAGGTTATTTTTCCAAGGGTATGGAGTTTCTAAATAAATTCTTGTCTTACCGTAGGGTTTAGCAATAATGGGTTTGGCTGAACCCCTTTGAATTAAAATTTGGAATTTTTCAACATTTATTGCTCTATCTTCTGGTACTATAAGAATCTGTTCATTGCTTGAATCTTGAGAATGTTGGGTTGGAGCTAAACTTAATTGTTCATTTTGAGGGGGAGGTAATTCTTGCAAAATTTCATCATAGTCTTCTGGAGGTATTGGTGGCAATTCTACATTACTTGTTTCTTGTAAAATTTTGTCTAGTTCTTCATCTGGATCTATATCCATTTCATCAATTACATTTAATTCATATTCATTTTCTATATTAATTCTACTTAGAGCGTCGGCTACTAAATTTTCCGTTTTTTTCGGAACGGTTTTTGACGGTTTTTCCGTCAGTATGTTTTATGTCAAACTGAAATTCACTTAATAAAAATATCCATTTCATGATTCTTGTATTGTTATTTTTCATTGTAAACAACCACTGTAATGGTTTATGATCTGTGATTATTGTAAATTTTTGACCGTATAAATATGGCTTGAAATGTTTGCAAGCGTACACAATGGTAAGGAGTTCCTTTTCTATAGTGGAATATCTTTGTTCAGTTGCGGAAAGAGTATGAGAGGCGAACGCTATAGGGTGATCCCTCCCTTCTGAAATTTGGGAAAGTACTAATCCCAGTGCTGTATTACTAGCATCTGTTGTTAATAACATGGGGGAGTTAAAATCTGGGTATTGAAGTATCGGGGCATTTATTAAATGTAATTTAAGTTGTTCAAAAGCGTTTTTGTATTTGGTAGGGTCAATATTACTCTCGTCTCGTAGCTGATTAGTTAAAGGTTTTGCTATCTGAGCATAATTTTTTATAAATTTTCTGTAATACCCTGACATTCCCAGGAATTGTTTAATTTCTTTAATGGTTTTTGGCAAAGGAAATTTTTCTATCGCATTAATTTTTTTTGGGTCGGTTTTAATTCCATCTTTTGTTAATATGTGCCCTAAAAATGATAATTCAGTTTTCATAAATTCCGTCTTATCAAGTTGAATAGATAGTGAATGTTCTTTTAGTTTTCTTAATATGGTTTCAATATGTTTCAGGTGATCTTCGGGAGTTTTAGAATAAATAATTATATCATCCATATAGACGAGCGTGTTGTCGGTGTTAGATAGCATTGAGTTCATTGCACGCTGGAATGTAGGAGGTGCATTGCTCAGCCCGAAGGGCATTCTTAGAAACTCATAATGACCTGTGTCTGTCGAGAATGCAGTTTTCTCAATGGACTCGCTCGACATCTCAATCTGGTGGAATCCTGAAGTTAAATCAATTGTTGTAAAATATTTTGATCCATGCAGTTTATTCAATAAATCTTCAATATTAGGTAGAGGGAATCTATCTGGTATTGTTTCAGCGTTTAGTTTCCTATAATCAATCACCATTCTAATTTTCTTTTTACCTGATGCATCTTCCTTTTTTGGGACTATCCAAACTGGGCTGTTGTAAGGGGAATTACTCTCTCTGATAATACCATTTTTTAACAATTTATTGATTTCTTCGTCGACCTTTTCCTTAAAATATTGCGGGTATCTGTAATTTCTGGTATAAATTGGTTTATCCGTCTTCAATCTAATTTTATGTTTCAAAAGGTTTGTCGGCTTTAACTTTTCGTTTTCCGACTTAACAATTTCTGGATATTTCATCAAAATATCAAATAATTTTACTTTAGTATTCTTTTCTATGTGATCATGTCTTACTAACTGATGTAATTCTTTTTTATTATTAATTATATTCAATTCATTTCCATCGATATTCATTATTTCACCATTTAATATTTTTATTTTTAATTTATTAAATTTAATTTCTTTTATATCTTTTGTAATATTAATTTTAGTTTCCAATGCTTCCATTGTATCCATTCCTAATAACAATTAATATTTTTGACTAAATTCAAATATCTTAAATCTAACTAAAAATTCATCTCTCAACCCTAGTCTAGGAGCAAGATCAATTAGCACTGAGCCATTTCCTCTCTCACTTCCTACGGGGGTGATGACTATGAACTCTTCCGATTTAATTTCAGTTCCTACGGGTACGGAACGGATGTTTATATAATTAATTTCGGATCCTGTATCCACTAACCAATGGTCGCCAGTATTGTCTTGAAATGAAGGTAAATTGTCTGGTGGTTCCATTTTTTGTTCTCCTACTCCTAAAAATTTTTCAAATTTCGTTTCTAATTCCGCCAATCTTGTTTTTAATTCCTGATTTTCCTCTTCCAGGTGATGGAAGTTGTTACTTTTCACTGTTCTCATAGAAACAGTGTTTTGAGAATTTGGATTTTGATGTTGGGGTTGGTTATAAGTTTGTTGTTGGGGATGATTATAAGGTTGTTGTTGATTATTAAAATTAAAATTTGAAGGGTTATATGGGTTTCTTATTTGGTTACTATGACCTCTATATGGCTGTTGGTCTTTGTAGTAATTTTGAGGGTTATAGTTTCTATTATATCTCTGCTTAACAGATCCTTGGTGGTAATCGTTCTGTGGTTGATGATATTGGGGGACTTTATTGTAATTAGGATGATTGTAATTATTATTTGATGGGTTTTGATATTTTTCGGGCTTATTTTGGGGTTTGTTTTGTTTATAATGGTGGGGCTGGTAGTTTCTACCATGACCTTGGGGGTATTAATCTTCCATGATTAGTCTGCATTCGTTGTACAGAATATTTTTCATGTCTGAAAGTTCTCGAATAGTAATGTGATTCAGGGTGTCTTTTAATCTAGGATGTAAATTCCAGATCACGTGATCGACTAATATTCTCATTTGTGTGGCGGTTTCCTGTGGTTTATTTTCGATAGATATATATACTAGATAGATATATACTAAAATTCTATTTTTTATTAGTATTTCATAGGGGATTACCCGGTTTATATAGTCAATTGGGTGTTCATTCCGATTAATGGAAATTTGTGATGCTTCGTATTGTAGGTGCGTTGTTGTCCTACTGTCTCTAAACTGATTTATTAATCTAGTTTTGAGCTCGTTCACGGTCCTAAAATTTTCGTACATGCATAGATGTCTAGCCGTACCTTCTAATCGAAACAATGCTTTTTGTAATAGCAATTGTTCATTTTCCTCCCTATTAAGTATGTTTTCGTTGCAATTGGCATTGTAAATAAGCTCAATTGCTTTGATAAAAAATACGAGTTGTGATGGGTCACCGTCATAATGTGGTAGGTGATCGTAACATTCTTTTGTCATTAGTTTAGTAGTCATTTTGTTAATTTCCTCTTCAATTTTTTCTAACTCAAACCTATTTTTATTTAATATCTTTTTTAATTTACCCTTACAATAATCTTTTTGCATAAAAATTAAATGTTTTAAATGTTAATAATAATAAAATGTTGACAATAATAAATGTTTAAAAATGTTTACAATAAAATGTTTACCTTAAAATAAAGAAGTGTTTTATGGTGAAGTCCAGTATTTAATATTTTTCTTGACTGGCGCTGAAGTATTGAAATACACCTTCAAGTGAGCTGCTCCAGATCCTGTTCAATATTTCATCGGACCTTCTTGACCAGTTCTTCAGAGTGGTAGGCGAGTATCCCAAATCCTGTTGACCAATGGGTCTATTTCGTCAGATTTTCTTGAATATCTTTGCCAACCTTCTTCTCTTCTAACTTGAAGTGCACCAGTCCCTGTTCGGGCACCAAATAAATAACTGGAACCACTAATTCACTTTTTAAAAACTTTATTTAAATCAAACTTACAAATAGATCTTAAACTGAAAACAACTATGTACAAATGCTATGACTGAACTGATTGAACTGATTGCTCTCTCCTAGATCTGAGGAATATATATACTAGATCTCTGAGAATGCTGACTAAGAGGTATCTGAGGACTAGGTGGGTTCATAACTGACCATTTTTCGCGAAGTTACGTTATTCGGAAAAAAAGGAGAAATTGGCCAACTTGCCGTCAGTCCCACAGTTCCGTGAAAACACGTTTGTCGTACTCTTTTGGCTATGACTTTCTTCGAAAATAGCTTCGTTAGATAAAAAAACAAAAATAACGGTTTTTTTTTGGCGTTTTTTTGCGATTTTGAATATGAAGCCGATGGTGGCCGTGGTAGCAAACTTCAGATTCGGGTTCAGCACCCCAAAAAACATACAGATCCGTTGAGAATAAAAGTTCCGCAGTTTTTTCTTCGGCAAACCCTTATTTTACTGGACTATCGAGGAAAATGAAATTTTCAAACCGATTATTAGTTACTTACCTTTAAATCCCCATTACCGCTGAGGAGAGCCCCAGCTTTCTTTTGATGTATACAGGGTGAGTATCTCTTAGTGTAAAAAAAAAAATTGGGTGAAACTAGATCCAAAATGTAGCAAAATGCCGCAAACCTTTCCTTTTTATTCCAATCCGTTGCAGACATACGATAAATAAAATATTTTTTTGAGCAAACCACGTTTTTTTTCCATAAAAGCTGTAATATCTCCAATTTTGTTTAAATATTTTTCAAATTTTGGCCACATTTTCGGATTTAGCATTAAATTTTCTATAATGGCTGAGTACCTATAACCTTGAATTTTACAAGCTTGGTATCTAAAGAACAGCTTGATCTTCACCTTATTTGGGGAAGTCACAATTTCTTATTTACTTCAACGCTCACCGTTTTTCGAAAAAACTATCCACAAGACGTCAAATCTCACAAAAACTTGCAAATTTAATCAGCTTTTGATTGATATGTTAAACGTAATGATTTTGTTTCAATTTCATGGAGATATTTACTTTTGAAACCGAAAATACTTGGTGTTCTATTGGCATACAAATCAGTTACTTGTGTAAATAAAACCTTATGACAATCCCTTAATGGAAATGTGCATTTTAAACATAATAAATAAAAATAATAAAGCATAGAAAGCAAAGAAAAAACTTATTGTTTAATAGCTAAAAATAATTTTTGGAAAAAAAAAAAAAACGACTTCAAGATTAAACCTACATAAACAAACTTGAACTAAAAAAGAAAAAAAAAATTTTAATTGCTTCGAAACAAAAACCATTAAATGACAATCAACGAAATTATCGATACTTATATACCTATTCACAATTATGATCAGCTATTTTTAGAGTCGGTGCCAGCCAAGGAGGGAAGTTCAATCTTGCCTTAGCAATGAACTCTCGAATGGCCGGAGACAGTGGTGTGGCGGTGATGAAACAGTGGGAGCATCTTTACAATTACCATATCTTTTCAAATTCTGTTTGTTTTGGTTGGCACCGACTCCAAAAATAACTGATCATGAATTTCGAATATGTATATAAGTATCGATAATTTCGTTGATTGTCATTTAATGGTTTTTTTTTTTCGAAGCAATTAAAATATTATTTTTTATTTTTTAGTTCAATTTTGTTTATGCAGGTTTAATCTTGAAGTCGGTTTTTTTTTTTTTTTTTTCTAAAAATTATTTTTATTTTTTGGTTTTTAGTGGTGAGTGTATTTATGTTTATACAGTCAATTCTTGATCTTCAAGGTACCCTGAAAAATAGTTCGACTTATTGAACAATGAATTATCGAGGTTATTATTCCACTGATCTGCATGTAAATGGGAAAATTGAACACAAAATTGGAGTTGAAATCATTACGTACATTTTCATTAATGGGAATGTTCTTTGTACACACATATAAAATCAGTGATACAGAAAATTAAATACCCGGTACCAATTTATCATATAACTTTCAACTGAACTGCGCTTTTTTCTGAGGGTGCCTAAAAGTAGACTTACCGCCTTCCACCAGTGGCGATCTTTTCTTTATTCTTTAGGATGGTTGAAAGAGAACTACGCGGAATTCGGAATTCACTAGCAACAAACGCCCAATTTCTTTCTCATTTCTCCACTTTGCAAATCAATTTTAACTTTTCGTTAATTGAAAGAATTTACAGTAGCCACTGTAAAATTATTCACTCGAGTGAATAACTAATAATAAGTGACTGGTGTACACAATTTTTAACGTTTTCTATTTGAAATCGTTTCTTTGAGGTGAAATTTAAGTGTAATGTACTTCCGACCATAGATTTTGTTCGACTTATTTAAGAATTAAGGTTATCGAAGTACGACACATAGAGAGTCGATTTCAAATTTTTTTTTATGGGACCACCTCTGAAGTATGCCCTACCGATCTAAAAAAGAATCATCAAAATTGATTTAGCCACAGTAAAACCACTTGTAAAATAACTAATAATAAGTGACTGGTGCAACTATGAACTGGAAAGATAAACAATGACGAGAAACCAGAATATAAATTACACATGAAATTCTTTTAATTTGAGTTATAGAGGCGATGACTTTTAATAGCTCATTTCATAGAGGTGGTTCTAGAAGTTCTCTCTTTTACACCCTATTTTTAGTTCGATTTATTTACACAATTTGTAACATCGAGAGTTGACTATATATGTTATAATTTACATTATATGTTAGATTTAGTTGCTGTTCGCGCCAATCGGCGCTTTTGTGAGGGGGGGAAAGGAGAAAAGATGTAGTATATCGTTATATAGACGCACCCTATGAATTTCCGGTGTAACTAGCCCTTATCTGCGTTAATCCCCACTAGAATATTCCTTTTTCTTCTAGCATCTGTGCTCCAGTACGCACCTATTAAAAATTGCCCAAGACCTCATGGTCTTCCATCGCTTTTTTGACCAAGGTGAAATAGCCTTCCAGGACCCTATTCCTCCTTTAAAAGGAGTGATTCCTCCCTTAATGAGTGGTGATACAAAAGGAGGAGAGCCTAGACAAGTATTGCAGCTTAAGAGAAGCATTTGCCAGACCGTAAGGATTCCGGGGGTCCCCGGACAGACCGTCGGCGGCAGTAATAAGGTAAGAAGTTTCTTATGTACTATTTGTTTATGCTACCTTCTAAATAAAATCTCCCCACAGGTGCAAAACCTCGTTTTCATATTTTCCCATACAGTCCATTTTCTAGAGGCCGAGGCGAGTTTTCCGTTTCGGACATTATCATTCTTTTACTATACATTTTTGGTCCGATCCGGGCCGTATATATCATTGTTCAACTTTGAAACGAGTGATTTTGCAGTTTTGGGGCGAGTAATCACCCACTCATTTCTGTGCTTTATTAATATTAAAAATTTTTACATTAAAACTTGTATAAATTGCAAGGTTTGGCCTATTTTTTGTCCAAGTTTTATAACTTCCAATAATTACATATATAAAACCGACCAAGTCGGCCATCTTCAAGCAGTCAGCTGTTATCTGGCGTCACCACCCCCCACTCTAGTAACGTACTCGTTACTTCATCTCGTAACTATCTTCGCCATCTTGCTGTACTCTGGCGTCAGTTACAATTACGTAATAATTAGTGTAATCAATTTTTCAACTTTTTTTCCTTTCCTTTTCTGTGCCTTATATATTATAATTTCCTTTTATTTATTCTCTATTTTTCACAATGCCTATAGAAGACAAAAATATCATTATTCAAGCACAACTATTGGCAAAGAGGGAAACGATATTTGCTGATATAACTAGTAGATACGATGAAATTAAAGGTTCCACTCTTTCGGATATTTTTACTGCCCAATGCATTACGAGGATTTACCCTCCCTTCAAGTCAAATTTGAGGGGGTGAATGAAAAATTAAGCGACCTTAATGCTCTCTTATCCAAACAAAATCATGTGGATACTCAAGCCCCTGCCATTGCTTTCAATAGTGTGTTAACCAAAATTAAATCTAAATATTTACAATTGAAAAAAGAAGAACCTATTGCAACTTCTACAACGGTTGCCAGCCCTATTAATTTGGCTCAAAGTGCTTTCTCCTTACCACCTATCAATTAACCAACCTTTTCAGGCGACATACAGCAGTGGCCTGAATTTTTCTCGTTGTTCACGGCCCTTGTTCACGACAACCCGACTCTAACCCCCATACAACGCTTACATTATCTAAGATCCTACTTAAAGGGGAGTGCTCTTTCCGTAATTTATAACTTTCAACTCACAGCCGAAAATTACGACCTTGCTTTTTCAGCTCTAGTACACAGGTTCTAAAACCCCAGGAGGATAGCCCAGGCATATTTAAACCAAATCTTACACTTTAAGCCCGTCAGTTCAAATTCATTAAATAACTTAAAAACTTTTCTTGAGGTGCATCAAAATTCGGTGCAGGCTATCAAGGCGCTACCAATCGACGTTTTAGCAAATTTTATTTTGTTAACCCTCGCATTAAATAATCTAGACCCCCGCACATCTAAGGCTTTCGAGGATCAAAATTCTGCTAAATCAGTTCCGCTTTTCGATGACTTGCTAAATTTCATTATTAAGCAAATTAAAACCCTGGAGATTATTTCTCCCCCCATCAATCTACATAGAAACACTAAAGTTAATTCGCTAATTGCTAGCACTAGTCCTGATACTTCGCCGCAATCAGATAGAACTCGGGCCGCACCTTCTAATTCTTCTAAACTAAGATGCATTCTTTGTCGGAAGCCGCATTCCTTGTCTTCCTGTTTCGAATTTTCTCATCTCGCTCGAGATCAAAAAATTGATTTCCTCAAAAGGCATAAACGGTGCTTTAATTGTTTGGGTCCGCACCTTAAGGGTAATTGCAACTCCAAATTTTCGTGTCGTAAGTGTAACTCCCCGGATCATCACACACTTTTGCATACCGTCAAATCAGTAAATTCAAATCTCCATTTGAATTCCGCGCCTAGTCGCGCATCAGCTCATGCTGATCACATCTCAAGTGAACCGGCATCCGTTTCCACTGGTCAAGCACCAGTTGACGCCTCCTTATCTCTGAGTTGTAGGAAGTCACGTGACTTCACTCCTAGGAACCTTCCGTGCACGAATCTTTAATTCTCACTTGGGTTACGTTCCAGTCCGTGGGGTCATCGATCCGGGGTCGCAGCTATCATTTATTTCCAAGCGCCTCTTTGACCAATTAGGTCAAAAAATCCAGGATATGCCCATTACCGTTTCAGGTATAGGTTATTGTAGTGACAATTCTCTTACCCTAAACGTTAATAAATCAAATGTCTTAGTTTTTCACAAATCCCCACGAACTAAAAAACTTAAATCACTGTACTGGCACAATGAAAAATTGGAGTACGTTAAAAACTACACTTATTTAGGATTACCCTTTACAAAATCAGGCAAATTTAAAAAAGCATCGCAGCACTTCATCCAGAGATCATCAGTAGCATCTGCAAGAGTAATAGACATTCTGAAAAAAGGCAAAAGCGATTCCTGGGAAACAAAAAAAGCATTATTTGACTCCATGGTCTCCTCAACCTTACTATATGCTTCTGAAATATGGAGTCTCAAGTATCTCGAAGCGATCGAGATAGCGCAGTTGAAATTCATAAAATATCTTTTTGGTTGGCCCAGGAACACTCCAAACTATATAGTTCGCCTCGAGACTGGGAGAACCTCACTGAGCCTGATGGTTATCAAAAAGTTGATAAACTTATGGACGAAACTTTCACTGATGCCTGACGAGAGACTGCCAAAACTGTGCTTTAATAGACTGAAAGCACTAGACAGTGATAACCCTGATGTGGAGTATAATTGGGTATCTCAAGTTAAGGCGATAGCTGAGCTTATTCACTTCACAGAGGAGCTCTCTGCCCATCCTTCCAACGGCCTTGTCAGATACAAAGATGTCATCTTAGAAAAAGCACAGAACTTCTATATTTCAATGGACATTCAAAGAGTTCTCAGGTCAACCAACTTCTCATT
The DNA here is from genome assembly GCA_003667255.2 of Euschistus heros. Taxonomy (NCBI): domain Eukaryota; kingdom Metazoa; phylum Arthropoda; class Insecta; order Hemiptera; family Pentatomidae; genus Euschistus; species Euschistus heros. The sequence goes on along the minus strand of RCWM02000397.1, from coordinate 543,432 downwards.
ATACCGATTACTCTGTAACTACAATGTCTCAAATCCCGAAACGTACCTAACATACAAAGTACACATATAAAAGTTGAGGTGTGTCAGTCAATTAAGAGTTGCTAACCAAGAACAAATTAAGTTATATACTAAGAACAAAACTTTTTTATTCAAATCACAGGAAACTTGTATATCATGCAGCCAATATATCTACAATAGCTTGTACCACATCCTTCTCTATTGCCCAACGTTCAAGGAATATAGACAACAGTTTCTTCAGCCATACATCACAATGTCCTCTGATAACCACAATATTGAGGCAATATTAAATATTGACGGTGTAGAAAAATTAAATAAAGTATATTTCTTCATGATGAATGTATATAAGGTGCTGTCTTTATGTGGTCAATGACTGAAATGAAAATGAATAAACTGATATTTATTAGAATCGATTTAAGGTTGTTGTTTAAATTATGTTGGTGATAACATGAATATGTGTCTTGAGTATGTTTATAATTTATATTGTTTATATTTGATGTTATTTTATATATTGCCTTTATTTATACATTGCGTTTATATAGGTGTATGCATAAATATGTGTGTGTGTGTGTGTGTGTGTGTGTGTGTGTGTGTGTGTATTTATTTATTTAATTATGTAATTAATTATTAATATTAATTAATGTGTAGAGGTGATTGATCTATGTGTAGATGATAAGTGCATATGTAAATGTCTATTATGTAAAACGTTGATATCTATTATAAAGATAAAGAATTTAGATCATATATTTTTGTTCCAAAATAAAAACAAAATATTGTTATGTAAGGATTTGTTTAAGAGCACTAGACTCGTGCTATGGATCTATTGTATATTATTAATAATATTATTGTTTGTACAAGACTCTGTCTTTAACAAATAAAGAGCATTCATTCATTCATTCATTCATTCCGTTTCAGGTATAGGTGGGCGTGTTTCCAATTCTCCTGGCACAGTCTCGTGTCACATCTTCTCCAGGTTTTCCCAGAGGCACATCCTTGTAAACACGTCCATGGTTCCTCATATTGCTGACCATCTGCCTCCTAAAGGCCTTACTCCTGAAATTGCTCACGCGTTTGAGCATTTAAATTTGGCAGATCCTGACTTTTATCAATCTGACAAGATTGACCTTCTCTTAGGTGCCGATGTATACCCGCAAATATTATTGCCTCACCCGTTTATTCCAAGCTCTATTGGTCCAATTGCTGTCAGTACCATTTTTGGTTGGACAATCGTAGGTCCTGTCCAAACCCCGTCGCGGAATCAATTCACTACCTCTTTAATTTCCGTTTGCCAGATAGCCCAAGATCTCTATAAGTTTTGGGAAGTCGAGGATGTTCTTACTCCAGTTCCTCGTAACCCTCTTGATGACCATGCCGAGCGACATTTCGTTGCCACTCACGTCCGGGACCTTGAGGGACGTTATTCCGTCGCTCTCCCCTTAAGGCCAGAAGCGACTCTGTTAGCAGACAACCGGAAGGTCGCAGAACACTCCCTCATTAGGCTCCTCAGACGTCTCGACAAGACCCCTGCCCTTAGAGCAGAATACAACCAGTTTCTTCAGGAGTACTTGGACGTAGGCCACATGTCTGTCCCCACGCATCCTGCGTCGTATGTGATCCCTCACCACGTGGTTACTAAGCTGTCTAACCATAAGAGAAAAATTCGCGTGGTCTTTAATGCCTCCAGCCCTGACTTTTCAGGACTATCACTTAACGACCGGTTGATCAAGGGACCTAAGTTACAACGAGACGTCTCCGACATTTTACTTAATTTTAGATTTTCCCGGGTTGCCTTGTGTTGCGATATAAGCAGATGTATCGGCAAGTGTTGGTGCACGAACGGGATCGTTACATGCAGCACATTTTCTGGAAGCCGGAAGGTGCTGCTGCCGTGCAGGAGGTAGAGCTCAATACCGTGACGTACGGTATGGCCCCCTCAGCGTTTCTAGCTGTCCGAGTTCTTCATCAGCTTGTCCAGGACGAAGGGCACCGATTTCCCTTGGCTGCTCAAGCACTACTCGACCAAACCTACATTGACGATATCATCACGGGCGAGGATGATATTCACTCTGCTGTAGCCCTTAAGGTTCAACTTACGCAGCTTCTTTCTGCCGGTGGGTTCGAGTTACGCAAGTGGTGCTCTAGTCACCCACAAGTTCTTCGCGATTTACCTCCGGAACACTTGGAATCTTCGGTCCTTTTTGATGATGAAGACACCCTCAAAATTCTAGGCCTGAGCTGGGAGCCCTCTCACGACTCCTTTGTCTTCAAGGTCCAGCCATTTTAGGCAACCTGCACGAAGCGAAATATGCTCTCGTTCATCGCACGGATCTTCGATCCACTTGGTTTCCTGGCACCCGTTAACATTTCCTTCAAAATTGTTATTCAGAAAATCTGGCTAGCTAAACTTGATTGGGACCAACCCGTCACTTCCGAAATCCAACTTCTATGGGAGCAACTCACTGATCGTCTTACCCAGCTTTCTTCGCTTCGGTTTCCTCGGTGTGCACTGCCGGCTTCTACGTTTGGCCAAATGTCGCTTGTAGGGTTTGCTGATGCCTCTGCAGTGGCCTACGCCGCTTTTTTGTACATTTGCTTTGAGGCACCTAAGTTTCGTCATTCCTTTTTTTGGAAGGCGAGAACCCGTGTTGCGCCTTTGAAGACTCTCTCAATTCCTAGACTCGAACTTTGCGCTGCCGTGCTTCTCACCGATTTAGTAAGGTCAGTCCGTCTACTCCGTTACCCTAAACCCTGGGCCAGCATCCGGCTTTTTTCCGATTCCACCACAGTACTCACCTGGTTGCACACGCCTCCTCATACGCTTAACACATTTGTGTCTCACAGAATTGCTCACATCATGAACCACTCCCAGTCCAACTTGTCATGGTCACATTGCCATAGTACTTTAAATAAGACCGATATGGCCTCTAGGGGTGTTACCCCTGCTCAGTACGCGCACGCCAAGAACTTTTGTTTATGGACCCAAGGTCCCTCATTTTTGACCAATTGTCAGGAGCAATGGCCGCCTCCATATTCTGACGCTGGCTTGAACATCGCTACCTCTCGAATTCGCCTCTGAGCTTTCTACCACCGTTTTCCTGGCTACTCTAGATAGATTCGTTGCACGCCGAGGCCTTCCGCATTCCATTCTATCTGATCAGGGTCGTAATTTTGTCGGGGCAAATAAGCAATTAAAAGACGTGCAGCTTTTCCTCCGCACTCATCATGAGGAAATTTCGAATGTCCTGGCGAGTCGGGAGATAAGATGGGTATTCAACCCTCCTTTAGCACCCAATTTCGGTGGTCTGTGGGAAGCTGCAGTCAAATCCGCAAAAACTTTACTATCTCGGTTATCCGCCGAAATTTTATTCACTTTCGATGAATATGCCACCCTCTTCGCTCGGATCGAGGCTATTCTAAATAGCCGTCCTATCTGTTCCCTACCTTCTGCCCCCGCTGAAGCCGCCGCATACTTAAGTCCAGAGCACTTTCTCATAGGAGCTCCACTGTTATTCGTGGCCGAAGTCTCTATCTCTGAGGACCATCATTTGACATCTAGATGGAAGATCATCTCACAATATTCGCAGTATTTTTGGCGACGGTGGTCGAGGGAATACTTGAACTCGCTGATGCAGCGTACTATGTGGACCACCAAATCCAATCCCATAAAACGGGGCGATGTTGTTGTGATCAAGGGTGTGAATAGCTCTCCACTTTCCTGGCCTATTGCCCGCATTTCTGAACTCAAGCCTGGGCTTGATGGTGTATCTCGAGTGGCCATCCTTGAGACCTCCAACGGCACTCTCACTAGACCCGCGAACAAACTCATTCCGCTCCCGGAATGATTTCCTTTTGCATTGTATAACCTTTCTACAGTTGTGCTATATTTGTTTCTTATTTTGTATAATTGTCTACCCAGGAGTACTGTTTCCTTTTCTTTACATTGTATAATTGTGCTCCCATTCATGTTACAATATTTATATTTTTACTTTTTTGTCTTTATCTTCCTCTTTACTCAAGTTGAGCTTTCGTTTCTTTATTTTATTGTATAAATTCTTTGCTGCCTGCCCACCATTTTCATTGTATAACTTTTGGAATAAAATTGGGCAACATCCCAATTTTGGTGGACGGTGTGTTCGCGCCAATCGGCGCTTTTGTGATGGGGGGGGGGAAGGAGAAAAGATCTAGTATATCATTATATAGACGCACCCTAAGAATTTCCGGTGTAACTAGCCCTTATCTGCGTTAATCCCCACTAGAATATTCCTTTTTCTTCTAGCATCTGTGCTCCAGTACGCACCTATTAAAAATTGCCCAGGACCTCATGGTCTTCCATCGCTTTTTTGACCAAGGTGAAATAGCCTTCCAGGACCCTATTCCTCCTTTAAAAGTGATCTTACTTCCTGTGCTAGTCAGTAAAGAGATAGTTCTTCCCTTAATGAGTGGTGATACAAAAGGAGGAGAGCCTAGACAAGTATTGCAGCTTGAGAGAGGCATTTGCCAGACCGTAAGGATTCCGGGGGTCCCCGGACAGACCGTCGGCGGCAGTAATAAGGTAAGAAGTTTCTTATGTACTATTTGTTTATGCTACCTTCTAAATAAAATCTCCCCACAGGTGCAAAACCTCGTTTTCATATTTTCCCATACAGCCCATTTTCTAGAGGCCGAGGCGAGTTTTTCGTTTCGGACATTATCATTCTTTTACTATACAGTTGCCATAGAGATTTTAGATTATAATATGATTTTCATTAACTTTTTTTTTTATTTTTCTTAAAAAGTGCTCCGTTGATTTTAAAATATTTTTTATGAGACCACCTCTGAAGTATACCCTACCGATCTGAAAAAAGAATCATCAAAATTGATTCAGAATTGACCGAGTAATCGCTTAACATACACACACAAAAAAAAAAAAAAAAAAAATACAGATGAGTTAAGAACCCCTCTTTTTTTGAAGTCGGTTGAAAATAAAGGAATACTGTCAATAAAGCGACACCAGATCAGAGAATCTTATGTTATTACATTTATTAATTTATTATTATTATTTAGGATTTTTAAAATTAAATTTTCAATGTAACGTTTAAAATCCAGTGATAATGAACATAGACCTAAATTTTGCCGTTAGCTTCTGAATGGAGATTGTGTTGAATGCTTTTTGTGGTGAATTTTATGGGCAGGTGAGTCTTTTTTTACAGGAGAAGGCATTTCTACCTATCCATCTATATCGTTGGTTTATATTTGAATTGCTTTCGAATAATGTGGAGGAGCACTATGGTGTTAGAAAATCAGATTTTGCCGAACTTCAGGGGGAATATCGTGATGAAGTTGTGATAAGATATATTATAACAAATGTTAGTAATTTCATCATTCTATCTGTCGGGCAAACTATGATTTGTAAAACTATTCGACAGCAATACAAATATAAATAAACCAACGATATTCCACATGGAACTGTAGAAATGCCTTCTCCTGTAAAAACAGACTCATCTTGCTATAAATTAACCTGAAAAAGTGGTATTCTTTAATATCATCTGCATTCAGAAGCTAATGGCAAAATTGAGGTCTATGTTCATTATCATTGAGTTCATTATCAGTTGTGTAGACATTGAAAATCTAATAAAATAAATCCTAAATTGTAGTAATTAATAAATAAATGTAATAACATAAGATCCTCTGATCTGGTGTCACTTTGTTGACAGTTTTTCTTTATTTTCTATTAAACAGTAATTTTTTTCTTTGCTTTATAATGCAATGAAGAGTTTATTATGTTTAAAATGCATATTTCCATTAATGGGTTGTCATAATGTTTTATTTACACAAGTAACTGATTTGTATGCCAAATTAGAACACCATGTTTTGTCGGTTTCAAAAGTAAATATCTCCATGAAATTGAAATAAAATCATTATGTTTAACATATGATTCAAAAGCTGATTAAATTTGCAAGTTTTTGTGAGATTTGACGTTTTGTGGATAGTTTTTTCGAAAAACGGTAAGCGTTGAAGTAATATAAATGATTGTGACTTCCCCAAATAAGGTAAAGATCAAGCTGTTCTTAAGATACCAAGTTTGTAAAATTCAAGGTTACAGGTACTCAGCTATTATAGAAAATGTAATGCTAAATTAAAAAATGTGGCCAAAATTTGAAAAATATTTAAACAAAATGTAGATATTACAGCTTTTATGGAAAAAAAAACGTGGTTTCATCAAAAAAGTCTTTGATTTATTGTATGTCTGCAACGGATTGGAATAAAAAGGAGAGGTTTGCGGCATTTTGCTACATTTTTTATCTAGTTTCATCCATTTTGTTTTTTACACTAAGAGATACTCACCCTGTATATTTTTATTTTGATTTGGAAAATCGAATATACATTTTGATTTTTAACTTGAGTTTGAAACCAGATAGGATGATGAAACCAAAGACATTTCAAGCGTATTACCACCCTATATTTTGTGTAAAAAATAAAGTTGATGCGTTAAACCGTCTAAGCGTAATTCATGTTTTTGTCAATTTAAACAAAAGTTGCCTACCATTGGTCAGGCAAACTCTGAAGCTTGCGAATTTTTATTTTTCTATTTAGATGAAATTTCGTAATTAAGGGATATTTTGAATGCTGAATTTGAATCTGGTGTTGGTTGAAAAATTTTAGCTTTTACACTGTAAAATGTGATAGAAAATTTCCATTTCAGCACCCTCAAAAGTTAGGGAACGTATGTTTCCTAAGTTTTGAGGGTGCTGAATATATGTATATATATACTAGCTGACCCGGCAAACGTTGTTTTGCCATATAAATAATCTCTAGGTAATTTCTAGTGTAGACAAAAAATAACTAACTTATTGTAAGTGTGTAAGGATGCGGTATATCCGTAAAATAGGCACGGAGTGGTGTGAACGATAAGGGAATATCAAAATAACAAAACACCAAACATTATTTTTTTAATTTATTTTAATTTATTCCTTAAAATTATATATCACACATGTATTACGACAGTATCACTAATAAACAATATTTTTTGTTAGCCCATCTTTAGCTAACACAAACAAACTGGACGGTTTACCCACTCAAAAGCATGCCACGTATAATTGCCCGTGTGAAAAACATGGTGTGCTCAAATCTAAGCCACAGACAGACATCGTTTGAACTTGGGATTTAACGATAGTCATTGCTAATGCAAACCTAATTGTAAACTGAATACATTAAATTGAACTGGCACATCTGTAGGTATAATAGGGATCCGTGGTAGTAATATATTTTCAACTCGGAACTTGCCATTTAAAATGCTGGATTCGATAACGTTTTTAATTAATTTTTGAATGACTAGTCGCGTACCATTGCACAGCCGTGGTGGGTTCAAATTACGAAGAATAATAATCCGGAGATCCAACCTTCAATTGTAAATTATGCGGTGGCATGCCTGGCAAATCCAGTGAGTTCAAAAGCTCTGTGGGAAATTTTACAGCTTCACTGGCATCGCAAACCGTATCAATAAATTTGTATGATACCAAGTTCCCTGGCAACAACTGTTGTATCTTCAGATTTAAATCGTCAACGTCCACATTTTTTGCCGCTAAAATTGCTCTTTCTGCAAGCCATTAATGATTTATGTACTGTGTGTGTACATCGGGAAATATTTGTTCAATGAGAGTATCTTGCGAATCAATAATTGTGTAGATATCGGTCGGTAATTTTGCGCATCCAGTTTCATCTATAGTAACTTTTCCATCACCGATATATTGTTTTGTTATCACTTGTTTTGAGCATGTTTCAGCGGATGGATCTTGAAGCAGGGGAGATGATTTTAAGCAAACGTTGATCTAATCAACGTATGTTGAACGTGGAATGTTCCACCTGGTGCATCCAAAAAGAAGAACCCACCTTGTCCTGCTGAAACTGCGAGCATAATGCGGTCGTAAATGGTCCTTTGTTCCTCATTCATTAGTGGGTCATTGCGAGTAACAATCGCCGCCATTTCTACAGTGTTGTACTGCAGTTTACGATTCATTTCAGTGTTCATCAAATCAGATGCTGTCGATTTGGCGAATTCATACCGAAATGACTGAGTGGTTAGTTGGCACTGATAATGCAAAGATCCTCAATAGCAATCAATGCTTCATTGTACATAGCGTCGCTGGATGTTATCGTTAGATCGTTGCACCGTGTTCGATGTTTATGCAATATATCATCAGTCATTAAATCTTTGTGATTATCCCACAATATATCTGCTCAGGCTGGGAAACATGTAGTCAACACTATAGCGACTAATAGACGAATTTGTATTGCTGTACAGTTCAATGCTGCTTAAGAAAGCATACATTCCCACTGGTTGTCGTCTTCCAGCAAGCCGAGTGCAAGGCATGCACCTTTACACATTGGATACTGTTGCCCATTCACTATACGTATATCTTGAAATGACAATGGGCCAGTCAAAATCACAGTCAAACTTGTATATCATGCAGCCAATATATCTACAATAGCTTGTACCACATCCTTCTCTATTGCCCAACGTTCAAGGAATATAGACAACAGTTTCTTCAGCCATACATCACAATGTCCTCTGATAACCACAATATTGAGGCAATATTAAATATTGACGGTGTAGAAAAATTAAAGTATATTTCTTCATGATGAATGTATATAAGGTGCTGTCTTTATGTGGTCAATGACTGAAATGAAAATGAATAAACTGATATTTATTAGAATCGATTTAAGGTTGTTGTTTAAATTATGTTGGTGATAACATGAATATGTGTCTTGAGTATGTTTATAATTTATATTGTTTATATTTGATGTTATTTTATATATTGCCTTTATTTATACATTGCGTTTATATAGGTGTATGCATAAATATGTGTGTGTGTGTGTGTGTGTGTGTGTGTGTGTGTGTGTGTGTGTTTATTTATTTATTTATTATGTAATTAATTATTAATATTAATTAATGTGTAGAGGTGATTGATCTATGTGTAGATGATAAGTGCATATGTAAATGTCTATTATGTAAAACGTTGATATCTATTATAAAGATAAAGAATTTAGATCATATATTTTTGTTCCAAAATAAAAACAAAATATTGTTATGTAAGGATTTGTTTAAGAGCACTAGACTCGTGCTATGGATCTATTGTATATTATTAATAATATTATTGTTTGTACAAGACTCTGTCTTTAACAAATAAAGAGCATTCATTCATTCATTCATTCATTCCGTTTCAGGTATAGGTGGGCGTGTTTCCAATTCTCCTGGCACAGTCTCGTGTCACATCTTCTCCAGGTTTTCCCAGAGGCACATCCTTGTAAACACGTCCATGGTTCCTCATATTGCTGACCATCTGCCTCCTAAAGGCCTTACTCCTGAAATTGCTCACGCGTTTGAGCATTTAAATTTGGCAGATCCTGACTTTTATCAATCTGACAAGATTGACCTTCTCTTAGGTGCCGATGTATACCCGCAAATATTATTGCCTCACCCGTTTATTCCAAGCTCTATTGGTCCAATTGCTGTCAGTACCATTTTTGGTTGGACAATCGTAGGTCCTGTCCAAACCCCGTCGCGGAATCAATTCACTACCTCTTTAATTTCCGTTTGCCAGATAGCCCAAGATCTCTATAAGTTTTGGGAAGTCGAGGATGTTCTTACTCCAGTTCCTCGTAACCCTCTTGATGACCATGCCGAGCGACATTTCGTTGCCACTCACGTCCGGGACCTTGAGGGACGTTATTCCGTCGCTCTCCCCTTAAGGCCAGAAGCGACTCTGTTAGCAGACAACCGGAAGGTCGCAGAACACTCCCTCATTAGGCTCCTCAGACGTCTCGACAAGACCCCTGCCCTTAGAGCAGAATACAACCAGTTTCTTCAGGAGTACTTGGACGTAGGCCACATGTCTGTCTGTCCCCACGCATCCTGCGTCGTATGTGATCCCTCACCACGTGGTTACTAAGCTGTCTAACCATAAGAGAAAAATTCGCGTGGTCTTTAATGCCTCCAGCCCTGACTTTTCAGGACTATCACTTAACGACCGGTTGATCAAGGGACCTAAGTTACAACGAGACGTCTCCGACATTTTACTTAATTTTAGATTTTCCCGGGTTGCCTTGTGTTGCGATATAAGCAGATGTATCGGCAAGTGTTGGTGCACGAACGGGATCGTTACATGCAGCACATTTTCTGGAAGCCGGAAGGTGCTGCTGCCGTGCAGGAGGTAGAGCTCAATACCGTGACGTACGGTATGGCCCCCTCAGCGTTTCTAGCTGTCCGAGTTCTTCATCAGCTTGTCCAGGACGAAGGGCACCGATTTCCCTTGGCTGCTCAAGCACTACTCGACCAAACCTACATTGACGATATCATCACGGGCGAGGATGATATTCACTCTGCTGTAGCCCTTAAGGTTCAACTTACGCAGCTTCTTTCTGCCGGTGGGTTCGAGTTACGCAAGTGGTGCTCTAGTCACCCACAAGTTCTTCGCGATTTACCTCCGGAACACTTGGAATCTTCGGTCCTTTTTGATGATGAAGACACCCTCAAAATTCTAGGCCTGAGCTGGGAGCCCTCTCACGACTCCTTTGTCTTCAAGGTCCAGCCATTTTAGGCAACCTGCACGAAGCGAAATATGCTCTCGTTCATCGCACGGATCTTCGATCCACTTGGTTTCCTGGCACCCGTTAACATTTCCTTCAAAATTGTTATTCAGAAAATCTGGCTAGCTAAACTTGATTGGGACCAACCCGTCACTTCCGAAATCCAACTTCTATGGGAGCAACTCACTGATCGTCTTACCCAGCTTTCTTCGCTTCGGTTTCCTCGGTGTGCACTGCCGGCTTCTACGTTTGGCCAAATGTCGCTTGTAGGGTTTGCTGATGCCTCTGCAGTGGCCTACGCCGCTTTTTTGTACATTTGCTTTGAGGCACCTAAGTTTCGTCATTCCTTTTTTTGGAAGGCGAGAACCCGTGTTGCGCCTTTGAAGACTCTCTCAATTCCTAGACTCGAACTTTGCGCTGCCGTGCTTCTCACCGATTTAGTAAGGTCAGTCCGTCTACTCCGTTACCCTAAACCCTGGGCCAGCATCCGGCTTTTTTCCGATTCCACCACAGTACTCACCTGGTTGCACACGCCTCCTCATACGCTTAACACATTTGTGTCTCACAGAATTGCTCACATCATGAACCACTCCCAGTCCAACTTGTCATGGTCACATTGCCATAGTACTTTAAATAAGACCGATATGGCCTCTAGGGGTGTTACCCCTGCTCAGTACGCGCACGCCAAGAACTTTTGTTTATGGACCCAAGGTCCCTCATTTTTGACCAATTGTCAGGAGCAATGGCCGCCTCCATATTCTGACGCTGGCTTGAACATCGCTACCTCTCGAATTCGCCTCTGAGCTTTCTACCACCGTTTTCCTGGCTACTCTAGATAGATTCGTTGCACGCCGAGGCCTTCCGCATTCCATTCTATCTGATCAGGGTCGTAATTTTGTCGGGGCAAATAAGCAATTAAAAGACGTGCAGCTTTTCCTCCGCACTCATCATGAGGAAATTTCGAATGTCCTGGCGAGTCGGGAGATAAGATGGGTATTCAACCCTCCTTTAGCACCCAATTTCGGTGGTCTGTGGGAAGCTGCAGTCAAATCCGCAAAAACTTTACTATCTCGGTTATCCGCCGAAATTTTATTCACTTTCGATGAATATGCCACCCTCTTCGCTCGGATCGAGGCTATTCTAAATAGCCGTCCTATCTGTTCCCTACCTTCTGCCCCCGCTGAAGCCGCCGCATACTTAAGTCCAGAGCACTTTCTCATAGGAGCTCCACTGTTATTCGTGGCCGAAGTCTCTATCTCTGAGGACCATCATTTGACATCTAGATGGAAGATCATCTCACAATATTCGCAGTATTTTTGGCGACGGTGGTCGAGGGAATACTTGAACTCGCTGATGCAGCGTACTATGTGGACCACCAAATCCAATCCCATAAAACGGGGCGATGTTGTTGTGATCAAGGGTGTGAATAGCTCTCCACTTTCCTGGCCTATTGCCCGCATTTCTGAACTCAAGCCTGGGCTTGATGGTGTATCTCGAGTGGCCATCCTTGAGACCTCCAACGGCACTCTCACTAGACCCGCGAACAAACTCATTCCGCTCCCGGAATGATTTCCTTTTGCATTGTATAACCTTTCTACAGTTGTGCTATATTTGTTTCTTATTTTGTATAATTGTCTACCCAGGAGTACTGTTTCCTTTTCTTTACATTGTATAATTGTGCTCCCATTCATGTTACAATATTTATATTTTTACTTTTTTGTCTTTATCTTCCTCTTTACTCAAGTTGAGCTTTCGTTTCTTTATTTTATTGTATAAATTCTTTGCTGCCTGCCCACCATTTTCATTGTATAACTTTTGGAATAAAATTGGGCAACATCCCAATTTTGGTGGACGGTGTGTTCGCGCCAATCGGCGCTTTTGTGATGGGGGGGGAAGGAGAAAAGATCTAGTATATCATTATATAGACGCACCCTAAGAATTTCCGGTGTAACTAGCCCTTATCTGCGTTAATCCCCACTAGAATATTCCTTTTTCTTCTAGCATCTGTGCTCCAGTACGCACCTATTAAAAATTGCCCAGGACCTCATGGTCTTCCATCGCTTTTTTGACCAAGGTGAAATAGCCTTCCAGGACCCTATTCCTCCTTTAAAAGTGATCTTACTTCCTGTGCTAGTCAGTAAAGAGATAGTTCTTCCCTTAATGAGTGGTGATACAAAAGGAGGAGAGCCTAGACAAGTATTGCAGCTTGAGAGAGGCATTTGCCAGACCGTAAGGATTCCGGGGGTCCCCGGACAGACCGTCGGCGGCAGTAATAAGGTAAGAAGTTTCTTATGTACTATTTGTTTATGCTACCTTCTAAATAAAATCTCCCCACAGGTGCAAAACCTCGTTTTCATATTTTCCCATACAGCCCATTTTCTAGAGGCCGAGGCGAGTTTTTCGTTTCGGACATTATCATTCTTTTACTATACAGTTGCCATAGAGATTTTAGATTATAATATGATTTTCATTAACTTTTTTTTTTATTTTTCTTAAAAAGTGCTCCGTTGATTTTAAAATATTTTTTATGAGACCACCTCTGAAGTATACCCTACCGATCTGAAAAAAGAATCATCAAAATTGATTCAGAATTGACCGAGTAATCGCTTAACATACACACACAAAAAAAAAAAAAAAAAAAAAAAAAAATACAGATGAGTTAAGAACCCCTCTTTTTTTGAAGTCGGTTGAAAATAAAGGAATACTGTCAATAAAGCGACACCAGATCAGAGAATCTTATGTTATTACATTTATTAATTTATTATTATTATTTAGGATTTTTAAAATTAAATTTTCAATGTAACGTTTAAAATCCAGTGATAATGAACATAGACCTAAATTTTGCCGTTAGCTTCTGAATGGAGATTGTGTTGAATGCTTTTTGTGGTGAATTTTATGGGCAGGTGAGTCTTTTTTTACAGGAGAAGGCATTTCTACCTATCCATCTATATCGTTGGTTTATATTTGAATTGCTTTCGAATAATGTGGAGGAGCACTATGGTGTTAGAAAATCAGATTTTGCCGAACTTCAGGGGGAATATCGTGATGAAGTTGTGATAAGATATATTATAACAAATGTTAGTAATTTCATCATTCTATCTGTCGGGCAAACTATGATTTGTAAAACTATTCGACAGCAATACAAATATAAATAAACCAACGATATTCCACATGGAACTGTAGAAATGCCTTCTCCTGTAAAAACAGACTCATCTTGCTATAAATTAACCTGAAAAAGTGGTATTCTTTAATATCATCTGCATTCAGAAGCTAATGGCAAAATTGAGGTCTATGTTCATTATCATTGAGTTCATTATCAGTTGTGTAGGCATTGAAAATCTAATAAAATAAATCCTAAATTGTAGTAATTAATAAATAAATGTAATAACATAAGATCCTCTGATCTGGTGTCACTTTGTTGACAGTTTTTCTTTATTTTCTATTAAACAGTAATTTTTTTCTTTGCTTTATAATGCAATGAAGAGTTTATTATGTTTAAAATGCATATTTCCATTAATGGGTTGTCATAATGTTTTATTTACACAAGTAACTGATTTGTATGCCAAATTAGAACACCATGTTTTGTCGGTTTCAAAAGTAAATATCTCCATGAAATTGAAATAAAATCATTATGTTTAACATATGATTCAAAAGCTGATTAAATTTGCAAGTTTTTGTGAGATTTGACGTTTTGTGGATAGTTTTTTTTTTCGAAAAACGGTAAGCGTTGAAGTAATATAAATGATTGTGACTTCCCCAAATAAGGTAAAGATCAAGCTGTTCTTAAGATACCAAGTTTGTAAAATTCAAGGTTACAGGTACTCAGCTATTATAGAAAATGTAATGCTAAATTAAAAAATGTGGCCAAAATTTGAAAAATATTTAAACAAAATGTAGATATTACAGCTTTTATGGAAAAAAAAAAAAAAAAAAAAAACGTGGTTTCATCAAAAAAGTCTTTGATTTATTGTATGTCTGCAACGGATTGGAATAAAAAGGAGAGGTTTGCGGCATTTTGCTACATTTTTTATCTAGTTTCATCCATTTTGTTTTTTACACTAAGAGATACTCACCCTGTATATTTTTATTTTGATTTGGAAAATCGAATATACATTTTGATTTTTAACTTGAGTTTGAAACCAGATAGGATGATGAAACCAAAGACATTTCAAGCGTATTACCACCCTATATTTTGTGTAAAAAATAAAGTTGATGCGTTAAACCGTCTAAGCGTAATTCATGTTTTTGTCAATTTAAACAAAAGTTGCCTACCATTGGTCAGGCAAACTCTGAAGCTTGCGAATTTTTATTTTTCTATTTAGATGAAATTTCGTAATTAAGGGATATTTTGAATGCTGAATTTGAATCTGGTGTTGGTTGAAAAATTTTAGCTTTTACACTGTAAATGTGATAGAAAATTTCCATTTCAGCACCCTCAAAAGTTAGGGAACGTATGTTTCCTAAGTTTTGAGGGTGCTGAATATATGTATATATATACTAGCTGACCCGGCAAACGTTGTTTTGCCATATAAATAATCTCTAGGTAATTTCTAGTGTAGACAAAAAATAACTAACTTATTGTAAGTGTGTAAGGATGCGGTATATCCGTAAAATAGGCACGGAGTGGTGTGAACGATAAGGGAATATCAAAATAACAAAACACCAAACATTATTTTTTTTAATTTATTTTAATTTATTCCTTAAAATTATATATCACACATGTATTACGACAGTATCACTAATAAACAATATTTTTTGTTAGCCCATCTTTAGCTAACACAAACAAACTGGACGGTTTACCCACTCAAAAGCATGCCACGTATAATTGCCCGTGTGAAAAACATGGTGTGCTCAAATCTAAGCCACAGACAGACATCGTTTGAACTTGGGATTTAACGATAGTCATTGCTAATGCAAACCTAATTGTAAACTGAATACATTAAATTGAACTGGCACATCTGTAGGTATAATAGGGATCCGTGGTAGTAATATATTTTCAACTCGGAACTTGCCATTTAAAATGCTGGATTCGATAACGTTTTTAATTAATTTTTGAATGACTAGTCGCGTACCATTGCACAGCCGTGGTGGGTTCAAATTACGAAGAATAATAATCCGGAGATCCAACCTTCAATTGTAAATTATGCGGTGGCATGCCTGGCAAATCCAGTGAGTTCAAAAGCTCTGTGGGAAATTTTACAGCTTCACTGGCATCGCAAACCGTATCAATAAATTTGTATGATACCAAGTTCCCTGGCAACAACTGTTGTATCTTCAGATTTAAATCGTCAACGTCCACATTTTTTGCCGCTAAAATTGCTCTTTCTGCAAGCCATTAATGATTTATGTACTGTGTGTGTACATCGGGAAATATTTGTTCAATGAGAGTATCTTGCGAATCAATAATTGTGTAGATATCGGTCGGTAATTTTGCGCATCCAGTTTCATCTATAGTAACTTTTCCATCACCGATATATTGTTTTGTTATCACTTGTTTTGAGCATGTTTCAGCGGATGGATCTTGAAGCAGGGGAGATGATTTTAAGCAAACGTTGATCTAATCAACGTATGTTGAACGTGGAATGTTCCACCTGGTGCATCCAAAAAGAAGAACCCACCTTGTCCTGCTGAAACTGCGAGCATAATGCGGTCGTAAATGGTCCTTTGTTCCTCATTCATTAGTGGGTCATTGCGAGTAACAATCGCCGCCATTTCTACAGTGTTGTACTGCAGTTTACGATTCATTTCAGTGTTCATCAAATCAGATGCTGTCGATTTGGCGAATTCATACCGAAATGACTGAGTGGTTAGTTGGCACTGATAATGCAAAGATCCTCAATAGCAATCAATGCTTCATTGTACATAGCGTCGCTGGATGTTATCGTTAGATCGTTGCACCGTGTTCGATGTTTATGCAATATATCATCAGTCATTAAATCTTTGTGATTATCCCACAATATATCTGCTCAGGCTGGGAAACATGTAGTCAACACTATAGCGACTAATAGACGAATTTGTATTGCTGTACAGTTCAATGCTGCTTAAGAAAGCATACATTCCCACTGGTTGTCGTCTTCCAGCAAGCCGAGTGCAAGGCATGCACCTTTACACATTGGATACTGTTGCCCATTCACTATACGTATATCTTGAAATGACAATGGGCCAGTAACATTGACCAACAACAGTTGAAGATAAAAGCACGCAGTGTGCCTTGGATTGACTGTAAGCACTCTCCCCAAGGTGTTTGATTGAAACAAATTGAGACATGCATCAACTGCTGAGCCTTGCTTCAAAAAATGGGGCATCCATTTTTTTGTTTTAGCCCATGTGAAATAGCGTGATACTTGTGAATATGTTCGTAATGGTACTTTGAGTAATGTTCGTGCAAATTCATCCGCAGGATTACACAATTCAAAAAATTCAGTGAGTGTAGTTTTTGGTGGATTTATAACACGATCAATCGCTGTTTTGTTCGTGAAAAATACACGCTGACCGTTTTCAAGATGGACGGCTAACTGAACAACTGCTGGATCCCGTTCATGAATCGGAAAATAAAAGATAGTCAAGCTGCTTCATTGGAGCTAATTTACTGACCAATTTGGTAGAGCGTTGTTTCATCGTTTTTATTCACTGGAGGAGCATTCACATTAGTATTTTCCACTCTAAGCACAGCCATATCACTGCCTTTATTATTTTTGTAAAAACATTTGAATAAAGGCATTATCATTTAAATTGTAATCAAACTAGAGTGAAAAATGTTCACAAAAAAGACTATAATTGATCATTTATCGAGCGCGATGAAAAATGGTATAATTACTAAAATGACTATTAAAAAATAGGGGTTGGTGATAGAAGGGTGAAATTTTAGTATTGTATGTATTTTTAATGTCACGTTATAGAAAAATAAAAATAAAAATTTTGTCCAAAAATTAAAAAAAAAAATCTAAGGGGTGAACAACACTTATCACTTAGGGGTATGAAAAATAGATAGTAGCCTATTCTCATACCTACTGAATATGCATATTAAATTTGGTAAAAATCGTTATAGCCATTTCGGAGGAGTATGGTAACTAATATTGTGGCACCAGAATTTTATGTATAAGATATACTGATTAGAAGAATAATTTATTACTTTAATTATTATTAAAATAATTATAATTATTAATGTTATTGTAATAATAATTTATTACAAATTAATATTTACATAGTATACAGAAAGAACCACATATTAGATTTGATCGTTAAGTATTTAGAATTTTTGTTTTATTCTTCAAACCCAGAACACAACATCTCTAATGCGTTTTGTAATCCTTGTTGACTGGGTTGTTCTAATAACTGAAGCTTGAATTATTAACTTATTAACTTACAATTTCATTTTCATTATATTCAGCAAAATCCTGTCAGCAACTTAAGTGAGTCAGTTATGGCTGTAATGTTTTTATGTCAACAATCACAATCATATTTTAACATGTTCAACTGCAAAATAAAACAAAAATTGTAAATACATAACAATCAAATCTTGTATGTGATTCTGTTTGTATATTATGTAAGTATTAATGTGTAATAAATTATTTTCTCTCCTAATTAGTATTTATATATATATACACTCAACAGCAAAAACTTTCGGACACTCAGATTTTGTCTCATAATTTAGTTAAATACGTTGTGAAACAGAACTGATATGAAAAAAAAAAAATGATTTTTGATCAATCCTTGCCTTGAATGAATGAAGAATAGATTTTTTTAAAAATTCCTATAACTGAAATTTCGCAAATTCAACTTCTTTGTTAATTATTGGATTGGTTTAATTTCTTCTATACCTGACAGGATTAGGGCCCTTCGCCTTAGAAGAGAGAGAAAAAACCGCTATTAGAAGAACATCCCTTATCAGAAAACCTAAAAATGAAGAATAAAGTTTTATGTAATAATTAATTTTAATAATTAATAAAAAATATTCATTTGTGGCAGGTTTAGTGTAAATAACATATAAATATACTATTTCTTACTATAAATTGAAAAGATAAACGTATTTAACAAAATTATGAGACCAAATCTGAGTGTCTGGTGTTTTTCGCTGTTGAGTATATATATATATATATATATATATATATATATATATATATATATATATATATATATATATATATATATATATATATAAATAGACTATACTGTAAATAGACTATACTGTAAATAGACTATACTGTAAATAGACTATACTGTAAATAGACTATACTGTAAATAGACTATACTGTAAATAGACTATACTGTAAATAGAATATACTGTAAATAGACTATACTGTAAATAGACTATACTGTAAATAGACTGTACTGTAAATAGACTATACTGTAAATAGACTATACTGTAAATAGACTATACTGTAAATAGACTATACTGTAAATAGACTATACTGTAAATAGACTATACTGATAGTCTATTTTGGCTAATCATCTGTTTTGATCACTATACCAATGTGTGGCAAGTTATACTTGCAGAGGTTATATATAAGAAGAAGAAGAAGAAGATAATGAACTTTATTCAGGGACTACTTGTCCCCTAAGAATAACATATGACTACAGTAGATAGAACATCATCTGGCTTTGATAATTAATTATAATAAATAATAACAATAGATAATAATAAAAATTGATAAATAATTAAATTATATGTTACAAAATAACTGAGACATCTTGTAAAAGGATACACCTTATGTATATTATTATAATGTATATTACTTAAATATTCATGTTTTACATTAGCTCGGAAGATTGAAAATGAAGGAGGTAAAGGAATAAATGATGTTTAAAGAAAGTAAGAGTGGATCTTTTTCGAATTGTGATGGGCAATGAATTCCATAACGATTAAGCACTGATAATAAAGGATTTCTCGAAGGATGCAGTTCGATGCGCCGGAATGTATAAGTTGATGGGTTGGGTTCTCTAGTATTTAAGAGGTGAATGGAGGAGCGCAGATTAAGGAGGCCATGGATATAGGTGGGTTTTTTGGTTTTCAAGGTTTGAAATATGAGAGCACCCAGGAAGTATTGACGTCGAAAACCGGGGTACAGCCACCCAATTTCAGAATACCTGTGAGATATGTGAGAACGTCTGGAGATCCCGAAAATAAATCTAATAAAACAGTTCATTACTCTTTTACATCTCATCTCGAGCTCATCAGACAGTCCTCCATATACTACGCATCCATAGTCAAAGTTAGGAAAAATGAGTGATGATACTAAAAGTTTTCGAGTACTTAATGGTAATGAATCACGGTAATGTGAAAGTTGCTTAAGAATAAAAATAGATTTTCTCGTGATTTCAGAGATATGGCTATTCCATGCAAGATGTTTATTGAAAGTTATTCCCAGATTTTTAATGGAATTTTGGAAATGAATTGGACGGTTTTTTAGGAAAAGCAGTGGATAGTAGGGAAGAGCTTTTAGGTGAGGTTTTGACCCAATGAGAATAGCCTTTGTTTTTTCTGGATTTAGACTTAATTTATTCTCCACTGCCCAAAGGTTAGTGCTATCTATGTCTTTCTGTAGCTTACAAGTCGCCTCTAGCACATTTGAAGGATGAAAGGATAAATATATTTGCAAGTCGTCAGCATAAAGATGATATTGGGAGTAGTGGATGCGATTCGGCAAGTCTTAATATAAACAGAAAATAGGGTAGGTGAAAGAGAAGATCCCTGAGGGACTACTCGCGAGAGTGGTAGTGAAGATAAGTGAGGTTTTCCAGGTATAATCACTGTTTGGGAACGGTTGGATAAAAAAGAATGAAGCCAGCTTTAGATATTGAGAGGTTATGGAGTTTGGAGAGGAGGATTGTATGGTCAACAGAATCAAAAGCTTTTGAAAAATCAAAAAGTATCAGGATCGTAATATTCTGTTGGTCTAAGGAGTAGTAAAGGTCTTGAGTAATTTTTACCAAAGCAGACTGCGTGGAGTATCCGGATCGGAATCCTGATTGGAAAGGATTAAGGAGAGTTTTATAGTCAAGAAAGGAGGTGAGTTGGGTATGTGCTAATCTTTCTAATGGTTTAGATAAATTTGATAGGATTGATAAAGGTCTAAAGTGGGAAACTGAGGAAGGAGAAGGAACTTTATTTAATGGACGGACAAGGACTTTTTTCCAAGCTGTAGGGAAAATAGAGTTTTGTAAGGAGAAATTATATATGTGGAGCAGGGCAGGTAAGATAACAGGAAGGCAGAGTTTGATTATTTTTAAAGGTATTTGATCCAAACCATGGTCATTGGTACGAGATTTAAAAACTGAATCAATTAGGTCATTAGGGGAAATATTAAGAAAATAAAAGTTATTAGAATTAAAAGGGGCTTGAGGAATAGAATAGGATCAGGTGTTTACAGGGAGTTCATTAGGGTGGGGGTCAGCAAAGTAGGAATTAAGTTCATCTGGAGTGAATGGATAATTGTTATCAGATGTGGAACTGGGTACTGCAAATTTTCTCAAAATTTTCCATTTAGATTTAGGGTCAGGCGCTTGGGATAGGATATTTTGAAAATACTGTGCTTTAGCACGGCGTAAAGAGGTCTGGGTGAGGTTTCTAAGAAGCTTAAACGATGAATAATCATCTGAATGTCTAGTACGCCTAAAACGTCTATCCTGGCAGCATCTCTTCGCTTCATCAGATTTCTAATGTCAGGGTTAATCCATGGAGCTGGTAGTCGTCGGATAATTGAGGTTTTGAGAGGGGCAAGATGATTAAGGACAGTATAAAGATTCGATGTTAGGCATTCCGCCATTTCGTCAATTGAGGGGGAAGAATATATGGATTCCAAGGAATGGGATAGTGCGTCAAGTAAGGATTCTATTCTATCTGGGGTTATATGGTCTAGATTTCTCCAAGATATTTTCTTAGGAATAGGAAAGGTACTGGATTTTGAGAGAAGGATAATAGGTTTTTCTGAGAATCAATAATCATAAGGTCAATTAACGTATCTGTGAACTGGGTGTGATGGGTGGGTTGGAAAGGTACTGCAAAAAGATGTAGAGAATACACCAAGTCCATAAGATACATTTTATCAGAAGAATCTGAGAGGAGGTTAGTATTAAAGTCACCAGCAATGATGACATTATTATACAGAGGTACATAAGTAAAAAGAGATGATTCGAATGATGGGTCGAATTTGACCTGAGGAGGGCGGTAAACTATGAGGTAAATGAGGGAAAATGATTCCGAAGAGATTTCAGTGAACATGTATTCAAGGTGTGGAATATCAAGAGAACTGGATTTTAGAAGAATTTTTGCTCTTAGGTTATTGCGAACATATAAACAAACACCTCCACCAGTTCGGTCCGTCCGATCATGGCGAATAAGGGTGTAATCAGGAATAGATATGGAAGAGGTGGGAATATATGGTTTCAACCAAGTCTCAGAAACTGCAATGATATGATAGGTGTTATGGATAAAGTAGTCATGAAATTCATCGAAGTGCGCTGGGAGGGAGTGGGAGTTAACGTGACAGGTCAGTAGTATATTAGACATAGGAAAGACGGAGGACAAGGTTACTTTGAGAGATAATGGAAATTTTTAATTGGAGCTTATAGGAATAATGATTATCACAGAACCAATAGGGTAGTAAGAACAACGGGAAAACATAAATGCATCTATCATTAGGAAATTTGAAACACAGAGACAAGAAAAAGAAAAATAAGAATATTACATTGTATAGAGATCTAGATATGTAATAATTAACGAAAAAATTATGGTTTGTCAAATCATTACTAAAACGTAGACAAAAATTTACATAAACTGGTAGGAAAAATGATTTTTTTCTGAAAAAAATAAATAAATCGATTGCGATGTAGGAAAAAGTAAAGATGAATCCTTGAAACAAAAATACAAATAAGAGTAAGAAAAAATAAAAATGAAAAAGAAAGATATATGGAAATATGTGGTAAATGTCAAATATAATAACCTGTAAGACTAATACCAATACAAAAGCCGAAAAAAAATGAAGATCAGAGAGAATTCTGTATCCGCGAGAAACAGAAAGAGACCGCGCTTGGTCAATGAAGATCACCGGATGGCCGTCATCTTTCCGGCAGCGCACTCTACCAGCCGCAAACCAGACATATTTCACTTTTCCGGTGGACCTCTTCTGCCGTGCAATCCGGTATAGGTGCCTGTTCGCTGGTGTCATCTCTTCGGCGAGATATATCCGGTGGGAATCATTTTCCTGCCAACCTATATCTCTGGTCGAGAAGTATCGCTTAATCTTTCTTTTTTGCACCAGATGGTCCCTCACTGACTGCCTCACGAAGCGCGTGATGATGGGCGGTGGTCGCGGGTCATCTTTTCTCGACCTTCGGCGTTCGACCATATCTATGTCCTCAATGTTTAACTTCAGACTAAGGCCAGCTCCCACGCTTGTAACCAGGCCTGCGGGGGTCTCCCCCGGGCATACCGGTATACCGCGTATCTCGACCGATCTGCATAACAACCCTTGTTCTGTCTTATTCACCCTAATTTGCAGCTCGGTGACTCTTGTTTTTAGTGCTTTGTTTTCCAGCACCACTTCCTCCAGATGCCTGGATTGGCCTTCTAAATGTTTTTCAATTTTTGAGAGCCGATCACTTAGCTCGAAACTTATCTCGGTGTACTTTTCTAATGTGCCTTTCAGATCTTTGTTGGTTTCTTCAATTTTTTTTATTGCGGACAATAATTGAGATGCCGTCGGTTCGGTGTTTTGATCCGGAATAGATTTTAATGAATTTTGTTTTTTTTTTCCTCGACTGTTGCTGTTTTTTTTGTTTTGTCGCATTTTTCGCACAACCATATTTTTTTGCTGTTCTTATGGCCTCAATTTCTTTTTCTTGAAGATTACTGCATTTTTCATGAAATATCATCTTACATTTTTGACAGTTTAAAATCTTTTTTTCTTCTCGTGCGATCGACGTTTCACAAATTGAACATACAGCCATTTTAAAAATATTCAACTTAGCGCGTGTCAATAAATAGATAAATAAATAGATATGTAACCTTGCTTAGTAGAGCAGCAGGAATCAGCGGTAATACAGTGGGGATTAGGCACTCTTGCTTCACCAACTCGTCAACAGTTATCGTAATTATTATAGAAAAATAAAAACGAAACTTACATTTGTAATTTACTAGTTTAATTAATAATAAAACTTTGAGTAAACAAAATAACGAAAACAATAACAGAATACTAAGAGAATAGAGAGAGAAAATAAAAATGTTAAATTTACAGAAGCAGTTAACAGAGATATTTATTGGGCAGCGTCTCAAGCCAGACTGATATATAAATATATATATATATATATATATATATATATATATATATATATATATATATATATATATACACATATATATATATACAGAGACTGTATAGTTAGTTGGTGTTCAGACTTTTGTTTGCTGTTTAACTACTTGTAATTTAATTATTCTTTACAGGTATGCCTAGTTATTATTTTATGTTAATTGCTCTATAAAATATTTGTCGATTTATTGTTAATTCTTTACATAATAATAAAATCTGTTTTTAAACCAATAGTTTATTTGAAAACCAACTTACATATATGTATATATATATATATATATATATATATATATATATATATATATATATATATATATATATATATATATATGTTATGTTCGCCTAGAAGAAAAACAAAAAAAAAAAAAGGAAATTAGGGAGCTAAATAATACTCACTGGTAAAAAGATTAACTTTATTGCTCAGTAATTCTCTTTATATACATTTGGTGGTTGTTTGGGATTAAGTTTAGGTATTAGGATGTATATTATTCCCCTATACACCTAAACTCCCCCCCCCCCACCAGTTTACGAACAATCCTCGTAAACTCCTACACAGGCCAAACAACCAACCATATTCAAACATATAAAAATCAATGTTACAAATAAATAAAAAAAAAAACACAAGTTTTCTGTACTTAACTTAAAACTTTCACCATACTTTGACAGGTCTCTACATATCTCATTCAGTACAAAACTATAATACAACAAACAAAAAGAACTGTTACACTTCTTCTAATCATCTTACATTATCTACTATTTACACAAATTCCATTGCATAGAGAAGAGGATACCCCTTGAACTCCGTCTTATGAAAACAGGAAACAGTAATACGAGAAACGAACAACACGAATGAGAAGAATAAACAGTAATAATAAAACATGAGAAATTACGAAAAAATGACGCTAATTAGCGAAAAACGACTCAGAACGAAAAAAAAAACAACGAGAATAACCAATAAACGTGGAAAACGATAGAAACGGGATACACGAGGAACCAAGAGTATTAATTTAAAGGAATCTTTAGTTGTTCCAGATGCACCGTCCTTCGTTTCCGGGGATCTTGCATACTTGATGGTGACAACATTATGTTCCCGAATCGCAACGACTTTGAAGGGCCCATCATAGCGTATGACCCATTGTCCTCCTTACTACGGTTCGACAAGTAAAAAGTTTCTCCCGGTCGGGATTCATCTGTAAGAACTTTTCGAATAATTTCTTCCGACACTCCAGGCTCTGACCGAACAGTGGTTTTATGAAACCTATTTTTATTTATTGTTCACTCTACCTTACCTTCAGGCAATATAGGTTTAGACAATATTAACTTAATATTGCCAAATTATCACAATTTACAATATAACACTATATAACAATATATAATTACAATACAAACTTTACATAATAACAATAACTACAATAACAATAATAATAATAACAATAACTACAATAAAGATGTGGTAACGTAACTAAGAAGTCCGATCTTAGGCTGCCGCCCTAAGGCTGTCACCGTCTTCTTCAGCTCCGCTGTCCGGCGGCCTCCCAGGAATATGGCCTCTTCTACTAAGGTTAAAATGGGATGAGCCAATCTCAGTCTTCCACCCGTAGACAAAAGCTTTGTAGTGCGGGTAGTTTTCTTCAGTCATTAGCTGAGGGAAATCATTCTCCGAGAGAAGTTAATGAAGCCAAATGCAGTCATATAACTTTTACCCTTCGCCACAAATCCTGTCCTCCCATCCATTTCAAAATATCCGTAAACCTATATCCGACACAGTACGTTACCTTGGCTTTCATGTTGACAAATGACTGACTTGGAACCCTCACACTAGACTAAAAAGACAAGAACTAAACAGGAGATTCAGCCACCTTTAAAGACTACTAGGCAGGAATTCTCATATCTCAGTTAATAACAAACTCCTCATATATAAAACAATCTTAAAGCCTATTTGGACCTACGTACATGAACTTTGGGGAACAGCAAGATAATCCAATATCAAACGTATTCAATCCTTCCAATCCAAAGTCCTCCGAACAATAATCAATGCACCTTATTATCTTACTAATAAAACTCTACATAAAGACCTAAAAATACCTTTTGTCCTTGATCTCATTCCTTCAAAATCGTCGAAATTTCATCAAAATCTATCCATTTATCCCAATACTCTCGCTCAATCCCTATCCAGTCATAATCATCCTTATAACCCTCCCAGAAGGTTAATACGGCGATGGCCCCGAGACCTTTTGTTACATATAAAGTTATGTTGGAGTCCTGGTAATGTCCAGCTGCTTAACTCAAGTCCCGAGCATCAGTGGCCATAGCGCTCCAACTCAGCCTTCACTGGGTATTGCAAGTGATGCAGCTAGGAGAGCAGCGCTGGGATCTCTGCGGGTCTGGCATTGACTCCCAATAAGTGGGAAATAGGTTCGATTCGGGGTTCCCCGGGCTGAGTATGTTTGTATTGTATATAAAGTATGAATGTATAGTACTTTTTGTATTTTAATTTTAATTTTATTTTATTTTATTTTTGATAATTGTAATTAATTATTAGTTTTATTTTTATAAAGATTTTTTGTTTTATTTTTATTTTTTATTATTATTAGTTGTGTGTGTGTGTGTGTGTGTGTGTGTGTGTGTGTGTGTGTGTGTGTGTGTGTGTGTGTGTGTGTGTGTGTGTGTGTGTGTGTGTGTGTGTGTGTGTGTGTGTGTGTGTGTGTTTGTTTGTGTGTGTGTGTGTGTGTGTGTGTGTGTGTGTGTGTGTGTGTGTGTGTGTGTGTGTGTGTGTGTGTGTGTGTGTGTGTGTGTGTGTGTGTGTGTGTGTGTGTGTGTGTGTGTGTGTGTGTGTGTGTGTGTGTGTGTGTGTGTGTGTGTGTTTGTGTGTGTATTTGTATATATGGTATGAATGAATACATTTATATCTGTAACTTTTCCTGAGGCAGATTGTACATTTATTTTAATAAAAAAAAAAAAAAAAAGAATTAAACTTTGTTTTTGGTATTAGTGTTAAGTCGTTATAAGAAACTCCTGAAGATGGGAGTATACGATCAAATTTAATGTTATTATTTTTTTTTTTTTCAGTGGTAACACTGATTAGGTTGGAAGGTTATACTTGTAAGAAGACACTACTTTGTGATATTATAATATATCTACACTTCTCACTTCAAACTTGTTCATTGTAACTCCAAATATTATTTAACACCCTTTATGGGTTGTAGCGGTACAGGTTTATGTATCAAAGTGCTGATGTTTTGAAAGATTTTATGTGTGTTTTTAGAACTGATGAATTTTAACGTTTGAAACTAGTTTTCAAATTAAAAAAAATAAATAAAATGCCAATAGAACTGCCAAGTATTTCATCAATTTTAATTGTATTTATGTTTCTATACCATAGCGTACCTTTAGTAAATTAGGAAAATAAGCCGGTTAAACAGTTCAAATAAATAGTGGAGGACGTAAAGTATATAAGTATGAGGGAGCGACAAGGACAACTACAAGCGACTTGAAGTAGGGAAATAAAATTGGACAAATTAAGGTTCTAGTGAGAAATCTTTCCAATAAAAAGAATCTCTTCGGAAAAGCCCAAGTTAAACATTACGTAAAAGTTATAAACTAGTGGTACAAACCACGTGGTGAGTTTGTATATAGAATTGGTAGAGTGAAGACGTATGTTGTGGAGCTGCCGAGGATTCACTCGAACAACTACTCAGATAACTTTTACTTTTTCTTTCTTTATTATTTATCGTTTCTGTTCTATTTTTTTCTCGTTTATTTTCTTTTATTAGTGTATTGTGTTTCTCCTAATTAATATTCACTAGCCATTATGGCTGAATCTCCTCCTCTCAAGAGGAAAATAGAAAAATTTAAAAATCTAAATGAAACTAATCCGAACATTAAAACATCATGTGTTAAGTTTTTCATTATTAGTAGAGATGAAAATGATGATGAAGAAAATGTTATGGATTTTAAAAAGGTTTCAATTTTTTTGATCTATAAAGGAATTAATTCTCTAGTAGGTGAGGTAAAAATGATAAAAAAGTTAAAAAATAGCACACTACTGGTGGAAACGCTCTCAACAATACAATCTGATAAAATTATAAATAGCAATATGTTATATAACTTAAAAATTAAAGTGTAACCACATTTCAAATTAAATAGAAGTGTACGCCTCGCGTGATGCCCTGATTTAGACTGCGTTAGTTTAGACGAAATAAAAGAAGAACTAAAACCACAAAACGTGGCGGATGTTAAAAGAATAACATATTTTAAAAACGATGAAAAATTCAATAGTCACAATTATCCTTTTACATTTAACAATCTTAACTAGCCGAAAGAAATTAAAATAGGTTTTTATAATGTTTAAATCAAACAATGCACACCAAATCCCACTCGTCGTTATTCGTGTTTAAAATTCGGTCATGTTAACCCTTCATTAGGCGCACTAGTTTTTGTTGCGTGTTTAGGAGCGTGGGGGACGGCTGTCCCCCATTTTTAATTCCCGTCAATTCAAAACTTTATTCAGGGCAACTATGCTTAAACTATTGAAAATTAGTTCTCTGTGATATACTGAAAGGGATTAATTAACAAATAACAAAAACATTACACAATTAAAATTAAAAAAACTTAATTAATTCATATCATTTCAATTCGCATTACTATTCTAACACACTTCTTTTAAACGCTCCCCACATACCCAATTTTCGCTTTTTGTCCACCACTTTCTGGTTGTCTTATCCCTCGCCCTTCCACACATGTAGCATTGACCTCGTAATTCTTTTTGTTCCACTGGTGGAGAAGTACTTACCACATCCCCAAGCAATACGTGGGAACGCCATTTCCGTTCATTGGGAAGTAAAGTGATGGCACTTCTGCGTTTAATTTGCGGTTTTACAAGCTCCCAGCCTATTTCTTCCACAAAATCTATTCTTTGAACTTCTATGTCAATGTTAATAGCTTTCTATATAACCAGGGCATTAAACGCAGTTATATTTAATAAATCTTAAAACAGTACCATAGACCAATGTCTCGTGTTCCCAGACATATTATAATTTTGACACAATTGATCTAATACATCCACCGCGACACCGTTATAGAAAGTGACTATTTCTGGTTTTCTAGTGTCTCCAATAATAAAATAAAATAAAACATCTGAAATAAAAAAATTGAAAAGTGTAATTAAAATTTATTGACCATAGAAATGAAAAATCAAAAAGTTCATATTTGTTTTATATACATATTTGATCTAAATTATTTTTAACTGAATCGCAATTCAATGTAAATGATACTTTTTTTTTGAAATCCATCGATGAATTTGAATATTATTTTATTTTCCATGAATATTTTATCGAAACCCACATTCGAAATGATCTAAAACTCATTAACAGTTTAGTCCGCTAAGAGTTAATACGAAACATTGTACGCATTTTGAAGAAAAAATGAAATATAAACATAAAAAGAAAAGTAGTTACGGATTTTATTCACTAGCGAGTTTAGGCGCGCGGGTAACAACTGTCACCCAGTAAACTTTGAAGGTTAATTGTTGGTTTTCCTTGCAATCTAACCTAACACTGGCAACAAGGTCATGTAGGGCACAGTGCCAGAGGAAGGTACTAGGAGCGACACTAATCTAGGTGAATCCATTTGAACTGATAATAACAAAATTATTCTTGTGGGTGACACCTGTCCCCCGCACGACTAACGAAGGGTTAAAACAGCTTGTAAAAAAGAGGCGCTATGCAGGTTTTGTGGCAAAACTAAACATGAGGGCACGGAATGCAGTGTCCCTGTAAAATGTGTAAATTGTATGGGTCAACATGACTCTTTTTCAAAAGTATGTACTATTTTTATAAAAGAAAAAGAAATTAAACGCATTCAAGAATTTGAAAAAATTACTTATTTGGCAGCAAAAAAGAAATACGAGACATTACACCCGATTTCAGTAAATATCTCATTTTCTAATGTTTTAAAAAATAATAAAAAGAAGTGTTAGTGTCCAAACTGAAGAAATTAATATTAAACAAAGTGTTTATAAACAGCCCATAGATACTATTAAATGGGCCCTGGTCGGCGTCTCAGTCAGTGTGGGGGTTTCGGTCAATTTATTTATAATTTTCCGAAATCCCCACTCCTTCCCCAGCTTCCTCCACAACATTCACAGCCTCCACATCTTTTCCAGCCTCTCCATCTCCCGCTTCCTTACCTTTACCCTCAACCTCATCTGCCCAATATCCTCCCCAGGTGAGGTGGTCCCTATATCCCAAACACTTAACGATCCTCCCCCTATTGAGACTAACATCGCCTCTGATTTTACACTAAATCAACATGGCGAATGGACAGAAGTTAAGCAAAGACGAACCAGAAGTAAAACTAGAAACACTTCAAAGAGTAAAGAAAAAATTGAAATTAATTGATGTATTCATCATCATATATTTTAATTAATATTTACTATTTTAGTTTTAGTTTTTCTATATTTTGTCTATTACTATACTATACTATACTATACTATGTCTAATACTAGCCTTTATGTGTTTTATTTTTCCCTTTTAATCTCTTAAACTCGCTCACTCCCCATTTCACTATCTCAAACTATTATCCAGTTGAATTGCAACGGGCTTTTGAATAAATATGAAGAACTAAAATTGACAATTAACAAATATCAACCACTAGCCATATGAATACAAGAGAGTAAACTTTTAACAAATAAGGAATTTAAATTAAAAGATTATACAATTTACAGAAACGACTACGTGACGGAAATAGAGCGTGTGGTGGCGTGTTGGTTGCAGTACATTACAGGGTTGTGTCTGAGATATTAACTATTAATACTCCCTTGCAAGCTATTTGTGCCAAACTCTACCTAAATTTCCCCGTATATCTATTAAATTTATATTTACCATCCAAAACTGTTGTTGAAAATGATCTCACCAATCTTTTGAATAACCTATCATCTCCTTATATCGTTACGAGTGACGTTAATGGCCATCCCACTTCCTGGGGTTCTTCGACTAATTCTATCAGAGGAACTGCTATTAGAAAACAGATTGACAGTTTTAATTCTATTCTTTTCAATACAGGACAGCCAACATACTTGAGCCCAGCCTATCACTCATTCTCCTGCATAGATCTGGCTTGGTGTACTTCTAGCATTTATACTCACCTCAACGGGCAGGTCAGCGAGGATCAGTACTCTAGCGACCATTTCCCCTTGATCATATATTTCGCAAATAATAAAACTTTGTTTGAACGAAATCCTAGGTGGATTACGGAAAAGTCTGACTGGCCGAAATTCAAAAGCAGTATCTAAATAGCGGAATCCGATATATCTGAGGGAAGTAGCAGTAAATTGATATATGATCAAATTACATCATCGATCTTGGCTGCAGCAGAAAGCTCAATCCCACGATCCTCAACCAGTATAAAAGCCAATAGAAAGATCCCCTGGTATGATAACGAGTGCAAAATAGCTATTAATAACCGAAGAAAAACCCTTAAATTATTCCAAAAAGGACCTACTCAAAAAAATATAATAGAATATATATATATATATATATATATATATATATATATATATATATATATATATATATATATATATATATATATATATATATATACATATATATATATATATATAAAAAAGATCAATAGCTCGCCGAATAATTAAAATTAAAAAAAAAGAATCCTGGAACTTATTTTTAGAATCAATCTCAACAAACACTCCACCACGCCTATTCTGGAAGAAAATAAGAAGCAGAACCGGGAAACAAATAGATTATCTTGCGATTAGATAACCAGGTTTATTAATTAATGGAAATTTTACACAAGACCCAAACACTTTGGCCGAATATTTTGCAGACCATTATTCAAATATATATTTTCCCGAAGCCCACCATATAGAAGAAAATGAAGCAAATTTCGATTATAGCGACAATAACATTGATAATTCATACAACATTCCTTTTACTATGGAAGAACCAAAAGCAGATTTAAATGAATTGAAACCGACTGGACCAGGCATAAATGACATACACAATGACATGCTTAAAAATCTTCCAAAACAAACATTAAACGCTCTCCTAACCCTGTATAACCGTATTTCCTGCACTGGAGAATTTCCAAGAAGAGCAGTTATAATTCCGATTTAAAAAAAAAAAACAATAAGAATAGACCATAAAGTCCCATCAAACTATTGACCCATTTCACTTACAAGTTGTGTATGTAAACTGTTGGAAAAATTGGTTTTCAAGCGTCTTACATGGATATTGGAGACGAACAATTTATTATCAAATGCACAAAGTGGATTCCGGCGTGGACGCTCAACAAATGATCATCCTGTAACTATTGAATACGAGAAACTGAGCAGCTTTGCAGAGAAGAAAGAATTCATCGGCATTTACTTTGATATTGAAAAAGCATACGACAACTTGAATCCAGCACTCGTCTTCTCCGTCTGATTAAAAACATTCTGAAACATCGAACTTTTCAAGTTCTAATAGGTTACAATTTTTCTTCAATCAGAAATATGAACAAGGGTATTCAACAGGGAAGTGTCCTAAGCTGTGCACTTTTTGCAATAGCCATAAACAAAGTTACGACTATTATACCCAAATCAAATAATACGTTTCTGTTTGTTGATAATTTGGCATTGCTTTTATCGTTTATAGACCAGGAGAGGATGCAAAGAATATTGCAAAACTGCCTTAGAAAATTAGAAATGTGGTCTACACAATCAGGTTTAAAATTCTCACCTGAAAAGACGAAATGTATAATGTTTTCAAAACGCAGAACAACAACCCCTCCACCAATACTAACTTACAAAGGCATCAACTTATGCTTTGTACCAAGTACTAAATTTTTAGGCCTAGTTTTTGATTCTAAACTGAGCTGGAAAGAACATATCAAGTGGTTAAAGGCAGAATCATTCAAGAGATTAAATGTTCTTAAAGTTCTTGCTGGCTGTTCTTAGGGTGCTGACAGGGCAAGCATGATTAAAGTTTACACGTGCCTGATATGATCCAAACTGGACTATGGAAGTTTCATATACTCCTTAGCAAACCTCACCTCAGCTATTGACTCGGTTCACCATGCTGGTCTAAGCAACAGGTGCATTCAGAACTAGTCCCGTATGTAGTATCATTTTTGTTGAAGCTGGGCAAGCACCGCTAGCTGTTCGTAGACACCAGCTTGCCTGCGGTTATATTGGTCGATGAAAATTCAATAACAAAAATCCAGCTTGGATAACTGTGTTCCAACCAAAGTGCAGAAGATTTCTGGAAAACCAACGACTGCCTGCCCCGTTGGGAATCAGAGCCGGAAGAAAAACAGATAAATATAAAAGAAATACAACACCTCGAACCTACAACCGATGATTTGAAATATCCACCATGGACTCTAAAAATTCCAATAATAGATTTAACACTAAACAAATATGCGAAAATTAGCACCTCAGATATAATATACTTAACGGAATTTAACAAAATAAAAGAAAAATACAACTATACAAATATGTACATCAAGTGAATGAGCTGAAAACTATTACAATGACATGTAATAACTTGAAAAGAACTACTCATCAGTATCACTTCAATTAAATTCTACACTAGAAGATCTCTAGGCCATCTTCTTATCAGACACCTCGGAGGATTATCGGGAATGGAGTGGGAAGCAAGTTGAGAAACTAATGGATTTGAGTGGTTATGGAGCTTACTATGAAAGGATAGGTATCTGGTTTGGGCTAACAGCAACATATGGAATATTAAGGTCTTTATGGATAAGCTTATTGGTGACAAAGTAAGGGGCCTTTAGGATTTTTCGAAGGATTTCGTGCTATAAGGATTGGATACGAGATGTATTGGATGGTTTAGTAAAACCCCAAAGCTCAACTCAGTACGTCAAAATAGGTCTAATAACAGTCATGTAAATAAGTCTTTTGTAATGAATTGGGAGGTTTGATCGTTTGTTTAGTAAATGTTGAAGTAGTCTGTAACGAAGAGCAGTTTCTTGTCGCTTTAGTCTTGTATGGGGATTCCAAGTAAGACCTTTGTCCAAGTGGAGCCCTAGGTAGAAGATCTGTTCAACAGGAATTAGTGGAATATCATTGAAGGATGCTGTAAGACAGGAAGTCGTCGGTTTACGACGAAGGGTAAAGGTTATTTGTTGAGATTTAATTGGATTTATTTTTATTCTCCAATTTCGACACCATTCTTGAATGATTAGGGTATGGCATTGGAGGGTTTGGGAGGCAATGAAGGGATCATTGTTTACAGATAATAGACATGTGTCATCAACATAAGTGGTGAGGACAGTGGCAGGATGTCAGCAGGAGTTGGGATGTCAGCTGTGTACAGCGTGTAGAGAATAGGGTCTAGGATACTACCTCGAGGAACACCGGCAGATTGGGTAAAGAGGGGAGAATAGGAAAATTTATGGTTTACTTGGAAAGTTCTATCACTGAGATAGGAACGGATAATTAGGAAGTACGTTGAAGGAAGGAATTAGCGGAGCTTGTAGTAGTCCTGGGTGCCAGACTCGGTCAAAAGCCTATTACACGACGAGAAAGGTTCCTGTGCAGTATATTCCGCGATCCAATGCGGAGGAGACAACATCCACCACACGATGACATTGCTGGATTGTAGAGTGGGATGTCCGTAATCCAAACTGGTGATCTGGGATTACGTGATAGGAATCTAGGATAGGATACAAGCGTTTTAACATTATTTTTTCAAGGATTTTACCCCTGACTGGCAAAAGGGAAATAGGACGGTATGAGGATGGGAGCTCAGGTGGCTTTTTGGGTTTTGGAATCATTTTAACTATAGATAATTAAAACTCCTTCCTCAAAAGGAATAGGATGACTTTTTGAGGAAGGAGTTTTAGGATATGGGATGTAATTAGTTCGTGTCCAGGGGCTTTCTTAGAAGGTAATCAGCGAATGATGTTAGATATTTCTGAAGGATGGAATGCTTTAGGGGGAGGAAACATTTGGAGTGGAACATTTTTTTCTGCTTCTATATATTTTTGGTGAATAGGATTAACGATATCAGGATTTTGGTGTTTGGAAAAGGTGTTGTCCAAAAATGAGTGATTTTTCTTCATCCGATTTTTACCAGTTTTGGGTTTGGGTTAGTAGAGGATAATTGTAATTTATATAGTTCAGTTGTTGTTTTGTGGTATTCCATAAAGATTTGTCGGTGGTATTAAGGTTTTCTGTATAATCATGTAATTTTTGTCTTAAGTTTATTTGTTAGTCTACAGTAATCATTTTTATCTAATGTATATCTAGTCCTCAGCCACTTTGCTCTTCGTTTTTCTTTTCGTAAATCGCGGATATGGTGTGGCAAGTTAGTTTGGAGAGAATTACAATTTGTTTTGTGTGAGGCGTTATCGTTAATTGTGATAGA
This sequence comes from Euschistus heros, assembly GCA_003667255.2. Classification (NCBI taxonomy): domain Eukaryota; kingdom Metazoa; phylum Arthropoda; class Insecta; order Hemiptera; family Pentatomidae; genus Euschistus; species Euschistus heros. The sequence continues at coordinate 508,154 of RCWM02000397.1, read as the reverse complement.
TATTGATGTGGTAAGTTTATCTATGGCGGTGTTTATGTCCTGTTTTGTTTTAAGTAGAATTTTTTAGGTCTAATTTGTTTTCTAAATCGTAACGAAATTTGTCCCAGTCTACTCGTCCTTTAATCAGTCTAGGACTAGGAGAAGGTTTAGGAGCAGGATTTGAATGAAGGAGAAGCAGAACAGGGCTGGGGTCTGATGAAAGGTCGTCCAGGGATTTGACAATGGTTTGAGAGGTGGAAATTTGGGAAGAAATGAATATATCAAGGATATTAGAACGTTTTTTGGTAGATGTAGGCCAATATGTAGGGTTTAAGGACAAAAACCTTAAATTCATATTTACAGATGGCTCAAAATCAAATAACAATGTTGGGTTTTCCGTTGTTTTGGACACTACGATTTTGAAATACTAACTTCCGCCAATCACAAGTAACTTTACAGCGGAATGCTGGGCGGTTACTGCGGCGTTACATTGCGCTGTGCACCTGGAAGAAAAAAATCTTGCTATATTTACTGATTCCCTTTCTGCCATTATATCTTTTATTAACATACCATATATACCAAGGATCCAGTCATAAGAAAGGCACAGGCATATGTTTCAATGTTAAAAGATTCACAAAAGAACTTGGTGTTTACCTGGATACCATACCATGTGGGGATAAAAGGGAATGAAGCCGCAGACGAAACAGTCATTTCCTCGCTAGACGTCAAAACAATCTATACCCCTTTGGACGTTTGCAATTTTTTAAAGTATTTTTCCAGGAGTACTTGGATGGAATTATGGCATGAAACCCAGGCAGATAATAAATTTAAAATAGTTAAAAGTGACATCAAACAGTGGTATAAATCACATCGGAGAAACAGAAGAGAAGAATTGGTGGTCCCAAGAATGAGGATTGGCCATACTCGCCTCACACATGGCTACCTTATAATGATAGAGGCCTCACCGAGATGTTTAAACTGCCAGTGTCAACTAACGATCAGATATATTCTTGAGGAATTCCCGCTTTACGAAACTTTTTTTGAGCAGGAACGACTGGAAAGAAGACTTTCGGTTGGAGATAAAAAATACAATATTGACAAAATTATCACATTTTTGAAACAACATAACTTTTTCGGAATAATATAAATAATAAAAACAACAAATAAGGAACCAGGACACTAAAGACAACAATATGACTTCCACCGTTGGAGAGAAGTTACGAAAATATCAAGAACTGGCTGTTGAATTGAAGCAATTGTATCGCCTAGAAAACGCGATGGTGACGCTAATTGTAATATCGACAAACGGGCTGATCCCGACTTCAACTACAATTGGTGTTGATGATCTGAAGTTGCCATTGAATGTACTAAGAGAACCTCAACAGGTGGTACTCCTGGACACGGCAAGAATTGTTCGGAATTTTTTAACATATGAGGAGAGAAAGTGAAATTAAATAAAAAAAACATAATAAAAAAAAGTGAACCTATGCTGAAGTTGGCTGAACTTGTCCCCCACCTCAGTCCAGCGAGATGACAATTAAAACAAAAAAATAATGATACCAATAACCCTTGAGGAATTGCTAATCTTCCATCGGACGCCGCCCAAGGTGGCGGATAGGGGAAACCTCACCTGATAGGGTAGGCACCAGGAAATAAAATAACCGGGGCGGACCAAAACTAGCTGAAATCAGGGTGCGTCTGAACCCAGAATGGGTGGGTATTCTGGTCAGCAACTGATCCTCAAGCTAGAGGCGGCTGTCAAAAAACCTGGCAGAAGGTATAAAATTCACTTCTCATTCACAATGGTGCGTACTAGAAAACGAGCCTCGGACGAATCTAGAGTAAGGGCTGCTCTGGAGGGATTGGATAGTAAGACCCATACGACAGGCAGTCATAGGTATGTCCAACTTAAACTCCGATTGGAGCTTGGACGGCACAAGAACATCTCGCGAGAAGAAGAGAGGCAAACCGCCAAAGAAATGTGCAGATTCGGGTGAAGTGGACTCGTTATATGAATATACGAGGGTGGTCTGAAAAAACGTGAAGATGGCAGCACTCGTAAATGAAATTGTAGTGATTTCGTTGTTTATCTGTTGACAGTTGTTCGCCAAGGTTTCAGCCATTTTGGAGGCGCAGTTGTTATGTAATAGTCATTTGAGTGATTTTGTGAACATGGACAAAATCGAGTACCGAGCTGTGATGAAATATTCGTTTTTGAAAGGCAATACGCCTAAACAAATCAAAGATGAGTTGGATTCTGTGGAGACTCTGCACCATCATTTACCACAGTAAAATTTTGGGCAACTGAATTAAACGTGACCGTAAGAGCTTGGAAGACGATGAACGTTCGGGACGTCCAAAAACTGCTAATACCGACAAAAACATCGCCAAAGTTCACCAAATGGTGCTAAACAATCGCCGTATTAAATTGAGAGGGATAGAAGAGATTAAGTCAAAAGAGCGTGTTTTTTACATATTAAATCCCCCTCTCCCGAGATATGATTTTATCCGATCTCGAAGCCATAGATTGGAATCCAATTTACTCCTGCTCCTCAATTGATACCATGGTTGAATTACTCACCACCATTCTCCTATCTATCCTTGATACCCATGCTCCTCTTAAAACCTCAACATTTCTCCGGCGTCGCCCTGCTCCTTGGATGAACCAACACATTAAAGATTTACAAAGAAGACGCGAGGCTGCCCGGAGACGCTTCAGGCGAACAAGGATTGAAGATGACTATCAAGCGTTTAAGTTTCTCAGAAATTTAACTCAATCCACGATCCGGCGAACTAAATCCAATTTCTTCCACGAAGCCCTTTCATCTGCACCCGATCCTAAATCCAAATGGCTGCTCCTCCGCAAACTTTCCTTGTGTGATCCTCCTAGTTCCTCTCCCTCGGGAGACCTTCCTGTCACTCCGGATGAGTTAAACTCCTATTTCGTTTCTTCCACTTCATCTGCCCCTTCTAGACCCTCCCAGTCCTTACCTCCGCCAGCATTTAACGACAATAATTTTTACTTTTCTTATATCACCCCCTCTGATCTAATTACCTCTATTATGAAGTCTCAATCCAACTCACCTGGTATAGACAACATTCCAGTTAAATTATTGAAATTATGCCTTCCTGAAATCCTTCCGGTTCTCCTCTTTATATACAATTTTTCCCTTCAAAACTCAGTATTTCCCACTTCCTGGAAAAAGGCCTTAATTCATCCCAAACAAGAACCCAAACCCTATATCCCCAAAGGACTACCGCCCTATATCCATACTTTCCAACCTTTCTAAGCCCCTAGAAAGATTGGTGCAATCCCAAATTTCCAATTTCCTAGAACATTCCAAGTTACTCGATCCCTTCCAATCTGGTTTCCGTCCCGGCTTCTCAACACAATCCGCACTCATTAAAATTATCACTGACATCCAAACAGCGATGGACAAAAAAGAACTGACCATCCTGATCCTCCTTGATTTCTCTAAAGCATTCGATTCCTTAGACCATAATATCCTTTTTTCCAAATTGAAATCATTGAACTTTTCCTACAGCTCCCTCCTTTGGTTTCAATCTTTCCTTTCCGACCGCACCCAAGCAGTTGCCACTGCTAACCAAGGCCTATCCTCTTTCCTCACTCTACAGTCAGGAGTAGCTCAAGGTTCGAGTATTTCCCCTCTACTGTTTAATTCCTACATCAATGATCTTCCCCATTCAATTCACCATTGTTCCCACCATCTTTATGCCGATGACTTCCAAATTTACTTCTCCTTTCCTCCATCCGAAATGTTAGCTGCGTTTGCCAAAATTCAGGAAGACCTAGACGAAACCTGTGCCTGGGCAAATCTGAACAAATTAACGTTAAACGCAGCTAAAACTCAAGCAATTGCCATAGGATCACACTCCCTTCTCCATTCAAATGCCAACTTTCCCACATTATTCCTTAATGGTCATCCAATAACTTTCCATTCCTCTGTTAAAAATTTAGGCTTAACCATTGATCAAACCCTCTCCTGGAAATCCCATATTGCACAAATCTCCCGAAGGTCAATCGGTATCCTAAAACTATTTCACCGCTCCCGTCACCTCCTTCCCCTACCCACACGCAAACTTCTAGTATCCTCCCTTATCTTCCCCCAATTTGACTATGGTTGCGTGATATATGACGGGCTCTCGATGGTTCTTGAGGACAGATTAAAACGCATCATGAATTGCTTCATTAGGTTTGTCTTCGGAACATCGAGACGTTCCCATGTTTCGCATCTCTATACTGAGTTAAATTGGCTTTTCCCCTCCTTCCGCAGAAAATACTTTCTAGGCTCCTACCTATTCCAAGTTATCAACACCCGTCACCCTCCCTTTATTTACAGTAACCTGAAATTCAAGTCTGCTATCAAATCACTGCATACAAGATCTCGTCTTTCCGATCTCTATACTCCATCCCACAGAAGTACTGCATTCCAACGTTCCTTCCTTGTCCGATCCTCTAATCTTTGGAATTCCCTCCCCCCCTGTATCCGCAATGCTTCCTCCCTTGGAACATTCAAAACACTACTCTTTCACCATCTTCTTTCCCTCCAACCCGACGCTCTCTAATTATAAGGATATATGTACTATGTATGTAATCGGCTAATTTATTTATTAAGACCGTCAGACATAAAACATTAGCAAAAATTATAGTTTAACTATGATAATGTTTTGATTTCTTGTAATGCTAATTTTGGATTTTCTATTTTTTATTTTTCTTTAAGTTTCTGTTTGTTATTTCCTCTTCTGCAATTTTGTTTACAATATTAACCTCTTTTTTGAATATTTATCTTTTCACTCTCTTTTTATTAATAGTTTTTTCTTTCTCTAGTTTTTCTCTGTATTTTTTTTTCATACCAATTTGTATTTAATTTTACCTAAGTTGTTTTATTTTTAAAAGCCTCTCGGCCAGTTTATGATCTTACTTTGTGATATTCAATGTTATTCTTAAGGGACTTTGTCCCAGAATAAAGTTTTCTTTCTTTCTTTCTAAATCAACATTTAGGCATGAGAAAGCTGTCCGTGCGTTGAGTGCCGCGTTTACTCATGTTAGACCAAAAACGTGTTCGAAAATATTTCCAACGCTCTGTTGGCGCAGTTTAGGCGCAATAAATCCGAGTTTCAGAGCCAATTAATTACTGTAGATGAAACTTGGATACACCATTATACGCCCGAAACAAAAATATCCATCCAAACAGTGGACTGCAAAGGGGCAACCGGCTTCAAACAAAGCGAAAACTGTTTTTTCGGCTGGGAAAGTGATGGCGAGCTAAAGACAGAACTTGCGGAAATACGGCCACATTTGCAAAATTAGAAAATCCTGTTTCACCAAGACAATGCACCGTCTCACACCTCAGAGGTTGCCATGGCTAAAATCCACGAATTACGGTTAGAACTGCTTGACCATCCCCAAGCGATTTCTTTTTGTTCCCTTATCTAAAAATTGCGCTCGGAGGACAGAGATTTTCGTCAAATGAAGAAACAATTATTTTTCTTAGAAAAACGCCAAGTGCTATTTGGACGGGTTACAGAGATGGAAGCATCACTGGGAGAAGTGTATTGAGCTAAAAGGAGACTATGTTGAAAAATAAATTTTAAAAATTAGAAAAAATATCTTGTATCTTTGTTAGGTCAAAAACCTTTCAGACCACCCTCGTAGCTTCAATCCGAGGATATTTCTTTGCAACAAATTTAGAAAGAAACAGGGCAGGTTACAGAAGTCGAATTATCTGATACTGGAATAAAAGGCTCCCAGAAAAACAGGTAACTGCTCAAAGATTAGGAGATTAGTTAAGGCAGATTATTGAACGCAAATTCTTACCTGAAGCAGAAATCAAATGCATGAAGGCTGACATTGAAAAAGTGATGAATGATGTAGATGACAATGCCCAGGAACGTGGCTGCGAAGTAGAAGGAAAGATTGATATTTCGAACCAGACATTACAGATACAAGACGATCCACTGGCTCAATAGTTTGCTAAAATAAAAATGAGAATACTAGAAGAGCGAGCATATGAAATATAAAGGTGTACCACTATACCATAGACCAGATATTGTCCGAGTTCCTTATAGTAACCAAACATTGAATATAACCAAATTTGGAAGGCAACAGGCCCTAACAAGTTACATAACTACTGGCTAAAGAACTTTAAAAGCATCCATCGGCCACTAGCATGCTGTTACCGGACGTTTTTAGGATATAATATTGATCTTCCAAAACAGTTTTGTACTGGTACTACTTATCTGATTCCAAAAGAAGACTAGAAGCAACTAGAGCCAAAAGATTACGGACTAATAGTATGTCTAAATGGTGTGTACAAACTATTGATATCAGTCGTGATGAATCAGAAACTGAAAGAGCACATCAACCTTCATAAATTAATAGATGACGAACAGTAAGGGACGAGAGACAATTCTAGGGGATGTAAAGAACTACTCCTCATAGATAGTTTGATAGCCTCACAAGTGAATGTCACCAAACTCTGGCCAAAAAATACGGGATTTTGGAAAAATCGGAACGAAACATATAAAATTATAATATATATATATATATAAAACTTAAGTTAAGTCCCAGAAAGAAACTAAAAAAAAATAATAAAAAGGACAAAGTAACACACTCATAGACTGTTGGAAATCAACTAACTTTATTGCTCTGAGGCTACTGTATTTATACATGTCCATTGTTTGTTGTGTCTGGAACTAGGATTAAGCCTAATACTAGGCTGCTTCGGACCTTGACTTCCCCCCTCCAGTTTATGATCATCTTTCATAAACTTTAACTTTGGGCACTTAATACCAATACGGTATTAAGAAGGTCCAGCGACTAATTCCCTCATGGTCAAAGGCCGAAGCAGATACATAAATACCTTAATCCTACCCAGTCCAAGGTCTTATCATCTAATTCACAACATTATCTTAATTCTATATGGTACAAAGTCTCTTGATAACATACAAAAATAAAACTTTACTTCTAAAATCCTTAACTAGCATTAATAGTCCGAAAGTCAAACTGTATCTACACTAGTTACGTAACTCGATAGAAAAATTACTTTTTTAAAAAGGATTTTATTATAATACAAATACAAATGACAATAATGAAACTATTAATTAATAAAAACGCTATTGCAACTACCACGTATGATCTTCTAATGATGTGTGATGAGATGAGCCGGGGGATTATATAGGTATTTTATGCTGAGCTTGCAAGTTGGTATATTCTTTCATATAACTCGTCCCTCCTTAAGTTCGAGTGTCCTCACGAGAATGTTGAAAAAGTAGGTTGAAAGGAAGGATGTTCGTCAGAAATTTCCATTGGTTCAGAAGTGTCTGCGGTGGTTGGAGTGGAACAGGAAACGCAGAATTTCTTCCTGAAGTAGGTGGTGATTGAAGTTTTAAAGTGCTGAAATAGTAATAACAGGAATAAAATAGCCAGAGGGGAGTATATGATAAGCAGGTGATCGGTAGTGCCGACGTCTTCAAGTAATTCCAGTGGTTTCATTTGGATATTGAGTAGATGGAGCGTTTCAAAAGAGATATTAGGTTCGGCGGAGGTGAGAGCCGGAACGTGCGTAATGCGTACTGGGGTTGATTCCTCAAAATTAAAAGAAGGTGGATAGTCCACAAGTACTTCGTTGGAGGATAGTTGAAGCAGAGTGGTAGGTTTAAGGCTAATACTAAAAGTAACATTATTTCGTAGAATAGTTAACTAGGTTTGATTATAAACTAAATACTGATTAATAATACTAACATATTTTACAAAGGGTTTGATTACGTCAAGTTTATATGATATTCATTGGTGATTATTATTATTTATAATAATGTTAGTGATACAAGGATTCGTAATACGTGCAATATTAGTACAATAGTAATTATATAAAATAAGATTACAATTTCCTGTATAAAGGGAATCAGTTTTAAGTACCAGGGAAGGGTGAGTATGAATAGTTTTAAGAAGGGTATCATCTACGTAAGGATAAGAGAGTAGGAAGTAAGTTTCAATAAGAGGTGTTTGCAAAGGGAGTTGGATAAAATAGTGAATATGTGTCGGAGTTAAGGAACAATGTAATTTACCTGTTTGCCAAAGAATTTCAGGAGTGTCGGAAATAAGCTGGATATTATTGTGGGAATGTAAAATTGTGAGTTCTTTATAGGATATAATACTATTATGAATTACATTTAATTTACAAAATTCTAGAGATACATCCAAATCATTAAGTTTATTGATAATTAATTCTAGTGTTGAATACAATAAAAGATTATGTTTGTTAGTGTTTATTACATTAGTAATATTATCTATTAAGATTTTTCTAATTTTATTGGTATTGTATTTTATTGCACGCATGTCTCTATTAAATTCATCAATAAGTTTTTTGTTTATAGCTAGTTGATTTTCGATGTTGTGCTCCAAATGGTAATCATTTCTTTCTATATTGTTAATTATATTGTCATAGCGTTCACGGTCATTTGCATCCATGTTCCAGTTATCCATGATATTGCAGTTCCTAATCCATTAATTAAGCCTCGTTTTTGTCGGTTATTAGAAGAGTTGGGGTGATTGATGATGATATGATCAAGTTTGGTTTGGGCATACGATAAATGTGCCATTAAAATGTCAGTTTGGGCTGAAGCTAATTGAGCAGTAAAGGTATCAAGATAGGTTTTGGGGATGGGTATAGGATTGTTTTGAATTTGTATGGTCCGGAAAAGGTTATCAATTTCTGCTTGAAAGGCTATAAGGTTAACGGAATGTATATAAGTAAAGTAGCGATCAATTATATATGAATTCTGGATTTTTAAAGGAATAATTCCTGGTCCATGAGATAGGTCAGTGAGTTTATAAGAGGCCACTAGGTCCAGGCATAGGAGAAGAATCAATGATCCTGCTGTCATTCTCGTTCCTGAAAGGAGGAATAACAGTATTATGATTTTCGAATTTTGTTGGTCGTTTCAATAAGCTGGGATGTAATTTAATGTGTTTTTTCTTATTTATTTGAGCTAATTTGGTATTATGATTGTATATAGCCCTTTTAAATTTTGGTTTTGCCTTATTCCTGAGATTTGTTTTGATGAATATCTGTCCGTGAGGAATTCCAACGTTTTCTCTGTTTTTATTGAGATTTTCTGTCCTGGTTTGTTTTTCTGAATCTATCATTTCTTTAATAGCCTTTTGTATTAATAGTTTTTCGGTATGATATGGTTAGTTTGTTGTTCAAAAATTAACTGTTCACCACTTGATGATGGATTGATTATTCCGAATGTGATTTCATTAGGCGTCAGTTTTAATTGAGAGTTAGGGGTGTTATTACAGGCGATTAATGCTAGTTTGAGTACCGTAAGTAAGTGTAGAGAAGGTTCTTGGGTTTTAATGATGTTCATTAACTCGATTAATGCTGAATGCGCTCTGTTAATGAGCCCATTGGAATTGTGATAATTAGGCGTGGTAAAATGGTATTGAATATTGTTATATTGAAGGAAGTTTTCAACGCCTTTATTTGCAGATTCCGGTCCATTGTCCATCTGTATCTTTTGGGGCGAAGGAATAAACTGAGATAATCCTTTAATTTTTATTATTTCCGTACTATTATTGCTGTCTATGATATATCCGTAAAGTTTCTTTGAAAAGCAATCAATGATTGTTAGGATGGGGGTGTTGCCATAATTGTTTTGAAAAGGTTTTGTTTGATTAGGGAAATTCGGAAATGATCTTGGTTGTTGATAATTTTGATGATTCCTTTGTTCGTTTTTGTTTTTATATAATTGGTCTATTATAAATGAACACCGCATATTAATAATTCTTCTTAAGTCTTCGAGATTGTTGGGATCGAAAGTCATAATGTAGTTAGAAAGCTGCCAAGGTAGGCAGGAATACATATGGTGAATTTTTCTTTTTCCACGTAAGAAACAGTTGATTCTAGCTGTTGGTCATTAAGTCCGTCAATTTTAAGTTTGGCAAAAATTAAATGTCTTAGGTTTTCGAGTCGATTTAAAAATTCTGTAGGACTTTCCTTATTATGGGGTCTTGACGCGTAAATTTCTGCTTTTAAAGATTCATATGACCGGCTGTCTGAAAAATTTCGTTTTAAAATGTCCAGTAATGCAGGTATAGTTGCAATCGATTGAGTTAAAATGAGGGATTGAGCCGATCCTATTAATCTGCTTTTAACTTTGTTTAATAGCTGTAAATGATTTAGTTCTCTTTGTTGGATGTGAATATTACAAACAATATTATAGACACCTTCTACAGTGGATATAAAGTAAAGTAAGTCATTTGCGTTTCCGTCAAAAGTAGGGATGTGATCGTAATCCTCTCTTCGGAGTTCGTGACTAATATTAGGAGATTGTGTGCTAGTCATTTTTAATTTGGCTGGTTTAATTAGAGGAATGATGAATTTAAAAGAGTTACAACAAAATAAAAATTACAAAATACAATAAAATGTTATATAAAATAAAATGCGAAATAAATGATGAGTATTCTAATTATAAAACTAACTTACAGTTATCTATATCTTCTTGCTGCTGCGGCGGCTGATATCGCTGACATTTGCTGTGTTGGTAAATAGTAATGAAGAGAACAGAGCTTCGTTTGAGGACAAATGGTCGTCTATCGAGTTCCTGTTTAGTTCGGGCGCCAGTTACGTAACTCGATACAAAAATTACTTTTTTAAAAAGGATTTTATTATAATACAAATACAAATGACAATAATGAAACTATTATTAATAAAAAAGCTATTGCAACTACCACGTATGATCTTCTAATGATGTGTGATGAGATGAGCCGGGGGATTATATAGGTATTTTATGCTGAGCTTGCAAGTTGGTGTATTCTTTCATATAACTCACTTAAATACGCTATTCTTAAACTCATATTTACACTATTATTAAAACTAACTTACAGCTAATATACAATCAAATTATAGTCTTCTTCATAAAATAAAATCACACACACACACACACACACACACACACACACACACACACACACACACACACACACACACACACACACACACACACACACAAAAAACAAACAAAAAAAAACTAAAACTTCTCTATGTACAAAACTAATTAATTCTCTTTTTCACACACTAATTTACACATTGCTTTAACTGAAATCTATATACAAATTAACAAAAACATTTTTCCTTTTAATCTTTACAAAAGTAACAACGACAAAAAAAAAAAAAAAAATTTCTCAAAATACAGTAATATAAATATTCTAAAACAAAATTTAAATAAAAATTTCCTTTTCCGTTGCTCACAACGGAACACTCACAGAATTACTTGCTCCTCTATCGGGAGCTTTAATTGTTCGATGTGAACATTTCTCCGCTTTTTAGGTTCCTTGACGCTCTCCAGCGTCACCACACTATGCTCTCTTATCGCTATCACTCGGAATGGCCCTTCGTACCGACAAACCTCTTTCCCGCGGTTGGAATTCTTTTTTCGGTATACGATCATTCCGATTTTTATCTTCCCGGTGACGTCACGCACCCTCAAATACTCTCTCTCGACTCTTCGCGATTTTTCCCTCATGATTCGGTCTCGCGCCTTTTCTCTGATCTTTTTTAATCCCGCGCGGCGATTTCTCACGAAATTTATGGTTCCCTGATCCCATGCGGTATCTCGAACGTCCCTCTATCTTTCTCGAAGCCCGAATATGATCTCTAGGGGTGAGAATCCCGTAGCCGCGTGAATTGAATTGTTGTAGGCAACAATCGCCTTCCCCATCGCGACATCCGGCTCTAACCCCTTCTCGAGTTGGTATATCCGAAGGTGGTCACTAAGGGTCCCGTGCAGCCTCTCAATACTCCCTCTGCCCTTGGGATGCCCTGAGGTATTTATATGCCATCGGATCTCTAACTCTTTGGCCTCCGCCGTGACTGCCGCGTTATCGAATTCGAGACCCCCGTCTGACGTAATTCGATCCGGTATACCGTAGAACGTGAACCATATCCTGAGCGCCCCTAATACCGCTTCCCCCGATTTGTCTTGGACCAGGTGTGCTAGGGCTAACTTACTGAACACGTCGAACATCGTGACCCACCGGTACCCCCCTCCACGTGAAGGTGTCGATCTGGAGATCGGTTAATGGGGCCTCCGCCGTGGGTGTTTCTTCCTGAATCCAACCCGGGGGATGACGATCGTATTTGGTGGTCAGGCATACCTCACATGACCCTATGACTTCCCGTATCGTGTTCCTCATTCCCCACCAAAAATACAGCCTCCTTAACGCCTGAAGCGTTTTCTGGACCCCGCGATGGTTGGTCTTCCCAACGTGATATGACGAGGTTACTTCTTTTTGTTTCTCGGTGTCCCGGATAGTCTCAACTAATCTTGCGCATCGAATAAAAGTCCTGTCCGAACCTATCTTTTCCTGTTTCCATAACCTACTTATCTTATCCCATATCGTCCGGTTGCCCACGTAGATATGGTATGTCTTCTAGGGTTTCGTTGTTCCTTTCAAAATTTTGAGCAGCGGTTCTTCCCTAATTCCCGGTTCCGTCCAGACAGTGATGATGCTGCTCTTCCCGTACTCTGAGAATTCCGCTTTCGGTAGACCCTCAGTCTTGGTCTTCCAAATGATTTGGAGCTTTTTATCATTTATCATCTCATCAATCTCCTCCATCTCTGTGGGTCTCTCGTCTGCGGAGCTCTCTTCTTCTTGGGGCTCGTTATCTTCATGGGTCTCATTATCAGCGCTTCGCGTATCCTCGTCACCCTCCCCCTCCGGTGTCCATTCGCGCAAAAACTGACGGATATCCCCCGATGGCCCCGCTTCCTCCTCTTCGACCGCATTGACCATAAAGCCAGTCTGCCACCACGTTTTCCCTACCCGGTTTGTACACTATCTCGAGATTGTACTGACTGAGGAACTCCTTCCATCGCGTAAATCTCGCGGAGGACTCTTTAAGCTTGCAAACCCACTGCAAGGGTCTATGGTCCGTATGGACTCTAAATTTCCTCCCAAAGATATACGGACGGAAGTGCTCCACAGCCCATACAATCCCGAGTAGTTCCCGTTCCACCGCGCTGTATCTGGTCTCCGCGTCGGTCAGTCTCCGGCTCGCGTACGCCACCGGTCGGTCTCTTTTTTCGCTCTCCTGAGACAATACGGCCCCCAGCGCGTACTCACTCGCGTCAGTTGTCACCGTGAATGTCTTCTCGAAGTCGGGGAACGCGAGATCGGGTTCCTTCTTAAGTTCCTCCAGGCACCGCCTAATGTTATCTTCCATTACCGGGGTGATGACGATCTTCCGTCCCTTCTTCAATAAGTCATTAAGGGGTACGAGAAACCGCGCCATTTCCGGTAAGAACCGCCGGTAATAGTCAAGTGACCCCATCAAGCATCGAATTCCTTTACATCCCTCGGAATCGCCTTCCTCGCGATCGCGTCCACCTTCCCTTTGTCGGGTTTCACCCCTTCCTCCGAAATAGTATGTCCTAGGAAACTTATCTCTTTTTCGCCTAGCCGCGATTTCTCAGGGGACAGTTTTAACCCAAAATGCCTGACTCTCTCGAACACCGCCCTCAGGTGTCCGACGTGTTCCTTTTCCGACTTACTGAAGACTAGTAGGTCGTACATGTAGACCTGGCATATGTTTTCGTCGACCTCTCGTAAGAACTCGTCTATAAGTTTTTGGAACGTCACGGGCGCGTTCTTAAGTCCAAATGGCATACGCGTGAATTCATAATGCCCGCTTTCAAACGTAAACGCCGTTTTGCATTGGTCTCTGGGGTGCATTTTTATTTGGTGGTAACCCGCCTTGAGATCCAGGGTACTGAATATCACCGCCCCGCTAAGCCTGTCTAGGATATCCTCGAACCTGGGAATTGGATACCTCTCATCCCTAGTATTCTCATTCAGCTTTCGGTACTCTATTACCACCCGATACTTCTCCTTCCCCGGCGCGCTCTTTTTCCTGACTGCCCATAAGGGGCTATTATACGGCGAAGTGCTATCTCTTATTATGCCTTGCTCCCTGAGGCTCCTAATCTCCTCCCGTATATGTTGCCTCAACGCCTGTGGGTACCTCCGCTCTTTTATATAGGTCACCCGCTCCTCTTTTAGTGGGATCTCGTGGACCGTTCTGCCCGTGACGCTTAACTTATCCCCCTCTCTGAAAAATATGTCCCGAAAGTCGTCCATAATTTTCCCTCTCCACTCTTCCGACCTTGAAACTGCCTCGATCTGCCCTGTACCCTCCTTCTTGATACCCGTACATCGCCTGTATCTCTTTTTTCCAATTCTCACCGTCCAATTCCCTTTGTTATTTCGGATCCTCGATCCCACCCTCTCTAACAGGTCGCATCCGATTATACCGTCATATGACCTTCTCATTTTACCCATAATGTGGACGGCTAATTTTCCCCCATTATCTGACCATCGGTCCAAATCCACCTCTATCTCTCCTTCCACAGCACAAGGGCCACCCAGAGTGATAAGATTACAGTCACATACCTTTATCTGGAGTGTCCCGTTGTCTCTTCCCAGCATCCTCTCCGCTGCTCTCCGGCTCAGGATGGTACTCGAGCTGCCGGTGTCCACCAGGCAACGCACTCCTTTCTCCACCCTGATGATAGGCAGGCCGCCGCTCCTCACCCTCACGCTGTTGTTCTCCAATACGCGGCCGCCTCTCTGCTGGCACCCTCCTCAGGCTGCCACACGTCCGGGTTGTGCCGCTCTCCTCCGGCCGCTCCGCTCCCGGCTGCTGGTCCTCTCGTCCCCGCTGCTTCCAGGCTCCTCCTCTCTCTCCGTCTCGGAGCATGATACCGCTGAGGCTTCTGATAATTTCGAGGCCTCCGATTGAACTTGACAAGAAGGTCTCGGGCGTATTGCCCTGAGCTCTGACGCGGGTGCCTCGTTTCTCTAAATAGTTGAAACAGGTCCTCTTCCGGTGTCCATCTGCCTCCGCCGTACGCCTTCTTCAGCCGGTCCTTGACCGTCTCCCACGGCGTCTCCTCATCCGCTTGGATCAGATTTAGGATGTTTCTCCTGATCCGGCAGGTCAGATCTGCTCTCAAAGATTCCGCATCGTGCGCATCTAGAAGGTCCTCTGCCCTCTTGACTTCGATGCGCGCTACCACACGGTCTACACTTTTAATAAAATGATTCAACTCACCGATCTCTCCGGTGAATCTCTCAATGTCTGAGACAGCTTTTCTCAGGTTTTGAGCGGTGGCCGTTCTAACCTTCAACCAGGCCAACGTGTTCGCGTGAGCCTCTGCCATTGTTTGCCGTGGTAACTCTGGCCAAACAGTTTGCCAGGTACCTGCAGCGTCGGAGGTCTTAAGATGCTGCTGCTCTCTTCCATAGCGAGCACTTGAGAAAGAAAAAAATTCTAACTCACCCGCTCCTCGTTCTCCCGGGATTCGGCACCACTTAAGTTCAGTCCCAAAAAGAAATTAAAAAAAAAGAATAAAAAGGGCAAAGTAACACACTCATAGACTGTTGGAAATCAACTAACTTTATTGCTCTGAGGCTACTGTATTTATACATGTCCATTATTTGTTGTGTCTGGAACTAGGATTAAGCCTAATACTAGGCTGCTTCGGACCTTGACTTATATATATATATATATATATATATATATATATATATATATATATATATATATATATATATATAATTATAATATATAAAAATATATATACATATTTCATCTGTGTATAAAGAACAATCATATAACATGCATAGCAAGGGTCAGAGTATTAATACAGGTCAACCTTAGGTTAAAAATGTTGATGTCTATATTTAAATTAAAGTACAAATGTTTATTGTTTCAAATTAAATCAAAATTAGTAACCATTTTTATTTTTAATTGGAACTTATACATGGAATACAAGAAAACTCATATTTCTCGTTGCACAGACTGACACAGGTTAAAAAATTATTCTTATATGAATAAAAAGAATAAGATACAATTTTTCCAACTATCTAAATTATTTAAAAATCAAATTAAAGATGTAACATAATATCATGGCCTCAAAATTAAAAAAGTTGTTTTTTGTTTTTCGTGTTATCTGAAGCCTAAGGGTTTTTTTGGGGTATTATATCCAAACTTGAAATAATTTTCATTTGAAAAAAAATCTATGAGATTATATGCTATTTCGAAACTTGAATTAAACATGTTTTTATTACTTTTCTTGAATAAAATATTTTTTTCATTTTGGCTAATTAGGTCCACGCGCCAGTGACAAATCCTGTTCATTAGTTTTTTTCTTTTCCTCCAATATTCATCCTTTTTCCTCTCTTCCGACCACTTCCTACCTGCTCTCTTTTTGCTTGTATCTAGGAATCCTAAGTTTAACACTTTTTTTATGAAGGAATTTCTGTGTTTTGTTTACTCTGATTTTATGAGTGTATTTCTAAATCTTCTTTTAATTCTGATTGATCAATTTCAATATAGAAATGTTTTGGTGAATGAACCATTTTGATATCATTTTTCAAACTCGTGAAATAAAATAAGTTATAAAAAAAGGTTTTGGACACATGTTTTTGGACGAAAAGAAAACATATGTATAGATTTATTTTTCGATAAAGAATTGCCAAAAAGTCGAAATCGGCGTCGCACGCTGTGAGGATCTACTCAGTAAATCCGCTTAAAACCATATTTTTGATTTATTGGTATTTTGACTATTGTTTGTGAAAAAAAGAAAGTAAATACTATGGAAAATAAATTAGTAAATTATACGTGCTCCGGGATATTTTTTTCAAAATTTTATTCTGTTTCATGTCACGGATTTTCAGATAGGTGCGATGCAGTTTACCTCTTAAAAATGTTTGCCTTTTTCTAAAGTTCTTATTTCTATTTCCAGTCGCACTATGCGGTGTTCCAGTTAAGGTATGTAATGTAAAATACTAATAAATAAAATCTTAGGGATAGAATTGAAAATAAATATTTAAATTTGATAATTTGAAAAAAAATCTTTGAATTTGATTAATTCAATTTTGCGCAAGGGAATTGCAAAACTGACTTTGTAATACGATAATAAAAGCTCTTGTGAAAAAAAAAAGGAGAAAAACTGAAGAAGTGAAGGTGAAAATGGAATTCCTTTGCGCAAAATTATGATATTGAAAATTTTGAATTTATTGAAAGACCTGCAAAAACGTTTTTAATACTTATAGGAACAACTTGTTACACTTCGATAAAGGTGGGAAATAAAAGGAAAAAATAAATAAAAAAAAAGTTTATAGGAGGAGTTTGGAAGTCAAGTTTTAACGTTAATTTTTTTTTAATGTTAATTTTTTTTTAACATTATTTTTTTTTCTGATTTCGATTTCATGTTAGTTTTCCTTTTTTTTTCAATTGCTTTAATAAGAAAGCTGAATGTTAAATAAAACAATGTTGGTGATGCCCCTATCCACGAATTATTAAATTCTAAATTTCTTTTGCCAATAAATTTTTCCATTTTTTTTTTATAATAATTTTCATTACAGAAATAATTAATATTGTTAATTTTATTAAGGTAAATGAATTGTGATGGTAAAATAGACCAGAATTAAAAGTTTGATAAAATACGTCGACGGATTAAGAGTGATAATAATAGGCGACGGAACGAAAACAAAAGCCAAAACAAAAGAAGATAGACAGGTCTTAACGGAGAGAAGTGATTGTGTTGAGTTAGGAGACAGACGCTCATTAAACGGCAAGGCCGGATTTTCATTTCTTTCTTTGAAATTGGACTCCAAATATTGGAATTTTGGGTTCTTACCCGACAGGGGATTTATTCATCGAAGAAAATTTATGAGTCAACGTCATCTACAGCTCTAAGTGGACTCAACAACAAAATTGGAGAAGAAGAAATTGTGGCCGTCCCTTGATACCAATACATCGCTCGTTAACGCCGAAGGGTACACCCAGATAAGTTTTTATTTTATTTTAAGTTTATTTGTGCTGGTACCAGAATAAATCAAACAATAAATTATTTAATGGTTGCTGAATTTGGTTAATTAGTATTAAAAGAGAGAAATTGTTTAACTTTTGTTTGTTTGTTTATTTTGTAATATTTTTTTTTGAAAGCGAGCTCGCAAATATTTTATATTTTTGGACCAACTATTTACAAAGCAATATTAGATATTGTTTGTTTAATTAATTTGTAAATTTTGTTAAATTGAATTTTGATAATCATAATGTGTAAAAATAATTTTCATTAACAGTAATAAATATGGTCCAATTTTCTTATTAACAGAATTGGTGTTATTTTTTTTTTTTTTCCTTTCCTTCCCGTTTGAAAATTATTATTATTATTTTTTTTTTAATTTCCTTTTGCATCTTGGTCTCAAATCAATTAAAAACAAAAACCAGGAAAAGTGGTGACCAACATTGAAGGAGAGATAATTTTGATTATTGAGTAAAAATAATAAGTGTTACCATTTAATGATTATACATTCAGATTTATGGAAATGGTCAAGGGTCATTTCTAAGGATTGAGTGCATGGTGGTGAATTTTGAATTCAGAGGTGAGGATCACAAAATTATTATTTTTATTTATTTTTATTATTATTTTATTGAAATATATGTACAATCTGCCTCAGTTAAGGGCAATAAGTAACAGTGCTAATGATGTAGTTCATTCGTACCATATATACAAGTTCTCATCCATACACAATTGATAATAATAAGAGATAAAATACAACAGTCATAATACAAAAAAATAAATCAAATAGTCATATATACAAAGAAATTAAATAAATTAAAAAAAAATAAAATAAATAAATAAATAAATAAATAATAAAAAAAAAAAAAAAAAAAAAAAAAAATTTTTTGATACATTCATACTCTATGTACAATATAGACACACTCAGCCTAGGGGACCCCAAAACGAGCCTATTCCCCCACTTATTGGGAGTTAAGGCCAGACCCGTAGGGATCCCAGCGCTGCCCTCTCAGCTGCATCACCAGTAATGTCCAGTGGAGGCTGAGTGGGAGCGCTATAGCCACATATGCTCAGAACTTGAGAGGAGAAGCTGGTCATTACCAGGACTCCAAAATAACATTATATTACAAAAGGTCTCGGGGCCATTGCCGTTTCAATCTTCTGGGGGGGGTTATAGGGATGGTTAGAGCTGGACAAGGATTGAGCCAGAGGATTAGGATGATTGGATAGATTTTGATGAAATTTAAAGAATTTTGAAGGAATGAGGTCAAGGACAAATGGGATTTTTAGGTCGTTATGTAGGGTTTTATTGGTGACATAATATGGTGCATTGACAATTGTTCGGAGGACTTTGGATTGGAAGGATTGAATGCGTTTGATATTGGATTGTCTTGCTGTCCCCCACAGTTTAAGTCCGTAGGTCCACATTGGTTTTAAGATTGTTTTGTATATGAGGAGTTTGTTATCAATTGAAATATGAGAATTCCTGCCTAGTAGTCTGTAGAGTTGGCTGAATCTCCTGTTTAGTTCTTGTCTTTTGAGTCTAGTATGAGGGTTCCAGGTCAGTCTTTTGTCAAGATGAAAGCCAAGGTAACGTACTGTGTCGGATATAGGAATATGGATATTATTGAAGTGGATGGGAGGACAGGATTTGCGGCGAAGTGTAAATGTTATATGACTGCATTTGGCTTCATTAACTTTTATTCTCCACTGATTGCACCAAGCTTCGATCTGTAGAAGATGTCTTTGGAGGTTGAGGGAAGCAAGTTTGGGATCTGAATGGGATGATGGATAGCAGTATCATCTGCAAATGTAGCTAAAAAGGTATTAGGATTGGTTGGTATATCAGCACTGAAGAGATTATAGAGGACGGGACCTAGGACGCTACCTTGTGGTACTCCGGCATCGATAGGATAACAGTTGGAGAACTCTGAGCCACAGCGGACTCGAAAGGAACGATTTGAGAGATAGGATCGTAGGACTAGGTATAGGGATTGGGGTAAGTGGGTCTTGAGCTTGAAGAGCAAGCCCTGGTGCCACACCCGGTCGAAAGCTTGCGCTACATCCAGAAATGCACCAGAGCTATACTGCTTGTTTTCAAGGGCAAATGATATGTGATCAACCACACGAAGGCCTTGTTGAACAGTGGAGTGACCAGTCCGGAATCCAAATTGGTGGGAAGGGATGCTTTGGGATTCAAGTATAGGTAGGATACGTTTTAGAAGGATTTTTTCAAAGATTTTTGAAAGGATAGGAAGGAGACTTATAGGTCTATAAGATGAGGTTTTGTTGGGAGGTTTGCCAGGTTTTAGGAAAAGAATGATGATGGAGTGTTTCCATATCAGAGGAAAGTGGGTCGTGCGAAGGATACAATTGTAGATGTAAGTTAGGAAGATGATGGCTTTTTGTGGGAGTTGTCGGAGGATCTGGGTGGTGAGCAGGTCATATCCAGGTGATTTGCGGTTCTTCAACTTTTTTAGGAGGAATTTGACCTCAGAGGGGTTAACTGCTTTAGGAGGTAAGGAGAGGGGAATCGGTGAATCAAGGAATTGGTGAACTTTTGCAGTGTGGGAGGGGATTAGTTCGGGATGGGGAATAAATGTGCTGGAAAGGTGCTTGGCAAATTCTTCTGCTCTGTTCTCATCTGAGGCAGCCCAGGATCCATCTTCGCGTCGGAGAGGTTGGGATATATGCTGGTATTTAAGGATTTTTTTGGTAAAGTTCCAGAGGGAGTTGTCAGAGGTAGAGAGAGAGGAAAGATAGGAGTTGTAAGATTGGGATCTAAAGGAGGACAATTTCTTTTTAACTATTTTGGTATAGTGATTATATAATCTCCGATCGTCAGGATGCCTGGATCTTTGCCATAGGGATCTATAATGACGTTTAGTTTGGATAAGGTCTATTAGTTCTTGTGGCAAAGGATTTTTTATACGGTTGATATAGGAAGGTTGAGGAAAAGATGCATTCCAAGCTGCTTGTTGAATTGAATTAGTAAAGGAGTTGGCTGCTTCATCAAGTTCTTGGGGTGTTTTCAGGGATACTCTGAGGTCAATCGAATCATCTAGTTTTTGACGGAAGAGGTTCCAGTTAATTGGGCCTCTAATAAATGATGGGGGAGGAAGTTTGGGGATCGGTGCTAAGGATAGGGTAAGGATTAGAGGACTGTGATCAGAGGAGAGGTTGTCTAGGCGTTTAATGGAATGATTAATTGTGCCTAGGCCTGTGTGGATGAAGAAATCAAGGAGGTCAGGATTACGAGTGGGTTCTGTCGGCCAGTAGGTAGGAAAGCAGGGAGAAATGTAGTGGCAATGGTTGGAATTAAGTGCTGACAGTAGAGTTCGGCCACGGGAGTTGGTGATTCTGGCACCCCACTGTTGGTGTTTGGCGTTAAGGTCTGCACCTAGAAGGAAGTGGTTTCCAAGTGAATCAATGAGGGAACTGAATTGGGTGAGGGAGACTGTTTTTCCAGGAGGACAATAAGCTGCAGCTATTGTAAGAGGGAAAGGGAAGGTTTTGATAACAACTGCTGTTGTTTGTAGGAAGCTATGATTCGGTAAAGGTAGTAAGTAATGAGAGAGGGAATGATGGATGATGACGGCAGTGCCACCATGAGCTTTCCCGTCCGGGTGATCCGTCCGATGGGTTTCGTATTGTGCTATATTGAGTGTTCTGTTACTAGTTAGTCGAGTTTCAGTAATCAGGGCTATATCAATGTTACTGTCGTGTAGTAGTGCTGTCAACTCGTCAGTATGATTCCGAATACCATTCGCATTCCAGAGGAGAATGGATAGGGAAGGTTTCATTTAGGGATTTCTTTGGGCTGGGATGATAATGTGGGATAATGCATTTGTAAGGAGTGATATAAGAGGTGTAATCATGGATCGAAATTCCGAGAGGAAAGAGTTAAGGATAGAAGAGATATCAGTGGCATTAGGAGGAGGCGGAATATGAGGAATTGTAGGTATGTTTTTTTTTTATTGGGTTGGATTATGGGATTTTGTGGGAGCTGGGTTTGAGACTGAGGGATTTGGTTAAGGGAAGGATATTGTGATTCAAGATATATTTTATGAGGCTGGGGCTGTGGCATGGCCCCTGTTTCAGTAGCTAGCTCCCTGCCACCCATCATATTAGCATAGGAGATGGTTTCATTTACCAGTCTAGAGGGCTGTCTTCTTGGCCTTGTTTCTTCGTTGCTGGTTTGGGCTGGTTGAAATCGTGCCTTCAGCTTTTTGTAAGTTTCACAACCTTTATAGTTTGCCGGATGGCCCTTGTGGCATAGAGCGCATACGGCTGGACTATCACGCGACTTGTTACAGTCTTCGGTTTTGTGTGAATCGCCACACCTCACACATCTTGGGATATGATGGCAGTAGCGCTTAGTGTGCCCGTAGGATTGGCAATTGTGGCATTGAACAATGTCTCTTTTTGGATAAGGTTTCTCTACTACAACATTTGTGTAGTAGAGCCTCTTAACCTCGAAGATTTTTTCCACTCCAGGAGTCGGCTCAAGGTCAACAAAAAATAATGGTAATGGTGTTTTGTTACCTGTTCCAGGATTATTTTTGTTATCTTTGACAACATTTATAATTTGCCGTACTTTGAACCCCATGGAAGTGAGTTCTTCTTCTATAATATCAGCACAAAATTATTAATAAAATAATTTTATTTTATTTTTATGTTTTCAACATTAATGGGTTTTTGGTTTTGATTAATTATCGCAATTAATTGGTGGAAGTATATTTAAGAGTTAAACTATCTATTGTTTTCCTTACCTTTCTTCGAAGATTTTACAGTTTAAAATATTTTTTTTTCTTGGGGCTATTTTATTGATTTATTTAATCTTATTTTATTTTGTCTCTTATATTTTTTTTTATCTTAGGTTTTCGTCGTTTTACCATTAATAAACGACGTGGTGCTCAACAATATTTTTTTTTTTTTTTTTTTTTTTTTTTTTTTTTTTTTTTTTTTTTTTTTTTTTTTTTTTTTTTTTTTTTTTTTTTTTTTTTTTTTTTTTTTTTTTTTTTTTTTTTTTTTTTCATTCTCATTTCCTGACTTATTCTCCCCACCCCCTTCTTCATTAGCTAGCCTGACACTGTCCTACTTGTACAAGTACATGTGGTAACAAACTTATTAGGAAGCCCTCTAGAATTCATAATAATACTGACGTTTTTCAACGACTGTTGATAGCTTTAGGTCTATTGATAACTAACCTCAGAAAAAGCGAAATAATTCGACCCTGATCGTTGTGACACGGATTTGGACGAGCTAGCTTAGGCATCTCATTGCACATGTCACCTTGCATCTAGTGTCATATTACGGATTTGGATAACTTTGATTAGAGCCATAATAAACTTTTTTAGGAGGATCAGGTAAAACTAAAATTGATTTAACATTAAAATTTGAAATGATTCTTCAAAATTTACGTGATAATTAAATAACGATTTTACAGAAATTATGTAAAAGATATTACATAGTTATACATAATTATAATCCTGAAAATATTATTGGTACATAAAATATGTTAAAGCCTTGTTAAAATTATTTATATTTTATTGGTTTATGAGTAGCTATTGTGCGAAATATGTCTACATACAGTATTTCATTATTTTTATGCTATTGGTGCCTATTATATAAATTTTATTCCTTTTATGTCTTTAATCAATTGTTCAATATGTAGTTCTACAAATTTTGTTTGTAGGATACTAAATCATCATTAGGATAATTTTATCAAAGAAAGTTTTATATTGAACATATAATGTAAGTTCATTATTAAAAGTAATAAATTTCATCAAATTAAAACTAAAGGCTTAATATTAATGATTAATATTAAAAATCATGGATTTTTTAACTCAAATAAAACTTCATTTAGTTTATTGCTTAAAATAAATTTATGAGACGAAAAAACTGACATTTGTAGCCCAGTGTGCGTCGGACAGTATGAAAGGTCTATTGCTCAGACAAACTCATTATAAACAGGTCATATTGCTATTGGTGGGAAGTCTTTATATATATATATATATATATATATATATATATATATATATATATATATATTTTTTTTTTTTTTTTTTTTTTTTTATTTTTGAAGAGAAAAGATTGACCCCTGTTGGGATTCGAACCCAAGTCTCCACTTCTCTAGCGTGGTGCCTTATCCACTAGGCCACCGAGCTCGTATCCGAACCAAGGAAATCTTTTCTCTTCACTGATCCATACCCCCGGGCACTCGAAATTGCGATGTACAATTCGGGGATGAATGTTCAATTTGAACATTACTTTTAAATGGATCTATTGACGTGCTGTCCTATATATTAAATTATGAAATAATTCTTGGTTGATAAATATTTTTTAAATATATCCCAACCGGAGTCAAATCTTTTCTCTTCATAAATAAAAAATATTTATTTTGTTATTAATTTTGTAAGACCTGCACTTAGAAATTTTCTAGGCAGTAATATTTCATTGGGTTGTCCGATAAATATATCATAACTTTATATTATTTTCATGTCAGTTATCACTTACGGGTTTTGTGAAACAGAGATTTCCGCACAAATGGCGTTCAGTTGTACCTGTGGACACCATTGCCAGCTGAACCTGTGGACAGATAGTTAAAGTGTCCACAGGCACAACAGATTTTTCTTTTTGTTTATTAATTCATTATTTCAATTTTAAATATTGCGGAAAAGTTTGTAGGCATGCCGTGTGATATAAAATGCCTAAATTTGGATACGTAATATTCGTGTAACTTTTTGTTTTAAGATGAGAAAACTCGCCACTCACTATTTATAACAAACTATTCAACTAGTGAAGATAGTGATTTTACGAATGTGATCTTGGCTGATCCATCAAGCGAAGGTATAGTAATTTTTTGGATGAATTGATGAATGAATGAATGAATGCTCTTTATTTGTGAAAGACAGAGTCTTGTACAAATAATAATATTATTAATAATATACAATAGATCCATAGCACGAGTCTAGTGCTCTTAAACAAATCCTTACATAACAATATTTTGTTTACATTATACAAATAAATATTTATTATAACAAAAATATATGATCTAAATCCTTTATCTTTATAACAGATATCAACGTTTTACATAATAGATATTTACATATGCACTTATCATCTACACACAAACACACACATTCGTCCATCCACAACAATACACAATATACCTGTGCATAAAATTAATATTAATAATTAATTACATAATTAAATAAATAAATATATGCATACACACACACACACACACCTACATACGTATGCATACACCCATACAAACGCAATGTATAATTGCATCCTTCGAGAAATCCTTTATTATCCGTGCTTCCTCTTTATGGAATTCATTGCCCATCACAATTCGAAAAAGCTCCACTCTTACTTCTTTTAAACAACATCTATTTCTTTACCTCCTGGATCTTCAATCTTCCGAGCAAATGTAAAACATGAATATTTAAGTTATATACATTATAATAGTACACATAAGATGTATCCTATTACATAATTCCTTAATTTATTTTTGTAACTCATAATTTAATTATTAATCAATTTTTATTATTATTTATTATAATTAATTATCATAGCCAGACGATGTTCTATGTATTGTACTCGTTTTGTTATTCTTAGGGGACAAGTTGTCCCAGAATAAAGTTCATTTTTCTTCTTCTTCTTCTCATAAATAAATGCAATATATAAAATAACATTAAATATAAATATAAACATACTCAAGACATATCTCCATGTTATCACTAACATAATTTAAACAACAACCTTATATTGATTCTAATAAATATCAGTTTATTCCTTTTTTTTTTTTTTTTTTTTTTTTTTTTTTTTTTTTTTTTTTTTTTTTTTTTTTTTTTTTTTTTTTTTTTTTTTTTTTAGTTTTTTTTTAAATCATGACCACATTAAGACATTAGTACCCTATATACATTTATCATGAAGAAATATAGTTTATTTAATTTTTCTACACCGTCAATATTTAATATAGCCTCAATATTGTGATTATCAGAGGACATTGTGATGTATGGCTAAAGAAACTGTTGTCAATATTCCTTGAACGTTGGGCAATAGAGAAGAATGTGGTATAAGCTATTGGAGATATATTGACTGCATAATATGCAAGTTTCCTGTGATTTGAATAAAAAAGTTTTGTTTATAATGTAATATAATTTAATTTGTTCTTGGCTAGCGACTCTTGATTGACTGGCACACCTCAACTTTTTTATGTGTACTTTGTATGCTAGGTGCGTATCGGGATTTAAGATATTGTAGTTGCAGAGTAATAGGTACAATGAGAAGTTGGTTGACCTGAGAACTCTTTGAATGTCCATTGAGATATAGAAGTTCTGTGCTTTTTCTAAGATGACATCTTTGTATCTGACAAGGCCGTTGGAAGGATGGGCAGAGAGCTCCTCTGTAAAGTGACTAAGCTCAGCTATCGCCTTAACTTGAGATACCCAATTATACTCCTCATCAGGGTTATCACTGTCTAGTGCTTTCAGTCTATTATTTCAGTCTATTTGATAACCTTCAAGCTCAGTGAGGTTTTCCCAGTCTCGAGGCGAACTATCTATATATAGTTTGGAGTGTTCCTGGGCCAACCAAAAAGATATTTTATGAATTTCAGCTGCGCTATCTCGATCGCCTCGAGATACTTGAGACTCCATATTTCAGAAGCATATAATAAGGTTGAGGAGACCATGGAGTCAAATAAAGCTTTTTTTGCTTCCCAGGAATCGCTTTTGCCTTTTTTCAGAATGTCTATTACCCTTGCAGATGCTACTGATGATCTCTGGATGAAGTGCTGCGATGCTTTTTTAAATTTGCCTGTTTGTGTAAAGGGTAATCCTAAATAAGTGTAGCTTTTAACGTACTCCAATTTTTCATTGTGCCAGTACAGTGATTTCAGTTATTTAGTTCGTGGGGATTTGTGAAAACTAAGACTTTTGATTTATCAACGTTTAGGGTAAGAGAATTGTCACTACAATAATCCTGTAATATTTTGAGGTTCTTCTGTGCACCATACCAACTGTTGCTTAGGAGGATGATATCGTCTGCCAGCAGGAGAATCGTTACCTCATGTGAACTGTCGATGCTTACACCTGTTGCTCCTCTATTATGAAAATACTGGACTATATCGGAGATGAATAGCAAAAATTATGTAGGGCTCAGATTTTCCCCTTGTGACAGACCTAAAGAGATGTTGATTTCTTCAGAGAGTTGTCCATTGACTGAAATTTGTGTTGAGACATTGTCATATAGCATTTTTATTATTCTAACAAGTTTACCTCAAATTCCCAGGATAAGAAGCTTTTCTCAGAGAAGACTGTGGTTAATGGAATCGAAAGCTTTTTTTAGATCAATGAATACTGCGTATAGGTATCTTCCTTCTGTTCTAAACGTGATTAAGTGACGTAAGGGTGAATATATGGTTGATGCATCCTCTTCCGCTTCTAAAGCCTGCCTGTTCCTCTGGGATGAGGCTCTCGGAATCCGCCCATATCATCAACCTCCTCGCGATAATGCTGGTAAATAATTTTGTCAGAGTATTCAACAGAGAAATACCTCTGTAATTATCTGTATCCCTTCTATCACCTTTTTTTGAATAATAAATGCAGTTTAGATTAGGACCACTGAAAAGGTAGTTTTTCTTTTTCTATAAGAAGAGAAGAAGAGAAGAGAAGAGAATGAACTTTATTCTGGGACTACTTGTCCCCTAAGAATAACATATGATTACAGTACATAGGACAATCATCTATAACTGTATTAAATAAGTTTAAAATGTAGTGTTCCCATTCAGGTGTAAGGTTCTTAAATATTTCATAAAGTATATAGTCCGGACCTGGAGATTTGTTATTTTAAGGTAGATGTATGGATAGTTGTAACTCCTCTAATGATATGATGGTTTCAAGAAATAGGTTTGTTGCTGAAGTGAATTTTAAGTCTTGAATACTCTTCTGACCATAATGTTCTATATAGAACCTGCTCCATTCTTCTATGTCTATTTCATTGATACCTGATTTGTATGGTTTTAAGGAATTGACGGTAGTCCAAAACTGCTTACTGTTTCTTGTATCTTGTAGCTTCTTTATGATGGTTAATCTTAATTCTGTTTTTTTTTTTCCTTTGTCAACTTTCTGTATGAATTCCTTGTTTGAATGTATTTGTCTAACTGTTGTATTGAAAAATTAGATTTAATGAAGCTTCTATATTTCCTTCTGACTTCTCTTTTGAGGTTTCTACACTCTAAATCAAACCATGGTTGGTTTGGCTGAAAATTCTTACTATACAATGTTTTCTTCATTATGAGCCACCCAATAAAAGACAAACCTTCATGTATACACTCAACAACGTTTTGATATAATTCATTTGCCTCATCTGAATATTTGTATATTTTATCACTGTTTGATAAATGTGCCTTGAATTCAATGGTTTTTTTTTCTTCCCATTTAACAGATTTTATAAGGCCAGTAGATACATTATTGGGTACATGACAATGCTTGGTAAGATTTGGGATATGTTCATGTCGTTGTACGGAAGTAGCACAGGCTAGGTGATCAAGGAGGTCAGACATGATTATAACTTCCATATCCACGATTGATTCAAGTGCCATATTGTTTATCCATACTAGGTCGATAGTACTTTTTCCAACGCTAGAAAAAAATGTATGTTTTCCAGGTCTGTCAGAGATGGTTCTTCCATTACATAGTATAAGACCTGCTGATTCCATGGTTTCCACTAATTGTTTTTCTCGTTTATTCACTTGGTTATGGCTAGGTATCCTCGTTGCATAAATTGACTATAATATCTTCCTCTAAACCATTCAAGTCACCAACATGACTGTTAAAGTCACCATTGATAATTAAGCAGGCGTTAGGATAGCTAATTATTATTCTCGAGATAATGTAGAGTAGATCTTCTAGGACTGTATCCATATCACATGTTGGAGGTAAATAGATATTTCCTATTGTTAGTAATGTATTATTAATGTTAATGTTGATAAACATCCAGTGACGATCGATAAATATAATATTAGAATTTGAAGCAATTGAATTGTGCACTAAGGTCAACAAACCTCCGCTAGCGCGCCCAGATATGTTTGATTTAACAGCCTTACTATTGAAAGGAATATAATCATGTAACCACGAAGGTAAAGAAATACTATTATCAACCACCCACGACTCTACAAAACACAGTATAGGGTATGACCTCATAGTATTACATTCTTTATTTGTAAAGCTGAATAAATTTTTGAAACCATTTATGTTGCAAAATAATACAGAGGGTTTGTATTCGTTTAATTTTTTGTTGCAGATAGTTTTATTAGATATTTTCCATGAATCGAGAATCGATACTTGATTGGAGGAGGACGAGTTGTTCTGTCAAGATGACCTCTTACCTACTGATGTAGTTGATAAACTTCTAGGTCGAAACTTGTACCTATCTAATTTATCTTCAGCCTTACTTTTTTTTTTGGCTTGTTCTTCGTCAGTTAGTTGCTTTGGGTCCGTTTTTTGTTTTGTTTCATAAACATCAGGGTCATTTCTTTTTATTAATTGCTCTACTTCGTCCATTCTATAGTATGACCCTCTTATTTTGAAAAAAACCTTTTTGAAACGTGGCATTTTGGTCGAACACTTTTAGTTTTACTAGGTAGGAATAAATTTTTTTGCCTTCCTCCCGTTCCTCCAATGATTTATCATGGCTAATTGATATCTGCTTATTTCTCAGTAACATTCTCTGCCTAAAAATATTCTGTTTAAAGTTATAGTTATTTAAAGAAACAAGTATTGACCCTTTCCCTAATCGATAACAGTTGTTAATGCTATAATCGGGAAGGTCAATATTGGCTTCACTGCAGACGCCCTTGACTATTTCTAAAATATTCTCATTTTCAGAGGGGGGGATATTATGAGGATGAATTGATGAATGATTATGAACAATGTAAAGAAATTGAGGATGAAGAAATATATGCTGGTAGCTATGTTTTGTGTTGTAAAGCATTTTATAGCTTTGATCAAAGAAAAAGTCGTCTCGTTCACGTTCAACATTTGCTATTTGAAGAAAATTTCATCAAATGATAGAACCCCAAAATTTATTCTTTCGGACATCGCTATTGATTATAAAATTGAAATAAGAGATATCAAAAGAAAATTACCACCGCTATCTTTTATAACTGGCACTGGGAGATTATGTAAACAAATACATTTTCCTAGATCTCTAATGATTCGATTTTTTCCATAAAATAAAATGTCACTCGTTAATAATAATTATAGGTACATAAAAAATTTATTTTTATTAAAAGGTTTAAAAATAAGTTAAGTTTCTATTTACTTTCAAAGACTAAATTTATTGTTGTCACCTTTCTATTTGGCGTTCTAGTTTAATAATCAAGTTGAATTTTCTTCTTTAAATATTCTATTTTGTTTAGTACATTTTATAAAAATTATTGCTGACCTGTTTCTCTAAATATCATTTAGAAAAAAAAATCCGAAACAAATTTATATTTTTAACTTAAGTTTGATACAAGATATAATGGTGAAACCGAAGACATTTCGTTCGTGTTAACACCTTTGATTTTGAGTTAAAATATGAAATTGATCCGTTTAACCGTCTAACCGTAATTCAAGTTATTGTCAGTTAAAAAAAAAAAAAAAAAAAAAATACTATTTGCTCAGGTAAATTTTCAAGGTTACGGTATCTTGTTCTATTTGGATCGAATTTCATATTCAAGAGTTCTTTTAAATGCTGAATTAGAATCTATTTCTAATTAATAGTAATCTATTAGTAATTTTTTTGTGTAAAAAATGTATAAAGGTAGATTGCTTGGAGATCTAATAATTATTTTTAGAATTTAATTAACCTAAACCAAAATCTATGAAGCGCCCGTATTTTTTTGTTGAATTTGCACTCAAAACTCGAGATATAAAATAAATTAGTTTAATGTTGTTTCATATTTTTCTACCCTTCTAGGGCCCCCATTAGTCGGAACGGCAAAATACTAATATTTTTTTACCAAAAACCTCCAAAACATTGACAACAAGATCCGTGAAAGACTGAGTGTGTGTGTCCTCCCTTTATTAAACTGCTCTTTCGAAAATTTTAATTTTCTTGTGACGTACACAAGATTAATACAAAAAGAATTTTATATTTTATTATCATTCATTAACAAATGGTACGTTCAATAAAGCCAGTTAATGAAGGTATAAAGCACCTAAAACGGTGATTGTAATTTTCTATGCTCGGCTATTTAGGAAACTCATTACTTTTAAATGAAATTACTGTAGAGGATAACGGGACGTTTAAGGAAAAAAATAGGTAATAATAACTTTTAAATACATTTTTCTACAAAAATTGATGTTATATAATTAAAAACTAGTTAATTCTATCCTTTATTACAACATACAATAGAATATCTCATCATAAGCCCTTACGATTAGCAATTTGGGCGTGTCATTATATCCAGTGACGCAGCTGCTGGGAAAGGTGCTTAATGCTACGCATTACTGTTACAATAGTTGATGAGTGATGCACTCTAACGATCTTTCAAAATTGCAGCCGCTCTGAAATTCTCATATAATTAGTTCAGAAATGGCGAAATGATAAATTATTTTCGATTATCATAGAATTTTGTCAAGAATAAAACACGTCGTCAGCAGAAAGTAAAGGAAAGGGACATAAAAAAAATTGTTCCACGTTAAACAATCCTTTTTTGTTGGATTTGTTGGGTAAAATGATTTCAAACTCAATTTGACAGTCGACCAGTTCACCTAGGCACTTTTTTTCTGATCCCTCTGAGGATTAACTACGTAGAATCGAACGGGGAGGTTAGAAACAATTAAAATAAAAATAAAATTGTTTTCAATATATCATCATCTGAATCTCCAAGTTATCAATCATATAACTAAATGAAAAATTTTACGTAAATATGTTTTACTATTTTTTTTTTTATAAATTACAGTTAATTATAAATTATTGATTTGATATTATTTAGTACGTATGTATGTAATAAACTATTGTATTACTGTTTGATTTATTGTAATATGTATTAAAAAGCGATCGGCTATATTCAATTACTCGTAAATATACAAATGGTACAACTCATAAACTGATAATTAAATATTATTTTAATGTATTAAATTTCATTTTATTTGTTGCAACAATTTTTTTTTTTTTTATTATTATTTTCTCTAAATTTTTAGTTTTTATATATTGATATATACACCTGAATACAATAAGTAAATGTGCAGTGAAATTATTACAATGGCTGTGTGAACTTTATCCAACCGTGATGCAAGATTCCAAATACTGTTTAAAAAAAATTGTTCATCTTTACTGCTAAAAACACTGATTTAATTCCAATTCTAGGAATTAGCTGGTTATCAATACATTTCTGCTGGAGACAATTGTTCAGAGATCTGAAAAGGTGATAATCATTGGGTGAAAGGTGATGGAGGATGTGATGGGTGGGGCAATGTTTCCTTTCCAATTTCCATTTATTTACCCCTTGTCCACTTTGCAATGCGTCGCCTCTTATTTGGCCTTGTTTGCCTTCAAGCCAAGTATAAATTCATGAAATAAAACTGACTGAATTTGAATTAAAACATTCACCGTTTTTTTTAACGTTTAGCAGGGACTGGATTAAAAGACAATCCGTATTTCGAAGGCAGTAAAAAATATTGTTTAGATTGGAAAAGGTGGAATTAAAAATAGAATTATAACAAAGACGGCACCGACTAAATAAACTTTTGACAGCTGGTAGCTTGTCATAACTCATGTCATATAGGACATTTAGATCGTTATGGATAATTATATTTGTGATATCGATTGTAAGAAATATGAAAAGAATTGGAGGGTTGAGTGAAGCCCCAAAGTCCCACATATGTCCAAATGGTTTTCATTACGGTCATGTTAATAAGATTTTTCTGATTAAATGAGAGTTTTTCACGCTTGCCTAGTGAATGTTGGAGTAGTCTAAAACGAAAGATGATAATTAAATATTATTCTAATGTAGTAAATTTAATTTTCTTTGTTACCTATAAGCAAAATATTGATTTATTTTTTATAAATTTTTATATCGTAAGAATTTACCAGTTGTGCAAGGCCCAGTTAAGGGAGCTTGACGGTTAAGAAAACGTTGCATAAGGGAGAGTTTGCTGAGTAAACATTGTTTTTTAAATGTATTTTTGTATTGTGTAATCATGAAATATTTTTATTGTACGCTATTTTTTATAGTATTGTTTGAATGGATTCATTATTTTCCTATTATTGTAGCTCTAGATTGCATCAGATTACTTTCTTTTTTTACTCAATAAAAGCAGTAGTAAATGATCACATAACTAATTTCAATTACTTACTTTTAAAACGAATTTCAATTTAAAATTTATTATTAAAATTTACAACCGATAAATATAATAATTATTACTTCTATTAATCTTCTTTTTTTTTAATTTAATACCTTTGTTTAAAGAAAATTAATATTTAATTTTTAGACCAGAGAGGCATGTCCGATGGTAAATTTGGAAAATTAGAACGCCCTTTCGAGTAAGTGTCAATGAATTAGGTCGTTCGTAATTGGATGAGTGCTATGAACTGAGGCCTCAGAGTGCACATTAGGTTGGCAGCCCTACTACATTAGATCCAGTCCCCATAGGATCGAGTAGCAGCAACGAAAATCACTTTCACGGTAGTGAATATTTCGGAAAAGAGATTATCTATTCAATAGTAAATTAAATCGGCATATTTAGAATTTTTTTTTAATTATATAAGTCCTTACAAGTTGGTAATATGGTGAGGGGGGATGGAAAATTTTTTTTTTTTTATTCATCTGAATTTTATGTTATTTTAATTTTTTAAATATTTGTCAAACAATATTAAAAAATTCAAATTTCACAATTCAATTTGAATGTCCTTACTCATTTATACAGACAGGCTTTGTCGGAAGAGAGATACAGATCTCCGCCAGATCAATATTGCAGCGAGGAACAGAAAGGAATGACAGTTCTGGCTAATCAATCCCCTACGCCGAGAGGCACTCAAAGGGAACTGCGAAAGAAGTTCCAAATAAACAAAAAGTGCATTTTTAAAATTGGGTCATTTATAGGAAATGTCCATTTTCATTAGTTCAGAAATTCCAAGCGTCATTAGTGGACATAGTTGTTTACTATTCTTATGCTTACAGATTCTCTCTATTTCCTATATAATATCTAATATCACTTTAATTGTGCGTATCTTGTTTAGTATGCAGTCAGATATAAGCAAGGAAACACAAGAGAGTAATTTATTAATTAATACTAATTTAACATTAGTTTATAATTGGCAGCTCTAGTAAGAAAAATTACAACAACCAATAACAAACATACGTTCGGAAAAGGGTTTTGTATTGACATAACACATGACACATGCCAAAACCAAATCTGCATACAAATACATTATTTGTTTCTGTGAGGAATAATTCATTTATCTTTTTTATCTTTTCCTGGCGTAGTGAGGTGTCAATCCCATCGCCCGATTTTCAGCCACTGGCCCTCCAGGTTGGGGGAACAGCACACTGACACACATACAGTGCACTAAATCAACACACTACAATACCCCTCTACACTACAGACAAAGGACACTAGCAGTATATACCCTAGGGTCACCTTTTCTAGGAAGCTGCCCCGGAAGGGGAACCGGTCAGAAGGTTTAGTAGGCAGCCCCTCCACCTGAATCGGGGGACGTGGGTCTGATAAACCCACTCTCCCTAAATCTTATTTATCATGAAAGTAGCACAAAGATTAGCAGGACTGGAATTCAGGAAACAATACATCAAACGTCAAACGGACCTCACAATTGCCTCGTGGAATATTTTATCACTTTATAGACCTGAAGCACTCTCACTAAGCTTTTTAACACTCTTGACACCTACTCCATAGACATAGCTGCCAAATAGAAAATCAGGTGGACAGGGTAGAGTACCTTCAAGAAAGGAACATATACCGTTTATATGTAATCAATTCACTTAGGTACATGACGGAAGTTTGGACCCCTTGGACAAGTAACACACCCCAGATAGACCATATCCTCATGAGTGCCAGACACAGATCTTCTCCACTGGATGCCAGAGCATATCGAGGGGCAAATGCCGATTCAGACCACTACCTAATTATTAGTAACATAATAAGTAGAA
This sequence comes from Euschistus heros, assembly GCA_003667255.2. Taxonomy (NCBI): domain Eukaryota; kingdom Metazoa; phylum Arthropoda; class Insecta; order Hemiptera; family Pentatomidae; genus Euschistus; species Euschistus heros. The sequence goes on along the minus strand of RCWM02000397.1, from coordinate 473,110 downwards.
TCTCAAACACTAAAAGACAGTGTGGGTGTGGAAAAACTAGATTTGGCATTAGTAAACTAAAGGAGCCTGAAGTAAGTCAAAATTTCGCTCGTACTCTAGATGTGAAGATTAGAGAAGTAATGTTAACAAAAGTATTGATAAAGCGTGAGAAGCATGCAAGGAAGCACTGCCTGAACAGCGAAAGATATTCTGGGAACCAAGAAACCTTACAGGGGGAAAGGATGGTTTGATGAGGTATGTCAAGTAATAACGGATAGAAAGAATAAAGCTTACAGGACCATGGTGCAAATAAGACATACACTTAGATCGGTGGATGAGTATAGACTAGTCAGAAGAGAAGAAAAGCATACACATAGAAGGAAGAAAAGACATTGGGAAAATAAACTGCTAGAAGAGGTAGAACAGTCTTTTAGTAAAAAGAATAGCAGAAACTTCTTTCAAAAGGTAAACATGGGACGAAAGCCCTTTAATCCTCATAGTGAAGCCTGTAGAGCTGAAGATGGAAGCCTGATTACCAACCAGCAGGAGATCAAGGAAAGATGGGCTCATTATACTAGCCATCTTCTCAATAGAAATGGGAAACCACAAGAGAGGTGGGACGCACAGGAAGCAACTAGCAATGAAGATTTTATTGAGCCACCAGATGAAGAAGTACAGGAAGCTATAGATAAATTAAAAAATCATAAAGCGCCTGATTGTGATGAAGCTCCTGCAGAACACATAAAGAATGGTGGATGTGAATTGGTTAAACTGCTACAGGAATTATTAACTGAAATATGGAAGGAAGAAAGACTGCCCATGGAATGGAAGAAAACTATTATTTGCCCTATGTATAAAAAAGGTTCACGAACTGGACTGTTGCAACTACCGAGGTATATCGCTACTTCCATGAGCCTACAAGATCCTTTCAACTATCTTATACGGCAGACAGCTACCTCTTGCTGAAAAGGAAATTGGAAAATACCAAGCTGGATTCCGAAGAGAAAGGTCAACCTCTGACCAGATCTTTACCTTCTGGATACTACTGGAGAAGCCTACAACCAACCAACAACAGGAGCAAGAAGGAAATTTCCAAATATGTACTCACAAATTCCAGAAGGTACGAGAATTTATATACCTTGGGGCCCAAGTCAATTCCTAAAATAGGATCGAAGAATAAATAAACAGATGCATATTCCGAGCGAACCGGTGCTATTTCTCACTGCAAAAATACTTCCGAAGTAGAGCTTTGTTCAGGGTTGCAAAGCGTAGAATTTATAAGACGCTGATCCACCCAGTCCTTACCTATGGCTCAGAAATGTGGACAATGACCAAAGCAACTCCTGAGGTTTGAGAGGAAAATTCTCCGAAGAATATTTGGACCAATATGCATTAATCAAACCTGGCAAGGAAGGACAAATAACGAGCTAAAGAACTTTTACAAAGATGTAGATATTGTGCAGGTCATTAAACTGGCCAGATGACGATGGGCCGGTCACGTAATAAGGATGAACCTTGAAGAAATTCCAAAGAAGGTGTTTCAAAGCGATTGTATGGAACTAGAAGAGTTGGTCTTCCAAAACTTAGATGGGAAGATTCTGTAGCTACTGATGCCTGGATTCTGCTTGGTACTCGAAATTGGAAGGCAGAAGCACTTGATAAGAAAACACTGGCGATCGATGTTGAAGAATGCCAAGTCTCAACTTGGGACGTATCGCCAATAAATAATAATAATAATCTTTTTTACCCAGAGGTAAAACCATCACATCCACACGGTACTGCAGTGATGTTGACATAATGCAACAAAAAACAACCTGTATTATCGCTCTTACAGGACAAATCTATCACTTGAGGTATGTGGTATAGAAGGATTAATCCTAAAGGGCAAAGCTTGTTTGTCCTTCAAAACAAACAGTGAAGAGACCAAACAAGTCCTTCCACGCCAATCTTATTCTTCTAGCTTAAGTCTAACAGATTTTCATCTATTCAGAAATTAAGCCAATGAATCTTATGTCAAAAACGCATTTTCTAACTTTCTTCACAACTCCATGAATTTTCCACGTTTGGGATTCGAAAGTTGGTAAGAAAATGGGAAAAATGTTCGCGAGTTCTGAGGATCTTATGAGAAGCTTTGAATTGAATGGAAAGTGAGTTGAGGTCGGGGTTTGTACCTAAGCATATGTTCATATATTCAAGGACCTCCCAAACAACAATTAGTATCAAAAGTAGTATCATTATGGATAAGGGAATTCGCGGCATAACAAGTAGCACTTATAGTTATAGATTGTAATGAGTGGATACCAGAACAAATGAGTATTAAGGTATATCCCAAAAGCATATCTTCTTATGTTTATACATGTCCAGTGCTCATGACTAAGTAATATGATAGCACTGTGTGGCTCTTCAGGTGCTTCTTAACCATTGTTAAGATACTGGATAAAGCTCTTGCAGTTCCTAATTGTGGGGACTAATTGTGCACATCTTCGCAGTACTTTATTTTTGAAAACATTAAGAATCTGTTCTTCTCAGAACGTAAATGACCACGTTTCGCGTCCATAGAGAACTATTGGTAGTATAATAGCCTTATATTTATTAATTTTTATGTTTTTAAGATGTCTCAGATATGAATAAGATATAAAGTTGCGCTGGATTGAGTTCCAACTTATTTCTTGCCATTCTCAAACAATAAAAAATTTCTCCTTCCATACGGACCATTTCCTCACATAATAAGAACAAATAAACCACTTTGACTGACAAGGAAGTGAATGCATTTAATGATATTGAATAAAAAGTATTGATGAATTCTGAAAACTGAATATACCACCCAATTACATGATAAACGTCAAATAAGTGTGTCACAAAAACAAAAGGTGCGTTCTGTAAGTTGTACAACAAACGAAAACAAGGAAATCCCCAGTATGCGGTCGAAACGGATTTGTGAAATTTGTTTACCAAATTTATGCAAACTGTTATTCGTTTACCATACGCGCAAAACAAAAGTGCATTATAATGTAAACTGTAAATATTTAAACAGAAGGTAAATCGATCTTGGTATCTTATTATGGATTATTTCATTTAAATGATTATTCTTCGAATATTTCCAACGCAACATAGTCATAAATTAGATAATAAATGTTAGTAATAATATAAAAGTTAATTATTTAATTACTCACATAAATTTTCACCAATATGTTGATATTTTCATGTTATATGGATGCTTACCTGAAACAAAATCACTATTTAGTAAATTAATAGTTATGATATGGATCACTAAGTGTGAATACAAACAAAATTTCACGAAAGAAAAAGGATATAAACTGTATAAATACATATTTCATTATACGTTTTCCAAAATAATGCAGTCATACATCATAAGCAGCATATTTCTATACTATGGTAGATAGCCCATCATCTGGTCCTATCGGGGCCGACATCACATCGGATATTATAATTAGAAAAACATATGATTAAAAAAAATTATAAAAATTAACTTAGAAGGTTTTCCATGGAAAAATATGACATGTAAGGTATGTACTCAATGAGACGAAATTGCACATAACCATCATAAATCTTAGCATTTTTTAAAAAATAAATTATAATTAATGATTAATTATTGGTTGGCAATTAAAGTGGGTAAATTACTCTGCTCATAAAAAACAAAACAAAAAAAACTTATCTTCCTTGAAAAAATGTTTCTGATTTTTATACTTTTATGCTGAATTCGAACCAGAAGGGGGAAAAAATCTATCTAGCATCGTTTTCGAGATTTTTTTTTTTAATTATTTTCGTTCGCGCCAATCGGCGCTATTGTGAGGGGGGGGGAAGGGGAAAAACTTTAATATACCGTGTATTGACGCACTCTATGAATTTCCGGTGCAACTAGCCCTTATCTGCGTCAATCCCTACCAGAATATCCCTCTTTCTTCTAGCATCTGTGCTCCAGTACGCATCTATTTACATTGCCCAAGACCTCATGGTCTTCCATCGCTTCTTTGACCAAGGCGAAATAGCCTTCCAGGACCCTGTTCCTCTTTTAAAAGCGATCCTATTTCCTGTGCTAGTCATTAAAGATTTAGTTCTTCCCTTAATGAGTGGTGACATAAGAGGAGGAGAGCCTAGACAAATATTGCAGCCTGAGAGAAGCATTCGCCAGACGATTTCGGAGGCCTCTGTACAGATCGTAGGCGGCAGTAATAAGGTAAGAAGTTTCTTATGTATTATTTGTTTATGCTACCTTCTCAATAATATCTCCACAAGGGTGCAAAACCTTGATTTCATATTTTCCCATACAGTCCATTTTCTAGAGGCCGAGGCGGGTTTTCCGTTTCGGACATTATCATTTTTTTACTATACATTTTTGGTCCGATCCAGGCCGTATATATCATTGTTCAACTTTGAAACGAGTGATTTTGCAGTTTTGGGGCGAGTAATCACCCACTCATTTCTGTGCTTTATTAATATTAAAAATTTTTACATTAAAACTTGTATAAATTGCAAGGTTTGGCCTATTTTTTGTCCAAGTTTTATAACTTCCAATAATTACATATATCGGCCATCTTCAAGCAGTCAGCTGTTATCTGGCGTCACCACCCCCCACTCTAGTAACGTACTCGTTACTTCGTCTCGTAACTATCTTCGCCATTTTGCTGTACTCTGTCGTCAGTTACAATTACGTAATAATTAGTGTAATCAATTTTGCAACTTTTTCTCCTTTCCTTTTCTCTGCCTCATATATTATAATTTCCTTTTATTGCTGTATTTATTTATTCTCTATTTTTCACAATGCCTATAGAAGACAAAAATATTATTATTCAAGCACAACTATTGGCAAAGAGGGAAACGATATTTGCTGATATAACTAGTAGATACGATGAAATTAAGGGTTCCACTCTTTCGGATATTTTTACTGTCCAAGTGCATTACGAGGATTTACCCTCCCTTCAAGTCAAATTTGAGGGGGTGAATGAAAAATTAAGTGACCTTAATGCTCTCTTATCCAAACAAAATCATGTGGATACTCTAGCCCCCGCAATTGCTTTCAATAGTGTGTTAACCAAAATTAAATCTAGATATTTACAATTGAAAAAAGAAGAACCTATTGCAACTTCTACAACGGTTGCCAGCCCTGTTCATTTGGCTCAAAGTGCTTTCTCCTTACCACCTATCAATTTACCAACCTTTTCAGGCGACATACAACAGTGGCCTGAATTTTTCTCGTTGTTCACGGCCCTTGTTCACGACAACCCGTCTCTAACCCCCATACAACGCTTTCATTATTTAAGATCCAGTTTAAAGGAGAGTGCTCTTTCCGCAATTTCTAACTTTCAACTCACAGCCGAAAATTACGACCTTGCTTTTTCAGCACTAGTACACAGGTTCCAAAACCCCAGGAGGATAGCCCAGGCATATCTAAACCAAATCTTACACTTTAAGCCCGTCAGTTCAAATTCATTAAATAACTTAAAAACTTTTCTTGAGGTACATCAAAATTCGGTGCAGGCTATCAAGGCGCTACCAATCGACGATTTAGCAAATTTTATTTTGTTAACCCTCGCATTAAATAATCTAGACCCCCACACATCTAAGGCTTTCGAGGATCAAAATTCTGCTAAATCAGTTCCGCTTTTCGATGACTTGCTAAATTTCATTATCAAGCAAATTAAAACCCTGGAGATTATTTCTCCCTCCATCAATCTACATAGAAACACTAAAGTCAATTCGCTAATTGCTAGCACTAGTCCTGATACTTCACCATCAGATAGAACTCGGGCCGCACCTTCAAATTCTTTTAACCTCAAATGCATTCTTTGTCGTAAGCCGCATTCCTTGTCTTCCTGTTTCGAATTTTCTCATCTCACTCGAGATCAAAAAATTGATTTCCTCAAAGGCCATAAACGGTGCTATAATTGTTTGGGTCCGCACCTTAAGGGTAATTGTAACTCCAAATTTTCGTGTCGTAAGTGTAATTCACCACAGCATCACACACTTTTGCATCCCGTCAAAGCAGTAAATTCAAATCTCCATTTGAATTCTGCGCCTAATCGCGCTTCAGCTCATGCTGATCACATTTCCAGTGAACCAGCATCCGCTTCCACTGGTCAAGCACCAGTTGACGCCTCCTTATCTCTGAGTTGTAGTACTTCAGGAAGTCACGTGACTTCACTCCTAGGAACCTTCCGTGCACGAATCTTTAATTCTCACTTGAGTTACGTTCTAGTCCGTGGGGTCATCGATCCGGGGTCGCAGCTATCATTTATTTCCGAGCGCCTCTTTGACCAGTTGGGTCAAAAAATCCAGGAAATGCCCATTACCGTTTCAGGTATAGGTGGGCGTGTTTCCAGTTCTCCTGGCACAGTTTCATGCCACATCTTCTCCAGATTTTCCCAGAGGTACGTTCTTGTAAACCCGTCCGTGGTTCCTCAAATCACTAACCATTTGCCTCCCAAGAACCTTACTCCAGAAATTGCTCGCGCCTTTGAACATTTGCGTTTGGCCGATCCTGACTTTCATCAATCAGACAAGATTGACCTTCTCTTAGGTGCAGATGTATACCCGCAATTATTATTGCCTCATCCATTTATTCCAAGCTCCATTGGTCCAATTGCTGTCAGTACCATTTTTGGTTGGGCAATCATAGGCCCTATCCAGACCCTATCGCATAATCAATCAGCCACTTCGTTAATTTCTGTTTGCCAGATTTCCCAAGATTTCCATGATTCTTCTAAAACTGAAAATATTGAAAATATTCCATTTGAACAACCCCTGAGTACAGACCACAAAGACTCAAATGTTTCTGACATTCCAGAAAACATTGACCCTTCTATTAACACCCATGCATGTAATCACAGATTAAATAATTTTAACGTTCACCAGGAAATACAAATGTATAATCAGGGTGATTTTTTAAACTTAAATCAAGTTTCAAAATTTAATCACATCAATAAAACAGGTGGTGCTGATACAAATGTTATTGATTCATCTGATGAAAAGTCTTTCATTTCCCTTACAGAAGAGGATAATTACATCTCATCCTCAAACAGTCACTATTCTTTAGCCAATCAGGATTGTCCAAAATTCCTTCCTGTTAAAAATAAAAATAATAAGAAACCAGTATACACACATAGTAACCAAGATAGAGTAACAAGTAAAATTCCAGTCTCGAATCCTATTGAACCTACTTTTTTAAAACCACCAGTTTTAGATATCAAAGGGTCTGTACGCTCTAAAATTTCAATATTCGACAGTAGGGTTTGCTGATGTTTCTTCAGTCGCTAATCATGCCCATATTGACTCTAGGGACCTTACCCCTACTCCTTACCAGACCAACAATTTCTGTTCAGGGACTCAAAATCCCTCCTCTTTGACCAATTGCCAGGAGCATTGGCCTCCTCCTTATCGTGACACCGAATTAAGCACCAAGCCATTACCGGATCTTAAGTCTACTCCCATTGCGCTCATCGCAAATGAACCTGACCATACCTTTAAACCTTTTTCTGGGTCTCTTCTAAATATCCGTGCCGATAAGCCGGCAAAGCTGCCTTGTTGCCGTACTCCTTTCCTCGGTAGCCTGGAGGTCCTCAGGGTGGGCGGCACTCTTGACAACGCCGTTCCTAATTATAATTCACAACGTTATAAGTGGACTTCAAATTCCAAGCGCCGTTGTGGAACCAAGAAACAGGGCGACGTTGTTGTGAGCAAGAGACTGAACAGCTCCTCACTCTCCCGGCCTTTAGCTCTTATTTCCGAGCTCAAGCCTGATGGTGTTTCACTAGTAGCCACCTTTGAGACTTCTACCAGCACTCTCACTAGATCTGTGAACAAGCTAATTCCGCTTCCGGAATGACTTCTCTTTGCCTTGTATAATCGTTTTCAGTTATGCTAGTGCATGTTCTTTATTTTGTATAATTGTTGCCCAGTCGGGCTGTTTTATTTTCTTTACATTATATAATTGTTGCCCAGTTGGGCTGTTTCCTTTTCTTTACATTGTATAATTGTGCTCCCATTCATATTACAATATTTTTATTTTATTTTTTTTTGTCTTTGTCTTCCTCTTTACTCAAGTTGAGCTTTCGTTTCTTTATTTTATTGTATAAATTCTTTACTGCCTGCCCACCGTTTCCATTGTATAACTTTTGGAATAAAATTGGGCAACATCCCAATTTTGGTGGGCGGTGTGTTCGCGCCAATAACAAAAGAAACTTATCTTCCTTGAAAAAATGTTTCTGATTTTTATACTTTTATGCTGAATTCGAACCAGAAGGGGGAAAAAATCTATCTAGCATCGTTTTCGAGATTTTTTTTTTAAATTATTTTTGTTCGCGCCAATCGGCGCTATTGTGAGGGGGGGAGGGGAAAAACTTTAATATACCGTGTATTGACGCACTCTATGAATTTCCGGTGCAACTAGCCCTTATCTGCGTTAATCCCTACCAGAATATCCCTCTTTCTTCTAGCATCTGTGCTCCAGTACGCACCTATTTACATTGCCCAAGACCTCATGGTCTTCCATCGCTTCTTTGACCAAGGCGAAATAGCCTTCTAGGACCCTGTTCCTCTTTTAAAAGCGATCCTATTTCCTGTGCTAGTCATTAAAGATTTAGTTCTTTCCTTAATGAGTGGTGACATAAGAGGAAGAGGAGCCTAGACAAATATTGCAGCCTGAGAGAAGCATTCGCCAGACGATTTCGGAGGCCTCTGTACAGATCGTAGGTGGCAGTAATAAGGTAAGAAGTTTCTTATGTATTATTTGTTTATGCTACCTTCTCAATAATATCTCCCCAAGGGTGCAAAACCTCGATTTCATATTTTCCCATACAGTCCATTTTCTAGAGGCCGAGGCGGGTTTTCCGTTTCGGACATTATCATTTTTTTACTATACACTTTTATTAACAAAAATTTACAACTGTAATGAAAAAATTACGTCTAGTAAATATGCGGTATATAGTGCAAAATAATGACATGATTTAAACTTGTAAAGGAACTACTCATTGGTAGTACTCTAATGAAATATCTACAAAAGAAGATGATCCCGGGTTCATCTTCATTTCAGACACCTCGGAGGATTGCCAGGAATGTAATGTGGAGCAAGCGGATTTGGATTAGAAGTAAGTTACTTATGAAAGAAAGGTATCGGGTTCGTGCCAGGTCATTGTGGGTCAGTTCATTTGTGAAAACGTAAGGTGCACTAAGCATTTGTGCATGAAGGATTTCGGATTGGAGGAATTCGATGGTTTGGTGGATCCCCATAACTCTATACAAATACCCCCTAAGTCCAAACAGGTCTGATACTGACTCATCGTCATATAGATGAGTTTTTTGTAGTGAATCGGGAGATTTGAACTTTTGTCGAGTAAGTGTTGTAACACCCGAAATCGACGTGCGGCTGCTTGTCTTTTCCATCTTGTATCAGGGTTCCAGGTATGTTTCTTGTCCAGATGAAATCTAAGGTATCGTATTTGTTCCACATTATTTAGCGGTACTCCATTAAAGGATACAGGAGGACAGTATGAGGTAGGTTTTTGACGGAGGGTAAAGGTTATTGTCTGGGTTTTGCTAGAATTTTTCTTAACTCTCCAGTTATAACACCATGCTTCAAGGGAAGTGATATGTGAATGTAGAGTCTCTGATGCAGCGAATGGATCATCATTGACTGATAACACGCTGGTGACAGCAGCATAGGTAGTGAGGAAAGTAATAGGATGTGTTGGGATATCAGCTGTATACACCGTATAAAGAAAAGGACCCAGGATACTACTACCTTTTTTTTTATTTTTTTATTTATTTCCCTTCCTTGCCTCTCGGCTACACGGGTTTTGCAGGGATGGCTTGTAGCCATCACTGCTGGTTTTAACAGTTTAACATAACATTTCAATATTACTTTTAACATTGCAAAAATAATTTTTCTTAAACATTTAACAGAACATTTCAATATTACATTTAACATTTAACATTTCAAGATTACACTACACGTTTAAAGTAACATTTAATATTTAAAATACATTAAACGCTTTACATAACTACATACTTGTGTTTAATACAATATACCTTATATCTAATACAACAACCTATATTTAATACAACATACTATATTAAACTTAACTACTAATACAAACTACTAATACAACTACTAATACAAACTACTAATACAACATACTATATTAAAATTAACTACATACTAACTATAACATACTATAATACAGAATAATAACTACATAATAACTATAACATACTAATTTAAATAACAACATACCTATATCAATTTTTTTTTTTTTTTTTTTTTTTTTTTTAATTTTACGTTTATATAGGCATTATTCGGTGATGGGGTTATCGTCAGCATCATTCCTGTCCAGAATTCTTTCTGGGGCGTGGCCCCTTCTTCCTAGGTTGAAGTGCTCTACCCCCACTTCAGTTTTCCAACCATACACAAAACTTTTGTAATACGGGTAGTTGTCAGCTGATACTAGTTGAGGGAAATCACTCTCCGTTAGAACATACAGCCCTGTTTCTCTCTGTAGCTTGGCTCTCAATGCCTCAAAGGCAGTGCATGAAATTACCACATGTTCAGCGGTTTCCGGTACACCACAGCTGGGACAAAGCGGGTCAATATTTTTACCATGTTTTGGAGCTTGGCTCGAAAGCCCCCGTGCCCTGTGAGAAACTGTGAGATCTAGTAATCCGGGAGTACCCAAGTTGCTTGAAGACGTGACCTAACAGTGGGGAAATATTTTCTAAGAGTAGCCCCTTTCGGGGTTGTTACCCACCGCCTGTTCCATTCTTCTATCGTGTACTCTCGGATTATCTCCAACCATTTCGATCAGAGACCGGAGATTATTTGGTAGTCCCACCGAGCCTTCCCTTTTCATTTTAAATTTAAAACCATCTTCTTGCAGTACAAGATCAAGAGGTACCCCTCCTGCTAAGACCTGGACCCCCTCATGAGACACTGATCGGTACGCCCTGGTGACTCGCAGCAGAGAATTACGCTGAATTGTTGCCAGCCTACTCATCTGTCTGCGTGAGAGATTTTGGTACCAAGTATCACTCCTTTATATATCGCCATCGTAGCTGGGTATCTGAGGCCCCACAAGGCGCCCCCTAACCTACTGAGACAGTTCAATGATAAGGCTGTCCTATTGGCAAGGTATTCCAAATGAGGCGTTACATCAAAATTTCTTCTTATTTTCACACCCAGGTAGGTGACAGTCTCAGTTGGACGTATTCTTTCTCCTTCAATTCTAATAATAGGGTTAGGCCTACACTTATTTCCTTTCAGAAGAATGGCCTGTGTTTTTGCAGCCGCCATTTTCATCTTCTGTTTACTGCACCATCTACTAACTAGGCCAGCACATCTTTCAGCTTCTTACTTCAATTGGACTATACTGTTAGCAGACACCACGACAGCCAGATCGTCGACATAGGCAATCGCGGGGAACCGTTCTTCTTCGAGTATAGCCAACATATCATTGAAGACTAACTTCCACAGGGCCGGACCAAGGACAGAGCCCTGAGGACAGCCCCTCTCGACTACATCTTCATACTCATAAAAGTTTCCGCGTATTTTAACACGTCGGTCCTGGAGGTAGCTCATTACCAGCGCATACAAATTGCTAGGTGTATCGTATCTCTGGAGCTGGTAAAGTACGCTTGGCCACCACACGCTATCAAAGGCAGAGGATATGTCAAAGAGGAGTAACATGACGTACCGATCTGCCCTCTCAGCTACGTCATGACGTACACTCAACAAAGCATCAGCGGTTCCCCTGCCTTTAGTGGATCCGTATTGCCGTGGATGGCTTGCTCTTGTCAGAACTGGCTGCAAGCTCTTAAGCAGCAAGTTTTCCAACACTTTACTCATCACAGGGAGGAGGCAAATAGGTCTATATGACTTCGCTAGTCGCTTGTCTTTGCCTACTCCCTTATAGAGAAGTCTAATATCAGCAGTTTTCCATAGTTTCGGGAAGTATCCCTTATCTAAGCAATCATTGAAAACCGCTAATAGCCTATCTTCTATGTAGGGAATACTGTTCTTGAGTATAGCCGCGTCTATACAATCCAATCCTGGTGCTCTTCCCACTTTCTGACTGTCCACGCTATTCCGAAGATCCCATATGTCCCATGATGGGCACATATCAGTACCAGATGGATACGTAGTAGTACGTCTCATAAATGCTTCTTCATCATTGTCTTCGGATGGGTTGTCTCTGGGGTATGTCGCCTGGATGAATATCCTTGCCGATTCTTCTGGTGTTACTGCCTGTTCGTCTCCTTGCTTCAATGATGCAATCACCTGTAGTGGAGTAAGCTTGCCAAAGGCAGTCCTATAAGGAATACCCCAGGGATTCTTTGCCGACTCTTCCTCAATAAAATTGTCCCAAGACTTTCGCTTTTGTGAGCGCACCTGGTTTCGATATATTCGGGCCTTAGACCTGTACTCTTCACGGAAGACACTACGCCTCTCGTCGCAACTACATCTCTGATACAACCGCCGAGCCTTATACACCTCTCTCTTTAAGGTGGTTAATCCCGGTGTCCACCATGGGACTGTTCGAGCTCTCGCCTTCCGGTGCTGGAGAGAATCCTCTGCAGCATCGAGGATGACATTTGTGAGCCTAGACACTCTATAGTCCAGGTGATCTGTATCATCCGTCTCTGCTGGATCCCATTCTTCTTCAATCAATTTTCCCTCCAACGTAGCACGAAAGGTACTCCATTCTCCTTTTCGAGTAACGTAACCTTTATGGAAGACGTGGTAACATCCTGCATACTGCACTAAGTCAAAAGCAATTGCATTGTGGTCGGAGCTCGTCTCAGATCTAATATTCCAATCGACAATATTTCTTATCAGTGTCGGTGAGGCAAGAGTTACGTCGATCCAGCTCTGACCCCTTGGCCCAGAGAATGTAGGGGTGGTAGAAGGTTCATTAACAACCACTAACTGGTTCCTGGCAATAAACTCTATGACTCTAGCACCTCTCCTATTTGTTCGATTGGATCCCCAAACGGTGCTCCAGGAATTAGTGTCTGAGCAAACAATTACATTTCTTGAGTTTTCTGTGATCGCTTCCATAGCAGATATACCATCTTCAAGATTATTATTTCCATCGGGAAGGTACACTGATGCTAGGGTGAAAGCAATGTTACCCCACCTGATATAACAAGCCACACTATCTGCTCTGGTATACTGCTCAAGACCCATTACATCAAGATTCGGGTTGGTAATGGCTATGGCAGCTCTAGGCCTCCTCTCTCCACTGCTCAGGGCTATTATTCTCGACGTAAGGCCAAGTCCAACAACCTTGTTCCCATGGCAGCTCGGTTCCTGGATCGCCATAATGTCATAGTGTAGGGTGAGAGATCGCAACTCATCCGCGACAAGACGCCGACGACCCATATTAAGCTGAAGGATGGTGATTTTATTCATAGAAGGTTCTTTTCGCTACCTCATTAGACCACTTTAGATGCACAGGGCATTCCCGACTGCCTGCCTTGTGCTTCCTTTGACCAACAGGAGTATTTGCTCGCTCACAATTTATGCAGGAAGGGCTTTTCAGCTCTTTCTTTTTCAAGCAATCCTTTATTATGTGACCGCTACATGCACACCAGATGCAGACTGGTACATCAGCTGTACAAGTGGCTTTTGTGTGACCGTAACCTTGACACTTAGTGCACCGAGGGGCGTCGAGGTAGTCCTTAAAGGTTATTGTCCACCATCCTCCATCCATCTTGCCCATTTCCAAAAGCAAGAAACGGACCATTGGATGCACTTCCAACACCCAATTTTTGGTGAAGCCATTTCTAGCTACTGAGGAGAAAAGTGGACGGAGATCATTCTTGATAAGAGGAGTGGAGCCCGGCTTCTCGGGCATTCTTCCCCATAAAAACGTCACTAAATCATCTGAAGTCCAGGAGTGAGGCACACCATGCACTTCCATTCTGGGTTTCTTCCTGAGAGCTAATTTGGCATGCAGGCCTTTTTCTCGCAGTCCTTGACATCCAATAACTTTGGTAGCGTCGCTAATATCATCCATTCGAACTAGCACTGAGCCGGCTTTGGTCGCTCGGACTATAGCAGCTTTTACTCCTATTTCCTCCGGTGATGGCAACCCGTTAATTATATCTACTGGACTTTTACCCAAGCCGCTGATCGTGACATATGTTGATTTTTGGATCTGAGCCGGTTAGCTGGCAGGGACTTAGCAATTTCAGCCATAGATCTCGGTTTCGCCTGGTTCGAAACATGGGAGATGTCTTGATTTGCGCTATTTTGGTTACTTTGTACCTTGTTTCTCGCAGTTTTTGCTTTTTTTTTCCTTCTTTTACTTTTAACAAGTTCGAAGGTCTCGGTAGGTGAGGAGGTTCCGTTTGAGTCCATGATTTGAGGTTCCGTTGCCCCTTCTGCTTTAGGCTGTGTGCATTGGGGTGCCGCACTCGATGCTGAAAGCGCTTGTATGACTTTTGGCACTGCGGTCTCAATTATGATTTTCGTAACCAATTCATATACTTTCTGCGACGAGAGTGTTTCATTTACCGCCCTCTCAACAATAGAACTGATTTCACTAGGACTGTTATCATTTTCTCTGTCCGCTAATCCTTCAACGATTTCTATAAGACTCTGTATTTTGTTGTTAATGTGTTCACGAACATTTATAACAGTTTTCTTATCGTTTCTGACCATGTAACTTCGGAGATTTTCCTGAATCCGCATATATCCTATAACAATATCTCCATTATATCTCAAATAATAATATATATCCACCCATTATTATACAATTCAATAATATCTAATTATTATCATTTTTATTTATAACATATACTATCAATCAATGACATCCAAAGAATTATCAGGTTATTAATAATTAAAATTTTGAACAAGAAAGGAACGGTAGAAATAGGCTTCTTTCAAGTAACTCACTAGAGCTGCCCAGTCTTCACCATTTAGGTATTTGACCATATCAATTTCAGTCATAGTAACTACACCGAAATATTTTTTCCTCATTCCCTCCAAGACTTTACAGCGTCCTAAATAATGGAATACATCTTCATTTTCTCCAATATTACACATAGAACAAATGTAATTTTGCCCCTGGATGAATGGTCTGTAGTTCAAGTTGAGCAGTTCACCTCTAATTTTAATTATGACTCCTATATCAGATATTGGTAAATTTGAATTAATATAATCAATGTCAAAAGATAGTTGTTTATAGATTTGGTGATATTGGCCGTTTAAAGCTCTTTCCCTATAACACGTTTCATAATAGATAATTAGGCTAGCTTTCAAGACTTTTAAATCTTTCCCCAATTGTTCTGCAGTATTGAAAGATGTGTTAAAGTTGCTTTTGACTTTCTCGGACCAATTTATCCATTCCTTAAACCATAATAGTTTTCTTTTGATCACTTCTTCAGCAACCAATTTCGTTAAACGACCTCCATCTAGATCTAGGGTCTTTAATATGTATTTATATTGTAATTGAAAGGTAAAAACATGAATTGGTGAAATTTTGGCTTCTAAGTATATCATGTAATTTGGAGTATTTTTTGGCAATTTAAATATTTTTTTAATGAAGGTCCTCTGGACACCTTTTATTTTATCAGCATATCGATAGCCCCAAACCTGACTCCCATATGTAAGAATTGATCTGGTTACAGACTTAAAAACTTCATTTTTTGCTGAAAGAGGAATATGTTTTGTCAGAAATAAATTATTCCAAATACTATTAAGACCAAGCAAAGCATGGCGAGCCGTTTGATTAAAGTGATCAGTGAGCGTCAAACTTGGAGACAATGTAATCCCTAAATACTTATATCGGTTGACTACCTTGACTGGTTGATTATTAAATATCCAAGAGTCACGCTCACTAAGCTTTCCTCCGCTTTTCCTAAAAGCCATGATATTTGACTTGGATAAATTCACTAATAAATTCCACTCTTTAACATACTGTTCAAGCTCTTTTATCATGTTTTGCAAACCCGAGGCATTATCGGAAAAAAAACACTATATCGTCTGCAAATAGTAGGAGTTTTATTCTGTACCCTCTAAGCCATATTCCTCCGCTCAGGCAATCCTTAATATCATTTACAAATAAGGTAAATAATAGAGGGCTTAAGTTGCAACCTTGCTGGACTCCAGATATTGTTGGAAAAGTTGTTGATCGGCCACGTTTACTGCACACTGACAAGTTGGTGCTAGAATATAGACTTGCAATAGCTCTGATAAATTTTGTTGAAACCCCCAATTGTGACAGTTTAAACAGGAGAGCATGCCTATCCACTGAATCAAAGGCCGATTTGAAATCTATAAAGAAGCAATAGATTTTCTTGATTCCTTCATTCCATTTCAATTGAATCAAGTTAGTAAGGACAAAAATATTATCCATTGTAGAATAACTTTCCCTAAATCCAGCCTGCTCCTCACATAACAGCTTTTTCTCTTTTACCCACGACTTTAGCCTTCCAGCTAGTAAACTCGTATAGACTTTTTTAATGGAATCCTGTAACACTATTCCTCTATAGTTACTAGCCTGATTTGGGTCTCCTTTCTTAAACAATGGTAGTACAACAGCCTCGTTCATGCTATCGGGAATGGACCCTTTATTAAAATAATTATTAATCAGTTCTAGCAGCAGTTCTAGGAATGTTTTAGGAGCAAACTTGTAGAACTCATACATAATACCATCCAGACCAGGTGCTTTACCATTTTTAAATTTATCCAAGGTGGAAAGGAGTTCATTGGTATTGAAAGGACAGTCAAGATTAACGTCTTCCTGTAATGGAGCAGCATAATGGATATGAGATACAGTTTGACTAGGATTAAAAAGCTCACTAAAATGATTGACCCAAACATTCATTTCAATATTATCTCCACATTTATAACCTCTCTTTTTAAACTTATTCACCAGAGTCCAAAATTCACTCGAATTTTTAGAATTTTAATTGCATTGGCCACATTCAGATAATAGCTCTTACGCTTCTGTTCACAAAGGTCAAAATATTTTCTCTCTCCGTTATATATTTCTCCTGTACAATCTTTGCTCTAGTTTTCCTGAAAAGATTTAATAACCCAAATACTCTGGATCTCTTTTTAAAACAATGAGGATCAAACCAAGGTTGGAGTGATTCGAATGGTTTGTCATAACTCTGCATACACTTAGCACTATCTCTTATTATCTCTTTCAGGTCCTCCAAATCTATATTTTCACACGTTTCAATTCTCTTTTCTAGATTATTCTTATATTCGATGCATTTAGAAACGTTCCAAATTAGTTTTCTATTATTCGGCACAAGATCTTCTTTTCTTCCTTCTAGTTCTAGTTGTACAATGACATCAATTGCCATATGATCTGACCAAATTACGTTTCTTACAGAGAAATCTTTAACTTACTTGATACTGCTAACAGATATAAAAGCAAAGTCTATGACTGAGCTACCCCTAGGGCCCAGATATGTAAATTCCCCCAACATGTCGCTTGGAGATCTCCCATTTAAAATCAAAAACCCATGATCATTACTAAAATCCAAAATTAATTTTCCTTCTGAATTTACAATATTATCTTTAGAGCATCTAGATTCTGAGAAACATCCGAGATCCAATGTATTTTCCTCAATAGCCTGACCATCACCCAATCTACCATTCCAATCTCCTAACAATAGAAACTGCAAGTCATTATTATTATTTACAAGAGTCTCAAGCAAACGAAAATTTTCTTTCCATCTACTTGGCCCCAAATAAATTGGTAATACATGCAAACAAAAATTTGAGCTTACCTTAATCTGAAGCAAATCAACATTATTTATAGCTACAAATTTACAAATACCTTTAGTTATTAATTCGGTTCGACAACAAATTAATATACCACCTACCGCCCTTCCAAATTTTGCCATTCTAGTGGCTGAGACCCATAATAGTTTATAATTTTGAAAATAATTTGAGAAAACCACTTCATGACTTTCTTCAATAAATGTTTCTAACAAACAAAATATATCATAATTATTTAAAAAATCAAGGAAAAACTTATCTTTAATTTTATTTCTAAGGCCACAAATGTTATAACTTAAAATATTCAAATTTTTGAAACTTATACTAGAGTAACTATTTTTTAATTTAGTTTGACAGACAGCCGTTACCTGCTATTTGTTCTCATTTACTTCTGTGGGTGTTGAAGCATCCGGTTTAGAACTAGAGCAGTCTTCTCCTCTTTGAGACTGTGTTTTCGATCTTGAATGTCTTGACACTCTTTCCTTTACACAATTTTCCTTAGTGTCCCAGTAATATGCTTTATCATCCATAAATAAAGTATCATTTTTGATAAAAACTCTTTTATTTTTATCTTTTTGGTACATCTCCTTACGAAATTGGAAAAGCATTCTCCTCCGCTGTCTAACTTATGCAGGTATGTATTGATTTTGTAAGATATTCTATTGCAGCATCTATTTGTTGACTAGTTTTTAGCGGAATGTTGAGCTCAATATGGTCTTCTAAAGCCGAATGAAATTTGTCCCAGTCCACCCGTCCAGTTATTAAGGATGGAGGAGAAGGTTTGATCATAGGAGTAGAATGTAATGTAAGCAAAACTAGGCTATGGTCTGAGGAAAGGTCCTCTAATGAATCTATTGTAGTTAGGGAAGTAGACATTTGAGAGGTAACGAATATGTCGAGAATATCTGGGCGTTTTTTTAGGGATGTAGGTAGGATTGTTAGGAGAAAGGATATGGTTATCGTTTAAGAATGATACAAGGGAAAGTACACTACCTCGGGAATAGGATGTTCTACTGCCCCATCGCTGGTGTTTAGTGTTGTAGTCTTCATCTGTCGTGAATGAAGGATTGTAGAATGTTTTGGGAAAGGCTATATCCTGAAGGACAATATACAGCTGAAAGTGTAAGGTTAAATGGAAGGGAGGATAAAATTAGTGTGGTAGACTGAATGGTGTCAGTTGGAGAGAAAGGAATCAGGGCGTGGGTTAGCGATCTATGGATAAGAATACAAGTACCACCCTGGGCTGTCTAGTTCATTTTTGAGCAAACCATTTGCGTTCCATAAAAGAAATGCCAAGGAGTTTTAGATCATCGAGGAAAAATAGACGGGGTAACTGAAAGTGCTCTTGTGAGAAGGGTAATTAAAGACCTGATAGTTTCATAGAGTTTTCGGAGGTAGGAGGAAAGGATCGATGAGATATCAACATAACCTTGGGAGGAAATAGGATAGGGTTCTGATATTTGAGGTAGAAGGTTAAACTGTATTAATGATGGTACCTGGAATGGGACTTGGCTAGAATATTGTTGAGATATGGTTTGCCCAAGAGTTTGAATTAGAGTATTAGTCTCTTGATTTACTTGTTATGGGGTCTGTTGGGTAGTTGATTTTAAGTTTGAAAGATTGATTATTTCAGGAGATCGGGATGGAGTGGATGTTTGAGGCGCCTGATTTTGTGGCCGTCGGTTTCTTTGTAAGACCGTCGTGAATTCGTTGCTTGGAGAAAGAAGTTGAGAAGATCCTGCTGCTAAGGTTGATGGCCGTGGTTCGGCTAGTTAAACTGCTGAATCGATGGGTTGTTGATTCTGATGTTGAGGTTTCGATGTTGATAGCAGTGGTGGAAAAATTATTGTTGAGTGGAATGTTCTGTTGATTCGGGAAGGATGTTACTATTGTTTCGGATGTTTGAGGAACATAATTTTTATTTGTAGCGGAGTTGCTACTCCTAGCGATACTACTGCTGCCAGTCCCAAGCCTGGATAAAGGAGGAGGGTTGAGTGTGAGGGATAGGCGACCTCACCTCTATAAAAAAAAGAACAGTCTAGAACCTGCCGGAATGAGAGGGAGAAAGGAAAACTACAAGAATGGTGAAGGTTCAAAACACCAATAACCAACACCAGCTTTAGGAATGCAATCGAGGGAGAAGAAGAGAAGGAGGAAGAAACAAGGACGTGGACTGAAGATCGGCACCTCTATACTGCATATTGCACCGGAGTATACTGCAACCAGGCGTGAGCAGAACTTTACAATCGGTACTGTAGCAATATAAAGTGGATGTGGTTGCTTTACAGGAGATCCGATGGAGGCATATTGAAGTGATATCACTTGAGAAATATTTATTTATAAACAGTGGTACAAAGGAGAATCAGAGAGGCACAGGGTTTATGATTGGAAAAATTATTCGACATACACTGCTGGGATACAACTGTGTCGATGATAGGATTTGTAGTATCAGATTGAAGGGTAGATTCTGCAATATTACACTGATGAGTGTATATACACCATGCGAAGATGCAGAAGAAATAGACAAAGAGGTGTTCTATGCCAGACTGGCAAAGCTATATGACGAAATACCACAGTACGACACTAAGATTGTACTCGGAAATTTCAATGCCCAAATAGGCATAGAAGAAATATACAGACCTACAATTGGCAAACACAGCAACCATGAGAAAATGAATCATAATGGCTTCCGAATCATCGAGTTCGCTACGGCGAAAAATATGAAGATTATGATGACTATGTTCCCCCACAAAAAGATTCACAAGGAAACATGGATGAGCCCAGGGGACAGGACCAGGAGCCTAATAGATCACATATTACTAAGCGCACGATACTGCCCGGACCATTTTCTGGTACTAATGAACTATCAACAGCATCTTGCACGAAGGAAGAAATATCTGGGAGAAAAACCATGTAGATTCGAGATGAAGGGACTGACAGAAGAATCTACTAGACAAAAGTACATGGACCGACTACACCACCGACACCGAGAGTGGACTGAGGGAGTGCTGTGCGCGGAGGAAAGGTGGAAGAGATTGAAAGAAGATATCAGGAACACGGCACTGGAAGTTCTTGGAGAGAAGACGAAAATTAAGAGGAATCCTTTGTTTGATGACGATTGTAGGAGAACCGTACTACATATTACTCGTATACGGAGAAAAGAAGAAATGCGAAACGAATAATGCAAAATAAGAGCATTTGAAATAGGCAAACTTGAGGAGATAGAAGAGAGATTTCAGGCACGAGAAAGCCGAAAATTCTATAAGGGAGTCCAAATACTAAGAGAGGGCTTTAAACAAAAGACGAAATCATGCCTGGACCAAAACGGATACCTTCTCACTGATAGTGACCAAATAAGAAGTAGGTGGCAGCAGTACTTTAGAGAACTGTTAAATCCTGAGACATGCAAAAATCACCTTCACCAGACGGACAAACCCGACAAGGATGAAGATATTGATGAGGAGGTCCCACCTGACAAAGAAGAAATAACGGAAATAATTCTATCACTAAAAAATAATAAGTCCCCAGGACCTTACGAAATTCCGTCAAAGCTATTAAAATACGCAGGAGAAGAAACCTTGGAAGAGATTTTCAAGGGAATATGGGACATCTGGGTAGAAGAAAATATTCCGTCCGACTGAAGGGAGGCTACTATTGTCCCTATAGATAAGAAGGGAAATAAACTAAAATGTGAGAATTACAGGGTTATAGCACTACAACCAATAGTCTATAAAGTCATGTCTGTGGCGATATGTCGGAGGCTGGTCGAGAGGAGTGAACGACTACTCGGAGAATATCAGAGTGGTTTCCGCCCAGGACGATCAACTAAGGACCACCTATTTTCTATTAGGCTAATGCTTGAAAAGACGTATGAATATAACGTCTATCTGCACCATCTCTTCATTGATTTCAGGCAGTCATATGATTGTGTCAATAGAGGAAAGCTGCTGGAAGCGTACCGGTCACTCGAATACCAGAAAAAACTAATAAGACTGACAAGGATGACATTAGAAAGGACAAGGTCTAAAGTAAAAACCAGAGTGGGCATCTCGGAAAGCTTTGAAGTTGATAATGGCATGAGACAGAGGGACCCATTATCACCTGTACTGTTCAATCTCGTCCTAGAAGTAGCGATCCGAGGAATAAAGACGAACCCAGGGTACACTATTTACAATAGCCTTACACAGCACATGGCATATGCTGATGATGGTTATCACAGTTAGAAACGAAACAGCATTGGCCGGTGTTGTTGAAGAATTCAGGACAGCAGCTCTCAATTCGGCCCCTGAAATAAACACGGACAAGACCAAATATATGAAAACCTCTAGACAGACAGAGGGAAGAAGAGATACGGTTGATGTGGGGGAGGACACGTTTCACTACTGTAGTATATTTAAATACCAGGGAGGAGTAGTAACGGAGAAGAACAATCTGGACGTTGAAATAAAGAACAGAGTGGAATACAATTGTAAAACTCTCTCAAGGAAGGAAAACTGTTGATTTATAAATCTATAATAAGACCAATAGTGATGTATGGCAGTTGGATGTGGACTCTCAATAAAGATACCGGGAGAACTCTGTTGGTCTGGGAGAGAAGAATATTGAGAAGGATCTTTGGTGCTGTGAGAGAGGAGCACAGGTGGCGGATAAGAAGCAACGCCGAGATTGCACAATTGTATGGTGAGCCTGATACACTCTGTGCTATTAAGAAAGGCAGGCTTAGATGGTTGGGACACGTCGAAAGAATGGAGCCTAACAGGCTACAAAAGAAAATGTTTAATGGTACACCAGGACGAAAAAAAAGGAAAAAGAGAGACAGACCCAGGCGCAGATGGATTGATGATGTAGAGGAGGATTTGCGGAGGCTGGGGATACGGAATTGGAAAACCCTGGCGAAGGACGGAGAGGAATGAAGAAGGATGGTGGCAGAGGCCCAGGTCCTGCAAGGACTGTAGCGCCCAAGAACAAACAAACAAACAGCGGAGTTGGTGGCTCTTTGCATCTGCCTATTTTTGTATACCTGGCAACTTTTATAGTTAGCAGGATGACTCTCACCACGGAGGACACACGAGGCTGGCGCATCTCATGTTTTTAAGCAAGTTGCTGTTAAATGTGGTCCTGCACATTTCACACATCTGGGTTGGCGATTGCAATATGTCTTCGTGTGGCCCAGATTTTGGTATCTGGTACACTGAACAATTTCTCTCTTCACTCGCGGAACTTTAAATTTGACCACGGAATACACAAGTCTTTTTATGTTGAAAACTTCCAAATTGTTCCCAGCGGGGAGATCCACAAAGAACAATGGGATTATATATAGCTAAATAAACGTATCGCGGGTTGAAGTTTTTAAAAAGAAGTTTTATTTAGAATGACATACATTGATACAAGAACAAGTACACAGGTTATAACTTAATCGCAAGTCATAACGGGCATGGCATCTATACGTATCAACGTACGACGAAAGAATGTTTCCGAGGCTAGGTGGGAGCAGGCTTATATAGGGTAGGAAGAGGGGTTATCATTATTATATTCTTAATACTATTGAAGCATACTTAACTATATATGTGTATATATAATATGCATAAAAATTAGTATAGTATATTAAAAAAGTATAGAATAAAAATACATACGTGTGTAAAATAAAAATAATAAAAAAAAAAAGTTTATGTAAACGAGATTCGATCTCAAGTGCGTAAGAATAGTAGACAAGCGCCATACTCACTACACCACTAGAGATAATTAAAAGCAGGCCAATATAAGTGAAATCCCAACGCCCACTTAACATTTCTCAACTCCTTGAGCTCAAATCCTCTGTTCTTACCCACCAAACCCGTTCCCGCCCATCAACTTTGCACAGTCCTGGTCATTGCTCCCCTGCTTTCGACAGATCATTCCAAATCCGATTCTTGTCCCAATGGAACTCCATCCCCATCCCTTACACCATTCGCCACTCAAACACCCTTTCCGCTTTCAAATATCACTTATTTAACCACCTAATGTCCATCCAGATCCATGAAAACTGTCATTAGCCACTTAATACATATATAAAATATAAAAGCTTATGTACACGAAATTTAATTGTTTTTACACAATTGATTCACAAAATGAATCAAAATATTTCTGTTTCGTTTTGTCAATATTTCTAAGCTTATTGTTTATTAGTTATCATTATTAATTACTATTTTATTGTATTTAATAATGTTTCATAACCATCTTGAGGTTCTGAAGGCCCTTGATTGTACATTATTTTTTATGCTCAAGGGACTTAAGGTCCCAGAATAAACAAAGAACTTTTTTATTTTTTTATAAATGATAGCCAGTCCCAGCCGTTAGCAGGTCGAAACTGCCCTACCCAAGCTGTGCCCAGCAATCTCGCCCTACCACCTTCATAAATCAGTTTCTAGGAACTCACCAACACGGAAAACTTCACATTTTGTTGTAGTTTGTTGATACAAAATATATACAAAGTCTGGAGCTGATACGTGAGCTAATACCACAGGAATCACTAGAATAAACACTTTAAGTGTTTTGGTTAGCTGCATAGCAGTAGCGGCCATGTTCCTCACTCATTGAGAAATTAGACGTTATTTTTGAAAAACCTTAAAACTGGCGTAAAATTTTAATTTTAATTTTAACATTTTTTGGTGAATTTTATATTTACAAGTGTGCTGAATTCGAAATAATAGTAAGACAAAATATAAGAACACCTTTTTTTAGAGATTGGGTGTTGCTTATAAAACAACTGAGATAGCACTTTTTTTCATACATTTTTTAAACACTTTTTTTGGTGAAAAAAAGTAATATATAAAATAATAATATTTAATGTGTATTAGATTAACATAATTAATGTGTATATTTTTTCCTTTTGTACTCGAAAACATGTGTCTCCCGTTGCATAGATGGTTCAGCAGTAGTCGGCAAGCAGCTTCTCATTGCATTTCCCGCTATACCTCTTTTCCATTTGGGCTATTGATGCAATCGTTCTCCTTGTTCGACTAAAACTGCTCCAAAATTGGGAGGGAAGAAATTCAAATGGGAATGCAAAAAAAAAAAAAAAAAAAAAAAATGTGGACATGTTGCAACCCATTACATGATAAAAACAATTCTTCAAAAATGTCATTTATGCAACAACGCCTAATACTTATGGTCCCTATTTTTTTTTTTTTTTTTTTTTTTTTTTTTTTTTTTCGTAATACATTATAAAAGTTTCAAGATCAAATAGGTTTTTTAATTTTTTTTGTTACCCACTCAGCCTCCACTGGATATCTAGTGGTACTGGTAATATTACCAGTGAAGCAGCTGAGAGAGCAGCGCTAGGATGTCTTCGGGTCCAGCCTTGACTCCCAATAAGTGGGGAACAGGCTCGATTCGGAGTTCCCCAAGCTGAGTGTGTCTGTATTGTACATATAGTATGAATGTATCTTATTTTTTATATACTTTTTTTTTTTTGTATTTTAATTTTTGTCACTTATTTTTAATAGTAAGCAAAAGGATTTTTGATGATTCTAAGTAATTATTAATTTTATTTTTATAATGATAATTTGTATTTTTTTTATATCTTATTATTAATTGTGTGTATGAAAACTTGTATATATGGTACGAATGAATTCTCTTTAGCACTGTTACTTATTGCCCTTAACTGAGGCAGACTGTACATATATTTCAATAAAAGTTCAATAATAAAAAAAAAAAAAAAAAAAAAAAAAAACGTTATTGTTTTGAATGTTAAAAAAAATGCTCGAAATGTTGAAAAACACCTCATTTTTCGATCTAAAATAAAAATTTGACAAAAAATTGTACCTGATTGGGATTAACTGTCTTCGTATTTGTTTTCAGCACACTTCAAAACATAATAAAACAACATTTTTGTTGAAAGGAGTATTGTGATGCAGAACAATGTTATTGATTGGATATTATTTAGTACAGATGTATATATGGAACAAACTGATGTATGACTATTTTATTTATTGTATTATGTATCACAAAACGTTCAGTTTTATGTAATCACTACATTAAACTATTACCTGCATAGTGTAAAAAAATAGTAATAAATTAAATTAAGGTGATGAAATGGTCAGGGGTGCAGTCAGTATGAATAAACACGTCCAGTTTTTAAATGAAAAACATATTTTGGCTTGCCGACGTTCCAACCTGCCTTGCAGGTCTTCATCAGGGCTAAAAAAAAAAAAATTGGATGTGACCAAGATGATAAAAACATTAAAATAAATAAATAAATTATAAAAATAATTTAAAAATGAAAAAGAAAAGAAAAAAAATATCTGTAGTTAATTAAATCATTTAATACAAAATAGAAGCAAAGTCTAGTCAGAGATACAGTTGTAATAAAATAATTAAATAATTTAAATTGAATAATACATATTTTAAATTGTGTAAACTAATTCAATGTAACAATTCTATTAACAGATGCTCTTAATTGGAATTTAATAATAAGTATAAGGAATATATATGAAAAGGAAAGTGGGAAGATAAAAAGGTAAGAAAAATAATAAAGCTGGCATAACAATAAACGAAGGAAGAGGTTGGAGAAATGTGAGAAATTGAAATAAATGGACTTGCTAATTGTTGTCTAGATGAAGGCTTGACTAACAATGACTGTTAAAAAATAAAATCAGGGAAAGGGGCGGGATAATGACTTGCAGAAAGTAATTAAGGGTGGCAGTGGCTAATATAACATTTGAAAGGGTGCGCATGGTGAATAAAAACCGAACTTTTTTTTTTAATTTTATTAAAAAGGCATGGAAGATGTTAAATATGAATTTAACATTTTGTAAAAAAGAAAGTGCGATCACCGTCAGCATAAAAAAAAAAAAAAAAAATAAAATAAATAAATAACTAAAAATAAAAATAATTGTAATAATAAATAAATAACTAAACTAAATAAATAAATAAATAAATAAATAAAATATAAATAAAAAAATAATTAAAAAAATAAATAAATAGACTAAAATAAATAAATAAATTGATTAAAAAATAATAATAATAACAAAATAAATAAATAAATAAATGAAATAAAGTAAAAATTAATAAATAGTAAGGGAAAGGTTATAGTTTTTTTAATAAGATTTAATACCTGAGAATAAGTGAGGGAAATGTACTGTTTATCAATTTTATGGTTTACAGGATTAGGTTCTTAATGGATGTAAATGGATTCTGATAATAACGTTTACTATTGTTGGGGATAGTGGCAAGGATAGATGCTTTTTCGAAATCAAAGGTATGATTTAATGATAAGCAATGTTCTGAAAGTTTGGAGGTGGAGGGATTTTTGGAAGAGATAGAAAGTTTGTGTTGGGAGATGCGGGCTTTAAGGTGATTTTTGGTTTCACCAATATATGATGAATGGCAATTAGGAAAGGAACTGGTATACGGTAAACAACATTTGATTTGAGTTGGAGAGGAATAGGATATTTTAGGTTGGTGTAGATGTTTTGAAGTTTATTCTGTGATTTAAGGCCTAGACGTATGTTAGGGAAGGTTGAGCGAAAAGATTTTTGAATGTTATCAGAGAGGAAGGGGATATAAGTTAGGGATCTGTATAAGAATACAAAGGGTGGAGGTGTGGGAGAATTAGAAGAAGGAAGGTTGGGGGTCGGATGATTGAGGTAATTTGAAAGCAGTTTATCGGTGGTGTTAAGTGGGAAACTGTTAGATTGGAGAATTCGTTTAATACGTAATATGTTAGTCGTGTGGTATTGGGGATCAGATCGAGAGAGGCAGCGATGAATGAGGTTCTTGGCGACATTGATTTTTTGATGATAAGGATGTTAAGAATGAAAATTTAACAGTCTGCCAGAGTAGGTAGGTTTTGTGTACCAATCAGTGGATACAGTGAGGTCTGGATTTCTAGTAATTAGGAGATCAAGAAAAGGAAGGGAATTATTAACTTCACGTTCGACAGTAAAACGGAGTCGAGGGTAGTAAGAGTTGAAGGCTAAAAGGATAGATGGAAAAAATGCCGCCCTCTCAACCTTTCACCCTTTCTCCTCAGTTCTTCAAAGATCTATCTTTCACAAGTCACAAGAGCAGATAAAGGTATCATGTGATCATGGACCGAACTGATTACAACGAAAAAATGTTAGAACTCCTCTCTGACCCCACAACCTATCTCCCCACCAAACGTGATCCTACGCCTTCTCTAATCACTAAATTCAACCAACACATGAAATCCCTATTAGAATCTAAACAGATAAACTATCCTACTTATAGAAACCTTATCTCCTGTAATTCCGTAGCTCCTCGTTTTCAGGGTTTTCCAAATATCCACAAAACCAATACCCCTCTTCGTCCTATTACTTCCAATATCAATTCACTCTCCCTTAAGCCTAGCAAATTCCTCCTCCCATCTCTTCAAATCTTTAGCCATGATAACCCATACGATATCCACAGTTCCTTCCACCTACGTGAACTACTACTATCCTTTAACATTCCCGACGATTTCATTCTAGTTTCCTTTGACATTGAAAGTATATTTACCAATATACCCTCTCCTCATTATAAACAATAATTGGACATCCATACAACCTCACACCCCACTTAACCGTTCCTCATACCTAAAATCACTAGAACTCGGTTGCAAATCAGGTTACCTTTCCTTTCACAATAAGTTTTATCACCAAATCTCCGGACTTGCCATGGGCAATCCACTTAGACCAGACTTATCCAACATTGTCCTTAATGACCTACTGAACTCCATTCTACCATCGTTTCCTAAAGACATTCTTTTTATTAAAAAGTATGTCGGTGACTTTTTTTCTTGTTCTTAATCCCGAAAACATTCCTTTTATCCTTTCAGCCTTCAACTCTTACCACCCTTTTCCTTCGTTTATTGTTATGCTAACTTTATTATTTTTCTTACCTTTCTATCTTCCCATTTTCCTTTTGATACATTTCCCATTTTTATATATTGATATATATTTTCCTTATACTTATTTTTAAATTCCAATTAAGAGCATCTGTTAATAAAATTGTTACATTGAATTAGTTTACTCAATTTAAAATTTGTATAATTCAATTTAAATTATTTAATTATTTTATTACAACTGTATCTTTAACTAGACTTTGCTCCTATTTTGTATTCAATTATTTAATTAACTACAGATATTTTTTCTTGTTTATTTTTCATTTTTAAATTATTTTTATTATTTATTTATTTATTTTAATGTTTTTATCATCTTGGTCACATCCAATTTTTGTTATTTAGCCCTGATGAAGACCTGCAAGGCAGGTCGAAACGTCGGCAAGCCAAAATATGTTTTTCATTTAAAAACTTGACGTGTTTATTCATCCTAATTAATATTTATGATCTGTATATCAAATTTCCATGTTATTTTGAATTTTTATTAGCTTTTAAAACTGATTATAAATGTTTAACGTTCAAAAGTAGTCACAGAATAAAATAGATGGGGCAAATAATTGATCAATCCTAATTGTAAAAACAGGAAGGCTTTGGAATATTTCAAAAACTAGTATATTATAAGTAAAATATATTTTTAGTTTTATTATATATTAGGGGTGTGTCAATTCCAATAGTTGGTTCTCGGTTCCATCGATTCTTGAGATAAGAATCGGTATCGAGAATCGATGATCCAAAGTCGATTCCTACGAAGAGGTCGATGTCACTCATACCTAAGTATGTATTTTTTAAAAACAATTCTTCTCCTTAATGAGAAAAAATAGAGATTTTTCAAATTCTGAACACTGCTTAGTACTGAAGTTTACAGTTCTCTTGTAGCATTGTACCTGCAAGACAAACGCTAATGATTGAAGGTATGTATAGTCTATTGGAAAATAAGAAAATAGAATTACCACTGCAAACTGCTGAACCCGAAGCACTAAAGAAATAAATGTAGCCATGCAAGGGCACCATCTTATTATACTTTTTATAGGGATTTTTGTTATCCTAGAATAATCACTATTTTTCATTAATTACTTAACGTTCATACTAGTTTTTGAGTCCTAATACACTATTAAAACAACATCCACAAAAATATCAGTTCTTCCTCTGATTTACAATGTATAGAGATAGAAACATATGCTATTCTTTAAGTAACAAACGGAACCCAAAATTTTCTGGTTCATAAATATTTATTTTCTTGTTTCAGAATTTGTACAATAATTATTTTTGTAGATTGTCTAAATTTTAATTATCTTTGTATTAATGGTTGTAGATAATATTTGCCGTTTACTATTTATTTTTTTACTTTTTTATTAATACATTTTATTTGTTCATATAACTCGCATAAAGATTATTTTTTTTAAAAGCAATTTTTTTTTTATACCGAAGTATCAGTATCGAGAATCGAAACATTATACTACGACCAAAACACTATTATAAATAAAACAACACGGTTCAGATGGCACAAATGCATCTTCTATTCTATTCTAGAATAGAATAGAATAGAAAGAAAACTTTATTCTGAGACAAAGTCCCTTAAAAATAACTTTAAATAACACAAAGTAAGATAATAAGTGGCCGAGAGGCTGTTTAAAATAAAATAACATAGATAAACTAAATACAAATATGTATGAAAGAAAAATAGAAAAAAGAGAAAAACTAGAAAAAGAAAAAACTTTAAATAAAAAGAGAGTGAAAATATAAGTATAAAAAGTAGAGGTTAATATTGTAAACGAAATTGCAGAAGATAAAAAACCAAACATTATTATTTTTTTTTTATTCTCTCATTGTACATAATGTGTGAATGTAATCATACGCCATCTATATTACTTATTGCCCACAGTTGTGGCAGATTGTAATTATTACTCAATAAAAGATTTAAAAAAAAAAAAAAATTTGTTCAGATTGGCCCAGGCACAGATTTCGTCTAGGTCTTCCTGAATTTTAGAAAATGCAGCTAACATTTCGGATGGAGGAAAGGAGAAGTAAATTTGGAAGTAATCGGCGTAAAGATGGTGGGAACAATGGCGAATTGAATGGGGAAGATCATTGATGTAGGAATTAAACAGTAGAGGAGAAATGCTCGAACCTTAAGCTACTCCTGACTGTAGAGTGAGGAAAGAGGACAGGCCTTGGTTAGGAGCGGCAACTGCTTGGGTGCGGTGGGAAAGGAAAGATTGAAACCAAAGGAGGGCGCTGTAGCAAAAATTCAATGATTTCAATTTGGAAAAAATGATGTTATGGTCTAAGGAATTGAATGCGTTAGAGAAATCAAGGAGGATCAGGATGGTCAGTTCTTTTTTGCCCATCGCTGCTTGGATGTCAGTGATAATTTTAATGAAGGCGGATTGTGTTGAGAAGCTGGGACGGAAACCAGATTGGAAAGGATCGAGTAACTTGGAATCTTCTAGGATATTAGAAATTTGGGATTGCACCAATCTTTCTAGGGGCTTTTAGAGAGGTTGGAAAGTATAGATATAGGGCAGTAGTCCTTTGGGGATATAGGGTTTGGGTTATTGCTGGTGGGATGAATTACGGCCTTTTTCCAGGAAGTGGGAAATACGAGGTGTGATCAAAAAGTTCCAGGACTGAATTTTTATACATTTATTCATACAACATACAGGTTATTCAAAGTTGTCTCCTTCGAAGTACTCCCCTTGGGAAGCTACACACTTTTCCCACCAGTGTTTCCACTAATCAAAGGCCCCAGAAAACTCTTCTTTTGTAAAGGTGTTTAGCAGCTCCGTTGTTTTTTCTTTAATTTCGTCAACTGTTTGAAATCTTCGTCCTTTCAGGTGTCTCTTGAGCTTCGGGAAAAGAAAAAAGTCGGCTGGAGCCAGGTCAGGTGAGTAGGGGGGCTGAGGAATGACAGTCATCGCGTTTTTTACACAAAAGTTACGGATATCTAATGCAGAGTGAACAGGAGCATTGTCATGGTGAAGGACCCAATCACCACTTTGCCACAGCTCAGGTCTCTTTCTTCTCACAGCATTACGCAATTTTCTGAGGTTTTCAAGATAAACAAAACGATTAATTGTTTTACCTTGTGGAAGGAATTCATAGTAGACAACACCTTTACAGTCAAAGAAAACCGTAAGCATGACCTTCACATTTGATTTGACTTGGCGTGCTTTCTTGGGTCTTGGAGAACCTTTTGATGTCCATTGTGATGATTGGGCTTTTGTTTCCACATCGTAACCAAAAACCCATGTCTCGTCTCCCGTAATGACATGTTTCAAGAAGCTTTCGTCCTCATTTGCCTTTTGAAGAAGTTCCTTAGAAACATGAGTTCGGTGTTGTTTTTGGTCTTCAGTCAACAGTTTTGGCACAAACTTTGCTGCAACACGACGCATTTGAAGTTTTTCAGTTAAAATTTCCTGACATGACCCAAATGAAATGTTACACTCTTCTGCCATTTCACGGATTGTTAGTCGACGGTCTGATCGTACGAGAGCGTTCACTTTAGCAACATTGTCATCATTGATTGGCGTTGAAGGGCGTCCGGAAAGAGCATCGTCGTCTGTAGATGTTAGGCCATCTTTAAACCTCTTGAACCACTGATGGCAGCATGATCGGCTTAGACATTCTTCACCAAAAGCCTCTTGTAACATCAAAAAGGTTTCAGAAAACGTTTTGTTCAGTTTCACACAAAACTTCACACAAACACGTTGCTCTTCTTTTACATTCATTTTCATAAAATTGCCAAACTTTATAAAACTAACCTCAAACAAACTGTGCTAATGTTGCTTTCAGTGATGTTATGATTGATCTGCAAACACAGCTGTGTTCCTGTTGAGTCAGGCAATACAATGCTGCCAACCGCATCGCTGTGAGACATTGCATTCCCATAGTATATAAAAAGTCCTAGAACTTTTTGATCACACCTCACACCTCACAGAGTTTTGTGGAGCAAAATTATTTATGAAAAGGAGAACCGGTAGGAGTGGTGGGTGTCATGAAATGGTACAATAAAAAGGTGAAGGGAAAAAAAGAGGTTTTCAAGATAGATTTTGTCAAAGGAGTCAGATAGGAGATTGGTATTCAGGTCACCGGAGATGATTATATTGGAGTAGAGAGGAACATAATAGTAAAAGTTAGGTTCGAATGATTGGTCAAAAGGAACATGTGGGAGACGGTAAACCCCTACATACAGGAGAGAATGGGCATTAATGGAAATTTCAACAAATAAGGACTCAATGTTTGGGAGATTTGAAAGAGGTGAAAGAAAAAGGACACGAGACTTCAGGCAATCATGGACATATAGATAGCACTACCCCACCGCCTGTCCGGTTAACCCGGTCATGACGAATGACGGAGTAGTTAGGAGGAGAAACCGAGGAAGAAGGAATGTAGGGTTTAAGCCAGGTTTCAGAGACTGCAATGGTGTGGTAAAAAGTTTGGGTGAAAAATTCTAGGAACTCATTGTAATGGGCTGGTAGGGATTGTGAGTTTATGTGACGGGCGATTAGGATGTTAGTCATATTGGGAAGGAGTTCAGGAAACGTAGGACAGTAAGTAAAAGGATGACGTTGAAAATGAGATATAGTAGTAGACGCCAATTAGAAAAAATACATGTCGATGGTAAGAACAAAGTAAAATGATATGTACAAAGTATATATAGAAGTAGAAATATTTACAATAATGGAAAGTAAAAGTAGTAACAGGTAAATATGTAAGAATAGAAGAGAACGAACAGGTGATGAGTTGGTAAAGAAGTGACGAAGAAGAAAAAAATAAATTAATAAAATAAAAAATAAATATACATAAACAAGTGAAAATAGTAAAAAAAAAATGAGAGTTAGCTGATTATAAGTAATATCATAGTGACACTAATAAGTTAAAAACTGAAAACTAATCTGGTAAGGATAAATAATAGAAAAAAAAACAAAAAAACAAATACACTGGTTTCATTAGCATAGGTTGTAGACCAAGGAAGCGCAGATAGGAAAATAATTCCAGAAGGTCAGGCGAAAACATCCAGTCCTAAGGCGTTACACTTAACCTTCTTTAAGCTAATCCAGAACAAAATATCGGAATAAGTCAACTATATACTTTTCGACTGTAAAGATGTTTAGGGAAATAGATTTGAGAAATTCGTACTCAGCATTAATAATCAATTAAAAATTAGGTCGGAAATCAGTAGTTCTAGAACCATTTTTTTGAAAAATAGTCAAGACTTGATTCGTTCCCCTATCCAATCGTTTTCATTATCAGCCTGGATTTCTTTATTGATTTCTAAACATTGATTTAATCTGCTCGTTCAATAGAAGAAGTTTCCTTCCTCACATCTAAGTAAAATTTACGGAGAGGAATCAAAATAGCGAAATTTCTAGATAGACAGACAGATTAACCCGTCACAGCACAAATACATTACTCGTCTAACATATTCCCGTATTCATTTTTCTAGAATATTGTAGGAAAATCTCGTCAAACAATCAATGGTTGAATCATCCATACACTAACTGTTGTTTAGTTTGTCTCACCGACTCATTGGAAATGAGTCGATGCTAATGATCTCTGCATTAGCATTGATGAATGATTTACCACTCATATTAGATTTTTTTTTTTGAAGACTAGTTTTGAATGTTAAAAATTCACACAAGTTCTAAAAACATTCAAAACATCAGTGCTTAGCTACACAGATTATAAATATTGAGTTTTAAAAATGTAAGAGAAGAAATAAAACATGGTGATAACGGGGGGGGGGGGGGGATATATACATAGATATTTCAGGGGATATATTTCTGGCCGGGCACGGGCTAAGGTGACCACTTTTGTCAATCCTAATTACTAGAACACCAATTCTTTATTTTTGATCGTTTATTTTATTGATTTCATTAACGTTTTTTTAGTAAATGATGAAGTAGTCAAATACGAAGATCAGTTTCTAGTTGTTTAAAACTTGAATTTCAAAAGTAATATATTTTAATTTTCTTTTTTTATAGTCCCTTTATAAAAAAAGAACATACACAAAAATCAATGTTTTTTGGATCCCTTGATAATTTGAAGTTGTGAAATTCCTAGGTTGTTCACTGAAATTTTAAAATTTGAAGTCAAAATCTTCCATTCAATATGTTTTGAAGTTCCCCGCTTCTGTGATTGGTTTGAACATGCACAAATAGATTGTTTGTTTACTTACCTTGACTTAACCTGTTCCGCCAGATTCATGGTGGATACATCTACCCAAGACAACCTGAATTATTTATATTATTTATAATTTATACAGTATTTCAATTAATTGCTAAAGAAAATGTTTTTTATCAGATGATAAATAAAATTAAACAGCCTCCTTCAACAGCCTTAATCTGTGAAAATAAACAAGAATGGAAGACTACGCTCCGGTGGGCACGTCGTTAGGGTGAATGGACAAAGGATACACCGACGGAGACACTTAATGATGAGATGCTTGTAACTCGTCAAAGAGGTCATCTGAAACTGGTATTGAGTCGAAAGCGATACAAACCATTTTGGTTTCAGAAATTGAAGGAAACTACTGACTTCCTATTTAATAATAGCATCCCTCTTTGCGGCTTCGCCCGCTCTCATAAGTAAACAACTATCATAATTTTAACTAATAATTTAAGCTTTATTTATTTACCAATAAAAATCTTGTACTCTAGAAAGCATGCCAAAGGGAAAAAATAAATTTATAAGACTTAGGAATAAACTACATTTCGAGTTTTATCTCCCGATGTTAAGAGAATGATTTGATTGATATGGTTTCTCATTCTGGAATGCTCTACATATAACTGACCTCAGAGAAATAGTCAGTCAAAAGATCAACTACAAAGTTTTTCTAAGTCTAGCCTTTCGATTTGCTAATTGTAATAGCAAAATAAACTTTAATTGAAGATTTAAATTTAATTTTAATAATTTGATTTGATTTGAAATGGTGGATTAGTAGCAATTTTGGGGATTGCAGGATTAAATGCGAGTTCTTCAGTAACTGTTCCAGTGAGAAATATAGCCTCAATAATATTTCTAAAAGTAGCTTTAATTTTCAACTTGGCACCTTTGCACTGATTAATTCGTTGAAGAATTGGAAATCCATTTTTTAATTTTGAGGAGAAATTTGGTAACCCGGATGGACAAAGAATATTTATTATACTATTAGCGATATATCGGTCGATTTTTAAACTTCACTGGAATTAACATGTCACACTACATATTTATTGATTTTTGAATAACAATTTTAGTGACAATATGTAAATTTTACTATCAATTTCAAGTTTCAAACAACACGGTAACATTGTAACCTATCATGTAGAATGGCTATCGCCACCTATCGGCCAATTTTCAAACTGCACTGTTATCCACTTACTATCGTTTTTTTTTTTTTTTTTTTTTTAATAACGCTAACAATCCTTGAACTATGAAGATGATGTGGTTACAATTTAGTAAAGATTGGTTCAGTAGTTTTCGCGGTTAGTGATCACAAAAGAAAAATGGCTTGCCCTATCATATAATAGTATAGATATCAGAAAAGAAGGCAAAGTTCGCAAAAACGCACGTGTCTACCATTTTTTAATATGTTGTTAAAACGCATAAGGGTAGTTAAAATCTAAGTTTGTAGCCCTTAAACCTGGAGCGATTTTTGTACTGCTCGAAAAACAGCAAAATGTTAGTACTATTTTCGTTTTTTTTAGTCCTGTGTGGCTGTAGCACTCTCCCTCAGCCTCCATTGGATTTTACTAGAGACGCAGCTGATAGAACAGCGCTGGGAACTCTCTGTTCCCGGCTTCCCCTCCTTAAGGGAGGTGAGCTTGGCTTGGAATGTTCCCTGGAATGTTTGTAAATTTGTATATAGAGTAAGAATGTAGTCAGGATTGTTTCTTTTCTTCTTAATTTTAATTTTTAATTTTTTTTTATTTATTAGTTACAAAAATCATCAGCTATTTTATATTATCATTTATTTTGTTCTATTCTTATCTGTTGAATATTTTATTTTATTTCTTGTATATATATTTTTTATTTTATTTCTTGTATTTTTAAAGGCTGTTTATTTTAATTTTTTTGTCATTGTACATATTGTGTGAATGAGTCTCTGTCATCAATATTACTCATTGCCCTTGAGTGAGGCAGCTTGTAATTATTCTAATAAAAAGTTAAACTTAAAAAAAAAATTGTTTTCGTTTTTTAGCTTAAATCTCGTAAAGTATGTAAATTTGCTTGACATATCATAGTTAAAAAACAGCTAACTATGTGACAATTTAAGCCTCATCGGAGCTCTGTAGATTAATTGGTCGAGGAAATACAGCTCACCAAAATGGTGATTTTTCACAAAATTTGATATTGAGTCAAGTTCTCGGTCGCGTACTGACGAAAGTACTTTTTTACAAAAACACCATGCAGAAATCATTTAAGGGAAATTTAATTTGAGACCTAAAAAATGACCGCAGGTGTAATAGTTTTCTAATTAAGAGGAGTTTGGCCACAGCACGGGGTCAAAGAATGGCTAAGTTGCGGCAGGTCGCACTTCTCTGTGAAAACTCGTTTTTTTTGTTTTGTTTTTTTTGGAACATATCTCACTATAACTACGGAACAATTTGTCGGATTCATAATTCATTTTTTCATATGAAAGCTGGTTAAATTTATTATCAGACAGTA
Source organism: Euschistus heros (assembly GCA_003667255.2). Lineage (NCBI taxonomy): Eukaryota > Metazoa > Arthropoda > Insecta > Hemiptera > Pentatomidae > Euschistus > Euschistus heros. Next base: position 435,854 of record RCWM02000397.1, on the reverse strand, counting down.
TATATGAAATTTCGATGAATCACGCTGACAACCCCGCACAGTTGTGAATATTTTAGGGTTGGGCGATAGTCGATAGTTACTATCGATATATCGATAGGTCATGCCTATCGATGGTCACTATCGATATTATCGACTATCGATAGATCTATTTTATCCTCGTTCTGAAACTCTCGGAATTATGCTGATCTGTTTCTGTCAAGTGTCGAGTACTTCTGAAATGTAATTAGGAATTCCTTGAACTCAAGGGTTCTCTCAAAGATTAAGCCAAAGTAAAGCAGGAATGCTAGTTTCTTGACTCCTGAAATCAACTATTTCGTTATTTTTCTTTTCTGAAGATTTGATTTGTTCATTATTATTGTAACCATGTAAATTGTAAATACTTTTGTAAAATTCAAATAAATTAGTTTTTTTCTCTCATCTTTATGATATAATCTTATAATTTATGATCCTACAAATTTCAAATAGTAAGTAGATAATTGAATTTAATTAAAATAGTTTAAATTCTTTATTGAATAGCTTCGGAAAAAAAGGAAGCAGCTATCGAAAAACTATTGATAGCAATCGATAGTTCTCAACCGATAGTATCGGCCTATAGATAGTGCTAACTATCGACTATCGCCCAACCCTAGAATATTGCCTAAACATACACATTCAGCGTGCTGGTGTGGATATTTCAGAGGATTTAATAAAAAATTCATATATTTGTTTATATATTGTTAAAATAAAAAAAAGAAGAAAGTCGGTTCCTGCCGACTTACACAATTATCAAAACAGTCAATACAATGTTTTCTTCAAAACCGATTTTCCTATTTTACAATCTTTTTCTCTTTTTGAGAAAACTATTAGACCTACAGGCGTATTTTAGGTTTACAATTAAAGGTGATCAAATTCTGTTAAAATGGTTTCTCTAAGCTATGCTTGTTAAACCAGTAATATCGACTGTATGCGGCCAAAAACTGGACTTTAACAGAAAAACCTCAAATTTTGTGAAAACCACCATGCTTTGGAAAGCTATATCTTCGCAACAAATTAATGTACAGAGCTGCAGTTAAGCTTAAACGGTAACATTCGGTTTTCAATATTGTTTCAGGAACAAGAAAAATATATTTTGTGTAAAAATGTTTATGGTGCTATAAAAACTGAGAATAGTAGGTGATATATGAAAAAATAATTTTTAGAGAAAAAAACAAAACCGACTTTTAGATTAAAGCTACATACACAAACATAACTAAAAAATAATAAATAATATTTCCATTGCTTCAAAATAAAAACCATTTAATGAAAATCAATGAAATTATCGATACTTATATACCTATTCACAATTTATGACCAGTTATCTTTGGAGTCGGTGGCAGCCAAGAAGGGCAGTTTAATCCTGCCTTTACTTTCAAATGGCCGGAGACAGCGGTGTGGCGGTGATGAAACAGTGGTGGGATCTCTACGATTACAATTTATTTTCAAATTCTGTTTGTTTTGGTTGGCACCGACCACAAAAATAACTGATCATAAATTGTGAATAGGTATATAAGTATCGATAATTTCATTGTTTTTCATTTAATGGTTTTTGTTTTGAAGCAATTAAAATATTATTTTTTATTTTTTAGTTAAGTTTGTGTATGTAGCTTTGATCTTGAAGTCGGTTTTGTTTTTTTCTCTAAAAATTACTTTCATTTTTAACTTTTTAGTGGTGAGTGTATTTTTGTTTATATAGTCAATTTCCAAAATAGTTCGACCCTGAAATCCTGAAAAATAGTTCGAGTTACTGAACAAAGACTTATCGAGGTTATCATTCCACTTACCTTCATGTAATTAGGAAAACTGAACACAAAGGAGTTGAAATCAATACGTATATTTTTCATTAATCGGTATGTGTAAGTTGTATGTACATACATATAAAATCATTGATACAGAAAATTAAATACCTGTTACCAATTTGTCATATAACTTTTAACTGGATTGCGCTTTTTTCTGAGGATGCCTAAAAGTAGACTTACCTCCTTCCACCACCAGTGCCGATTTTTTCTTTATTCTTTAGGACGGTTGAAAGAGAACTACGCGGAATTCGGAATTCACTAGCAACAAACATCCAACTTCTTTCTCCTTTCTGCACTTTGCAAATCAATATTAACTTTTCGTTAATTGAAAGAATTTTCAATAGCCACTGTAAAACCACTCGAGTGAATAACTAATAATAAGTGACTGGTGTAACTATGAAATGAAAAGACAAAGAATGACAGAAAACAGGAAAACAAATTACACATGAAATTATTTTAATTTGAGTTCCAGTTATAGAGGCGAGGACTTCTAATAGTTCGTTTCATAGAGGAGATCGTAGAAGTTCTCTCTTTTGATCCCTATTTTCAGTTCTACTTATTTTCGACACAATTTTTTTCACGTTCTTTGTCTGAAATCGTCTCATTGAGGTGAAATTTAAATGTGATGTATATTTCGGATTTTGTTCGACTGATTTAAGAATTTAGTTAATCGAAGTACAACACATCGAGAGTTAACTGTATATGTAAATTATTTTTGTTAATAATTTAGATTAAAACCTACAATTCCCATCTTTCTTCACTATCATCTTCAGATAACTCCCTCTGGACAACCTCTAAAAAAATCCTAAAATATCAACCTACCTCCCATCCCCTCCGACGCGAAGATGGTTCATGGGCGGCTTCTGACGAGAACAGATCCGAAGAATTCGCCCAGCACCTATCCAGCATATTTCTTCCCCATCCTGTTTCTAATCCCACCCACACAAGAATAGTTCATGAATTTCTTGATTCACCGATACCCCTCTCTTTACCTCCTAAAGCAATAAACCCCTCTGAGGTCAGATTCCTTCTAAAAAAATTGAAATCCCGAAAATCCCCTGGATATGATCTCCTCAGTTCACAGATCCTCAGGCAACTTCCTCATAAAGCAATCATATTCCTCACCTACCTATACAATTGCATCCTCCGGACAACCCATTTCCCTTTGCCATGGAAGCACTCCATTATTATCCTTTTCCTGAAACCGGGCAAACCTCCTAACAACCCTTCATCATATAGACCAATTAGCCTTCTCCCAATCCTTTCAAAAATGTTTGAAAAGCTCCTTCTTAAAAGAATCCTACCCATCCTTGAATCGCAAAATATTCCTTCACACCAGTTTGGATTCCGCTCCACCCATTCCACTATTCAACAAGGCCTGAGAGTTGTTGGCCATATATCTTCAGCACTTGAAAGCAAGCAGTATTGCTCCGGCGCATTTCTGGACATAGCGCAAGCTTTTGACCGGGTATGGCATGACGGTTTGCTCTTCAAGCTCAAAGCCCAGCTACCGCAATCACTATTCCTAGTTCTTCGATCCTACCTCTCTAACCGTTCCTTTCGAGTTCGCTGCGGAATGGAATACTCTAACTGCTACCCAATAGGGGCAGGTGTTCCACAAGGTAGCGTTCTTGGTCCAGTCCTATATATCCTATATGCTGGAGATATCCCTACCACTCCTGATACTTTCCTTGCAACATTTGCTGATGACACTGCCATCCTTTCATCCCATTCAGATCCTTTAATAGCTTCCTACAATCTACAAAACCACTTATCCTTGATTGAAGACTGGTGCGATAATTGGCGGATCAAAGTTAATGAAACTAAATGCACCAACGTTACCTTTACCCTCCGCCGAAAATCCTGTCCTACTATCAATTTCAATGGTATCCCACTACCTAAAGCGGACACAGTTCGGTATCTTGGTTTCTACTTAGACAAAAGACTTACGTGGAACCCTCATACTCGACTCAAAAGACAAGAACTCAACAGACGCTTCAGCCAACTGTATAGACTATTAAATAGGACATCTCATCTTTCCGTTGAAAACAAACTTCTCGTATACAAAACCATTATTAAACCTATTTGGACTTACGGACTTGAACTGTGGGGCACAGCTAAAAAGTCGAATATCAAACGCATACAATCCTTCCAATCCAAAGTCCTCCGAACTATAGTGAATGCTCCTTACTATGTATCCAATAAAACCCTCCACAATGATCTCAACATACCATACGTCCTCGACCTCATACCTCTTAAATTTTTAAAATTCCACCGCAACCTTTCTTTCCATCCTAACCCTCTGGCTCAATCACTATCCAGTTTAACACATCCTGATAACCCCCCTCGCAGATTAAAACGGCAGTGGCCCCGAGATCTATTGTAAAATGTATATATGTTGGAGTGCTGGCACTGGCCAGCTTCTCTACTCATGCCCTGAGTGACAGTACACTGCGCTATCACTCAGCCTCCACTGGGTTTTCTTTAACACCAGTGACGCAGCTGAGGGAGTAGAGCTGGGATCACTCTGCGCCGGGCCTGTCCTTCCATGAGTGGAGAGGCAGGGTTGGTTGGGAGATCCCTAGGATGAGTGTGTCTTGTAAATAGGTATGAATGTAGTTTTAACTTTTAATTCAATTCGGCTTTATTTTTATTTTTTACTTTTATTCAATTTATTTTCATTTTATTTTATTATTATAATTTTATCTTATGTGTATATATCTATATTTTTTTTTTTTTTTTTTTTAAATTTTTTACTTGTACGTATATTTTGTTTTGTATATTGTTTATGTATACTAGCATAGCTCTTTTTTGTTCTTTTTAATTTTTTTTTTTTTTTTTTTCATTTTATATTGTTATTTATTTATTTATTTTTTTTATTTTATCTTATTTTTTTTTTTTTTATTATTTTTTTTTTTTTTTTATTTTTTTTTTTTTTATTATTTTTTTTTTTTTTTATTATTATTGTACATATTGTGTGAACGTAATCATGAAGACATCTATATTACTTATTGCCCACACTTGTGGCAGATTGTAATAATTCCTCAATAAATGATTGATTTAAAAAAAAAAAAAAAAAAAAAAAATAATTTAGATTTAGTTACCATGGAGATTTTAGATAATCATAATCATAAATATGTTTAAAATGCAAGGTTATATAACAGTGATTTTTATTAACTGTTTTTTTGATTTTTCTTAAAAAGTGCTACGTTGATTTCAAAATATTTTTTATGGGTCTACCTCTGAAGTATGCCCTACCGGTCTAAAAAAGAATCATCAAAATTGATTAAGAATTAACCATTAAGAATAAACCTATTGACAATTTATGACCAGTTATCTTTGGAGTCAGTGCCAGCCAAGAAGGGCAGCTTAATCCTGGCTTTACAATAAACTTTCGAATGGCCGGAGACTGCGGTGTGGCGGTGATGAAACAGTGGTGGGATCTCTACGATTACAATTTATTTTCAAATTTTGGTTGGCACTGACCCCAAAAATAACCGATTATAAATTGTGAATAGGTATATAAGTATCGATAATTTCTTTGATTTTCATTTAATGGTTTTTGTTTCGAAGCAATTAAAATATTATTTTTTATTTTTTAGTTCTAGTTTGTATATGTAGGTTTCATCTTGAAGTTGGATTTTTTTTGTTTCTCTAAAAATTATTTTTATTTTATACATAATTGATTAATCCTCTTTAAAGTATGTTCCATGGTTTTATTCTACTTTATCTCATCTTTGTACCAAATGTTATACTGGAACCACTATTTTTTGTGAGTCAAAGAACACGGCATCCAATTTTGCAATTATTTTGTGTAAAATAAAACTTTTATTGAGCAATTATAACAATCTGCCACAAATTTGGGCAATAAGTAATATAGATGGCTTTATAATTACATTCACACATTATTTACAATAAAAAAATAAATTAAAAAAATTACATTAGTTTGTATAATCATTTCATAATAATAACAATATTATATAATTATTAATAATAATATTAATATTAATTTACATTAGACTCTAGTGTGACCTTGAAGCGGCGGTGTAATATTAGAAATATTGAAATTAATTAATAATATTACTTTTTATTATTAAAGAGTAATAATAAAATAATAGTTACAAGAGTTAACGGACGGACGGTTACACTCTTGAAAAGGAGTTAATCCCCTTAGAAACATTTACCATGTAAAAAAGAGAAGATCAAAGAACTCTGCTATACATAAATAATATACAATGTACATACAAGTAAAATAAAATAAAATTAAATAATATTAATAGTAAAAGATAAACAAAATTAAATTAAAAGTTAAAAAATACAATCATACTTCATTTACAATACACACTCATCCTAGGAATCCCCAAACCAGATCTGTCCCAATTTATCGATTATGGAGGAACAAGCCAGGCACAGAAAGGTCCCAGCTCTTCCCTCTCAGCTTGTGTAGAAAAAACCATTGGCACCTAAGTGAGAGTGCTATATTAATTATTAAAACCTAATTTGTAACAAGCCACTAGAAAAGATCCTAGAATAATACAGATAGGTTAAAATGTAACTTAAACTGTTTCTTATTTATTTATTTCTCATTTATTGAAATTTACAACTGTACAATACATCAAGTAAATAAGTAGTTAATGATTACTATTACAAGTCAAATCTCGAAAAGAACTACTCATCAGTAGCACTTCAATATGTTCTACACTAGAAGGTCTTCAGACGCCTCGGAGGGTTGGGAGACTAGCGGATTTGAGTGGTAATGGAGTTTACTATGAAAGGATTTGGGCTAAATAAGCAACATATGGGACATTAAGATCTTTATGGATAAGTTTATTTGTTACAAAGTAAGGAGCATTAAGGATTTTGGATTATAAGGATTGGATACGGGAAAAATTAGAAGGTTTAGTTGAGCCCCAAAGCTCAACTCTATATCCAAAGCTCAACTCTATATGTCCAAATAGGTCTGATAACTGTCATGTAAATGAGTCTTTTGTAGAAAATCGGAAGGTTTGTACGTTTGTCTAGTAAATGTTGAAGAAGTCGAAAACGACGAGCAGTTTCCTGTCGTTTTAGTCTTGAAGGTGGATTCCAAGTCTTCCAAGGTGGATCTATTCAACAGGGATCAGTGGGATATTATTGACGGCTAAGGTTAAAAGTTATTTAATGGAATTTACTTGGATTGATCTTAATTCTCCAGTTTTAACAACGTTCTTGAAGGTTGATGAAATGAGATTGGAGTGTTAGTGAGGCAATGAAGGGATTATTATTTACTGATAACACGCATGTGTTATCGTGGTGAGGACGGTGACAAAGAGGTAAGAGAACTTGTTGAGTTAAGTGAAGCAGAGGTTACACAAGATTTGACCAAGTAGAAACATAAAGAGATCGATGGATTATATTAGTAAATAAAAGAAATTATATAATAAAAACTGAAGAAAATGAGAAAACTAATAATTCATTTAGTTCTGAATCTTTTTCTGCTGTAGATTATAAATATTATAAATACCCAAAATTAAAGGTTGCTTCTTATGACGGTGACATAATGCAATGGCTTTATTTTTTGTCACAATTTAAAAAGATCCATGAAAATCCTAATATAAATTCCATTATTTAGTTCAAGCAACGGTCGAAGGCTCACCTGCTAGGGCGTTATTCTTTAGTTTTCCACCTTGTGGAGAAGATTATAGTAACGCCATTGAACCGATGAAACAAAGATTTGGCAGGGATGACCTGCTGATTGAGATGTACGTCAAAGATTTGTTATCTTTAGTTTAGCAAACGGCTTCCTGTGAGATCAATTCTATAAATCCTCCTTACGACCGATTGCATACACAGTTGAGAGCTCTGTCTACCCTTGGTGAGACAAACGAAAAGTGCGTATGCATGCTACTTCCTTTGGTTAAAACCTCACTTCCAGAAGATATCTTGAGAGAGTGGGAAAGAAAGATATTAGAAAGAAAATGCCTTCTGTGAAGGCAGGCGACGTAGCAGTGAAATTGTTTCAAGGCACAAGCACTTTGTCTGAATTACAAGAGATTGTTAAAGCAAAGAATCATTGTGTCAAATGCCCCAGAAAAGGACATTCAGTCACATAATGCAAAGCTGTGCTAAAATGCTTCATTTATGTAAACATTTGCCACTATTACGTCCAAATTGTAACAAAACTGTACAGAACTCTTCAAATAATGAAGGCGTAGAACGAAGTGATCACATTGAACAAAATTTAGCTAACAATCACTTTACTACTGTTTTAATGCAAACCCTTCATGTAACATTGAAAGGTAATGTTGAAAAAAATGTTAGAGTCCTAATAGATACCGGGTCACAACGGTTTTCTATTACAAAAAATATGGCTTGTGAATTAGGGTACTCAGAAATTCGACAAGAAACTCTTGTGCATGCATTATTTGGTGGCGTTAGTTCTGAAAATAAAAACCACTCTTGCTATAAACTTAGAGTTTGGAGGACTGATAAAAAATATGGTGGTAATTTTGAAGTTATACATTCAGAAGTGATTTTGCAATTCAAGAATTAAAAGGATAGGGAATCATATTATCTGTTGTGTCTGAAGGGCCAATAGATCAGTTAATCAGAGCCGATGTAGCAGGCAAAATTATGACTGGACGAAAAGTAGAATTACAATATACGGTTTAGTTGCTATTGAGACAAAACTAAGCTGGACTACCATTGGTAAAACTTCAGAATATGCCTACGGATTAATAATTCATAGCGTTTCCAATGTAACTATTAATGTATTTTCACTGGTGATTGAGTCACTCAAACATGGACGTTAGACACTATTGGTATAGGTCAGAGATGGGCAAACGTTTTAAGGGGAGGGCCGGATGAAATAGAAAAACATCTAGGCGGACCGAAAAAATTGGACAAAACAAACTTTTACAACTAATAAACTTTATTTTTGACTTTATCTCTTTACACTCAACTTATATGGTACAACGGTAGAAGATCCGGAACGCAACGAGAAGAAAACAATAATTCTATTCTAGCTTTGCAGAAAATAAATTTTTTCTAATGTATAACTGTGTGTGACTATGTCGCGGACCGGATTGACTGGCCCGAAGGGCCGCACTTGGCCCGCGGGCCGTAGTTTGCCCATCACTGGTATAGGTGGTACAGAGCAAACAAAAACTAAATAAGAGATGTATGATATAACTGTGTTTTATTGGATTGGCTCTTCCACAACATTATCGTGGATCAAGAGAGAAAAACCTGTATTCGTATTCAATCGAAATAAGAAAATTAACTGCAATGGAAACGTGGCATCGTGTACCTGGATCATACGCTTCTCAATCAACTTCGTGAAAAGTTTCGTATAATTAATGGAAGACAAGCTGTTCCAAAAGTTGTAATTAAATGTAAACATTGTCTTCAATTCTTAGCAAGGAAGAGCTTCATAAGAGATTTGAGCAGAATTCCTCGCGTGCTGTGCTAGGGATCCTAGAAACACAAGAGAACCTATCGTTGGAGAAGAAGAAGAAATACTGTGATACACTTACTCGTTGTGGGAGGAAAGTGCGTTTAACCGTTCGTTTCCAGTGAAAAAAAATTACTACTAATAATTAGATACTAATATTATCGCTAATATGTGATAGAATTGTTATCACAATACGATAAAGTTTATTAGTTTTTCAAAATTGTGGCATTATTTTTCAATTTTTTGAACTTTAATGGTTGTTTTATTTGGATAAAGGTTTTGAAAAATATCCTCTTTCTCTAGGTGGGAGTATGTTGTGTATTTTTGATGTAAAATCGATTATTTTGTAAATCGATGACAGGTTACATGTGAGCCTCTCTGTTTTTAACAATGCTGTATTTTTGATCATGTTTTGTATTTACAAGTAAAAAATTGACAGGTTTCTAAAAAAGCCTTTGCTAATCTTCATTGATCTGTTATACAGTTTTTAATTTATTTGGTTCATTCCTTTACACCGTATATTTGACAAAACACCATTATTGGTTATAAAAAAAACATAAATATTAAATGTGAAATGAAATACCCAGGTCCATATACTCGATTCAGCGTAACCGATACTCACGGTCGTGAAATGCTCTGAAAGTATTTTCACAAAAAAAAAAAAAAAATAAAATAAATTAACATTTAGTTTTTCCTTAGTAAATAAAATATCAATTTGTTCTTGAATCGTAAACTGATATGGGAGGTCATTATTTATATCCAAGAAAAGGTGTTGGTTGATAGAGTGGGGCATTATGAATTATTAAGAAATTTGGCTGACATCTTTGGAATGCACTGGAGAATGCGGTATGCGTTATCGTCCTTATTTCATTTTATATAGAACACCCAAATAAAACTTTAAACTTTCAAATTAGCACATTCAGATAAAAAAAGAAGTTCTTTTCAATTAATTTTAAAAAAATTTAAATAAAAGTTAATAATAATATTTAAAAAAATTTATTGGAGTTCTAACTCGAATAGAGTAGAAATAAAATATACTATCTGAAATTGATTCTTCAGCGGTTTCATAAATAGATGCAGTCTAAATAAAAATAATGGCAGATAATAAAATACAAAATAAATAGAATCTGCGACGTCGGTAAGAAAATAAATTCATGAATAAATAATAAATAAAATACAGAATAAAGGAAGAGATCGTTTTTTATTTTCCAGTTGCAAATATTACGAGACTGCTTTCTTTTTACTTTAGAGATCCTAGACAATAGAAGAAATTAATGCCTTATGTTTTTCGAAAATCGGAGTGTTGAACCATAATTTAATTTATGGAATATATATTATATATACAGGGAAAAACTAAGACAAAAAGACCTTTAGAGATTTGCTCGTTTTTTCTTGGTTTTAGAGAAAATCGCAAAAAAAGAAACAAAACAAGTTTTCATTTTTATACTTATTTATTTACATTTATATTTATGTTATGTTCTTTTTAATGTAAATATTGCTCAAAATGTTGTCCTCTCTTGCACCAATGCAAGCATTACATCTAGCACTCACTTGATAAATTGCAGCTAAACATTGTTCTGATGATATTTGGTGCACTGCATCTATGATTCGGTCTCTTAATTGCTCTCTTGAGTTGATTGACAACGAATAAACTTTCTGCTTCAAGGTTCCCCATACGAAGAAATCCATGGATGTCATATCAGGTGATCTGGGTGGCCAAGGTACTACTCCTCCACGTCCAATCCATCGTTGTGGATAATTTATATCCTGCAGAGCTCGAGCAATTCTGCTATAATGAGCTGGACATCCATCGAGTTGGAACCACATTTCTATCCGCTGCTGTAAGGGAATGTCATCTAAATAATTAGAAAAGTCGTTCTCCAAGAAATGTGTAAATTCATGCTGAAACCTATTCTCTCTAATAGCTCTGGGATTTTCAAGAGCCCATACATGATAATTTCTTTGATTAACAATTCCTCCTCTTGTAAAGGTAGCTTCATCGATCCATATATTTTTTAATGGAAATAAATTATCATCGCGAATTTTGTCAAGAAACCAGTTACTAAAATTCAATCTCTTGACATAATCTCTTCTATTTGGAAATCGGCGCACATACTCCCGCACCTTTTCTAAAGCATTACCGTTACAGAAACCATACACAAAAATCATATCAGCGTATTCAACATTAGAATATGTATGCGGCATTGTGGCTGATGCTATTCACACAAAAATATCTGAGTAACTGACAGAAGACCGATTTATGAATTATAATCCTAGAAGGAAGCTAAAATGTAAACAAATAACAGAATGTAAAGGATAACATTAAGTGTTTACATATCTCACTGCCTAGCCTGACGAACTTTGAAAGGTAATAATCGCTACCTGTAACATTTTTGTTTTCTTTCTTTTTTTTTTTTGCAATTTTCTCTAAAACTAAGCAAAAACGAGCAAATCTCTAAAGGACTTTTTGTCTTAGTTTTTCGGTCCGCTTTAAGTTCCTGAAGTTTTGCCATTTAAATTCGGGACACCTTGTATAAACGAACATGGACAAACCAAATCATATCTAAAAAGGTTTAATTTAATAAATAGTAAAACATGTACTTATGACAGACGAACATATACTTTTAAACATATAATTAACGACTGCTCATATGACAGACAAAGATCCATACTAATTATGACTTAAAGTTAAAAATTGGCCTGTGACAGAATATGACTTTTACAACAAATATAGAGCTGACTTTACAGAATTCATTTGTAGCTTCGACTCATTAGTATAATAGGCAATATGTCGGAACGTTGTTAGTTCTAGTGACTATAGTCACAGAAAAGATGAGAGAAATGGCAGAGGTAGTGGAAGTAGAGAAGGATGACGTTTCTATTGACCATCCTTAAGGTTCAACCAGCAAAGGAGACGGGGAAGAAAGGAAGAACTTTCCCGAGACATAACCTTCCTAGAATGCGCCAGAGATATGATGGACGCCAGCTCTAGGGAAGAAGAAGTTAGAAAGGAAGAGGGAGCAGAAGCTAAAAGTTTGTCCTCACACGGGGTGCTTCGAATGTGGTACAGAGGGGCACATCGCCAGACAGTGCTGCTAAGTGAGCATGAGTAGACACCCATCGGAATCGTTATCTAAATCTTCTGAAACCTCGTAGAGGGAATAAGAAGAAGGCGAACCGGGGGAAGGAGTACATACAGCAAGAAGGAGTGACAGGAGGAGCAGGGGCGACCAACGGTGGTGGAGCGGAGAGCACGATGAATGAGGAGAAGTTCAGAGGAGGGGCAACCGTGGAATAATAAGTAGTGTTGAGAGTGGTTGTGGAGGAAAGCCCATCATCAGAATTGCTAAAAGGGTGCGTTGCCAGCTAAAGAAAGAGAGAGGAAAAATTGAAAGTACACATGGTAGAAACCATGCCCCGAGACAGCGAGGGGATGATTTGGTGTGGTACCAATGACTGATTCGGATAGGAGAAAAACGGTATAGGAGTGAGAAAGCGCAGAAGGTGCACATAACCATGGTAGGGGTAATTAACCCAGACGGAAGATTGGAGACAAGCACTGAAGAGGGAATTATCGGACGGGTTTTTCAAGGAAGGGGAGCTATTAATCGTGACTGGGGAAACGGTAAAATATATCCCTTTAAAGCAGGAACGGGTAGCGTACGTGAAGGAAAGCAGGTATCCCCAGGCGTTGAGATAACACATCCGGGAGGAACTTGATAGCTTGAAAAACAAGGTATAATTGTCAACAGTACCTCATCGTATAATAGTCCCCTGTGGGTGGTGAAGAGGAAGAGCGAGGAGGGTTCGGGTCGAGACAAATACCGAGTAGTAATCGACTTATGCAAACAAAATGAAAATACGGAGTACGAAATATATCCTCATCCCGTGGACTGGTTAGGAGGAGCTACCATCTTTTGTACCCTGGATCTAAAGGCAGGATACCATCAGATACGCATGCACCCCAAGGACCAACATAAAACGGCTTTCACCTTTGAATGGGGACATTTCGAATTTAGAAGAATGCCGTTTGGGCTGAAAAACGCGCCGGTAACTTTCCGACGACTATGGACGAAGCGGTCTTTCAGGTTTATATGGATGACTTGTTAGTAAGACCGAGAGGCAACACATATACGACTTGAGGACAGTGTTCAACAAACTGAGACAGTTCGGACTAAAATTATCACTCCTATTAAGCTGCCCCCCCCCCCCACCATCGCCAAACGAATTAAAACCTATTGCATAATTTTGTGCTATTTATGTGCTAATTTGTTGCCGTAGTACGGATTTTGTTGCTCGCACCGCTTGGCAGGTATTAACGATCAAAGGTGGGGGGGCTAGCTTAATATTAAGCTAGCCCCCCACTATAAGAAAGGAAAGGAATTTCAAAAAACTGCTTATGTCGGAATTTGTTGCTATTTTGTTGCTCTAAGATGGCATAAAAACATTTTAAAAAATCAATAATTTAAAAAAAAAAAAATTATGTCACATACGAGTGTTTACCGCTTACTTGTAAATGTTGAAATTTCTTCAAAATAATTTCACGCTATCTTAAAGCAACAACAATGTAACAAAATCTAGTACACATATATAATGAATTTAAACAGTATAAATTAAATTCTTAAACATAAAAAAATAACTATATTCTATTATTAAGAAGAACCAGTTCCACTGCGTGACTTAACATGACCGCGAAGACATAGTGTCCATTTTCGTTTCCTAAAAACGAGCAAAAATTCAGTTTCATATATATTTCGATTGCAGAAGGTATAAACAGTAATGTAATGTCAAAAAGATGTGAGCAACTAATTTTTTTAGAAAACAATTATGGTCTAATTGAGCGGAATACTTATCAAAGACGAAAAAGTGTCGATTTTAGTTCCTTAAAAACGAGCAACAAATTAAGTTATATATTTCAATAGCAGAACGTATCAGCAATAGTACAATGCCAAAAAGATAAGAGCAACTAATTTTTTTAGAAAATTATTATGGGCTAATTGAGCGGAATACTTATTAAAGACGAAAAAGTGTCGATTTTAGTTCCTTAAAAACGAGCAACAAATTCAGTTACTTATATATTTCAATAGCTGAAGGTATAAACAATGGTTCAATGCCAAAAATATGTGAGCAACTAATTTGTATAGAATACTATTATGGTCTAATTTAGCGGAATACTTATCACATACGATTAATTGTCTATTTTAGTTCCTTAAAAAAAAGCAACAAATTAAGTTACTAATATATTTCAATAGCAGAACGTATCAACAATAGTACAATGCCAAGAAGATGTGAGCAACTAATTTTTTTAGAAAATTATTATGGGCTAATTGAGGTGAATACTTATCAAAGACGAAAAATTGTCGATTTTAGTTCCTTAAAAACGAGCAACTAATTAAGTTACTTATATATTTCAATAGCAGAAGGTATCAACAATAGTACAATGCCAAAAAGATGTGAGCAACTAATGTTTTTAGAAAACTATTATGTTCTAATTGAGTGGAATAGTTATCAAATACGACAAAGTTTCGATTTTCGTTCCTTAAAAACGAGCAACAAATTCAGTTACTTATATATTTCAATAGCAGAAGGTATAAGCAATAGTTCAATGCACAACAAGATGTGAGCAACTAAGTTTTTTAGAAAATTATTATGGGCTAATTGAGCGGAATACTTATCAGAGACGAAAAAGTGTCGATTTTAGTTCCTTAAAAACGAGCAACAAATTCTGCTACTTATATATTTCAATAGCAGAAGGTATCAACAATAGTACAATGCCAAAAAGATGTGAGCAACTAATTTTTTTATAAAACTATTATGGACTAATTGAGCGAAATACTTATCAAATAAAAAAAAGTGTCAATTTTCGCTTCTTAAAAACTAGTAGCAAATTCAGTTACTTATATATTTCGATGGCAGAAGGTATAAACAATAGTGTAATGTCAAAAAGATGTGAGCAACTAATTTTTTTAGAAAATTATTATGGGCTAATTGAGCGGAATACTTATCAATGACGAAAAAGTGTCGATTTTAGTTCCTTATAAACGAGCAACAAATTCAGTTACAGATATATTTCAATAGCAGAAGGTATAGACAATAGTTCAATGCCAAAAAGATGTGAGCAACTAATTTTTTTAGAAAACTATTATGGTCTAATTGAGCGGAATACTTATCGAATACGACAAAGTATCGATTTTCGTTCCTTAAAAACGAGCAACAAATTAAGTTACTTATATATTTCAATAGCAGAAGGTATAAACAATAGTTCAATGCCAAAAATATGTGAGCAACTAATTTTTTAAGAAAACTATTATGGTCTAATTGAGCGGAATACTTATCAGAGACGAAAAAGTGAGGGTTAGAAGAAGAAATAAGGGTTAAACATTTTTGTTATACTGCCTTTGAGTTTAACTATATCTTTTGAATATATATTATAAACATCTCAAAAGAAGTTGTGGATGACCATTCCAGTTCTTATTACTAATGTTAATAGCTAAATTTAATATAATATATTTCTTTTAATATCTCAATTGAAACTTCTTTTTTTTTTTTTGTTAAAAATTATTTTTTAATTTTTAAATTGAAATGTTTATTTTCACAAATGAATAGTTTATTATTAAATGGGTATTGCTATAAATAAAATATTAGTAGTTAAAGTTAATATGTTTATAATCATGAAGGGTAATTTACTTTCAAACCTGGAAATTGAATTAAGATAAAAAATATCTGACTACTGGAAATTGTTCACTAACCTTAGCTCTAAATGTGTTAAAAAGATTTCTTCGAAAGATCATCGGGTTTTGGCAGGGGAGGGGGAAATTGTTGAAAATTGTACGTTTTTAGCAGTTAGATACAGTAACTCGGGAAGCGATACTTTTAGCACATATTGTCTTCCATATATTATTAAAGCTAAGAAAATTCGTAATAAATTTGGTTATATTAATTTTTTTTTTAATTCGATCAATATTTTTAGAACTGTGAAGGACAAAATTTGGCTGTCACAGTTTTCCGAGTAAACACGTTTGTTATTATTGTTCTGGCTATAACTCCAAAACTATTAGTTTGATCCCGATTTTTTTTTTCCCATCTCAAAGCTGGTTAAATTTACTATCAGATCCGATATATCTAATTTTAATTAAATTTCGTGAAATATCCATTCCACTACACTAAATATTTTTGGAGTTAATACGAGAAATGTGCCGAAAAAATAATAATATCACAATAGTATGGGGTTCTTAACGTGCTGGCATGGATGTTTCAAGGGACTTATTAAAAACTTAATACATAGAGTCTTATTTACTTACTACTTACTTATTTACTTACTGATTTATTTACTAGACAGTAAATTTAACCAGCTTTCAGATAAAAAAAAAAAAAATTTAGATCGAGTAAATAGTTTTGGAGTTTTAACCAAAAGAGTACCGACAATCGTAAAGACAAAGGTAGGTTAATTTTTAGATTTACAATGGGGTTTCCCTTATGACTCATTGGGTTTTTCCGTTCCTATGGGAAACAAATTTAAAATGGGGCTATTGGATATGTTAATCTGATTATTTAAACAAAAATCTGGATCGGTTTTAAACGATTTTATTATTTATAGTGATTCAAAAGTATTTAATTTTAGGCTATTTTCTACTTGATGTAATATTTTTACTCCCGAGTCTTTATTAAATTTGTGGTTATTTTCATTTAGATGGCTATCGAAATTGGAATTTTGGGTCTTATTAGTGTATGCTCTTATATGTTCTTATTTACTCTTTGATTTACCGATCGTTCGGTTTTTCCCGTGTATTTTGCTTCACAGTCATTGCATTTTAATTCGTATACACCGCTTTTTTGGAAAGGGTCTATTTTGTCTTTTGGTGAAGGGAAGTATGATGACAACAACAGAAACAATAGAAATTTTAGAAGAACTAATCTTCCGGTCTTATCTTCAACCACTAGAAAAATTAGACTTTTAAAATTTAAGTCAGTTTGCATAAAACATAATTATTTTCAATTTAACAATACATTCTATAAACAGGAAGAAGGATTACCAATGGGGTCCCCTCTTTCACCCCTTCTGGCAGATCTTTTTATGAATAAATTAGAACGGAAAATCCTTCATTCAAAACTAGCTCAACACATCATGAACTTTAAATTTTTTAGACATAGAAACCTCCATAAACAATAAATAACACGAATTTAATATATACGGGAAACCCACACATACAGATGTAGTTATAGACAACAATGCCAGGAGACCACTAACACACAAACTCGCAGCATTTAATAGCATAATATACCGCCTTTTAAATATACCGCTAAATGAACGAAATTATAACAAATAAATTAAAAAAAAAAAAAAAAAACTATGAATAATATATACAAAAAACCCCAGAGGAAAAAGCTACCCCAACAAAATATATTTTTATACCATACTACGGCTCAATATCCGCTAAAGTCGGGAAAGAATTGAAAAAAATTAAGTTTAGACCCTGCATTTATAATAAATAAACCACTTTCATCATACTTCCCTTCACCGGAAGACAAAATAGACCCTTTCCAAAAAATTTAATGACTGTGAAGCAAAATACACGGGAAAAACCAGACGATCGGTAAATCAAAGAGTAAATAAGAACATATAAGAGCATACACTAATAAGACCCAAAATATCAATTTCGCTTTCCATCTAAATGAAAGTAACCACAAATTTAATAAAGACTTGGGAGTAAAAATATTACATCAAGTAGAAAATAGCCCAAAATTAAATACTTTTGAATCACTAGAAATAATAAAATCGTTTAAAACCGATCCAGATTTTTGTTTAAATGATATGATTTAAATGACATATCCAATAGCCCCATTTTAAATTTGTTTCCCATAGGAACGGAAAAACCCAATGAGTCATAAGGGAAACCCCGTTGTAAATCTAAAACTTAACCTACCTGCCCCCTTTTAGTTACCTCGAAGGTGAGTACCTATGCTTGATTTCTTATCTTTTTAAAAAAAAAAACATAAATAAGCTCAAATAGACCATAATAGTTTTCAAAAAAAAAAAATTAGTTGCTCACATCGTTTCTGCATTGGGTTATTGTTAATATCTTCGGCTATCGAAATATATAAGTAACTGAATTTGTTGCTCGTTTTTAAGGAACGAAAATCGACACTTTATCGTATTTGATAAGTATTCCGCTCAATTAGCCCATAATAGTTTTCTAAACAAAGTAGTTGCTCACATCTTTTTGTCATTGAAATATTGTTTATACCTTCTGCTTTCGAAATATATAAGTAACTGAATTAGTTGCTTGTTTTTAAGGAACGAAAATCGACACTTTTTTGTTTTTGATAAGTATTCCGCTCAATTAGACCATAATTGTTTTCTAAAAAAATTAGTTGCTCACATCTTTTTGACATTACACTATTGTTTATACCTTCTGCAATCGAAATATATATGAAACTGAATTTTTGCTCGTTTTTAGGAAACGAAAATGGACACTATGTCTTCGCGGTCATGTTAAGTCACGCAGTGGAACTGGTTCTTCTTAATAATAGAATATAGTTATTTTTTTATGTTTAAGAATTTAATTTATACTGTTTAAATTCATATTATATGTGTACTAGATTTTGTTACATTGTTGTTGCTTTAAGATAGCGTGAAATTATTTTGAAGAAATTTCATCATTTACGGGTAAGCGGTAAACACTCGTATGTGACATAATTTTTTTTTTTTTTAAATTATTGATTTTTTAAAATGTTTTTATGCCATCTTAGAGCAACAAAATAGCAACAAATTCCGACATAAGCAGTTTTTTGAAATTCCTTTTCTTTCTTATAGTGGGGGGGGCTAGCTTAATATTAAGCTAGCCCCCCCACCTTTGATCGTTAATACCTGCCATGCGGTGCGAGCAACAAAATCCGTACTACGGCAACAAATTAGCACATAAATAGCACAAAATTATGCAATAGGTTTTAATTCGTTTGGCGATGGTGAGGGGGGGGGCCAGCTTAATAGGGGTAAATTATCGGGAGAAAAATCAGTTTTTGGGAAAAGATCACATGAACTTAATTAGGATTGATGAAATTATTGCCACTTCTTTTGAGATTGTTTTATTATAAAATTAGTTTCGAATGCTAAACATTCATCTTCAGTAGCTGTTTAGCATTACCCAATTCCAATTCCAATAGTATTATTGGTATAAATAATCCCAATAGAAGTGGGAATTAATTCATCAATCCTAATTGTATTGATCCTTTTATACCATCATGGTGTACCTCATGTGATCAAATTAACTTTGTGGGACACCAGATTTCTAAGGAGGGTGGTCGACCGGAAGGTAAAAAAGTGGAAGCAATACGATGTAAAGGGAAATCATAGCTTACTAGAGACGCTGAGTTATTATTGAAGATTTGTCCCAGATATCTTGGCATATCTCTCCCTTCTCAAGAAAGGGCGGAAAATCGTTATCACTCCGGAGATCTAGGCGAACAGTCAATATTGCATGAACCAACTACAGAAGACACCAGTGCTAGCATTCTCCGACTTTGATAAACACTTCACGATCACCACCGTACGATTCGGGAGCAGTCATATCACAGGAAGGGGAACAGAGGAATAACCGGTGGCATACCTTTGTCGACGTCTTACTGACATGATACAGCGCATTAGAGCGAGAATGATTGGGTATCGTGTAGGCAGTTGAGCATTCCCGACCATGGATATTCGGGCGCAACTTTAGGATACATACGTATGGACCACCGCACAGTGGGGCCGTTCGTGAATCTAGCGGGACATAAGTCTGAAAGCGATCGTATGGATATTGTAATATTTTTTTCTGAACCAGAACAACTTGAAATGATTAAAACAAGGTTATTGAAAGATTTATAAAACATTTAAAATTTTATTTGTGACCTATTGTTTTATTAAAAAAAAAAAATCACAAAACCATTTTTTGATATATCGATGATTATATGAATTGGATTTAAAAGAAAATTAATATACCTACTAATTGATAATTATTAATTATTAATTATTAATGCCAATCTTATAACAACTAACAATTCTTCTGAACTTTTGTAAGGTTATATACATTTGTGTTATCAAACTATAACAATCAACACTTTAATAGTTGATTTCTATCTCAAACGAGCAGAACTCAAACACGTTATATTGTTTTAAACTGAAAATAAAATTATTGTATATAATAAAAAATCACGGAGATCGAGATTATCACTATCTTGTCCACACTAAGTAAGGGTATCGTACTCGTATCTGCTTCTGGTATTACAAGCAAATTGAATAAAATATTACCGTAAGTCGTATTTTTCTCAGTTAGTGGTCTGTATGAGCTAATTAAAGGATCAACGAAATCAACAAATTATTCATAATGACATTGTTGGTTACTGTGCGAGACATATTCCGAGAAAAATGTTCCTTGTATCTTTTTATTTCTTTGTGTTGGACAATTGGACATCCCTTGTGAGTTGCCCAATTGCAAAATTTTGAATTATATGATTGGAAAGATATATTGTTTCTTCCCGGGAATTATTAAATCTAAATCCTCCAGCCCGTTAAGCTTTAGCCGATTCCAAACGCGTAACTGAGAGTACTCCGCCTTAAACATAATTTTTGGTGCAACTGATAAACGGGCAAAAACGGCCAGTAAAATGCAATATATTCACTAAAATCAAATGTCCTCAGACACACAGAGCCATAATTTAAGATCTACGTTTACCTACGTAAAAAGTTCTAGATTAAACCATGAATATGTTTTTTACTTTTGAACTTTTTAATTGGTGTATCGTTTGTGTACCTAAACTGCCGTAAAATTAATAATAAAATGTACTAATACTTACTATTTTGAATGCAATTCATCGTGAAATTTAAAAAAATAAGAAAACTTGTTACGATGTTCACTATTGAGTGCTTGAAAGAATACAAACTTGATTCTTAAATCGTACAGAATTAAAGTAGTATTGGTTCGTTATTTATTGAATTGCTTTATTGACTTTCCCTCAGCCTGATTTACTTCGTTGCATGTCTTCCAACATTCAGCCTATTCTTGATATGGGAAATCGTGCATAGCGACCATTTGGCTGGAACAGGGGGTAAGAGAGGATCAGATGGTGAGGACTTTGAATGACGCATCAAGACAGGGAAAGTCTCATACTAGTACGCGGTGAACGCGAAAGTATAGGAGAAGATACGGCGGCTATGGCGATCGGAGAATATTGGGATGGGCAGAACGTTCTTATACGATGTCAGTTGATGGTGGAAACTGTGACGGAGGTGGATAAACAGCGGGAGGTTACACTCGCCTACCACCTTGAAAAAACGAACCACCGGGTTATGAACGAGACACTGCAGACTTTGAAACGTAAGTCTTTTTGGGTTTAGATATGGAAGATGGTGAAAGAGTTATTGGGGGGGAGGGTGTCAGGCTTACCACACTACCAAATATGACCGGTATCCCCCTACTGGTAGGCAGGAAGAGACAAAGACAACCAGAGAGCCGTTGAGCTCGGCTCTATGAACTTGGTTTCAGTACTTCGAAATACTCTTCGGTTTCCAAGATAGGTGAAGAGACGAACGCAATACGGTGGTAGACAAGGACCTGGCGGCAAGATTAGTGGCAAACCGAATTTCACTAGTTGGTAGGTGGAAGAAGGTCCGGAAGAAAATTACAACCGAAAAGAGAAGGAGAGAGGAAC
Organism: Euschistus heros; assembly: GCA_003667255.2. Classification (NCBI taxonomy): domain Eukaryota; kingdom Metazoa; phylum Arthropoda; class Insecta; order Hemiptera; family Pentatomidae; genus Euschistus; species Euschistus heros. Next base: position 413,921 of record RCWM02000397.1, on the reverse strand, counting down.
GGGAAAACCTGATAATTGAAAAATCTGAACCATCGTATATAGGAAGGTGGGTCAAACAGAAATAAGGAGGTAAGGCGCTACGACGGGCCCTTCAAGGTGATCGTAATTCGAGAGCATAATGTGGTAACAGTCCAAAGCGTCTATGATCCTAAGAAAAGGAGAACGGTTCACGTAGAACAGTTAAAAATTCTAGTGTGGGAATCAAGAGAAGCCTAGATAAGCGGGTCTATCCTCTTCCCTAGTGTTTAGATTTTTCTTTTGTTTTGTTTAGTAATATAAGGAAAAATGAAATGTATGATCTGTAAAAGTAAATATATAGATATTTTGTATTATTTTTTTTTTTTATCATAGGTATATAGATGACATAGCAATAGTGATTTCGAGTCTATTGTTTAAGGGTTGTTATGTTCTTTTAGTTTTCATTTTTGAGTTTTGTATATAGTAATAAGTGATATATTTTATTTTATTTTTAGAAATACTAGATAGACATATGCCGTTCCAAAGGTTATTTCGAGAAAACCGTGGTTTTTATAGGAAAACCTCAATTTTCTCTGCTTTCATACATTTTTTTTCAATTTTCACAAGTATCTTTTTAAACCGCAATAATATATCAAAAAATAAAAATTTTAAAAACGTTTTGTTAGCGATAAACTTTTGAGCATCACTACTCTTCCAAAATAAGAGTGAAAGCTGCCAAATCTCACAAAGGTTTTTAAATTTAATTACCTTTCTAACGGTGTACTCAGAACTGCAATTATCTCTCAATTTCGTACTGCAATTGGAATGGAAAGGAAAAAAAAAAAAAACTGATGTCATGATTATTTTGTATGATCTTAAATAAAAAAAAAAATTTAATTTATTTTTTATTTAAATTACAAAGGAACCTACTAGGTGAGAGTTAAAACCTAAAAGAACGTTAGGAACATCTGACATGAAGTATGTTCTTGTTTACTTCTTATGGATTATATCCGCATTACGGTTTGTTTACGTTATCTCCCTAATTCTTCGTCTGCCTACTTCGCGTTGGCAAATCTTCAGACTATAGTTTAATAAAAGCTTAATAGTTGTTTAATAGTTTAATAAAATTCGTTTCTAGTTCAAGAAGTACAATGCCAAATTTGTATACAGCAGAAGAGTACGTTGATATGATTTTCGCGTATGGAGCTGCAAGAGGCAATGGTCTTCGAGCACAAGAAGAATATCGCAATATGTTCCCCAATCGGCAAAGATATTCAGACCGAAGGTTTATTGAAAATCCTTATCGCATCATGAGAGAAACAGGCTCTATTCCAAGACGTTCCTGTTATGTTTGCGGGTCGAGCTCACAGGGAAGTTGACGACATTTTGAATATTTTTGATAATGATCCATCAACAGGTACCCGTCACGTATCAAATCAACTGGGAATATCTCATTCTACAGTCTTCAGAGCTATCAAGGAAGATAATAGATATCCTTATCACCTGACTACTGTCCAGGAGTAGCTACCCCGTGATGTGGAGCTAAGGATGGATGGAAGATATGGACCTATGCATTGGCCGGCCCGAAGCCTTGAGTTGACACCACTTGATTTTTATATTTGGGGTAGGCTTAGATCGGAAGTGTACCGAGTACATATTGAGGACATTAATCACCTGAACGCAGGAATTCGCGAATCATGTGTAGCATTGAGAGCTGACCATGATGAAATTCGAAGGGCTACATCAGCGGTGTTGACCAGATATCGTCAGTGTATACTACGAGAAGGAGGCCAGTTCCAGCAACTTTTATGGTTTTCAGACATTTTCTCTATTATTTAACTATAATGTGAGAATTAACATAATTTTAATTTATAATTTACATGATAAATAAATTAAATTTATTTGAGATAAGATCATACAAAATTATCACGACATCAGTTTTTTTTCTTTCCCACTCCAATGGAGTACGAAATTGAGAGATAATTGCAGTTCTGATTACACCATTAGAAAGGTAATTAAATTTCACAACTTTAGTGGGATTCGGCAGCTTGCGGTATTGTTTTTTTTTTGAAAGAGTAGTGATTCTCGAAAGTTTATCGCTAACAACACTTTTATATATATTTCTTGATCTGTTATTGCGGTTTAAAAAGTTACTTTTGAACATTGAAAGTGCATAAGACTTAAACCAAATTTAATGCTGATTTCAAAACTATGATGAAACGTTGAAAAAAAATGTGTGAATGCAGATAAAATTGTAACCAATTCCTGTTTTCTTAAAATAAATTTTGTAACGGTATATGTCTGAAACGGAATGAGATAGAAACATGCGGTTGGCGGTGTTTAACTACATTTTTGATCTAGTTTCTTTATCTTCCGTATTGTCATCTTGCGATACACCCTGTCTACACCGTTAGTGAAGAAATAAGAAACATTTTTTTAAGATTTTACGAGGACTGATGCATATTTTAACATAATTCAAAATTAATAATTAATATACTTATACACACACAAACCAGTTAATTAGTAATTTTGGGAACAGTGTATATCTTAGCAACAGATAATAATAATAAGTAAATATAATTTTCTTTTTCAATACTGTCTATATTAAGAATGTTTTCTATATTTACATAAGGAGGTGAATCAGCTATATATTGCTGCAGGTATCTCTCTCTACATACATTGGATTGCGGGCACAGGAGAAGATGGTGATGTAGGCTATTAGATATATATTGCCTATAGGCACTGCAGATTTCTTCATCTTGAATAGTGTAGGATATATTTTTAAAATATACATTTTAAAATTCTTAAACGGCTGACAACTCGTGTTTTGTGGATGAAGGTATTAAAAGTTAGACACTCTTCTGGAGAAAAATCCAGACGACTCCTAGTTCTGTAGACTGGGTTAGTATTTGAATTTAGAGTTCTTTTGATGTTATCAATTTCTAAGGCTTTTGAATTGTAAGGATTGGAATTGAGATGAATTGGAGAGTTTAGTGGAGCCCCAAGGTTCAACTCCATATGTCCAAATTGGTCTAATTATTGTGATGTAAATGGGTCTTTTGTAATTAATTGGAAGGTTTGAACGTTTGTCACGTAAATGTTGAGCTAGTCGATAATGACGGGCAGATTAGTGGAACATCACTAAAGAATAATTTAGGAAAAGAAGTAGGTTTACGATGAAGGGTAAAGGTTATTTGATGGGATTTATTTTGATTCTCCGTTTTTGACAACATTCTCTAAGGTTTATGATGTCGGATTGGAGTGTCTGGGAGGCAATGAAGGGATCACGCTTACCGATAACACACTAGTATCATCAGCAGACGTGGTGAGGATCGTTCTAGGATGCGTCGGGATGCTGTGTACACCGTGTAGCGGATTGGATCTAGGATACTTCCTTGAGGAACACCGGCAGATTGGGTAAAGAGAGAAGAATTGGAAAAGTTGTGATTAACTTTAAAAGTTCTATAACTGAGATAGGAGCGGATAATAAGGAAGTATGTTGGGGGTAGGAATTTACGGAGTTTGTATGGCAGTCCCGGATGCCAGGCTCGGTCAAACACTTGTTCTACATCGAGAAAGGATCCCGTGCAGTACATTCCGCTCTCCAATGCGGAAGATACGACGTCCACCACACGATGACATTGCTGGATTGTGGAATGTGATTTCTGGAATCCAAACTGGTGATCTGGGATTATGTGTTTGAAATCTAGGATGGGATAAATTCGAGTTAAGATAATTTTAATTATGATTGGAAGTAGGGAAATAGGATGATATGAGGGAGGGTGATCAAGTGGATGTTTAAGCTTGGGTATCATTTCGACTATGGATAACTTCAAGCATCTGGAAAATATGTTGTTCGGAGAACAGCGTTATAGAATGTTAGGAATAGGTTGGCTTTCCGAAGAAGGAGTTTTAGGATATATGATGTAATAAGGTCATGTCCAGGGGCTTTTTTGGTGGGCAATCTTTGGATGATACTTGATATTTCTGAGGGATGGAATGCTTTAGGAGGAGGGGGCATTTGAAGTGGTATATTTAACTCTGTTTTAATAATTTCAAGCTGATTTGAATAAAGGATCAGATGGGGTTTAAACGTATTGAAAAGGTGCTGACCGAAAATTTGAGAAATGTCTTTGTCAGATCTTGACTACTTTTTGGATTCATTTAGAAGAGGATGATTACAATTTTTACAATTCATGAGTTTTTTGGTGGCCATCCAAAAGGATTTGTCTGTTGTGTTAAGGTTTTCAGTATAGTTATCTAAATTTTTAATTTTAAACTTTTTTATTTCTATTCTTAGTTTATTAGTTAATATTGTGTAGTTATTTTTGTCTGACGGGTCCTGTGCCACCTAGCTCTTGCTCTCTTCTTTTCTCACAATAGGATGCGAAGGTGTTGTGATGTGGTGAGGTATCCATATATGGTCGGTTGGTCTTGTTTCAGATACCTTAGAGGGTTATTGGGATTCAAAAGAGAAGCGATTAGAGAGACTTGTGGATTGGACTGGTTATGGAATTTATCATGAATTGATAATTTGATGTATCCAATTAGGGCTATATCAGCAACATTTGGGAAATTAAAGTAATGGTAGATAAGTTTATTCTTAACATTGTAAGGAGAATTGAGGAATTCTGAAGAGTTTTGGGTTGCAAGGATTGGGTGGTTTATTGGAGTCCCAAAGTTTATGTATCCCAATTCATGTATCATAGATCATCATGTAAATGTTGAAGTAGTTGTTGCAAGTTTGGGTTTTAAGGCGTGAAACCGCAAGGTTATTAACGCCTATGATTAATTTTAATTTAAATTAAAAAAAAAATAAATACATTACAAAAAATAAAATTAAAACAGAAGAAATAATAATAATAATTAATATATTCTATATTTTTCTCATTATATTTTAGATTAAAAAAAAAAAAAAAATTATTGATTTCACTTTTGTCTCACCAGTGTTTACAACTATTGAAATATTATATGTGAATCCTACTTTAGATAACTGAAAAATGTTATATGAGCATTCTTGGAATATATGTTTGACTGTGAGCAGTTCATTGCTGTGGGTGCATCTTTGATGTGCCTCTTTATTAATTAGATATGAATGGGTCAGATTTGTGTGCCATATTCACAATCTAGCAATGACCACTTCTCACCTGCGACTTGAGCGATTCTATGTGGTCCATGGCTTTATATTTTTAAAAACAATTTTCAATTTGCTTAGAGGGCTCTCGTATCAGATACCGTCCTAACGGTTTTTACTTCCCTTTTGAGCGAAAAACTAAATCCAGATGGAGTAAGAATAGCGGCTTCTCGTCCTCGGAGAGAAACTGCTTGTTTAGCCACCACATCGGTGAGCTCATTTCCAATTATTCCCCACATGACTAGGAACTCATAAAAAGTAAACAAACAAACAAAGTAAAGTAAGTTTTTCCCACATTGTCCAGCATATTAATATAATTTTGTATTTTTACTATTGTCGTGTGTTTTGGGAACATTGTATTCAGACCTTCTATAGAAATAAATGAGTCAGTGACTATTATAGCCATGCTTGGGGATATTGCCATACAGAAATGGAGGGCTGCGGCCATTGTCTGAAGTTCTGCGGTATAGATGCTACATAATTTATGGAGATTTATTTTGTGGGTTGCATTGCGAGTAACAAAGGAGCATCCAGTTGATTCGTCGGATTTTTAAACATCGGTGTAAATTAAGAAAGGATTTGGTATAATTTCGATAAGGCGGGAGAATTTAGTTGATACTCTGAAGGGGAGGTATTATATTTGGGCAGCTGGGTGAGATCCAATAAAGTTTAAGGAGGTTTGAGGGTCCACGGAGGTTATTGGAGTCCCGGTTTATGTATTGGAATAGTTTTAAAATAATTTGTTGCAGTCTTGATTCTTTCTATAAAGGGTAAGGTAGAATTACTTTGGTTTTCGAATGCTCGGAAACGTTTTGGCTAAAAGATATATTATAAATTGGGTGATCAGATTGAAAATTGACCTTTGAAATATAATTTATTACTAGAGAGTTCCTTCTAAACAAAAAGGGGTGGGGGTAGTCCTGGACTAGGAATGGTGGACAGAATCGAGTATAGCGAGAGTTGAATATCAGACGGAACCGTACACGAAACAACCACAGTCCAGCTTGGAGCAAATCAATGTTCGATAGAGTTTTAGGAGTGTTCTTCTGTCAGAGCCCGAGGTAGTACCGCTGAGATACCTTATGATATTTATATTTTTTTGTGCTATATATTTAGCTTTGTCTTTGTCCCTAACTTATTTAACGCTGGGCAAAACAAAGTCGAACTGAGTACAGAGCCCTGTGGGACTCCATTGAACTGTTTGTGATTTTCTGAAAGTTCACAGCCTATTTAAACCCTAAAGTAACGATATAAAAAAAAATTGTCTGATGTAATGAAACATTTTCCCTTTGATTCCAATGGATGACAGTTTGTTTAGGATGGCTCATACTATCGAAGGCTTAGTGCATATAAAAGAAAACGGCCATTGTCTGTTGTGAGTTTATAAAGGCATACTGGGTTTCGACTTCTTCCTCTACTCTTGCGAAATCCGGATTGAAGGGATTGAATTAAATTGTTGTCTTCTATAATCTACAATAATCTTTTGTTCACCATACGCTCCATCATCTTACTTAAGCAGCTTGTAAGGAATATAGAGTGATAGCTAGTTCTTCTCCGTTTGTCTTTTCCATTTTCCAGAATCGGGATTACCACTGAATCACGCCGGGTATCTGGAAATTAACCAGGAGATCAGATATGACTGTAATATGTAAGCAGCCATTCCAGAGTTTCCCTTGGGAAATTTTTGTATCATCTCATAATACATGTTGTTTGGAGTTGTTTCTTTGACGGAATTCAAGTTTTTTTTTAATTCCCACATAGAGAAAGGTATATTTTAGGTTATAATTCCGGTATTTTAAGAATTGTAATGTTCTGTTTTTTCGGTGTTGGTAGACTTTTTTCCTTTGATACACATTTCGGAAAAATTTTTTGCAAATGTATTTTAAATAAGTTTTGGGTCGTGTGTCAATTGTCCATCGACTAAAATGGTATAACGGTTGTAAGTAGGATTTTTGGTGATTTTACGCACTTTGTTCAATACTTCCATATTTGTTCTTGAATTAATGTAATTAACGATTTTTTTCCATGATTCACTTTTTGAGTAATTGAAAATTTTTCTGCAAAGGGCTCACTGGTTTTCGTATTCAATTAAGTTTTCTAGGGTCATGGATTTTTTAAATTTTTTATAGACTTTGCGTCTATTTTTGAATGTATTTTTACAGGTTTCATTAAACCATTGAAACAAGAGATATTTTCGGTACTTCTGATGTCTTTGGTATCGACACGCTAGCTGCTTGTATGATAGTAGTTGTAATTGTTTTACGAGATTTATCAATAATCATAACGGAAGCACAGGGAGTGGTATCTGATTGTATATATTAAGCAGGTGTTGAAAGTCTATCTGTGGAAGGTATATAAGAGCATATGGCAAAAGTATCAACGAGGTGGAGTTAGACTGCGACTGTTAGCAGATGAGAATTAATCGTGATAGATTCAGAATGTACGGCTATTAAAACTCCATGTTGGGTATGACCTGGGTTTTATCAGTATTTTCTATAAATTTCGTAGCCTTTTGTATTAATTTTATCATTTTTTGTAAGGTAAGTCTCTTGTAATAATAAGCAAATTGCGATCAGGATTTTTAAATCACTATAATCGGTTTTTAGACCATTACAGGGAAGGAGGAAGGAGGCGGTGGGGAGAGGAAGGAGGGAGGAGGTGGCGGTGATGGGGTTAGGACTGAGTCAGGAGCCTGAGGAAGGGAGGGGGTAGAAAGAGCTTCTGGCCAAGAATGAAGTTCAGAAGCATCGAAGTGTTCTGATTACAATTGCATTTTTTTATTTCAGTTATTGATTTATTTTTATCTGTAGCTTCGCTAGGTTTATTTATTTCGATGGTATTAGAATTATTTTAAAAATAATATATTTTATTGGCCTGAATAGCAACATCTTTTTTTTCTATTTCCCCCCCCCCCCCCCGGTATTTTTAGTTATTTCTGCAAATTTGCATTAAAATAATTAGGGTGTTTTTCCTTTAAAATTCTTTTTGGATCGATAAGTGACACTTGTTATTTATTTGAATAGCGTTGATTTTTTTTTGTAAAATAAAAACAGGACAGGTACTGTTAAGGGCATTATGGGCACCATTACAGTCTATACATTTGGCTGGCTGGTTACATCTTATATTTTCACCATGTCGTGACTGAGCACATTGAATGCATACTGACTCTTTTTTGCAATGACTTGTGGATGCGAAAAACCCACGCAGTTAAAACACCTTAAAGGATTCGGATTCAAACTCGGACCGTTTCATATCCTCTATTTAATGGTTGGGGTGGTTCAGGAGTGGGAAAAGTAATAATATATTTGTGGGTTAATACTTAATTTCCCATATCCTTTTATTTATTTATTTTAATTCTGACTAGATGTTTTATAATTGGGGTTAGTTGTTTTTTTAAATTTCTTCAATTTGCATATATTGAAAGTCATAAAATCGAATTACGCCTTTAGTATAATTTAATGTATTGTGTAATGTTATATCGACCAGATATTGAGCCCAGAAGTCTTAACATGATCAGAGCTGGTTTGTCTGATGGTTTTTAAATGTTTCTATTTTCTGACATTTTAACATTTCCTACAATAAATTACTTCATGAATAAAGAAAGGCGACGTTTTTCTAAAATCTTCTTTATCAACTCTTTTTGTTACCAAGTAAGAAGGAAAATTTGGTTCTGTATTTTAGGGAAAGATTTTGTCCGCGGGAAATTTTATTTGGCCCCGAGCCCATTTTATTTTATTTTTTTGTTTTTGGTCTAGATAAATCGGAAGGTTGAAGAGGGTCCCCCATAATTCAAGTTAAATCCTCTTCAATCAAAATCAAAATTAAATCGTCAAAAGAAAATCAAATTTATTTAATAACCAAAAAGAAGAAAAAAAAAAATCTAAATGAAATAAAAAAAATTAAAAAAAGTTATACAAAAATTAAAATTAACACTTTTGTGAATTCTACGCATGCGCCAGTAACGTAAGGTAGCACGTTAGATCTATCTGTGTAAAGCGTCCTTTTAACCAGGATTTTAAAGTAAAAGATCATGTAAAAAAACATTGTAAACGCATTATTGAAAACTCAGTTTAATTCAGCGTACTAAACGTGAGCAAGCAGCTTGTTTATAGACTATATAACAACTATTGTGTTTAAGAGTTGCATGAGATAAAAGATCAAGAAGTCTAGACAATACACCCACAAACTCTCCAGCAAAACAAAAACCAAAACGCTCTATTAGAATCACTCCCCCAGTCACACCAGAGAACTCAACAGAAATGGAATCACTACCAGGCCCTTCAACCGAAGTATTTACCGATGAGTAGCCATTCTTCACACCAAACACATACTAAGTCTTATCTAACACAACAGAAACAATAGAAAATAATATCACCCCAAAAGAAATTAAGTCACCGCCCATTTTTGTGAAAAAAATCAAACAAATTGAGCTCTTATCCGTGCAATTAAATAAAATAGTAGGCACTGGGAAATAAACATTCCATAGTCGAACAAATGATACAAAGATAATGCCAGATTCGCCAGAAATGTACCAGAAAATTATGAAGTATCTGTCAGATACCAAGGCAGATTTCCACACCTCCCGGATACAACAGGAGAGAGCACTTAGTATGGTAATCCGGCATTTGCACTAATCAACACCAGCAGATGTCATCGAAAAAGAACTGACTGCCATGGGTTTTAAGTTCAGGCAAGTTATAAATGTTGAGACAATAAAGACCAGTCTGGTGCATCCAATAAAATAGCCTTGCCTCTATTTTTCGTCGACCTCGAGAGAACACCTGGGGTGGAAGAAATTTATAACGTCAAGAGACTTTACAACACAGTTGTAGAAATAGAAAAGCCATATCCAAAGCGGGAAATAGTCCAGTGCCACAACTGCCAGTTGTTGAGGTCCTAGTACCTCTCAGTACGAAATATATCGGACTGACCACCCAAATGGAACAGCTCATGCTGGATCCGCTGTCATCATACACCAATCCCTCGCTCACTACCTAATCCCCTTACCAGTTCATGATTTCCTTCAATCCACTGCTGCAAATTCCAAACCCTTTTCTTTCTTTTTTTTGTCCTTTTATTGTGTCAGCGTATTCCCCTCCAAACAAACCCATTTCCGAATCCCATTACTCTTCCTTCTTAAATTCCTTAGGACAACACTTTTTTTTAAGAGCAGACTTAAATTCCAAACATCAGCAATGGGGAGCCAGAACAACCAAAAACCACGGGCGAACACTGATGTCTGCACCAAATTCTTGTCCTTCCAATATCCTCTCCCCCGGCTCTCCTACATATTGAACTACCGATCCTAATCATAATGCCGATCTCATAGACTTTTTTATTCACAAAGGCCTAGTGCCACTTAATCATTCCATTACCAGCCTAGACGACTTATCATCAGACCATAGCCCATTAATCTTAAACCTTTCCGTATCACCAATTCCTAAATCACCCTTTCCCTCATTTATCAGGGAAACTCTTCGGTAAACTGGAAACTCTTCCAACAAATCCTTACCGACCAAATTGACCTCAGAGTTTCCTTAAAAACCCCGGAAAACCTGGATGATGCTGTTCACACCTTGATTACCCCAATCCAGCAAGCCGCTTGGACAGCATCTTTACCAAATAATACGACAAAAAATCCCTTAAAAAAACCACAAAACCTTTTAGATCTCATCCATGCTAAGCGCCATTATAGAACAATGTGGCAACGCATAAGGCATCCATCCGATCGTTGCACGTATAATTACTACACAAAACTAGTAAATCGCGAATTGGTTTCCTTTAGATCCCAGTCATTCAATACCTATCTCTCGTCACTTTCCACTGATGATAATTCCCTCTGGAGCATAACAAAAAAAATTCTAAAGCCTCGCCAGAGAGGTGATGGCTCATGTCCCGAGTTCAATCACCACGCCGAAAAAGTAGAGGGACTAGCCAATCACCTTTCCCAAACATTTACTCCGAATCCTGGACCTTATCCCGATCAATCCAGTTCAGTTGAAGAGTTCTTATCTTCTCCCATTCCACTCTCCTTACCTCCCAGAGCAGTGCAGTTAACCCCTCTGAGGCCTAATTCCTACTTCAAAAACTAAATAAAAGAAAATCCCCAGGCTATGACCTCCTTTTTCCTCAAATCCTCAGCCAACTTTCACATTATGCAATAATGTTCCTCACCTATATCTATAATTACATCTTACGCACAATCCACTTTCATGTCTTATGGAAACACTCCGTCATAATAACTTTCCTAAAACCAGATAAACCTCCTAACAACACTTCATCATATAGACCAATTAGCCTACTTCCTATCCTATCTAAAATATTCGAAAAAAAATCCTGCTTAAGCGTATCCTATCCATACTTGATACATCCAGTTTCCCCTCCCATCAATTTGGATTCCGTCCAATGCACTCAACGGTTCAACAAGGCCTACGACTTGTTGACCATGTGTCCTCTGCTCTGGAAAGAAAGCAGTACTGCTCGGGTGCCTTTCTGGACATTGCTCAAGCTTTTGACCGGATTTGGCACACCGGGTTGCTTTTTAAACTTAAGAACCTACTACCACAAACCCTCTACCTCATCCTTCATTCCTACCTTACCAATCGTCCCTTCCGAGTCCGATGCGGTTCTGAATTTTCTGACTGCTATCCTACCCGAGACGGAGTTCCCCAAGGCAGCGTTTTGGTTCCTTCTCTTTACATCCTCTGCTGAAGATCCCATTACCCAGATCTGATACAGTGCGATATCTTGGTTTCATCTTAGAGAAAAGACTCACTTGGAACCCACATTCTTAAAAGACACACACACTTAAAAGACAAGAACTTGGCAGAAGATTCAGCCAACTATACCCCATACTATGCAAATCTTTCAATAGTCAACAAGCTTTTAATTTACAAGACAATCCTAAAGCCTATCTGGACCTACGGACTAGAAATTTGGGGAACAGCAAAACTCTTGAACATCAAATGTATCCAATCCTTCCAATCTAAGTTCCTGAGAACCATAACCAATGCCCCCTACTATGTCTCCAACAAAACCTTACACAACGATCTTAATATACCTTTTGTCCTAGAATCCATACCTCTTAAATTTTAGAAATTTCATCAAAAACTTTCGCATCATCCTAATCCACTAGCACAATCCCTATCTAGTTCCACTCACTCCTATAATCCTCCTCGCAGGTTAAAAAGGCAGTGGCCTTGTGATTTATTATAAAATTCGACATGGAGTCCTGGTAATGGCCATCTTCTCTATACATGCTCTGAGTGACCGTAATATAGCGCACTCACTCAGCCTCCACTGGTATTATCTCCACCAGTTACGCAGCTGAGAGAAGCTTTTTTTATTATAAATTATTATTTTTACAATTATTATTATTTATTTTTTTCACTTTATGTATTTTATAGTTTGAGGTACTGTGTTTATTTAATGTCTATTGTATAAAATATTATGAGATTCTTTACTTATTTTTATTTATTATTCACTTTCTTTATTCACTTTTATTTATTGTTCACTTTCCTTTATTTTATTTCTTATTGTACATATTATGTGAATGGATCCATTAAGCCATCCCTATTACTTATTGCCCATTTTGAGGCAGATTGTAATACTTTCTTTACATAAATGTTTTAAATAAAAAAAAAACACTTCTGAAATTAGCCCAGTCAATGAGTGCTGAAGTATGCGCAGAGTGCATGGAGTATGTGATAATTTTTAACTTCATAGCTTCATTAGGAATAGTTAGAAGGTAAACATACTAAAAGTCCCCGCCCCTGGGGGGGGGGGTGAGCTAACGTTGGGGGGGAGAGGAGAAGTTCAATTTTTTTGGTTTATCGATTATATCTCGAAAACGGTTGACTCAAAAAGAATATGTTTTAAATAAACATAAAAGCTAAGTGAATTTCCTATAAAATTGATTTTTATATAAATTTGTCGTAATTCTAACCGTTTACAAGATATTTGTTATTTAAAATCGGTGACTTTCGGGAAAAAGCAAATGTTACCTCACTTTTTGTCAAACATTTGCTTCTATCAGGTGTTTAATAGGGCTTAATCAAAATTTGATATAGACCCTAGAAAAATAAGCTACAGATAAAAATTAAAGCTAATTAAATTTCCCATAACATAATTATACAGGGTGTCCCAGACATAGTGTAAAAAAAAAGGGTAATACTGCAAGCCCTCCCTCCCTCCCCCCAAAAAAACAAAAACTTATTTATAGGGAGTTAAGGGGGGGTTAACCAAATTCTTGCTGATTACCTAATGTTACATAAACGTACTTTTTTTTAAAATATAAAAAATAATAATTTAGGATTATTTGAAGATATTAAATACATAAACAGAAAAATAACATTTCAAAATGTGCCCTGCTATTACTCATTAGCCCAGACTGTGCTATCACCCCCCTTGATTTTTTCGTTTGGGGTGCCTTGAAGGAAGAGGTGTACAAAACCCCAATTACATGTGTGGCGGAACTACGAGCAAAGATACTTGAGGCTGCTGAAGTAGTAAAAGCCAAGTTGTCATTAAATGTCAGTGTTGGGGCAATGAGGAAGCGCGCTAGAGTCTGCATCCGAGAGAAAAATGAGAAAATATAAATCTTCAGGTAAACTTTCTCACTTTTCTTTTTAGATAGAAGTGTTTTATTGAATTCATTTTAAAATCTTCTTTATTTTGAAGGCAATAAGAAATATAGACGACATAAAATCCATTCACACTAATTTCATTTTAGACGAATTTGGTGGAGCAATCGATTTCGTTATCTCAATCATCTAAAACGATAAAATGGACAGGGATTTCATAGTAACATGATTAAAATATTTAAAATAGTATTTCATTATAAAAAAAGAAAAAAAAAAACTAGAGAGGTTCATTGATTGTGGAGTTTGCAGTAAATAGAAATAGTAAATAGAAAAATAAGATCTTTATGGATAAGTTTATATATAAACATAGTAAGCAGTATTTTACGATGAATTTTGGATTGCTAGGATTGGATATGAGATTAATTGAAAGGTTTAGTGGAGCTCCAAAGCTCATATCCAGTATGTTTAAATGGGTCTAATTACTGTCATGCAATTAGATAAAACTTTTGTTATTTACTGGAAGCTTCGAACGCTTGTCTAGTAACTTAGGGTAATCGGTCTAGTAATCGGAAAGGAAGAGCTGTTTCTTGTATTTTAAGTCTCGTATGTGAATTCCAAGTCAGTCGTTTGTCCAGATGCAGTCCTAGGTAACGGATCTGTTCAACAGAGATCAGTGAAATATAATCAAAGGATACTGTAGGGCAGAAAGTCGTAGGTTTAATGACGAAGAATTTTTTTTTTAGTATTGTATATTAATGTTACAACTGTATACAATCATTAAATAAAAATAATTATTTTGGCAACGTTTCGAAACTATATTGCTCTCATAATCGTGCCAATGTTATTTACTGGTAGATATGTTATTGACTTTTATAATTACTAAAGTCACAGTCAAGAAATGTATATATATATATATAAACTGTTATACATCAGAAGGTCCCTAGGAAATCTTAAATGTAGGAGTAATAGAAAACGAAGAGCAGTTTCCTGACGTTTAAGTCTTGTAACAAAACATATTTATATGTTATACCCATAATTTTCAATTTAAAACAAATAAATAATAATAAAAAAAAAACCCTAATGAAAAATTGATGTATCATCGACACAAATAGTGGAAAATTTATAAAAGGCCAATACTCCACTTTTCACAGCCAATGTGATAAGGGATGCCGAATACCTCAAGCAGTGGATTTCTATGAACGAGAGACCCTTTTCTAGACGGCAACCCGATACGGGGATTGTGGTTACCCAAGTAATGGACGAGATTGGACGGAAGGTTTTCACATCACTTTCACACGCGTTCCAACCGCCCGGTTCCTAAATAGGCCGTTCCGTCGGATTACTTGATGGATAGGTCCTTATCCAAACACACTAGCGGATTTTTATCTTCGGACAGCCCTCTGGGGCGCTCGATACTCTTGATTCAAAAGAGTTCTGTTGAAATCTTTAAGGGACACTAGTCAATTGGGTCCGGAAATAAGGCAGAAGCTGGAGAAAAAAAACATAAATCAACATTACACACATTTCATTGCGATCATTATATTTTTTAACAGTAATAATATATAATCAATTTTTAAATGAAGGTTATTTAGTAAAATAATTTAATGAAATCAAACCTTTTTATTTAAAATATTTACCCTCTTTTTCTGTAGCTTTTTCCTAACCTGTTTTTCCATAACTTTTTCCTATCCCAGAACAGAAAAATTCAGTGTTTTGTGGGAAAATAAAGTCAGAAAATGCGTTTTGAACTGAGAATTATTTTCACTGCAGAACGATGCGGATGAGATATCTGGGTAAAAAGGAGAAATGAATTATTCCTGCCATCGACCATCAAACAGAAACCAATAACTTTTTTGGATGCAAATTTGGTTTTGACATATGTTGCGTATCGTTGCAACACCCCTCCCCGAACGCCGAGGAAATGCTATAAACTTACAAGGGGAGGACACACTCAGTCTCTCACGGATCTTGTTGGCAATTTTTTTGGAGGTTCCTGGTCAAAAAATATTAGACACATATTTTTCCGTTCCGACCAATGGGCTATAGAAGCCGAGAAAAAAAATAAAATAGCATTAAACTAATTTATTTTTTATCTCGAGTTTAAAAAATGATATCGACATGATTCTTGCACCCAGATTTTCAGTTTTGATTGGGAATTAAAGGAAAAATACAGTCGCTCCATAGATTTTGGTTTAGGTTAATTAAATTCTAAAAAAATTATTAGTTTTTCAAGCAAACTACCTCTATAGATTTTTTGAACCAGATAGGATGATAAAACCAAATACATTTCAAGCGTATTACCACCCTATATTTTGTGTAAAAAAATAAATTTGATACGTAAAACCGTCTAAGCGTAATTCACGTTTTTATCAATTTAAACAAAAGTTGCCTACCATTTGGTCAGGCAAACTTTGAAGCTTACAAACTTTTATTTTTCTATTTGGATGAAATTTCGTATTTAAGGGTTCTCTTGAATGCTGAATTCGAATCCGATATCGGTTCTTGTGAAAATATTATATTGAATATACTTCACTTGAAAAATTTTAGCTTTTACACTGTAAAATGTGATAGAAAATTCTTTTTCACAAGAACCGATATCGGATTCGAATTCAGCATTCAAGAGAACCCTTAAATACGAAATTTCATCTAAATAGAAAAATAAAAGTTTGTAAGCTTCAAAGTTTGCCTGACAAAACAAAATGGTAGGCAACTTTCGTTTAAATTGATAAAAACATGAATTACGCTTAGACGGTTTTACGTATCAACTTTATTTTTTTACACAAAATATAGGGTGGTAATACGCTTGAAATGTATTTGGTTTCATCATCCTATCTGGTTTCAAACTCAAGTTAAAAATCAAAATATTTTTCGGATTTTCCAATTTTTTTAATAGGTTTTTATTCATCGAATTTTACATTTATATACATCAAAAGAAAGCTGAGACCCTTCTCTTTCCAGCGATACCAACCAGTGAATTGCATGACAAAGTAATGACGATTTAAAGGTATGTAACCAATAATCGGTTTTAAAATTTCATTTTCCTGGAAGAGGGTGAAAAAAATGATATTTTTTGATTTTGTTGAATAACCGTTTTTTAATGTTTTTGAGGGTGCTGAATTAGAATCTGACCTCAATTTTTGTGTGAAAAATCTATAGAGGTAGTTTGCTTGAAAAACTAATCATTTTTTTAGAATTTAATTAACCTAAACCAAAATCTATGGAGCGACTGTATTTTTCCTTTAATTCGCAATCAAAACTGAAAATCTTGGTGCAAGAATCATGTCGATATCATTTTTTAAACTCGAGATAAAAAATAAATTAGTTTAATGCTATTTTTTTTTTTTTTCGGCTTCTATAGCCCATTGGTCGGAACGGAAAAATATGTGTCTAATATTTTTTGACCAGGAACCTCCAAAAAAATTGCCAACAAGATCCGTGAGAGACTGAGTGTGTCCTCCCCTTGTTAGTAAATATAAGGAGAAATGATTACAAAAGCAACGAACTACTAATTTATTGTAATTCAATTAAAGTTCTATATTAGGAGTCTAGGCCTTCTTGTTTTCAGCAATCTGGGAGCTTCATCGGGAATCAAATTGGCAGCACGTTGGGAGACTGGTGGATCCGAGTATGGAACTTATCATGGATAGCTATCTGATTTCGGACAAATTGGCAACATATGGATTGTTAAGATCATTATGCATACGCTTAATACTGACATAATAAGGCCCCTTGAGGATTTTACGAAGGATTCTAGATTGTAAAGATTACATATTAGATGAATCGGAAAAGAGATGACTTGATGGTTTAGTTGGGCTCCAAAACTCAACTCCATATATCCACATAAGTCTAATTAATGTCATGTAATTGAGTCTCTTGTACTATGTTGGAAGCTTTGATCGTTTATCTAGTAAATGTCTAAGTAATCAACGAGGATGTGAATTCCAAGTAAGGCGTCAGTGCAGATTGAGTCCTAGGTAGCGGACTGTTTGGATTGGAAGGATTGAATGCGTTTAATATTCGATTGTTTTGCTGTCCCTCACAGTTCAAGTCCATAGGTCCAAATAGGTTTAATGATGGTTTTGTATATGGGGAGTTTGTTTTCAATGGAGAGCTAGGGTGTCCTATTTAGTAGTGTGAGAGTTCCAAATAAATCTTTTGTCTAATTGTAAGTAGAAGCCAAGATACCGTACTATTTCAGCTATGGTTAGTGGAATACTATTGATATAAACAGGAGAACAGGATATGCGGCGGAGGGTAAAAGTTACTTGTGTACATTTCGATTCAATGACTTTGACCCTCCTTTGTTACACCAGTCTTCAATCAGTGATAAGTGGGTTTGGAGATTATAGGAAGCTAATAAGGGATCTGGACTGGATGAAAGGATAGCAGTGTCATCGGCAAATGTTGCTAGGTAAGTATCAGAAGTAGTAGGGATATCTGCAGCGTAGAGGGTATATATGACTGGACCATGAACGCTACCTAGTAGAACACCTGCCTCAATTGGGTAGGAGTGCGATTATTCCATTCCGCAGCGAACTCGCAAGGAACGGTTAGTGAGGTAGGATCGAAGGCTAGGAATAGTGATTAAGGTATAAAGATTTTGAGTTTGAAAAGCAAACCGGCATGCCATACCCGGTCAAAAGCTTGCGCTATGACGAGAAATGTGCCGGAGCAGTATTTTTTGTTTTCAAGTGCAGAGGATATATGGTCTACAACTCTAAGGCCTTGTTGGACAGTGGAATGCTTAGTACGGAATCCAGACTGGTGTTAGGTTAGGTTAGGTTGATTGTTTTTGGACACTCAACTTCTACGGTCATTAGTGTCCTGGTTTCTTAGTTTTCTGTTTAGTTTTTTTTAATTATATTTTTTCGAAAAAATTATGTAGTTTCAAAAATGTATTTTGTCAATATTGTATTTGTTATCTCCAAGCAGTACCGAGAGTCTTCTTTCCAGCCGTTCCTGCTCAAAAAAAGTTTCGTACAGCGGGCATTCCTCGAGAATATGTCTGATCGTTATTTGACAATGGCAGTATAAACATTTCGGTAAGCCTTCTCTACTTATAAGGTAGCCATGCGTAAGGCAAGTATGGCCAATCCTTAATCTTGTGATCACCACTTCTTCTCTTCTGTTTCTCCAATTTGATGTATACCATTGTTTGATGTCACTTTTAATTATTTTTAATTAATTATCTGCCTGGGTTTCATGCCATAATTCTATCCAAGTATTCCTGGCTAAATACTTTAAAAAATTGCAAATGTCCGAAGGGGTATAGATTGTTTTGACGTCTAGCGAGGAAATGGCTGCTTGCTTGGCTGCTTCGTCCGCGGCTTCATTCCCTTTTATCCCCACATGGGATGGTATCCAGACAAGTACCAAGTTCTTTTGTGCATCTTTTAACATTGAGGCATATGCCTGTGCCTTTCTTATGACTGGATCCTTGGTATATAGGTTAAGAAACGATATTATAGCAGAAAGGGAATCAGTAAATATGGCAAGATTTTTTTCTTCCAGGTGCATAGCATAATGTAATGCTGCAGTAACCACCCAGCATTCCGCTGTAAAGTTACTGGTGATTGGTGGAAGTTTGTATTTCAAAATCGTTGTGTCCCAAACAACGGAACACCCAACATTGTTGTTTGATTTTGAGCCATCTGTAAATATGAATTTAAAGTTTTTGTATTTATCTTTAATTTTGTTAAATTCCGTTAAGTATATTATATCTGAGGTACTATTTTTCGAATATTTTTTGAGAGTTAAATCTATTGTTGGAATTTTTAGAGTCCATGGTGGATATTTCAAATCATCGGTTGTAGGTTCGAGGTGTTGTATTTCTTTTATATATCTGCTCTGATTCCCAACGGCGCAGGCAGTCGTTGGTTTTCCAGAAATTTTCTGCACTTTGGTTGGAACACGGGTATCCAAGCTTGATTTCGGTTATTAAATTTTAGCCTACCAATATAACCGCAGGCAAGCTGGTGTCTACGAACAGCTAATGGTGCTTGCCCAGCTTCAACACAAATGCTACATTGTCGTATCCAGACCCTTATTAACCTTTATTAACTATTATTAATTCCTTATTACATCGCATTATCCTAGTCACGCCATCCTTATTTACGCAGCTCTTCTCCGAATTTCTAATCTTGTTTACTAGCTCCTGTACTGCAGCTGCATCCTTATCCTTCATAGTCAGCGCTAGCCCGGCGTCTCACGCCTCCTTATCATGTTTACCAGCCTCCTATTCAAAGAATACCTTCCTTGCATTGCATCAGCCACCGCCCTACGCCTTTACTCCCTTTAAATACCCGAAGCCCGAGGCCTCCCTCTCTCACTCTTTCTCTGTCTCCTGTAGCTGCTCTGCTCCTTCACCTCCAGTCAGACTCTATTAGCTTTTCCCCCTTTTTGTCATCTTTAAGGGTTAACTTACCTTGTGTGCTGGGTTACTCTTATTATTGCTCTGTAATAATTTGAGACTTTGTACTTTTGTACATTCCAATAAAGGTTCGGAATAGACCTTATCTATTGCCCTGGTGTCAGAAATTAATTAATTGATCCCAGTTGTGCCTACACATTGTAGACACGTCATAAAACTGGTGTCAGAAAGGGGATAGGTTTCTGCCGTAAGTCTGGTAGACTCCTTTTCTTGGGACAGTCTCGATATCAGCTGGTTCCCTGAGTTCCATAAGTCTGGTAGACTTGTCGCAACCTTGAAGAGAGTCTCGACATCAGCTGGTTGTGATCACACTTCAAGAAGCAAGAACTCCTGCATCCTGCGTCAACCCACCGAGTAAGTACCCCGACCTTTTTTTTTTCTTTTTCATCAAGATGACTTCCTCTCCAAACCGTCCTTTAAACATTGAATCCCCATCTTCCAATGAATTCCTCGCTAACAGTCCTCCTCCAACCTTTCAATGTAATTCTAACTCTACTCTTAAATCTAACCATGTTCCTCTATCTCTCCTTTTTAAATTCATTAAGCCCTATAATGGGAACAGAACAGACTTAAGCACATTTATAGCAAACTGTAATAGCGCATTCCTATTAGCCCAACAAAATCAAATAGATCAACTCTTCCTCTATGTTGTAAGTCAATTATCTAGTAACGTTATAAATGAATTAAATATCAATGAAATTTCTAGTTGGGAAGAACTTAAATCAAATCTTAAACAATATTACGGGCAAATCAAAGATCTAACTCAATTACATGAAGAATTAGAAACGGTAAGGCAATACCCTAGTGAAACTATTTTAGACTTTTATAAAAGATTAGAAAAAATAAAAAATGACTGCATCAGCGCAGAAACTAATGCTAGTAATGACAATAACGAACTCATCGGTATAAAATCTTCTATTCAAAGAACCGCACTTCGTCGGTTTATTTTACATTGCCGTCCCGAAATATCTCAAATGTTAAGAGCACGCGAAATTAATACTTTAAACGAGGCCTTTTCTATTGCATTAAACGAAGAGAAAGTACTAAATTATATGAATAAAGATAAAAAATCATTAAAATATTGCTCAAATTGTAAAATGAATAATCACAATACAAAAGAATGTAGGAAAAATTTATCACATCACCAAAATAAACCAAATCAAAACAACTACAGACAATATCCAAACACTTATCAAAATAGTCAAAATAAGTATAGTAATAATTATAATCACCAAAACAAATATAATGATCGAAATTTTAATGATAAATACCATAATAAATTTTGTAACTACTGCAAAAGAAATGGAAATATAATTTCAGAATGTCGAAAAAAAATGTACAATGATTCACAACGGGAAAATCCTAAGATCAACCATTTAAACCCCCACGATCTGACGAACACAGATGCCCGTCCGTCAGAGAGATCCCCGATAACAGAGGCATCTTCACAATAGATGATAACCAATACATCGCGTTAGAATTTCGTTCCAGTTACTCAATCCGTCCAGAACAAAAACTTAAACTCTTAATTGTCTCCGGTTCTACAATTTCGGTCCTAAAAAGTCACGTTCTAAAGTAAATTTATGTAAAAATCGATCCGACAAAAGCAATTTTCATAAACGGTATAGCAAAAATTCCCCGCGCAACCCAAGGAGAAACAAAAATTGATCTTAAAATCGGAAATATGACTTTAAACGCAAATTTTCAGGTAACTGACCCAGAGAATTTAGGCTCCCCTTACGATGGCATTATCGGTAACGACATCATGACTACAGAAAATTTTTCCATCCGATATCAATCAAAGATTATTCAAATTCATAATGAATCATTTCCCTTTCATTTTTCACAACCGTTAAACACGCGCACTTTCGGTACTCAAATGGAACAAGAACCAATAAATCACATTAGAAATCCCCCGAGAATCGAAATTTTACACGAAAACATAAGAACCACACATCTATCACAAGACAAAACTGACTTACTACTCGATATATGTCATAAATTTAACGACGTATTTTATCTCCCCAATGACACACTAACTCATACCAACACTCTTAAACATCAAATACCGACAACGAATGAAACACCCATTACGTCTAAACTTTATCGTTATCCCAAAATTCACGCAGAAGAGGTAAAAAACCAAATTAATAAATTATTGGAAAACGGTATAATTCAAAATTCGACCTCTCCGTGGTCATCTCCCGTCTGGATAGTCCCAAAAAAATTAGATGCTTCGGGAAAGCAAAAATGGAGATTAGTCGTTGACTATAGAAATCTAAATTCCGTAACAACCTCGGATCGGTATCCCATTCCAAACATTGACGACATTTTTGATAAATTAAGCGATGCCAAATATTTTACTACTTTAGATCTCGCCTCCGGTTTCCACCAAATTTTAGTTGATTCAAAAGACATTCCCAAAACAGCATTCACAACACCTCACGGACATTACGAATTCATTAGAATGCCTTTCGGTTTAAAAAACGCTCCCGCAACATTTCAACGGTTAATGAACACGGTACTTCGCGGAACAAATTCGTTCGTTTATCTCGACGATATAATCGTATTCGGGAAAAATTTAAAAGACCACAATAAAAATCTAACGGAAGTATTCGAAAAATTACGCGTACATAATTTAAAACTCCAACCGGACAAATGTGAATTTATAAAAACCGAAACACAATATCTAGGTCACATTATTTCAGACAAAGGCATTACTCCAAATCCTGATAAAATCGAAGCAATGTTTAATATTAAAACTCCTAAAAATACCAAAGATATCAAATCATTTCTTGGACTCGTTGGCTACTATCGTAAATTTATTCCCCAATTTTCGGAAACAGCTAAACCATTGACCGAATTACTAAAAAAGGACACTATCTTTAATTGGACAGCAAAATGCGAAACTTCTTTTCAGAAACTAAAATATTCACTAACGTCACAGCCAATTCTACAATTTCCAAACTTTGAAAAACCTTTTATTTTAACGACAGACGCTTCAAACACAGCAATCGGCTCCGTACTATCTCAAGGACAAATCGGAAAAGACTTACCAATCGCGTATTACTCTAAAACGTTAAACAATGCAGAAAAAAATTATTCGACCACCGAAAAAGAATTATTAGCCATCGTTGAATCGATAAAACACTTTAGACCCTATCTATTCGGTAACAAATTTCTCATCGTAACGGACCATAAACCTCTAACTTGGCTAATGAATTGTAAAGACCCCTCTAGCAGACTCGTACGTTGGCGTTTAAAATTGTTAGAATATGACTACGAAATTCAATATAAAAAAGGAACTTTAAATAAAAACGCGGACGCGCTTTCAAGACCCATTTTACAAATTGAAAAATTATCATTCGAAAATTATAAAAATTCCCAAAATAACGAAATACCCGACATTCCGAAAGATTCAACTATAACTGCGTCAAATTTTGTCATTCCACTGTCATGCGATCTTCTACCTTCTTCACCAAATTATCACTTCGCGAAAGATCATCTAAATTCATTACAAGATCCTCATCTTAAAAACATATTCCAAATAAAAAATAACAAACAAAATCTATTTTTCATTTTCATAAAAGAATACGAACAAGACACACCAGACGAAGAAACTGTATTTGATATTCTCCTCACATTAAAAGTATTATTAGAAAATCATAAAACACGGTCTTTTAAAACTTTTACAATCAGTCCCATCGATATTCCAAATTTCAATCAAATGCTGCATTATCTATTTAATAATTACAATTATAAAATCTATAATAATATAATCCAACAAATTACAGACGAAAATGAAATTCAAAACATTATTCAAAATTATCATAATTCAATTCTAGCAGGCCACCAAGGCGTAGAAAGAACCCATCTGGCTATAAAAACAAAATATTATTTCCCTAACATGAAACAAAAAATAAATGATTATATAAACAGATGCGAAACTTGCCAAATTAACAAAACTAACTATTCACCAAATAAAAGTCCCATGGTTATAAACAGTCCCTCTAAACATTTTTGTGAACAAATAGCTCTGGATATTGTCGGTCCTTTACCCGAAACAGTCAATCAAAATCGGTTCATTTTATCTCTTCAAGATGATTTAACTAAATTCGTACAATTTTACGCACTCCCAGAGCACAACGCGGAACTCGTTGCAATTCATTTTCTAAAATTTTGTACACAATTCGGATTCCCACAAAACATTTTAACGGATCAAGGATCAGAATTTACTTCAAACACAATAAAAGAAATAAATATAATGCTTTCGATAAAACATAAAATAACTAGTCCCTATCACCCTCAAACAAACGGATCATTAGAAAAAGTTCATTTAAATTTAAAAGATTATCTAAAATGTTATATCAACAATGATACAAACGATTGGGACGAATTTATAAATTTTGCCGCATTTTCCTATAACACACATATTCAAAAATCCACACAACTAACACCATACGAACTTGTTTTCGGACAGGAAGCTCGAATTCCTGATAAATTTTATAATCCACAAATTATACGGAGAACTAAATACAGAAATATCAACCAAATTACAAAAACTTCGCCAAACTGCTAGGGATAACCAATTAAAATCCAAACAAAGGAATAAAAATCAATATGATAAAAAACATAATAAAGAATACAACTTTAAAGTCGGAGAAAAAGTCTTGGTTTTAAATATGCTAAGTAAAAGACAACATAAAAAATTAGATAAAAATTATAAAGGACCGTACAAAGTTATTCAAATCCATTCAAATAAAACTGCAACCTTAGAAATTTCAAAAAACAAACTAAAAACATACCATTTTAACCTATTAAAACCTTTTGTTTTAGAAAAAGAAGAAAGAAAATAACCATGTTTTCCAAATTATTAATTTTCTTTATCTTCCTCATTCACATAAACTCTACTAAATCCCAAGACATTACACCAATAAATAAAGCAGCAGGTATATTCTACGAAAATATAAACGCGGCCAAAATTTCAAACAAACATTTTAATCTTGTAAACTATTTAAAGACCTGCACTGCCCCACGCGTTATCAACCATTCCGGAAGAAAAGAAGAAAAATCTCCCATCGTCAGAAATCTTCGAGGAAGAAAAATTGTAATCAACGACCAATAATTTAAACTTATGTAAAACATAATACTAGGTAAACTCAATCTTGCACCCTCATTTATTTTTATTTTGCGTAGTTCAGCAAATGACATTTTTTTTCAAACCTGTATAAATGTATCATATGTTCCATTCAATATTTTCTATATTATGTAATTCATAATTCATTTATTTATCCAATTCAATTATTTCAATCTATTTATAATGTTTATTTTATCCTTTGTATTGCATTCATTTCATTATTTTCAATTCATATTATTATATTTTGTATCTCTTTTTATTCATCATTAATCATATTTATGTCTTTATTAAATTTCAATTATATTACTATTATTCATTATATTATTCAAATTTTATTCAACTTCAATACTATAATATTGTATTCAGTTTAATTTTAATTGCATTGTATTCTTTCATTTATACCTGTTATTGTATTTTATCTATTTTTGTCAAACACTTAAGTTATAGTTAACATTTTTGTTCAAACATTTAAATTTTAATTCATATCAAATCACTTATTGTAAAAGAGTAACCTAACTTCTAAAAATTTCTCTTTAATTTAAAATCAGCGAAATTTTAAAATACCCCGGGAGGTGTGTCGTATCCAGACCCTTATTAACCTTTATTAACTATTATTAATTCCTTATTACATCGCATTATCCTAGTCACGCCATCCTTATTTACGCAGCTCTTCTCCGAATTTCTAATCTTGTTTACTAGCTCCTGTACTGCAGCTGCATCCTTATCCTTCATAGTCAGCGCTAGCCCGGCGTCTCACGCCTCCTTATCATGTTTACCAGCCTCCTATTCAAAGAATACCTTCCTTGCATTGCATCAGCCACCGCCCTACGCCTTTACTCCCTTTAAATACCCGAAGCCCGAGGCCTCCCTCTCTCACTCTTTCTCTGTCTCCTGTAGCTGCTCTGCTCCTTCACCTCCAGTCAGACTCTATTAGCTTTTCCCCCTTTTTGTCATCTTTAAGGGTTAACTTACCTTGTGTGCTGGGTTACTCTTATTATTGCTCTGTAATAATTTGAGACTTTGTACTTATGTACATTCCAATAAGGTTCGGAATAGACCTTATCTATTGCCCTGGTGTCAGAAATTAATTAATTGATCCCAGTTGTGCCTACACATTGTAGACACGTCAACATACGGGACTAGTTCTGAATGCACCTGTTGCGAGACGTAGACCAGCATGGTGAACCGAGTCAATTGCTGAAAGCTGGGTGAGCTTCGCTGAGGAGTAAATAAAACTTCCATAGTCCTGTTTGGATCTTATCAGGCACGTGTAAACTTTAATCATGCTTGCCCTGTCAGCACCCCAAGAGCAGCCAGCAAGAACTTTAAGAACATTTATTCTCTTGAATGATTCTGCCTTTAACAACTTGATATGTTCTTTCCAGCTCAGTTTAGAGTCAAAAACTAGGCCTAAAAATTTAGTATTTGGTACAAAGTTTAAGTTGATGCCTCTGTAAGTTAGTAATGGTGGAGGGGTTGGTGTTCTGCGTTTTGAAAACATTATACAATTCGTCTTTCCAGTTGAGAATGTCAGACCTGATTGTGTAGACCAAGTTTCTAAGTTTCTTAGGCAGTTTTGCAATATTCTTCGCATCCTCTCCCGGTCTCTAAAACGATAGAAGCAATGCCAAATCATCAACATACAGAAACGTTTTAATCGATTTAGGTATAATAGTCGTAACTTTGTTTATGGCTATTGCAAAAAGAACACAGCTTAGGACGCTTCCCAGTGGCATACCCTTGTTCATATTTCTGACTGAAGAAAATTTGTTACCTATTCTGACTTGAAAAGTTCGATTTTGCAGAAAGTTTTCAATCAGACGGAGAAGACGACCCATAAATCTCCATTCTCGCAGCTGTTGTATGACGAGTGCTGGATTCAAGTTGTCGTATGCTTTTTCAATGTCGAAGTTAATGCCGATGCATTCTTTCTTCTCTGCAAAGTTACTCAGTATCTCGTATTCCATAGTTACAAGATAATCATTTGTTGAGCGACCTCACCGGAACCCACTCTTTGCGTTAGATAATAAATTGTTTGTTTCCATTATCCATGTGAGACGCTTGAAAACCAATTTTTCTAACAGTTTACATACGCAACTTGTAAGTGAAATGGGTCGATAATTTGATGGGAATAGTTTACTTTTATTGCTTTTTAAAATGGGAATTATAACTGCTCTTCTCCAGATCTCTGGAAATTCTCCAGTGCACCAAATACGGTTATACAGGGTTAGGAGAGCATTCAGTGTCTGTTTTGGAAGATTTTTAAGCATGTCATTATGTATGTCATCTATTCCTGGTGCAGTCGGTTTCAATTCATTTAAATTGGCTGTTAGTTCTTCCATAGTAAACGGCATGTTGTATGAATTATCAATATTATTGTCGCTATAGTCCAAATTAACTTCATTTTCTTCTATCTGGTGGGCATGGTGAGAATATATTTTTGAATGATAGTCTGCGAAATATTCGGCCAAAGTGTTTGGTTCTTGTGTAAAATTTCCATTAATTAATAAACCTGGTTGATAATCTATTTGTTTCCCTGATATGCTTCGTATTTTTTTCCTGAATAGCTGTGGTGGAGTATTTGTTGAGATTGATTCTAAAAATAGGTTCCAAGAATCTTTTTTTTTTATTTTTAATTATTCTGCGAGCTATTGATCTTTTTTTTTTATATTCTATTATATTTTTTTGAGAAGGTTCTTTTTGGAATAATTTAAGGGCTTTTCTTCTGTTATTAATAGCTATTTTGCACTCGTTATCATACCAGGGGATGTTTCTATTGGCTTTTGTACTGGTTGAGGATCGTGGGATTGCGCTTTCTGCTGCAGCCAGGATCGATGATGTAATTAGATCATTTATTAATAATACTGCTACTTCCCTCAGACATATCGGTTTCTGCTATCTGGATACTGCTTTTGGATTTCGGCCAGTCAGACTTTTCGTAATCCACCTTGGATATCTTTCAACCAGAGTGTTATTATTTGCGAAATCAATGATCAAGGGGAAATGATCGCTGGAGTATTGATCCTCGCTGACTTGCCAGTTAAGGTGAGTATAAATGCTAGAAGTACACCAAGTCAGATCTATGCAGGAGAATGAGTGATAGGCTGGGCTCAAGTATGTTGGCTGTCCTGTATTAAGAAGAATAGAATTAGAATTGTCAATGAGTTTTCTAATAGCAGTTCCTCTCGTAAAACTAGTCGAAAAACCCCAGGAAGTGTAATGGCCATTAACGTCGCTCGTAACGATATAAGAAGATGGCAGGTTATTCAGAAGATTGATGAGATCCGTTTCAACAAAATTTTCGGGCGGTAAATATAAATTTAATAGATATACCGGGAAATTTAGGTGGAGCTTGGCAACAATAGCTTGCAAGGGAGTATTAATAGTTAATATCTCAGACACGACCCTGTAATGTACTGCAACCAACACGCCACCACACGCTCTATTTCCGTCCATATAGTCGTTTCTGTAAATTGTATAATCTTTTAATTTAAATTGCTTATTTGGTAAACGTTTACTTTCTTGTATACATATGGATGGGTACAGGTTGATATTTGTTAATTATCAATTTTAGTTCTTCATATTTATTCAAAAGTCCGTTTCAGTTCCACTGAATAATAGTTTGTGGTAGTGACATTAAATGAGAAAAAAATAAAAACGAAAGAGTAATAAAAAAAATATAGAAAAACTAAAACTAAAATAGTAAATATTAACTAAAATATATGATGAAGAATACATAAATTAATTTCCATTTTTTCTTTAGTCTTTGAAGTGCTATTAGTTTTACTTCTGGTTCGTCTTTGTTAAACTTCTGTACATTCGCCATGTTGATTTTGTGTAAAATCAGAGGCAATGATAGTATCAATAGGGGGAGGATCGTTAAGGGTTTGGGATATGGGGACCACCTCACCTGGGGGGGGGGGGAATTTGCGCAGATGAGGTTGAAGGTAAGGAAGCGGGAGATGAAAAGGCGGGAGAGGAAGATGATGGAAAAGGTGATGAGGTTGTAGAAGATGAAGAGGCTGTGGGATATGTAGATGGAGCAGGGGAAGGAGAGAGGGAAGGAGTGGGGGTTTCGGTCAATTTACTTACGACTGAAGCGCTGACCGTGACGCATTTAGTAACATTAATGGGCTGCTTAAAAACAGTTTGCATAGTATTAATTTCTTAGTATTAATTTCTTCAGTTTGGACACTAACACTTTTTTTATAATTTTTTAAAACATTAGAAAATGAAATATTTACTGACATCGGGTGTAATGTCTCGTATTTCTTTTTTGCTGCAAAATAAGTAATTTTTTCTGATTCTTGAATACTTTTAATTTCTTTTTCTTTTATGAAAATAGGATATACTTTTGAAAAAGAGTCATGTTGACCCATACAATTAACACATTTTACAGGGCCACTGCATTCCGTGCCCTCATGTTTAATTTTGCCACAAAACCTACATAGCGCCTCTTTTTTACAAGCTGTTTTAACAGGGCCGAATTTTAAACATGAATAACAACGAGTGGGATTTGGTGTAAATTGTTTAATTTCCCCATTTTAAAAACCTATTTTAATTTCTTTCGGCAAGTTGGGGTTGTTAAATGTAAAAAGATAATTGTGACTATTGAATTTTTCATTCTTTTTACATCCGCTACGTTTTGTGGTTTTAGTGCTTCTTTTAGTTCATCTAAACTAACGCAGTCTAAATCAGGACACCACGCGAGGCCTAGACTTCTATTTAATTTGAAATGTGGTTCCACTTTAATTTTTAAATTATATAACATATTGCATTTTAAAATTTTGCCAGATTGAATTTTTGAAAAAGTTTCCACTAATAGTGAGTCATTTCTTAATTTTTTTATCATTTTTACCTCAACTACTAGAGAATTTATTCCTTTATAGATCAAAAAAGGTGAAACCTTTTTAAAATCCAGGACATTTCCCTCATCATCATTTTCCTCTCTACTAATAATAAAAAATTTAACACATGATTGATTAGTGTCACTATTAGTTTCAGTAAGATTTTAAAATTTTTCTTTTTTCCTCTTGCGAGGAGAAGATTCAGCCATAATGGCTAATGAATATTAATAAGAAGAAACACAATATAATAATAAAAGAAAATAAACGAGAGAGAAAAAATATAGAGCAAAAGCGATATACAATAAATAAAGAAAAAAGTAAAAGTTCAGTTCTTATCTGAGTAGTTGTTCGAGTTAATCCTCGGCAGCTCCACAACACACGTCTTCACTCTACCGATTCTAAGCACAAACTCTTCCCAGACTGGTCTGAGGGAATATTTAGAATATTATTAAAGGATATTGTAGGACAGGAAAAGCGTTGGTTAAAAGTTCTTTTGTACAGTGCCTTACATGCTGGACCTTGCAATGTTACCCGAAACGTTGGCTCAATCACTTGGTGTTTTATTATTTTGTTTATACGATCGCACTAATATCTTTAAATTTTCAAAAATTTATATGTGTCTTCCTTAAATACTCTTAATATTAAAATAACGAATAAAAATAGAAAACAAAATCAAAATAAGATTCAATTTAAATATATTTCTTTTTTCAAAAAAAAGTGTAGGATTTTTAATTTTCTTTACTAGTCGGTCTTTTCCAAATTCCAATGCGGTGGACCTAGAGATCAAATCCATAACTTTTGAATTTTTTCCATCCATTCAAATGCCACATTTATCTTTGACATTTGAGACCATATTTTTAAAGTTCAGAGGGCTCAATGACCGAGTGAGTTGGGGCGAGGGTCTCAGCACGCTCGGTACTGATGGTCGTGGGTTCAAATCTCACCTGGAGGGGTTACAATTTATTTCCTGGAGAACCAACGAATAAATCTCGACCTTCCCACCCTGGATAGGATAGGTTGGTAACCTGTAGAATAACCAGTCCTTTCTGCCCTAGTTGGAGTACATAAGGATGTTAAGCCCAAATAAACAAAATACATAAATAGAGTTAGTTTATATATTAAAATGAAATGTGTCGAAATATGCCTTCTGTCATGTCACGAACCGGAACGATACCGGACAACGGAACTTGTTTATTAAGCAAGAACAAGACTAATACATATAATCGTTATTTTAGGCCAACAAATGAATAATTCAAATTCAATGACAATACTTCATAAATTTAAAAATGATTTTATAATAGAGTGATAACACTTTTAACAGGCCTGAGACCAACCTATCCTCGGATCAAACGGCTTACTCTGTAGAAAAAAAAAATTCTATCTCTCAGAGTATTTATAATAACTAGGTGAATTTTTCACCCTCAGGGGCTAGCTAAAGGACTCAGCTAGTGGGGTTGAACGCACCCCCGGGTTCTCCAGTTCAGTATAGAGCACACACACTACAGAACAGTACACTATAAACACACTAAGGTCACATACAGTATATGCCTCAGGATCACCTTCCCTGAGAATACCCAAAGGATAGTGGGTATAACCATAGAGAATTGAATACCATAGAGGAGACAATGTGGCGGTGGGGTAATGCTCCAAGCCAAGGGAAGGTAGAGTAGTTTAGGAGGTGGCTCCTAGCCTGTCCACCTTCCCTTTGCAAATTTAGCCAAAAAAACTTTTCTTCTTAATTTTATGTAGTGTTTTGCACATTTATGGTAAAACACCGAAATTTGTAAAATAATGGAGAATTATTGTTTATTATATTTATATTTTCCCTATTATGTTATATATATTTTCCCTATTATGCTAATTATATTTATATTTTCCCTATTATGTTATTTATATTTTCTCTATTATGTTTATTAGATTTATATTTTTCCCTATTATGTTATTTATATTTTCTCTATTATGTTTATTAGATTTATATTTTTCCCTATCTTGTTATTATTTTTCCCTATTATGTTTACAAATTTTAGTGTTTTACCAATAATGTAAAGTTTTTAAAAGCATGCAGGCTTGATACCTCAATTACATTTTGTAAAAATGTGTTTTCTATTATCTTTTTTTTTAAAAGCCTTAATTCTAAATAATAAAATAGTGTGATATTAACTATTATTTATTGCCTTTTATTGCTCCTTTTATAGCCCAAACCCTTTATTTATGTGATGAATTCAATGGTGTTTATTAATGAAAATAAAAATACTTAATCAGCAAAACACTACATTAAATGAAAAAGAAAAGTTTTTTATGCTTAGTTTGCAAAGGGAAGGTGGAGAGGCAATGAGCCCCTCGTAGGCACTATACGTACCCTCGGCTTGGAGCATACCCTCACTCTGCCTCTACCGCCACCTTGTCTCCTCTATGATATTCAATTCTCAATGGGTATAACATGACCACCAGTTGTCCCGAGGTAACGGGCCTCTTTTGCTGGTCTAATCACACGTAAAAATGTGAAACTGATCCAAAGAACCATACGACACGGCAAGGGTAATGATCTAAGACTTGAAACCTGGGATATAAAATCATTAACAGGAAAAGAGGTCGAGCTAGTAGAGGAGGTGAAAAAATATAAGGTGGACATCTTAGGAATGGCTGAAGTGAAGAAGAAAGGAAGTGGAGAGGTAGAGCTGGATGACGGCTATGTCCTGATATATGCAGGTGTGCCGAAGCGTGTTCGTGCCAAGGAAGGAGTGGGGATAGGAATTTTACCTGCATCATATAAAAGAGTGAAAGGATGGGAGCCTGATTCCTTCAGGATTGTACTTGTGAGTCTTCAAGTATCCATACGAAAGATAACCATCATCCATATAAATGCTCCTACAGAGGATGCTTGATAGAATCAGAGACAAAGGAAGGTCAGTAATTCTATGTGGGGATCTCAATGCAAGAACTGGACGTGACCACAGATCGTCTTATGGTGCCATGGGGCCTCATGGAGGAGAAATAACCTAAAATGAAAAAGGCCAGCGTATGATTGACTTCTGCGTCGATAACTATCTTTTAGTAGGCAATTCCTTCTACCCTCACCAGGGGGGAACACACAATTACTTTCTCAAGTGCAGTTGCTAATAGTGTCATCGACTATTTTATATATGATCGAGAAATACGACAATATTTCAGAGACGTAAAAATAATAAGAGGAGCAGAGATAGGTACAGACCATCTACTGTTAGTTTCGGATACCAAACTCTTAAGGGCCCGCAAAACACAGCCTAAAGTTTTTCAGTCAATAAAAGTGCGACCTCTAGCCGATTAAGATACAAGAAATAAATATACTAAAAAATTGGAGGAAAACCTCAGACTTTTGAATTTAGACGGGGATGTCGAGTAACAATGGACCGGTCATACAACTTTTATTTTAGAAACTGCCAAGGAGATATGTGGCCTACGTAAATTCACTAGAAAAGGCAAACGCAGCAAGTGGTGGAACGATGATATAAAACTTATCATTAGCAAAAAGAAGCAAGTCTGGAAGACCTACCTCCTGAATAAGACTGCTGATAATTTTGCTAAGTATAGAATGGCAAGAAATGAGGTGAAGGCTGCAGTTAAAGAAGATCATGGGAAGCATTTGGAAAAGCCTTGATGAAAAACGCAGGAAAAATATCAAAACGTATTGAAGCACTGTCAGATTCTTGAAAGGCAGAAGTGCAAAGCCAGTGAGAAATATAAAAGAGAGTAATGGTGAACTACTGACAGAACCAGATAAAATATTAGATCTATCTTGATCTCTTCGCGATGGAAGAGGTAGCTAGAGTAGAAACGGAACAGACGCTCTACGATGTCAGTGAAGAAGCCAGTAATGAATAATAGAGTTGGCTTTTGAGTAAATGAAGACAGGCAAGGCAGCAGGAAGAGACAACATTGCCCCCGAATTTCTAAAGTAAGAGTTTCTAAGACATGAACTCATTAAAGCGTTACAAGTTCTGTTTCAGACAATATGGGATTCCAAGACAATCCCGAAAGATTGGTAATATAGCGTGATATTTCCAATCCACAAAAAAGGCAGCCAAACAGAGTGTGCTAATTACAGACCAGTTAGTTTCTTGTAAGTGGCATAAAAATGTACACACATGTCCTGGAGAAAAGGCTAAGAGGTTTTGTGACGGAGCAGTTAGAGGAGGAACAGGCAGGTTTTAACCCAGGGAGACAAACACAAAACCACATTTTGGCTGTAAGAATGATATTGGAAAAAGCATGGGACAGAGACAAAAAGATGTACCTTGCATTTCCGGATGTTAAGGCTGCCTTCGACTCGGTCTTGCGTCAAATATGGAAGGCTCTCGCTGCCAACAAAATCCCAAAAGACCTCATTTCTGCAATGTTGGTCACCAAGATGTGGGGCAGGAAACCATGCTACACATTTACAAATCAGTATATATCCCTACTCTTACCTACGGGAGTGAGAGCTGGAACATATTGGACAATATGATTAGCAAAATAAGTGGAGCTGAAATGAAATACTTACGTAGGGTCGAAAGGAAAACAAGAAGAGACTGCATAAGAAACGAGAGTGTTAGAGCAGAATTAATATCCACCCTAAAGAAACGACACACAGTGGGGCCAATGACCAGTATTTGCGGCCAGAACCTCTCGCAGTAATTTTTGTCACTGAATGAGTGGAAATTTGAATAGTTGCACTTGTGAAAAATGACCGACTATTATCAATAGATAAAAAAAAACAAATAGTTTTTATTTCATTCCATATATGATTACAAATAGGTAAAATACTTTTGCGAAATAGCATGAATAAGAATTCCAAAATAACATTCTAAGATAATCGAGCTAACACAAAACGATATAGACGATAGCAATACGATACGTAAGAAGACAATACAGCTAGCCCCCAATGGCTATTTGCGAATAGTGTCACTTTTTCGTAAGTACGTTAATTTTTTAATCCTTTTGAGGCTGTAATAGCACTTAGGTTGGTGGTACATCTGTTACGGTTTTAAAACCTTAATAGTACAGGTTCTTCTTTAGTTAAAATCGACTCTTATTATTATTACACTGTTTTAGAGCATGTGCTTATAGAAAAAATCTTATAGAAGTGGGAAATAATTCATGAGCCCTAACTGCTAAATTAAGACGGTAGGAAACTAATAGTTTGAGGAATATTTTCCAAAGAAAATTGTAGACTTGATTTCCTTTCCCGACCGGGGTATCCGTTCTCAGCCTGGAATTCCCAATAAGACAAGTTTCTGCATTATACCTGGGTAGATCGTATAGTGTATACAGAATTAGGATAATTAGTGTTGTATAGGATTGCATTTTTAAAGTGTAATATACTGCAGATCATATAACAACTGAAACATTATGGATAAGATACACAGCTGCGACCAGTCGTAACGCTCCCTATGATAATCCTCATTATATACGACTATATATATATTATGTTTACTAGTTCATAACATTCGCAGATTAACTAAAGGATGCTGTAAATTTCTTTGAAGTTTGGATGTAAATACCAGAGCATTCTGCAGGTGAAAGAGCGGGACAGAGTATCGGTAGGCAAACATAACTGAACGCATTTGTTTGTGCACCTACAGCAAACGCATGGCCATAAAGGGTGCACCAATTTCAAAGGCTGCAGAGTCAACAAAGGCTATGACCAACAGTCATAGCTTACAATCACCGTCAACCCAACTCTTAAAAGATAAAAATTGGGTTTCGTTAACCTTTTGAACAACAGAATAGTCTAATTGCGAAATTTGCGTTGGCCGCAGCGCGCTCGTCAGCTCCTTGTGTTGTAAAATGTTTTGAGATCCATACGGTTCATTAAAACCAATGAGCTTATCTCTCAAAGGATATTAACTGGAAACCTAGTCGAGACTGTTAACGGTTAAAGCGATACTCAAAAACTCTTGCAATGAAGTCTCTTTTCCATCGATACATCAAGTTTCATCGTAAGGAATTTTCTCTTAACTGTTTTACACAATTTCTTTCGAGACAATTTGTGTTCCACTTAAATCAAAATATGACCATCTTCAAAGCTTTCTGCAAACTATGAAGATATTATCTTATGGTCATCAATGAAATCAAGTCGACAATTTTCTTTGGAAAATATCCCTCAAACTATTAGTTTCCTACCGTCTTAATATAACAGTTAGAGCTCATGAATTATTTCCCACTTCTATAAGATTTTTTCTATAAGCACATGCTCTAAAACAGTGTAATAATAATAAGAGTCGATTTTAACTAAAGAAGAATCTGTACTATTAAGGTTTTAAAACCGTAATAGATGTACCATCAACCTAAGTGCTATTACAGCCTCAAAAGGATTAAAAAATTAACGTACTTACGAAAAAGTGACACTATTCGCAAATAGCCGTTGGGGGCTAGCTGTATTGTCTTTTAACGTATTGTTATATTTTTCTCTTAACTGTAAGGAATTTTCTCTTACTGTTTTACACAATTTATTTCGAGACAATTTGATGGCTAAGATTTGCTAAAAATACAATCATAAGTGGTTAAATCTGTGTTCAACTTAAATCAAAATATGACCATCTTCAAAGCTTTCTGAAAACTATGAAGATATTAACTTATGGTCATCAATGAAATCCGTCATTATTTTTTTTTGTTAATACTTGATTTTTGTATAATGTCAAAAGTAAAAAAGTCTAGTCCACAAAATTTGCAAATTTATGCTTGCTTTATACGACTTATACGACTCCGTGTATCCAGAAATATATGGACAGCTAAATATAAAATGATTTTTCTTGTGACGCAGCTGAGAGAGGAGCGCTTTGTACATACATGTAAGTACGCTATGTACTTTCATTGTACATATTGATTGAATCGGTAGAAAAAAAATCATTCTCATATATTTTCAATTCTTTAATAAAGGAGTATATAATGTATAAATACATTTTTTCGGTATTTACTCCTCAAATTTACTGATATTATTTATTCACATAATATCATATTTCGGGAAACACTCCCATCATCAGACTATTTATTTTTTATCACAGTGTTTACACATAAGGCCATTCTCTTAAAACTTAATTTTCATCTATACTACTTATTGCCCGTGAGTGAGGTAATGATATTCAACTAGTAAAAAAAAAAATGAATAAATTTCAAGTTGAAAAAAAAAATAAAATAAAAATACTGCATTTCAAACGTCAAATTTTTGAAGATATGTTTTCGCTAAAGAAAAAACCACCAAAAAAAACAAAAAACCAAACAGAAATACAATGTCACACGACTAAAGCTAAAGCAGTAACGAAATAAATGCAGTCAGACATTTTTTGGTTCTATTTTGTTATTATTGGAGGACTAATGTCGTCCCAGAATAAAAATCAGTGCATCCTAACTTCTACAGTATTTAGTGAAAAGTTTTAATAGTATTAGTGATTCAGTAATAAATGAAACATCTGGAATTTCTTATCTTTACTACTTCGAAATCAGATTAAATAAGAATTTATAAAATAAACTTGATAAATATTTTGTCAGAATTTTTATTAACTTATACATTATTTGTTAAAATATGCAATATGAAATAAAAAATATTTGCTGTTTACTATACTAGTCGACTCCCAACTTGCTTCCTATTTCAATTAGCCCAGTCAATGAAGGGGTTTTATACAGAAAATCTCGGAAAGGAACCAATGAAACTGAATTTTTGCATATACCTTCGTTTTGGCATTCTAAATAAGGGATGAAAAGTCACCGACCTTAGCATGTTAGCATAATTAGATAATCGAGGTCAAAGGCCTGAGAAATCAGGTTTTTTTTGTTGTTGTTTTTTTTCAAATATCTCGATTTCTATTCATTGGACGTCAATCGAGAGGGTTACGAAACTTGTAGATAATAATATTCTCTATAATTTTGGTTATATTCATTTTTTTTTAGGCTTAACCGTTTTCGAGATATAGCGCGGAGGAGAAGACCAGAAGTTTAACCAGCATTCAGATGGAAAAACTATATTTTAAATCGAACTATTAGTTTCGGAGTTGTAGCTACAAGGATGCCTGGACTGCATGGCTTGCCACCGCTCTGAGTCCGAAAAGAAGTGTCTTCCACTTTAGTTCCCACCATTGTGAGATTACGTGAGAATTGTGTGAGTAATATTTGTTGCGAGATGCATTATTTCACCAAATATTGGTCATGTGACTGTATACTTGGTCAAGGTGAAATTTCTCTCTAGACCTCATCTTTGTGAATCAGCGAGAAACCCGCCACGAATCTTCATCAAGTATATTCTTAAAGTAACAAGTGAATATCGATTTATGGGAAATATATTTTTTCAGTAATCAGTAATAAAAGAACAAAAATCTGTTATTTAAACACATTATTATTTAATACAAAGTTTATTTTGACCATGATCGCAGCAATAGCATAGGACTGAGAAAGAAACAATTGCAATAGTATTAGGATTGATCCTTCTATACCATTATACGTACCTCAAGTAATTACAATAGTATTATCAAATTAAAACAATAAATAATTAAAAATTTATCATAAAATAAGTATAAAAAAAAATGGTGTAATAAGTTTGGTAATTAGTAAAAAATATATAAAGAGAGAATAGACAGATTGCTCTGACAGGCGAAAAATTCCGCCCATTGATTTTTTTTTTTTTTTTTTTTTTTACATTCTGGATTTTCAAAGTTTCATTCTGCTTTAGGTCTTTACGCCACCAAGGCATTTAAAACGTAAAAGGATTCTTAGAAATATTAATTAAATAAAATCAGTTTTAAGAAAGAATTACCAAACAAATTTTAAATTTACCAACTTTAAAATTATTTTTTAACTTTATTTATTTTTTTAAACTTTTTATTTTGAATCATTACAAGCCTCACTGAAGGGCAATAAGTAATATGTATGAAAAAGACTTGTTCACACAATATGTACAATGATATAAAATAAAGTAATAAAATTAAAATAAACAGCCTCTAAATATACAAGAAATAAAATAAAATATACAAAGCGCAAAGTAAAATAAAATATAATAAATCCTAATATAAAATATGTGATAATTGTAGAAACAAATAAATAAATACAAAAATAAAAAATAATAATGAAAATAAGAAGAAAAGAAAAAGATCATAAATACAGTCATACTCTATATACAATATTTACAAACATTCCGAGAAACATCCCGATCCTAGCCTGCCCCACCCCCCAATTTGGAGGGCAAGCCGGGCTCAGGAAGTACCCAGCGATGTTCTATCAGATTTGTAACTAGTAGATTCCAGTGGAGGCTGAGGCAGATCGCTATGGCATAGTCGCACATGAGTAGAGAAGCTGGTCATTGGCAGAACTCAATAATAAATATTTACAATAAGTCTAAGGGCCATTGCCGTTTAATCTGACAGGTAGATTATAAGTATGCGTGGAACTGGATAATAAATGAGCAAGATGGTTGGGATGGTTGTAAATGTTTTGATGTAATTTTGCAGGTCAAGGACAAAAAGTATATTGAGATCCATATATTGAGATTGTGTAGGGTTTTGTTGGAGACATAATATGAAGCAGTTACAATAATACGAATGACTTTGGATTATAAGTATTGAATGCGTTTATTTATATGCTATATAAGCAACTAAATCAAATGAAACCATAGCCAGAGTAATTTGATCATTAGCACGGAGCTAATTTTTTTTTTCTGTTTAAAAATTACAGAATATCTTGAGATTATATAATATCTTGAGTCCCCTAGAGCTATGGATGGAACTGTTTACTTACTCTGATGTTATTATGGGAATATTATTTGCTCTATGGATATGAGTTATCAGTATTTCTATTTATTTCATTTTTATGTTGTTCATATATGTATATATATATATATAGCATCAGAGTAAGTAAACAGTTAACTAGTAGTTTCGGGAACAGTGTATATCTTAGCAACTGATAATAAAAATAAGTAAATATAATTTTTTTTTTCAATACTGTCTATATTAAGAATGTTATCTATATTTACATAAGGAGGTGAATCAGTTATATATTGCTGCAGGTATCTCTTCCTATATACATTGGATTGCGGGCACAGGAGAAGAAGATGGTGTAAGCTATTTGATATATATTACTTACAGGCACTGCAGATTTCTTCATCTTGAATAGTGTAGGATATATTTTT
Source organism: Euschistus heros (assembly GCA_003667255.2). Classification (NCBI taxonomy): domain Eukaryota; kingdom Metazoa; phylum Arthropoda; class Insecta; order Hemiptera; family Pentatomidae; genus Euschistus; species Euschistus heros. The sequence goes on along the minus strand of RCWM02000397.1, from coordinate 373,701 downwards.
TAAATATACATTTTAAAATTCTTAAACGGCTGACAACTCGTGTTTTGTGGATGAACGTATTAAAAGTTAGACACTCTTCTGGAGAAAAATCCAGACGGCTGAGAGTTCTATAGACGGGGTTAGTATTTGAATTTAGAGCTCTATTGATGTCAAGAGACAGGAAATGATTTTCTATTTTTTCTAAAATATTCTTATTGTGGTATCGCAGTCCCGTTCTGTAGATATCGTTAGATTCATTGAGGCTGTTAGTTGCAGTGGCTATATGATGAACTTGTAAGAGCCATTTAAAATCGATGTCAAATTCTTGCATACTTCTTAGTCTATTGAAGCACATTCGTGGATACCTGTTCTCGAGGTGCGTTGAGAGTCATCCAAAAGTCAATTACTGTTTTCATGACCATCATTTTCAGAGGGCGTCGACCAGTCTCAAGCCTGACTATATAGTTCGGAACACTTTTTGGCCTGAGGAAAAGATTTTTAAGAAATTTTAACTAGATGACTTCGACTGCTTCTAAATACCTGAGGCTCCATATCTCAGCAGCGTAAAGCAATGTAGTCGAAACCATTGAATCGAATAATGTCATTTTAGTTTTCCAGGAATCACTCTTCCCTTTTGTAAGGATTTCTAATACCCTGCCACTTGCCACGGATGCCCTTTGAATAAAATGTTTTATTGATTTATGGAATTTTCCAGAGGATGAGAATGGTACCCCTAAATAAGTATAGTTTTTGTTTTTTGGATGTTTATATAGCATATAAATTAACGCTAAACTTGCTTCTTTTTTTTTAAACTTTTGATATTTTTTTCATATATTTTGACCCTTTCTCATCATCTGATTATAGTTTCATTCGTTCCAGTACCTAATGAAATATATTGTACAAAAATAAATAGGGATATTGCTAATTTTGTATTTGCTTTCCCAAGCGCTTATATGACTTTTTTTTATTTTATGATGAATTTTATTTGAAAAACAGTTCTAATAAATATCAATGCATTTTAAAATAAAATAAAAAAAAAATATATATATAAGTGCTTGGCTAAATAAATATCACTAAATTAGCAATATGCTTATTCATTTTTGCGCAGTTTATATAATTTTGAAATTACATGCTTATAGGACTAGTCTTTTAGATAATAGATAATTTTTGGCCGTTCGGCCCCACTGTGCGTCACACAGGCAGAAAAATTTCGAAATCCAAGATTTGTTTAGTCCAAAAGTGGAACATTGGAATACGATTTATTTCAAGCGCGCAATAAACTACATACTCCCTAAATCAGTGATGGGCAAACTACGGCCCGCGGGTCAATAATGCGATAAAGTCAAAAATAAAGTTTATTAGTTGTAAAACTTTGTTTTGTCCAACTTTTTTGGCCCGCCTAGATGTTTTTCTATTTCATCCGGCCTGCCAGATTGCACACATAATAGAAGATTGCACATTACTACAACAATAGTTAGAAAAAAATAAAATACCCCGATCCACAGAACTTGCTCTAGGGGACTCAAGATATTCTATAAACAAAATTATAAACCTTTATAAAGAACTATCACTTTACCATAGAATATAATGCGAAACTGATGATACAGGACGGAGAAAAATAAATTGCCAACATTTAAATGAAAAGGGCGTAAGAACCTGGAAGTTGATCGCCCAAATAAAAACCTCAATCTACAATCTACAATAATATAAAATTATTCATCAGCAAAAAGAAGCAAGCCTGGAAGACCTACAAACAGAATAAGACAGTCGATAATTTTGTCAAGCATAGAATCGCAAGAAATGAGGCGAAGGCTTCAGTTAAAGAAACTAAAAGAATATCATGGAAAAATTCGGGAAAAGCTTTGATGAAAATCACCGGGAAAATATCAAAAGGTTCTGGCACACTGTTGGATTCTTGAAAGGCAAAAGAGCAAAGCCTGTGAGAAATATAAAAGAGAGTAATTGTGAATTGCTATGTAAAATATTATATAGATGGCGTAGACAACACCTTGATCTCTTTGTGAAGGAAGAGGTAACTAGAGAAGAAAGGGAACAGACGCTCTTCGATGTCAGTGAAGAAGCGAAAATAGAACAGACTCTTGAGCAAATGAAGACAGGCAAGGCGGCAGGAAGGGACAACATTGTCCCCGAGTTTCTAAAGTATGGTGGACATTAACTCATTAAAGCGTTACAAGTTCTGTTTCAGACAATATGGAACTCCAAGACAATCCCAAAAGATCGGTAATATAGCGTGATTATTCTAATCCACAAAAAAGGCAGCCAAACAGAGTGTGCTAATAACAGACCAGTTAGTTTCTTGTCAGTGGCATAAAATGTACACACATGTCCTGGAGAAAAGGCTATAACGATTTGTGGCGGAGCAGTTGGAGGACGAACAGGCAAGGGGCCGACATAGGACAACATTTTCGTTCAAAGAAGTATATTAGAAAAAGCATGGGTAGAGACAAAAAAATGTACCTACCATTTCTGGACCTTAAGGCTGCCTTCGACTCGGTCCCAAGTCAAGAAATATGGAATCTTCCAAGAGACTTTATTTATGTCATTAAATCCGTTTATACAAATTCAAAGAGAGTGGTAAGGATTAATGGAATAGCCTGGGTAACAGGGAGCCTGGGTCCACTCTTATTTATTGTATTTATGGATGAAATCCATAAAATATGTAATAGGCTCGTGCATTGGTAAATGGAACATGAGGACAATACTCAGCTTCTCTTGTACGCATATAATATCGTTCTCATTTGTGAAACAGAAGATAAGCTGCAGCAGGCCCTATTGGAATGGCAAGAGGAACTTAAGAGAAAAGGAATGTCTTCAAAGTCTCTAAGACTAAGATACTGACCGTGTCCCAAGATGAGGATGACTGTCTCCTAGGAGGTAGAGAGTAATGGTGAGGTTCTTGAAGTAGTTGAAAACTTTCCCTACTTGGGAACTAACATCAACAGGAATTGGAATAGGATTGCGAGAGCCAACCAAATCTATTATAATAATAAGCTTCACATTTACAAATCAATATATATCCCTACTCTTACCTAAGGGAGCGAGAGCTGGGTCATACTGAACAAGCAGATCAGCAGAATAAGTTGAGCTGAAATGAAATACCTACGTAGTGTCGCTGGAAAGACTAGAAGAGACCACATAAGAAGCGAGAGGATTAGAGAAGAATTAAAAACCGCCCTAGAGAAATGACAGCTCAAGTGGTTCGGCCACGTTTGTAGGATGGATGAGGATCGAGAACCGAGAAAAGTAATAGAAGCTCGACCCACTGGCAAGAGACTACGCGGAAGACCTACGATTTTACATGAGGAATATATCCAGAGGATATGAGAAAGAACTCTCCATCAACTGAAGCAGGAACTGTGAGGCCTGGCAGCGATGGTTTGAGGGCCCTCCACGCTAGTTATGGCACAGGGAGGATGGTAAAGAAAAAGAAGATCAGCACTATAACATAAATACCAGCCACATTATTAAAAAAGAAAAATATTTCAACTTAGAAAGTTATGAAATATCTACAACACTGGAACAAAATACATGGAAAACTAGTATAGTAGTCCAGTCAATCAGTGCTGAAATGACAGACCGAGAGTCCGATAGGAAAAAATATCGAGTTATTTTACCCCTTTTTTTGGAATGCATGGGTGTAATCTATTTACTGTTCCGAATGAAAATTTATGAATCTCCAATCAAGGTCAGTGCCGTAACAAAGTTGCGGAGGGGAGAAAGAAATCGTATGTTCTTATAGTCCAGTAAAATAAGGGTTTGCCGAAGAAAAAACTGCGGAACCTTTATTCTCAACGGATCTTTATGTTTTTTAGGGTGCTGAATCCGAATCTGAAGTTTGCTACCACGACAACCATCGGCTTCATATTCAAAATTGCAAAAAACCGTTATTTTTGTTTTTTTATCTATAAAACGATAACGAAGCTTTTTTCGAAGAAAGTCTTCAAATATTAATTGTACCTGGAACTAATACCTACATAATGAAAAAAAAAAGAAATCCGAAATCGGACCATTTTTCGCGAAGTTACGTAATTGGGAAAAAATGGAGAAATTGGCCTACTTGTCGTCAGCCCCACAGCTCTGCGAAAACACGTTTGTCGTACTCTTTTGGCTATAACTCTGAAACTATTTGTCCGATACAACATTACTTTTTTTCATCTTAAAGCTGATTAAATTTACTATAAGAATCTATAAATGAAGTTTTAATCAAACCCCGTAAAATGTACATGCCCGCTAATAAAAACGTACTGTTGTACAATCCAAGTGTTTTTTGGCACATTTGTCGCTCTAACTGCTCAAATAATTGTTCGATCCCAAATTCCTTTTTTCTATCGCAAAGCTGATTAAATTTGCTATCAGATGCTATATACGTAAATTATATTAAATCCTTTAAACCACCCAAACTAGCACGCTAAATATGTATGTTTTGGCAAAATATGTAAACTATGACATGTTCAGTAGACTGGTGTGGGTATTTCATGGTGTTAATTATAAGTTACATATAAAAGTTATAATAGTAAATTTAACCAGCTTTATGATAAAAATATTAAATTTTGGATCGGACAAATGGTTTTGGAGTTATAGCGAATAATGTGCCAAAACAAAATGTGTTTTACAAAAGTACGTGATTTTCAGCGCGACAGCTTTTGTATTTAAAGAATTTTGATACAACTTTCATATATAGGATATATATATATATACTTCATATATACATTCCAATAGTAAATTTAACAAGCTTTTAGATGAAAAAAAGTAATTTTAGATCAGACATATATTTTTGTAGTTATAATGAAAAATGTACTAAAAAAAACTTGGATTTCACAAAAGTACGGTTTTTTTTAGCGTACTAGTATGTGTTTTTGGCCCCTTAATCTCTTTAACTCTAAAAATATAGGTCCGATCTAAATTCTTTTATTCATATTAATGCTGGTTAAATTTATTATCAGATCCTATGTATAAAATCGTTCATGAAATTATTTCCGTACAATGTACAGTAAAATAAAAGGCCGTTTTCAGGAATGTAGTATATAATAAATACGATAATATGCATGTTAAAAATATTTTATAAACTCACCTATTGGTATTTTTCAAGGACTCCCTTTCTCGAATCTCAACAATCAAATCTAGTTGCTATAGAAATGACTGTATAATTGATCACTTTTGATCACGCCGAACGTCAGTGAAGATTTTCTGACCCCACTCTGTCAGGTACAGCTGGTACAAGGAGTTGGTAGTAATGAATAAAAACTGATCTTTAGTTCATGTTTATTATAATAACATAACATATATTTTATTATAATAACATCACTAACAACTAACACTGGGCTAATCACCCGTAAAAATGATGACAATTACAAAAAAAATAATAACGAAAAAAAAAAACAAGAAAGGTAAAAAAAAAAAAAAAAAAAAAAAAAAAAAACATAATATATAATATATATAAAACAATTATATATATATTTTATATATGTTTTATATGTATATTTTCATATTATTGTATGAAAATAGTACGTTAAGAATCACGATATGGATAATAATATGTATTATTATATAACGATAGAAAGAATATATAATATAAGAATATAAATAGTATAACTAATAATAGACAGTTGAAACTGTAATTGTGTACAGCTCATTAATCACCCAGCGTTTTGTCTGCCTTCGTTATAAACCAGATGGACCCGGGGTATCGAGAGGGGATAATTTTGGGCGGTTTCGACAGGACTCGCTCTCAGGTCATTTATAAAAATATTACTATAAATATTTTGTAAAAAATAAAATAAAAATGAATGTATCGTATGCAAAAGTATTAATTTAAGATATAACGACGTTTTAATGTACCTTCAACATCTTCAAGTTCATCAGATGAAAAAGGTAACACAGGATGTTCGTCTGTACCGTCGTCCTCATCTCAAAGATGATTTCTTGATTGGAGCAGTGCCCATCACATTCACACAACCTTGTGCAAAACAATCCTACTTTTCCGCAGCCACAGTTGCCCCTGCACCCCTTCTGACACTTGCAGCTTATCAAGTTCAGCAGCTTTTCTGGAGCTGAAGCTTTGAGGCTGGTTATAGGGATCAAGTTCTCTCGGACTGTCCGCCAACCCCACTCCTCTGATGGTAGAGCGTTCCCAAGCCACTGCTGTACCTGATGAAAAACACGATACGTGTGCTGCTGGGCTGCGGCTTCTGAGGGTGGAATGGCGGCAAAATTTGGGTTGAATTTGTAGGTATGATGTTATGTACTGTCTGTAGCGATGGTCATTCAAGGAGGTGAAACGGAAGTCACCTCCGTACAATCCAACCATGAATTTTGCCCCTGCTTCTGTGAGCTCTTCTTTTGTAGCAAATGAGTCTTTAAATTTAATGATTTCTGATGATAGAATTGGGAACTTTTGGAGCGTTTTGACAAATTTTACCTTCCCCTGGTAAAAAAGGGCGGATGTCGAGTCACAACCACTGAATGCATGTATGAAGAAAATATGTTCTGCAACGGATCTTTCGATAGCGGTTAGTGGATGGTACAAGGTAGATGGCACCTTCCTTTTTCCAGGTTTTAGGAAATAGACGTTGCTGGGTGTTTTTGTGCCAATGAGGATGACCAGGAGATCGATGTCCTCACCAACAACAACAACAACTGCCTCACTATCTTCTGAGAAGGATTGGGCAGTTTGTACAATTAGACAGTCTGCATCCTCAGTGGCTTGTCTAACTTCCATTTTGGCTTCAGTAAATTTCTTCATCAGCATTTGAATGAGCCGTTCCTTATTGTTAGAATTGGACAGAAACATGTCCTGGCTTGTTGTTGGCACCATTTCTTCAGTAAACTGGATTTTAACTGATAAATTCTTTGCTCTTCTGTTGCGCTCCATTTGCTTTGTGCCTTCTTTGCTTTGAATCGGAGTATCCATCAAACACAACAATTGCCGTAGGTAAATAGTGTCGTTGAATGTATTCAACGTTAAAAACCCGTACTTTTGTGAAATCCAAGTTTTTTTAGTACATTTTTCATTATAACTACAAAAATATATGTCTGATCTAAAATTACTTTTTTTCATCTAAAAGCTTGTTAAATTTACTATTGGAATGTATATATGAAGTATATATATATATATCCTATATATGAAAGTTGTATCAAAATTCTTTAAATACAAAAGCTGTCGCGCTGAAAATCACGTACTTTTGTAAAACACATTTTGTTTTGGCACATTATTCGCTATAACTCCAAAACCATTTGTCCGATCCAAAATTTAATATTTTTATCATAAAGCTGGTTAAATTTACTATTATAACTTTTATATGTAACTTATAATTAACACCATGAAATACCCACACCAGTCTACTGAACATGTCATAGTTTACATATTTTGCCAAAACATACATATTTAGCGTGCTAGTTTGGGTGGTTTAAAGGATTTAATATAATTTACGTATATAGCATCTGATAGCAAATTTAATCAGCTTTGCGATAGAAAAAAGGAATTTGGGATCGAACAATTATTTGAGCAGTTAGAGCGACAAATGTGCCAAAAAAACACTTGGATTGTACAACAGTACGTTTTTATTAGCGGGCATGTACATTTTACGGGGTTTGATTAAAACTTCATTTATAGATTCTTATAGTAAATTTAATCAGCTTTAAGATGAAAAAAAGTAATGTTGTATCGGACAAATAGTTTCAGAGTTATAGCCAAAAGAGTACGACAAACGTGTTTTCGCAGAGCTGTGGGGCTGACGACAAGTAGGCCAATTTCTCCATTTTTTTTCCCAATTACGTAACTTCGCGAAAAATGGTCCGATTTCGGATTTCTTTTTTTCATTATGTAGGTATTAGTTCTAGGTACAATTAATATTTGAAGACTTTCTTCGAAAAAAGCTTCGTTATCGTTTTATAGATAAAAAAAACAAAAATAACGGTTTTTTGCAATTTTGAATATGAAGCCGATGGTTGCCGTGGTAGCAAACTTCAGATTCGGATTCAGCACCTCAAAAAACATAAAGATCCGATGAGAATAAAAGTTCCGCAGTTTTTTCTTGAAAACGGCCTTTTGGAGCCTTATTTTCCTGGACTATTAGCCGTTTGATCAAATACTTCGAAAACCATTGCTTTTAATACATTTTGTGTTCTACATATTAATAAAGCAAAACAAATTTGTTACTTAATACAGTAGAAACTCGATAATTCGTCATGAATGGGGGAGAGGGGGTGACGAAAAAACGAAAATGACGGATTACAGAATTTTGCTGGTAAACTAACAAAAAAGCGTTTTTAAGGATAGAATTGTAATTAGTTTACAATTTATTGAATTGAATCCTTCTATATTGCTAAGCTCGTTTCTGTCTATCTGTCGGACCCGACAATCAATACCCTGGCTTTCAGAATACACTAAGAACTATACTGTCACCAAAATATTTGAGATATTTAATTTAGAGTAAGTTAAAAAGTACAATACACGTTGTTATTGTTAACACCCATTTTGATGGTGTGTTATTTTTTTTATTTTACTCCTAACAACATTACAAACAAATTATGTTATATAAACTTTTTATGTAGAAGATTCAACTCCAAAAATAAAAAGATCTGACTGCCGGAAATTGTTCACCATCCTTAGCTCTAAATGTGATAAAAAGTCTTCCTCAAAATATCTTTGGGATTAGGGGAGGGGGGGGGAGAGCCGTATGTTGTTAGCTGTTGGATCTTGGAACTCGAAAACGTTACTTTTAGCACATATATACTTAAAAAAAGCAAATCAAATTCGCTATTGGCGTCAGATTCTAACTCAGCATCCTAAAAAACATTGAAAATCGCAGATTCAACAAAATAAAAAAATATCATTTTTTTTCACGCTCTTCAAGGAAAATGAAATTTTTAAACCGATTATTGGTCACATACATTTAAATCGCCATTACTTTGTTACACAATTCACTGGTTGGTAATGCTGGAAAGAGGAGAGCCTCAGCTTTCTTTTGATATATATATATATGTAAAATTCGATGAACATAAACCTATTAAAAAAATTGAAAAATCCGGAAAACATTTTGATGTTTAGCTTGAGTTTGAAACCAGATACGATGATGAAACCAAAATCATTTCAAGCGTATTACCACCCTATCTTTCGTGTGAAAAAATAAAGTTGATACGTTTAACCGTCTAAACGTAATTCATGTTTTTGTCAAGTTAAACAAAAGTTGCCTACCATTATTTGGTAAGGCACATTTTGAAGCTTACGAATTTTTATTTTTCTATTTCGATGAAATTTCGTATTTAAGGGTTCTTTGGAATGCTGAATTCGAATCCGATGTCGGTTCTTGTGAAAAAAAAAAATATTTAATGCACTTCATTTGTAACATTTTAGCTTTTACACTGTAAAATGTAATAGAAAATTTTATAGCCCTAGAATTCCATTTCAGCACCATCAAAACTTAGGAAACGTATGCATATATAAATATCAATAAATCAAATATATATATATATACTATTTAGGAGAAATAATTTGTTACATTAATAATAAATATTAAAGTAATTATAATTATTTATTATTTATTGTGATAATAATTTATTACAAATTATTTTTCAGTTGATCATGTTAAAATATGATTGTGTTATTTGACATAAAAACATTATGGAAACGTATGCATAGATATCAATAAAACATACATATATATATATATATATATATATATATATATATATATATATATATATATATATCATATCAGTCTGGTTAGAGACACGGTATTGTAAACATATCTGTACTCCTTCTAGAGTTTAACTGTTTATTTGATCAATTTTCTCCATTTTTTTTTTTTGCACTCAGTTTTTTTAAGTTTTTTCACGTTAGTTGATTTGTCTATTTTGTTTTTTTTTTTTTCTCCGGAAAAAGTGAAGGTTACTGGTGAAAGATACGAGATTGAGGTAATAGAAGTTAATCTCGATAGGATTATAACTGCGGGCTGCAGGTTCTAGGTGTGCTACCTTCATAAACACACCTACTTCCGTAAGTTGTAAACATAAATATTATGGCTCTATGTTCTATCAGCAATGGGGCAATAACCCGTGAAGATAAATATAATTTAAATTGCAATAAAATAAAAGTTATATTTCACGGGAAGTGTTGTAAGCTGGAGGAAAAAGAAGTCGAAGAGATTAAATCACTTAAAAAAATATGGATGTGTATGAACTGTGACAAAACAAAAAAAAAAAACCCTTCAACCACTACTAAAATAGTAAGTCCTACGAAAACACACACGGACCACAACTCAGAACCATCAACATCCGAGATACTAGAAATTCCCTTCATTTCCTTCCTCAATCCACGCGAAAACTCCTAGTTTCCTCATTCATTTTTCCTCAGTTTGATTGTGGTTTAGTGTATGGGGGCCTCTCGGTGGGTCTCCGGGACAGATTAAAACGAATCATAAATAGTTTTATCAGATTTGTTACCGGTACCCTGAGACGTTCACATGTATCGCACCTCTACACTGCCTTAGACTGGCTCTATCCATCCTCCCGCAGACAATATTTCCAGGGAACTTTCCTGTACCAAGTCATTAATAACCACTGCCCACCTTACATCTATAACCTGTTGAAATATAAGTCTTTCGTCCACTTCCAACTCACAACAAGATCACGTTCCTCTGACCTATATAATCCCCTCTACCGAACAACATTATACCAACACTCCTTCCAAGCTCGATCCACTACCCTCTGGAACTCTATACCTCCTGAAATTAGACATGCTCCTTCCTTAAACTCATTCAAAACTCTCCTTAATCCAATATTTCCTTAAATCCCAGTTGGATGCCGCCAATATGCGTAATAATTAAAAATCCAGTCAGTCAATCTCAACTATATCCGATATCAATGAATTACTTCAATAATTATATCATTATTGGTAAATTTGTCAATTTCAATCATTTGTCTGTCTAAAAAATTGCTTTTTATTTTTGTCCCATATAGCTATATAATATAAGAGGACAGTAAGTAGATGTGTAAATATATATTTTTAGGTATTTGTAAATATTTTGTCTTATTAACATTCAAATAGTTAATTTTTTTTTCTATATATATCTTTTCCTTTCTATTCACTACATTTGTTTTATTTCATGGATTTATTTTTTATTTTTATTCATCATTCTGAATGCATTGTAATTATTATATTAGCATATTAGTATTATTATTTTTTTTCTTTTCTCATGTATATATTCATAATATAGTTCTATTTTAAAATAGATTCATATATCATCTTTTATATATACAGGGTGAGTATCTCTTAGTGTAAAAAAAAAAAATTGGGTTAAACTAGATCAAAAATGTAGCTAAATGCCGCAAATCTCATCTTTCTATTTCCAATCCGTTGCTGATATACGATAAATCAATCCCTTAATGGAAATGGGCATTTTAAACATAATAGACTCTTCATTGAAATAAAAAGCAAAGAAAAAAATTATTGTTTAATGGAAAATAAAGGAAAACTGTCAATAAAGCAACACCAGATCAGAGGATCTTATGTTATTACATTTATTTATTTATTATTATCATTTAGGATTTATTTTATTAGTTTTTCATGGATTTTATTTATTAGTATGAATGCAGATTGTGTCTAAGAATATTACTTTTTGAAGTGAATTTTATGGGCAGATGAGTCTGTTTTTACAGGGGATGGCATTTCTACCCATCCATGTAAAACGTTGGTTTATATTTGTATATTGCATTCAGAATCTTATAGCAAAATTGAGGTCTATGTTCATTATTATTGAGTTTTAAACCTTACATTGAAAAACTAATAAAATAAATCCTAAATAATAATAATAAATAAATAAATGTAATAACATAAAATCCTCTGATCTGGTGTCGCTTTATTGACAGTTATCCTTTATTTTCTGTTAAATAATCATTTTTTTTTTTTGCTTTTTAATCCAATGAAGAGTTTATTATGTTTAAAATGCACTTTTCCATTAAGGGAATGTGATAATGTTTTATTTACACAAGTAACGGTTTTTGTAGGCCAAATGAGAAAACCACGTTTTTTCGGTTTCAAAAGTAAATTTCTCAAAATCGAAACAAAGTCATTACGTTTAACATATCATTCGAAAGCTTATTAAATTTGCAAGTTTTCGTGAGATTTGATGTTTTGTGGATAGTTTTTACGAAAAACGGTAAGCGTTGAAGTAAATACGACATTGTGATTTCCCCAAATAAGGTGAAGATCAAGCTGTTCTTTAGATACTAAGTTTGTAAAATTCAAGGTTACGTGTATTCTGTTCTTATAGGAAATTTAATGCTAATTCCGAAAATGTGGCCAAAATTTGAAAAATATTTAAACAAAATGGAGATATTACAGTTTTTATGGGAAAAAACGTGATTTCCTCAAAAAAGTCTTTGCTTTATCGTATATGAGCAACGGATTGGAATAGAAAGATGAGATTTGCGGCATTTAGCTACATTTTTGATCTAGTTTAACCCAATGTTTTTTTTTTACACTAAGAGATACTCACCCTGTATATACGATAGTATTTTAAGTTATAATTATTATTTTACACGTTTATTTTTTTTTCCCCCATAAAAATGTATGCTGTAATTACTGATGCATTTAATTTGTAAATGCAGACAATACAGTGTAAGTACAGACAGTTGTACTTTTAACTGTGCATTATTTTTATTCTTAGTTGACAGTAAGTCCCAGAATAAAGCTATTTTTTTCATTTCATTTCATTATAAATATATGAAATGAAATCTATAATTTATTACAAATAAGTATTTTTACATGATATACAGACAGAAGCACATATTAGATTTGATTTTTAGGTATTTCCAATTTTTGTTATATTCTTCAAACCCAGAACACATCTCTAATCCGTTTTGTAAACCTTGTTGACTGGGTTCTAATAACATTTTCATTATATTCAACAAAATCCTGTCAGCAACGGAAGTGAGGCAGTTATTGCTATAATGTTTTTATGTCAAATAACACAATCATATTTTAACATGATCAACTGAAAAATAATTTGTAATAAATTATTATCACAATAAATAATAAATAATTATAATTACTTTAATATTTATTATTAATGTAACAAATTATTTCTCCTAAATAGTATATATATATATTTGATTTATTGATATTTATATATGCATACGTTTCCTAAGTTTTGATGGTGCTGAAATGGAATTCTAGGGCTATAAAATTTTCTATAACATTTTAGAGTGTAAAAGCTAAAATGTTACAGGTGAAGTGCATTAAATATATTTTTTTCACAAGAACTGACATCGGATTCGAATTCAGCATTCCAAAGAACCCTTAAATACGAAATTTCATCCAAATAGAAAAATAAAAATTCGTAAGCTTCAAAATTTACCTTAATGGTAGGCAACTTTTGTTTAACTTGACAAAAACATGAATTATGTTTAGACGGTTAAACATATCAACTTTTTTTTTTCACCCGAAATATAGGGTGGTAATACGCTTGAAATGACATTGGTTTCATCATCCTATCTGGTTTCAAACTCAAGCTAAAAATCAAAAAGGTTTTTTCGGATTTTCCAATTTTTTTAATAAGTTTATGTTCATCGAATTTCACATTTATATACATCAAAAGAAAGCTGAGGCTCTCCTCTTTCCAGCATTACCAACCAGTGAATTGTGTGACAAAGTAATGGCGATTTAAATGTATGTGGCCAATAATCGGTTTAAAATTTAATTTTCCTTGAAGACCGTGAAATAAATGATATTTTTTGATTTTGTTGAATAAGCAATTTTCAATGTTTTTTAGGATGCTGAATTAGAATCTGACGTAAATTTTTGTGTGAAAAAATCTTTAGAGGTAGTTTACTTGATAAACTAATCATTTTTTTAGAATTTAATTAACCTAAACCAAAATCTATGGAGCGGCTGTATTTTTCCTTAAACCCGCATTCAAAACTAAAAATCTTGGTGCAAAAGTCATGTCGATATCATTTTTTAATCTCGAAATGTAAAATAAATTATTTTAATGCTATTTTATTTTTTTTCTCGGCTTCTAGGGCCCATTGGTCGGAACAGCAAAATACGTGTCTAATATTTTTTGACCAGGAACCTCCGAAAAAATTGCCAACAAGATCCGTGAGAGACTCAGTGTGTCCTCCCCTTGTGAGTACACCGCACTATTGCGGGATCCACTTTTTTTTCGAAACATTTATCGCTATAATTCCAAAAATATTTGTCTAATTCAAACTTTCCTGTTTTCATCTAAAAGCTAGTTATATTTACTATAAGACACTATTTATGCAATTTTGATCAAGTTTCATAAAGATACATGCCAGCACGCTGTGTACCTCGTACTTCTGTGGAAGGTTTTTTTCAAAACATTTATCGCTTTATCACCAAAACTGTTGGTCCTATCTAAAATATACTTTATTCATCTAAAATCTGATTAAAAATTCTATCAGATTCTACTTTTGCAGTTTGATTGAATTCCATAAAATACCAATGGCAGCTCATTGAACATGTCATAATCGTTACATTTTTCCAAAACATACACATTTAGCGTTTTGGTGTGGGTATTTTTCGGAATTCGATCAGAATTAAGTATATTAGATCTAATAGTAAATTTAACCAACTATTAGATGAAAAAATAAATTTCGAATCTAAGAAATATTTCCGGAGTTATAGCGATAAATGTACCATAAAAAAACGAGGTTTTCACAACTACTAGTTTCTCAACATTCTGCCGTGGGTGTTTTACTGGACTTGATCAAAATTTAATACATGAGCTCTCATAGTAAATTTAACCAGCTCTCAGATGATTAAAAAGAATTTAAATCGGATAAAGTATTTCGGAGTTATAGCCAAATGAGTACCGACAAAGGTGTTATTCCAGAGAACTGTGACATTTCTCAAGTAAAAAATCTTCTATTTTTTAATGTGAAAGAAAGGAATAGAATGAAATTTGTAGTGAATTTTATTTGCTTCTTTAAGTATATAATATATAAATATTATGTGCTAAAAGTAACGTTTTCAAGTTCCAAGATCCAACAGCTAACAACATACGGCTCTCCCCCCCCTCTCCCCTAATCCCGAAGATATTTTGAGCAAGACTTTTTATCACATTTAGAGCTAAGGATGGTGAACAATTTCCGGCAGTCAGATCTTTTTATTTTTGGAGTTGAATCTTCTACATAAAAAAAATATATAACATAATTTGTGTTTAATATTGTTAGGAGTAAAATAAAAAAAAAAACACACCATCATAATGGGTGCTAACAATAACAACGGGTATTGTACTTTTTAACTTGCTCTAAATTAAATATCTCAAATATTTTGGTGACAGTATAGTTCTTAGTGTATTCAGAAAGCCAGGGTATTGATTGTCGGGTCCGACAGATAGACAGAAACGAGCTTAGCAATATAGAAGGATTCAATTCAATAAATTGTAAACTAATTACAATTCAATTCTTAAAAACGCTTTTTTGTTAGTTTAACAGCAAAATTCTGTAATCCGTCATTTTCGTTTTTTCGTCACCCCCTCTCCCCAATTCATGACGAATTATCGAGTTTCTGAAAGCCTGGATATTGATTGTCAGATCCAAGACATAGACAAAGTAATGGCGAACTTAAGGTACGTAACCAATAATAATAATGAAATTTTTCCTTGAAGAGCGTGAAATAAATGATATTTTTTGATTTTGTTGAATAAGCAATTTTCAATGTTTTTTAGGATGCTAAATTAGAATCTGACGTCAATTTTTGTGTGAAAAAAATCTATAGAGGTAGTTTGCTTGAAAATCTAATCATTTTTTAAGAATTGAATTAACCTAAACCAAAATCTATGAAGTAGCTGTATTATTCCTTAAATTCGGAATCAAAACTAAACATCTTGGTGCAAGAATCATGTCGATATCATTTTTTAAACTCGAGATATAAAATAAATTAGTTTAATGCCATTTTATTTTTTTTTCTCTGCTTCTAGGGCCCATTGGTCGGAACGGCAAAATAAGTGTCTAATATTTTTTGACCAGGAATCTCCAAAAAAATTGCCAACAAGTTCCGTGAGAGACTGAGTGTGTCCTCCCCTTGACAGTGTGCTGTCATGGGTGTTTACGGGACTTCGTAAACAAATTAACAAAGAGAATTTCGTACAAAGGGTCTTATAGTAAATGCCACCAGCTAGTAGATTAAAAGAGTAAATTTCGAATAAGACAAATAGTTTTGGAGATATAGCGATAAATATGCCTAAAAAAACGTGGATTTCATAGCAGTAGGGGTTTCTCAGCGTTCTAACATGTGTCTTTTTACGAGACTTTATAAAAATTAAATATATTAGTTCATTTATAGTAAATGAACCAGCTTTCAGATGAAAAAATAGAAATTCGAATAGGACAAATAGATTCGGAGTTATAGCCAAATGAGTACCGACAAACGTGTTATTCCGGAGAACTGCGATTTAAATCTAGTAAAAAACCTTCAAGAGGGGCAAGAGAAGTGGAGGTCGGGAGTTTGTGTTTTGTTTTTGTTTAGTTTATATACTAACACCCTGCAAAACTTCAGCTTTCCCCTAATTAGTTGCGACACGAAGCCTTTATTGACTGGGCTACGAGTATATATCAGTGGGTTCATTGCACGACCGGAAGATAATTTATTCACATCATAAAAAAAAACACTGTTCCATTGTTCAAAAATGAAAATACTGTACCTAAAATGATTTAAAAAAGTATATAAAGGATGCATAAAAAACTTCATGAAGAAATGTGATATTTTCAATATTTGGGGGCTTATGCGCGACTGGAAGATATCAATTGATCTAAACCAAATTAAAACATAATGTACTTAAGCTCTATTTGAAGACGTCAAAAACTGTTACATTAAGAAAACATCTAATTCAAAGATTAAAACAACTATCGCAAAAATAAACATTTTTTTTACATCTTGTCACACAACGGGCCTATGCGCGACAGAAAGATGTAAACCAATTTCCATAATTTTTCTTGTCTATATAATTAGCAACTTTTCCGCATCATTACAGTTTCGAAAAAAAAGTATTGTTTTTTTCGGCCAACTCTAATGTGGATAGACTATTAAGAAAATCTTTCGGATAATAAACTGCATTATCATTGCTTACAACTAAAGGTCAATGAATCATATTTTAATACAAAAAATGAAAGAGAAAAGGATTTGTTGTAGATGGGAAAATCACGACATTCTAATTTGGTTTTCTTTGGAAAAAATAATTTTATTGATAACATCAGGTTGGATTTTATTTTTAACCATTAAAGAATAAGACAGTGTGGCAAGCCTCGTTTCTGCCACTCAACATTGTGCATTTAAATTTTGACATTAGAGTACTACCAATGGGTAGTTCCTCTACAAGTTTTATTCATGTCATTATTTTTCACATATACCGCCTATTTACTAGATGTGTTTTCTAATACAGTTGTAAATTTCTATTAATAAAAGAATAAAAAAAAAAAAAAAAAAAAAAAAAAAAAAAAAAAAAAAAAATTTGATTGTTGTAAATTTTATTGGAACAATTAGAATGGTCTAGTTAAAATTTGGTACATACAGTTTGAGTAGTTTTATTATTGTGAACTCTGTTGCGAAATAGTTCTAACTTCATATCGGTCGATTTTCAAACTTCACTAGGATCCACTTATTTATTTATTTTTTAAATTATTATATTAAATATGAGTAAATTTTGTTATAAATTTCAAGCTCTATAACACCGTACCTTTGCAACCTCTCATGTATATTGACGCTCACCACCTATCGGTAAATTTTCAAATTTCACTGTCGTTCACATCTTATAAAATTTTAATAATAAAACAATTCGAAATCGGTAGATTCTATTATTGCTAAACCTTCATGGAACTATATAGATGATGTGGTTAAAATATAGTACAGATTGGTTCAGTAGTTTTCATGGTTAGTGATCACAAACGAAAAATGCCTTGTCCTTTTATATAATCACCATCATCATCATTCTAAGCAACAATCCATCACATAATCTTGGCTGCTTCAAGAATCGCTATCCATTCTTCTCTAATCCCAGCAGCTCCTGATGCCCACGGTTCTTTCATCACTGCTCACATTTTCTGACCATCTCTGCCTTGGTCTCCCCACCCTCCTCTTACCATGTAGTTCGACTTTGAACAATTTCTTTGGGACCGAGTTATCGTCCATATTCGAACAACGTGGCCCACCCATTTCATTCAAACACCAATAATTTCCGTTCTATAGCCTTCATTGTTGTCCATATTTCTGACCCATATGTCAGGACAGGGCGTATAAGGGTCTTGTACAGGAGAATTTTGGTGCTTCTAGGTAGGGAACGACTTTTAAGATATTTTAAAAAACTATAGTAACATCTATTTGCCGCAGTAAGTTTCGGCACCACTTCTTGTGTTAAGTCGTTGTTCGGAGTTACCATGGATCCTAGGTATTTGAACCTACCAACTTTTTCGAAGTCGTAACTGCCAACTTGGATGGTAGGGTCAGTCTGCCGCCTGTCATTAGTTCATCTCGAATCCCAATGATTTTTGCAGCTGTTTTTAAGGAGGTAAATGCGTCTGTCATTGCCGTCAATGATCTTCCAATAACGCATATATCATCGGTATAAGCTAATATCTGTACGCATTTTGTATAGATCGTGCCCTGTGTTTGTTTCTGGGCTTCTCTCACTGCATGTTCTACAGCTAAATTGAACAGAGAGCAGGTTAGTGCATCCCCCTGTCTTAAGCCTCGTTCATACTGCAATTCTTTGCAGAGATCTTGCTCTCTTTCACAGCAGCTAGTGTTGGTCATAGTGGTCTGGAGCAGTTGTATCAGTTTCGGTGAGATCTCTAGTTTTTTGAGATCCCTAGAAAATCATCTTCAAAATTTAACTGTTGGACGAAAAGTATGTTAGTTTTGAACAATGTCTGCCGATGTGACGCCCTCTCGTGGATTTTGAATTTTGTTTGCCGGTGCTTAGTCCCCTCCAAATTTTGGCAGACAACGTTTTTCGGCATCCAGGGGATGTGCAGTGTCTTGTTTGCTTGAAATAAATCAACTTCAAAAAATACCATTTTTGGCAGATAAGTTCAAATTGATTGCTGAGGGTGGATATTTTATGGCTGTGTGACTAAAAGTTTTCTTCAAATAGGTAAAGAAATTTGGCCACGGCTCCTGGACTATAAGGATTCTAAAGTCTGCTGACCTAACTAAGCCTTTAATTATGACCCGAAGCTGCAATAAAGCCCCTCCTTCCAAAAAAATAAATAAAGAAATAATAGTTACATTAAAAAAAAAGAAACAAATGGGGAGCGTGGAAAGTTTTTTGGACACCCTTTAAGGCTGGGTGCAAATGAGCTGGAAAACAATCAAAACGCAAAGATTGTTTTTAATCGGATAGTCAGAGATCCATTGGCAATATAGGACTGATCCACATGGCACGCCAACGGCTATCGGACACTCTCGGTCTATCTCGATAGGATCTGGGCAACCGCTGGTTTCTCCCCCTATCTGCGGTTTTTTCTATCCTTCGCGTTTCAGAAGTACATCCGTGACGTAGGGACAGTGCACAAGACATCGCTGCGTCCGTTCTATCTGGTGCTTTTTAAGTGAGTTTTCAATAACATATTGGATAATCTCTGTATTATATTAGTAATTAGGGATCGGATTTTTATGTATTTAAAAATGCCAAATATTTAATTAAAATATGCATTTATTTTCGTCAAATATGCGATTTTCTAAATACATATTTAAGTATACAGGACAATTTTTATATAAAAAATGGATTTTTTTTTTTTTTTACAAGTTTTAATGATATATACAACAAAAAAACATTTTTATAATTTATATTAATAATTAGGAACCAGCTGTCTGTTTGAGGCCGCAGCAAGTTGGATTTTTCATCCCTTAAATTTATTTAATCTAATAAATTTATAAATACCAGCAAATTAAGTTGTTTTTTTTTTTTTTTTTTTTTTTTTTCATTTATTTATATTTACAACTGTACAAAAATATATACAACAAGTAAATGTGTTCATATTGAATACAATGGCATGAAAATAGCTTGTGAAGAACTACTCACTAGTAGCACTTCAATAAAATCTACACTAAAAGGTCTCTAGGCCATCTTCTATCCAGACGCCTCGGAGATTTATCGGGAATGGAGTGGGGAGCAAGTTGAGGAACTAATGGATTTGAGTGGTTATGCAGCTTACTATGAAAGGATAGGTATCTGGTGTGGGCTAAATCAGCAACATATGGAACATTAAGATCTTTATGGATAAGTTTATTGGTGACAAATGAAGGAGCATTAAGGATGTTTCGAAGGATTTCGGATTGCAAGGATTGGATAAGAGATGAATTGGATGGTTTAGAAAAGCCCCACAGCTCAACTTGGTACGTCCAAATAGGTCTAATCACAGTCATGTAAATGAGTCTTTTATAATTAGTTGGGGGCTTTAATCGTTTGTCTAGTAAATGTTGAAGTTGTCTGTAACGACGAGCAGTTTCTTGTCGTTTTAGTCTTGTATGTGGATTCCAAGTAAGACGTTTGACCAAGTGGAGTCCTAGGTATCGGATCTGTTCAACAGGGATTAGTAGAATATCATTAAAGGATACTGTGGGACAGGAAGTCGTAGGTTTACGACGAAGGGTAAAGGTTATTTGTTGGGATTTAATTGAATTTATTTTTATCCTCCAATTTCGACACCATTCTTGAATGTTAGTAATATGAGATTGTAGTGATTGGGATGCAACGAAAGGATTATTATTTACTGATAACACACATGTGTCATCAGCGTAAGTGGTGAGGACAGTGGTAGGATGAGTCGGGATGTCAGCTGTATACACGGTGTAGAGGATGGAACCTAGGATACTACCTTGAGGAACTCCGGCAGATTGGGTAAAGAGGGAAGAATAGGAAAATTTGTGGTTTACTTTGAAGGTTCTGTAAATTAAAAATTAAAATAAATTTATATGATATTTAAAATTAAGCCTGATAAACCTTACATAGATGAATTAAGAATAAATAGCATTTTTAACAGCAGACAGCCCCACCAGCAGACTAGGGTACGTAGAGAGGGTTGATAGCCCCACTACCCGAAAATAAACTATCAAAAAACTACAAATTAATGCCTTGGAGATTAAGTTTGCTGGAAGGAACCACGATCTCAGTGGTTTGATAGGGAATGTGAGGCAGCAACTCAAAGGAAGAATGAAGCCTACAGAGCAATGACCCAATGAGAGACAAGGAGGAAGGTTGAAGAATATAGAAGACTCCGCAGAAAAGAAAAAAAGTTACATCGGCAGAAAAAGAGAAACTACGAAAGGGAAGAACTCCAAAGGATCGAGAAAGTGCATGATGCCAAAGAAATTAGGGATTTTTTCTGTAAAGTAAATAAGTGGAGGAAACCATTCGCACCCCGTTTGACCTAATGTTATGACGATGATAAAAATCTCTTGACCAATATGCCAGAGATCTTAAAACAATGGAGAAACTACTTCTCAGAACTTTTAAAGAATAATAATTCACTCACTACTGAAAATATTGAAATACCCCTCGAAAATGATGAAGTTGAGTGGGAACCTCCAGATGAGGAAGAAATTATAGATTCCATGGATAAACTGAAAAAAAAAATAAAGCCCCTGGGCATGATGGAATCCCTGCAGAGCTCCTTAAATATGGAGGAAGTGAGGCAGTGAAGGCTCTTCAGAATATACTGCAGACTGGACGGAGGAGATAATCCCTTCTGGATGGAACAAATCTATCTAATCCACCCGATACAGAAAAAGGGTAACCCCCTGAAGTGCTCAAACTACAGAGGTATCTCCTTACTACCCGCTTGCTATAAAGTCTTCTCCAACATCATATTCCAACGCCTATTACCATACGCCGAGAGAGTCTTGGACCCATATCAAAGAGGTTTCAGACGTGGTAAATCCACTACTGACCTAATTTTTACACTCAGAACTATCCTGGAAAGAGGGCACAAATATAATATTAAGACTCATCACCTATTTATAGATTTCAAGTCAGCATATGACAGTATCAACAGGGAAAAGCTCTACCAAGCCATGGGTAAATTGCAGATACCCAAAAAGCTAATACGGCTAGTTAAACTGACAATGAAAACTGTCTTATGCTCAGTTCGTATAAGTGGAGAGCTTTCAGAAGAGTTCACCACCTCAGGAGGAGTAAGGCAAGGAGATGCTCTCGCCTGCCTCCTCTTTAATATCACCTTGGAGAAAGCAGTAAGGGACTCAGGTATACATACCGGTGGCACCATATTTAACCGTCAAGTTCAACTTTTAGCCTATGCTGATGATATAGGCATCGTAGGACGCTCCTTCCAGGTAGTCAAAGAAGCTTTCTTGGCACTGGTGGGATCAGCTGGAAGACTTGGGATTAAAGTGAATGAATCAAAAACAAAATATATGGTGACAGGAGATAAACCGAAACCAAATGAAAGCGTTTCATATGGAGAGTATACTTTTGAAAAGACTGCAGACTTCGTATACCTAGGATCAATGGTATCGTAGGATAATGATGGTGGGGCTGAGGTAAAAAGACCAATAATATCTGCCAACCGATGCTATTTTGGCCTACAAAAACTTACAATTGGAAATACTCTCTCAAGACAGACAAAATTCCACCTTTATAAAACTACAATTCGTCCTGTTCTGATGTACGGTTCAAAAACCTGGACTATGACAAACACAAGTGAACAGGACCTCCTGACTTTTGAAAGAAAGATCCTGCGAAGGATATTTGTTGGACTATGTGAAAATGGTGTATGGAGAAGACTTAAAAATCAAGAGGTTTATAATCACTTTAATGAATTAAACATCGTTCAGGCCATTAAACTGGGTAGGTTGCGCTGGGCCGGATACTTGGCCCGAATGGAGGGTGAAATGCCAAAGAAAATACTAACTGAGCCCCTCCATAGAGCAAGAAGAAGAGGAAGGGCGAAACTGAAATGAGCCGACGGAGTGGCGGTTGATGCAAATGAATTCCTAGGGGTCAGGAACTGGATGGCAGCTGACCGTGAAGATTGGCGGAGGCTTTTGATGGAGGCCAGGACCCGTCTCGGGGTTGTAGCGCCATGAAAAGAAGAAGAAGCATTTTTACAATGCAAGGAGTAATGTTTAGTAATGAAATGGGTTGTATAATTTTGGGATAGTTATCAACTTTAAAACATATATTTTTTTCACTAAATTTCTTTAATCCACACCTTTCGCTCAATCCGCGACAATTAGCGGATGTGACATAAAATAATAACTTTAAAACATATAAACTATAATTCCAAGAAAAGAAAAGAAATACAATAATATTAACAACATCGAAATTCCTATAAAACAAATTTTAAATGAAAAGGGAGAAATACAAATAAATAAGAATAAACCCATTGAAATAAAAATGCAGGTAACAGGGTAGATTAATGATAATTAAAAACAATAAGTAATGTAAATATCGAATAAAAAAGATAAATAATATTTCAGTTTTTTGGGTGGTGAAGTTACTGCTGCACCTTCATTGTATGGTAATTTATTTTAAATTTATGTCTCGCATCGTTAAATGGATGAAGCCAATATCTTCTTTTATGATCAGTTTTTTAAATGTATTTGTACACAAAGTACGAAAATAAATCCTTCTTTTTATAAATTTCAAATTTCGCTTGATCCATCTCGGAAGAAACAACACTCAACACTGAAGAAAAAACAATCCTCATCCAGCTGGAAAATTTCCCAGGTACCAAATTGATAGGACGCTGCGCCCTATCTTCCATGAGCACAGAAACTGATGGCTGCGTTCAGAAGCCAGAGAGGGTGGTTCCACACGTAGCTTCCAAACGCTGTGGCTGGAAGTTCATCAGTTCGTATTCTGGCTTCAGTGGAGTATATTGAGAAGAAAACTGGTGTGATTGTTGATGGAGGAAGAGGAGTTCCATGTTATGAACAGATCAATTGACCCTAACTGTTTAATGAAAGATCGTGATATTTTCCAATGCGACTCCTCAAAACTCGCATCGGCCTTCAGGTAATGGACTGTATTTAAAACTATAAAAATGAGTGTTCGCAATTTTGGGGAAACATTACTCAGAAGATAACCGAACCAAATATCACAGAAAAAATCACTCACCTGGATATAGCCGCCGACGTTCTTCCGTGACTTCTCGGAGGCCTCCAAAAGAATCGCGGGCGGACGAATGATTCTCGCAAGCTGTAACACTTGGTCAGGATATCCTCCGCTCAAATAACTACTCATTAGTTGGGGATACTAATTCTTTTTTAAATATCATAATAAACAAAAAACACTTTAAACAAACTTTTGGAAAGCTAATCTTAGCCTTGGGCATAAACAGACAAGAAGACCATAGGGCCTTGGACAAAGGTAATGCGCTCGTACTGATCAGAAGACAGCAAAAGAGTGACGATTATTCCTGTAGGGATTAATGAAGATAAGGGCTAGTTACCTAGGAATTTTATAGAGTGCTTCTATGAACGATATACTACACTTTTCTCCTTTCCCGCCTCACAAAAGCGCCGATTGGAGCGAATAAACCACCCACCAAAATTGGGATGTTGCCCAATTTTATTCCAAAAGTTATACAATGAAAATGGTGGGCAGGCACCAAAAAATTTATACAATAAAATAAAAGAAAGGAAAGGAAGCTCAACTTGAATAAAGAGTAAGATAAAGACAAAAAAAGTAAAATATTATAACATGAATGGGAGCTCAATAATACAATGTAAAGAAAAGGAAACAGCCCAACTGGGCAACAATTATAAAATGTAAAGAAAATAAAACAGTACCCCTGGGTAAACAATTACAAAAAATAAAGAACCTAAAATAACTAACTGAAAAACGGTTATACAAAACAAAGGGAAGTCATTTCGGAAGCGGAATGAGCTTGTTCACGGGTTTAGTGAGATTGCTGGTAAAGGTCTCAAAGGTGCCTGCTGGTGAAACACCATCAGGCTTGAGCACGGAAAAAAGAGCTAAAGTCCGGTAGACTTTGAGGGGTTTCAGCGGCTTGGACTTCGGGGTCCACTTATAACGTTGTGAATTATAATTTAGAACGGCGTTGTCAAGTATGCCGCCCACCCTGAGGACCCCCAGGCTATCGAGGCAAGGAGTACGGCAGCAAGGCGGCTTGGCCGGCTTATCGGCACGGATATTAAGGAGAGACCCAGAAAATTGTTTAAAGGTAAAATCAGGTTCATTTGCGATGAGCGCAATCGGAGTAGACTTAAGATTCGGTAATGGCTTGGTGCTTGAGTCGGTGTCACGATCAGAAGGAGGCCAATGTTCCTGGCAATCGGTCAAAGAGGAGGGATCTTGAGTTCCTAAACAGAAATTTTTGGCCTGCGCGGAATGAGCAGGGGTAACAACACCCCTATAGTCAATATGGGCATGATTAGTGACAGAAGAAACATCAGCAAACCCTACCGGGGAGAATTTGTTAAACATTCAAATTTCAGATTGTACAGACCTTTTGATATTGACAACTGGTGGTTTTAAAAAAGTAGGTTTAATAGGATTCGATACAGGAATTTTACTTGTTACACTATCTTGGTTAGTATCTATGCGTACTGGTTTCTTATTGTTTTTATTTTTAACAGGAAGGAATTTTGGACAATCTTGATTGGCTAATAAATAGTGACTATTTGAGGATGAGATGTAGCTATCCTCTTCAGTAAGGGAAACAAAAGACCTTTCATCAGATGTATTACTTGCCCCCTTTTTATGAGCGCTAATATGTTATCGACTTGATTAATTATTGAAACTTTATTTAAGTTTAAAAAATCACCCAGATTATTGATTTGTATTTCCTGGAGAACATTGTCACTATATAGTCTGTGACTTCATGTATTGGTCCTAATAAAAGGGTCAATGTTTTCTGGAATGTCGGAAACATTTGAGTCTTTGTGGTCTGTACTCAGGGGTTGTTCAAATGGGTGTTTTTCAATATTTTCAGTTTCCGAAGAATCATGGAAATCTTGGGAACTTTGGCAAACAGAAATTAACGACGTGGTTGATTGATCCCGTGATAGGGTTTGGATAGGGCCTAGTAGTTTCTCACTAGTTTCTCAAGTAGTTTCTGGAGTAAGGCTTTTAGGAGGCAAATGGTTAGCAATATGAGGAACCACGGACGGTGAGCAATCCGAGAGTTACTGCTACCTACACACACTTGCTACATTTGTTTTGTTTAATAATTTTTAGGATAAATAAAATAAATTCAACAAATAAAAAAGAAAAGCTTTGACCAAACAAACACTGGAAATGTACTTGCTATGTTTGGTTTCTGACCCTCGTCATACCATTGCTTTATCTACAAGGGTACATGTCCTAGTCTTCAGAAACGTCCATAAATTTTTCTCAGCTCAGAGCCATAAATCC
Organism: Euschistus heros; assembly: GCA_003667255.2. Lineage (NCBI taxonomy): Eukaryota > Metazoa > Arthropoda > Insecta > Hemiptera > Pentatomidae > Euschistus > Euschistus heros. The sequence goes on along the minus strand of RCWM02000397.1, from coordinate 347,338 downwards.
TTTCTTTCCCTTTAATATCAAAGCTTGTCGGAATTTCCTACCGGGTAACTTGAGAAACTGTAAATTCTAAAATATAGCCATGGGGAATTCTTCTATTCTGCTAAATAGATCATGGAAGTCAGCAACGGGTTCTTGTTACGGCCTATAAGAAGACATGCATCGCAAGCCCCATAAAAGGCGTACATTGGAATACATTGGCCATTACATTGACTAATGAGTCTTTCGCAATTAATACTAGAGGTGGGTGCATTTAAAAAAGGCTTCTTCTGGATAGGAGATATCTAGAGGGCTGGAGATGGCAAACGTCCAAACTGGCCCTGTCATTAAACAAGCCTGCGGATAATCCATTGAAAAATTGCAGTGGTGAATTGAGCAGCCAGGGGCCCCATTAGGAACGCCTAGCTCTGCTGGGAGATTTTTAAAAGAAATTTTTATAGCAAAACAAAACTAAATTTCTTTTAAACAGATTTATTCCAAACAATTGATATCACATTATAACAAGTCATGCACTCATTTTAATTTCTTTTCATTTTTATCTTAATTCAATAATATTTATGTATTGTCTTCATGGCCTTTAGATATTGCCTTTATGTTATTGTCTTTACTCTATACATTTATTCTTTTCATACCTTTGTTTTTTATACCCTCTACAATTTAGTCATACTTTTTTCTTTGTTTTATTTTTCTTCTAACCCTGATGAAGGCTTGCAATACAAGTCGAAACGTCGGCATTATAAATTAAAAAATTATTTTTAATTGCTGTGTATCTATGACTGCCTACCCCACCAATCTACAACTCTAAATACTTTCCAGTCAACTAATAGAAATATTATATTATATATTATACCATAAACTTATGTATTACATATATTATATTCCTTTCATGGCTTAAGAACGTTTAGGATTGCCCAGTTTATATCGTATCATATGTTCTTGATTGGTGATCGATTATTTTATTTACTTTCAATACTTTCAAAATTCAAGTAACTATAAGCCGATTCACTGCTTTTTATTATGTATACAACTTAAGTTCCTTCGAGTAAAAATAATAAAAAAAAGAAAGAAAAAAAGGAACGAAATAACTCAAACGGGTACTGGTAATAGACTAACTTTATTCCTCCCCAATCCCCTTTCTAAACAATCGGTTGTTGTTTGGGATTATGTTTAGGAATTGAGATGTATATTATTCCCCTACACACCTTAACACCAAAAAAGAAAAGGTTACACTTCTCCTAACTACATACATCATGTACTATTTACATCAAGCCTCCTTGCATAGGAGAGGATACCCTTCGAAATTAATCTACCGAAAAACGGGTATACAAGAATATGAGAAAACAATCAAACGACTTACTGAATACTGTCCTGGAGTATTAAGGTGCCATGTCACATCCGATACTTGCATTTCTGACCTTATAGCATTATCAAATTTCCTGCTTCTGTCCGAAGTTATCCTCTCCGGTACCCTATAAAACTGAAACCAAATTCGGAGGGCTATAAGTACCAACTCAGTTGACCTGTCTTCGACTAGGTATGCAATCACTATTTTGCTAAAAATATTTACGACGGTTATGCATTGGAACCCTTTCCAGGTAAACGTGTGTATTTGTAACATTGAAAGTGGTCCTACGTATGTCCCCGTCTCTTCCTGTCTTCCGGTTGGACGGTGCCGGTCATACTTTGTTGTGTTGCAAATTGTACACGATCGTTTCACTTCTTCAAAGGTTTCCCGCATTTTCACCCAAACGTACCTTCACTTTAGTGCCTGCAAGATCTCCTGCAGTCCTCAGTGATTTGTCTTACCTTCATGATATGCTATCGTGACCTCCTTCAGCCGATCCACCTCCTTTACCGTCTCGACCATAAGCTTACACCTGAACGTCCGGTCCAATCCTATCCTCTCCGGTCTTCACAACCGTTTTATCTTATCCCAAACAACTTCATCACGGACATATAAGTAAAATGTTTTACCCGGTCGCGATTCATCTTTCAGAATTTTCCTGATCATTTCCTCCCCCACTCCTGGCTGTGATCGAACGGTAGTTGTACGGAATTTCCCATACTTACAAGGGGAGGACACACTCAGTCTTTCACGAATCTTGTTCGCAATTTTTTTGGAGGTTCCTGTTCAAAAAATATTATACATGTATTTTGCCTTTCCGACCAATGGGCTCTAGGAGCCGAGAAAAAAAATAAAATAGCATTAAACTAATTTATTTTTTATCTCGAGTTTAAAAAATGATATCGACATGATTCTTGTACTAAGATTTTTAGTTTTGAAAGCGAATTTAAGGAAAAATACAGCCGCTCCATAGATTTTGGTTTAGGTTAATTAAATTCTAAAAAAATTATTAGTTTTTCAAGTAAACTACCTCTATAGATTTTTCGACACAAAATTTACGTCAGATTCTAATTCAGCATCCTAAAAAACATTGAAAATTGCTTATTCAACAAAATCAAAAAAATATCATTTTTTCACCCTCTTCGAGGAAAATGAAATTTTTAAACCGATTATTGGTTGCATACCTTTAAATCGCCATTACTTTGTCTATCTGTTGGATCTGACAATCAATACCCAGGCTTTCAGAATACACTAAGAACTATACTGTCACCAAAATATTTGATATAAGATTTGATTGTTAAGTATTTACAATTTTTATTTTATTCTTCAAACCCAGAACACATGTTTACTGGGTTGTTCTAATAACTGAAGCTTATTACCTTAGAATTTCATTTTCATTATATTCAACAAAATCCTGTCAGCAACGGAAGTGAGGCAGTTATTGCTATAATGTTTTTATGTCAACTATCGAAATCATATTATATATCACATTATATATATTACATATCATATTATATGTTCAACTGCAAAATAAATCCAAAATTGCAAATACATAACAATCAAATCTTATATGTGGTTCTGTTTGTATATTACGTTATGAGAACGTTCTTCAAACCAAACGGCATCCTCTTGAACTCGTGACGACCACTTTCGAAAGTGAACGCCATTTTATGTTGATTCTTAGGGTGTATCCTGATCTGGTGGTACCCCGCCTTCAGATCGAACGTACTAAACGCTGTCGCCCATCCCAATCGATCCAATATATCCTCAAACCGTAAGGTGGGGTACTTATCACCTACTGTGTTTTCGTTCAACTTCCAAAAGCCTACCACTACCCTGTACTTTTTCCGAGTTGCTCCCTCTTCATCTTTCTTCTTAACCGCCCGTATGGTACTATTATATGGGGATGTACTATCCACTATAACCTCTTGTCTCTTTGAACCTTCCAACTTTTCCCTAGTGTGCTCCCGCGGCGCCTGGGGGTACCTCCATTCTTTTACGTATATCACACAATCCTGCTTTTAACGGAATTTCATGTACTGTTTTCCCTGTTACACTCAGTATTCCCCCTTCCTTGAAGACAATGTCCGAATATTCCATCATGAGTGCATGCCGCCAGTCTCCCTTCCGATTGATCGCTCCGACCAAACGTGTTTCACCTTTCGCTCCCTCTCACACCTGTAAGTCCTCTCTTCAATTCGTACCTGCCATCTCCCTTTATCCTAGTCTCAATTTTGCCCAGAAGTTCACAACCAATAATTCCCCCGTACTCACAAGGCATGTTCTATTCCACGTGTACCGCTAGTCGTTCCCCACTCATGTAACTTTAGCTCCAACACGCCTTCTACTCTAGAGGGGCCGCTCAGGGTAAATAACCTAAAATCGCACGTTCGTACTCAGACTATCCTTCCTCCTTTACATAACATTTTTATCACATTTCTACACATGATTGTGGCCGAACTGCCCGTATCGACCAGACACCTCGCAACCCTAGCGATTTTTATGATAGGCAACCCACTCTTCACATTTAGAACACTATTTGTCACGCCGTAGTTGAACCTTCCCTTACACTACCTCATTCCTCATCTCTTGCTCTCCGCTCCGTCGCTACCTCGCGCTACAAGCTCTTTTTCACGAGTCCACTCTAGGCTGTGTGCTTATTCGGCCATCCATCCGCTTATAGGTCAACCTGCTCCATCCATCTTCGTTTCGGACTTCTTCATCCCGAGCGTCCACGATTTCTCTGGTGCACTCCAGAAAGGTTTTTTCTCTTGGGAGTCCTTCTCGAGCTATACCTTTAGGATGGTTGAAAAGAAGGCCATCCTTGCTTTCACTTCTTGGGCTTCTGTCGTTTCCCTCATCTTCTCCGTGATCTTGTTGAAATGAGCCAAATAGGACCGCGCGTATTGGCATGGTTTGGTGGGGTTTTCTTACTTCACGGAACATGCGGAAGATATCTTCTTCCGGAGTCCGTCGCCCGCGTCCAAACGCTTTCTTGAGTCGGTCCTTCATCACCGTTTAGGGTGTGTCTTCGTCCGCCTGAATCACGTTGAGTATGCCAAGTTCGACTTGGCACACTAAAGCTGCTCTCAATGCACATGCATCGATTGAATACAAAAGGTTCTCTTTTGCCCTTGCTTCGATTCAAGCCAACACTTAATTCCCTCCTTTAAGTGGTTTAGCTCTCATCTCTTCATCGTATCTCTCTATGTCGGCCATCTTCCTCCTTAAGTCCTGCGATATGGCTGTTTTTATCTTCAGTTCAGCGCGTTTGCCGTCGCCAAATTAGCATAGGCTGCTGCTCTGGTTCCTGGTAGTAAAGGGGCCATTTCTGATTGAACTTCAAAAGCTGTAGGTTTCAAAATGTTATTACGATCCATTCCTGCTGTTCAAAATTTGATTACGAAAATACGAAGAGTACAAGACATACGAAACGAAAATACAATCAATAAAATGAATACGAAAATGTTTGGCGGGAAAATTCAAAAAGAATGCTACCCCAGAAATTTTTTCTTTGTTTCCCTTCCGTAGTAATCCTATGAAAAGGTTGTTTATTTTTTATATTTTACAGGTTCCATTCACATTAGCATATTACCTGTAATTAACTGGTGTAATATTATTTTTTATAAAGAATGTAAAAGTTCTCTTTAGAAATTAGAACAGTTCTGCGGATGCGCCAGTATCGTAAGATAGCACGTTAGATCTATCCGTATAAAGTGTTATTTTAAACAGTGTTTTGTGAAAAACAGTGTGAACAATCTTTTGGAAACTTTGTTTTATTACAGCGTACTAAACGTGAGTAAACAGCTTGTTTATAAACTCTATAAGAGACTATTGTGTTTACGAGTTGCATGAGACTGGCGTGTACTGTGGCCATCTTATCTATTAGCAGTACCCCCACCAAGGCTGAGCCAGTGCCTCGTCAGTCGTTGCTAGAGGAGGTGCTACTGGCGCTTTCCTTAAATTGTTACGTATTGTCATACGTAAACCTAGATATCTATATATATATTTATTTTTTTTCATTCTTTTTGTGTTTTCCTCTTAATAATATTTATATGAGCGCGATTTTAGCATGCGATATTTCCATATGGTTATGTCAACTAAAAAGACGAACCCTAAAATATCAAGAAGTTTAGGAAATACTCCCAGGAGCTCCCCAGCAAAACAGAAACAGAAACGCTCTAATAGAATCACTTCTCCCGTCACACCAGAGAACTCAATAGATATGGAATCACTACCTGGCCCTTCAACCCAAGTTTTTACCGACGAGTCGCCATTTTTTACACCAAACCCTTACCAAGTTTTAACAAACACACCAGAGACAATAGAGACCAATATCACCCCAAAAGAAATTAAGCCCCCACCCATCTTTGTTAGAAATATCAAAAAAATTGAGCTCTTTTCCGTGCAATTAAATCAAATAGTAGGAACTGGAAAATATACATTTCATAGCCGATGTCATCGAACAAGAACTGACTACTATGGGTTTTAGGGTCAGGCAAGTTATAAATGTTCAAAGAGACAATAAAGACCAGTCGGGTACATCCAACAAAATAGCTTTGCCTCTATTTTTCGTCGACCTCGATAGAACATCTGGGGTTGAAGAAATTTATAACATCAATAGACTTTACGACACAAGGGTAGCCATAGAAAAACCATATTCTAAGCGGGAAATAGTCCAGTGCCACAATTGTCAGGCGTATGGCCACACAAAACGGTATTGCCATCACGTACCACGCTGTGTAAAGTGTGGTGAACAGCATAAATCTGAAGAGTGCAATAAATCTAGGCAAACACCTGCAGTTTGTGCATTATGCAATCAAGGGCACCCAGCCAATTATAAGGGGTGTCAAACATATAAAACAATGAAATCAAGAATACAGACAACTTCTAGAAGGGAAGAGCCGTCCAAACCAAGACAGTCATCCAAAAAAGTTAACACAGCAGTGAGCTTTTCAGAAATGTTAAGAGGCCCAGAACCAACATCATCCTCCCAGAACCAACAACATCCTCAGGCACTGCAGCAAACTGAACCTGCCTCTTATCAACCCCAAACTCCATATCCTTCCGTTACCCCTCCAAAGCAAAATACCTTTACCACCAACCCAAATTACATCCCATACATCCCTCCTCCTCCAAATTCCTCTGACCTCACCAACATACTCTCGTCTTTCCTCACTGAGTCCAAATCCATAGTTACCCCTCTCATAACCCTACTTTCTACTGCTCTATCACACTTTGTAATTCCACCACCTAGAAATCCCTAAATGTCATCATTTAAGACCCTTGCAATCCTCCTATGGAACGCAAATGGTGTTCGAAACCACACTCACGAACTAACTACTTTATTACATGACAGACAGATCGACGTAGCGTTGATTACCGAAACAAGACTAACCAACAAACGACTACTTAACATACCTCAGTACGAAATATATCGGACTGACCACCCAGATGGAACAGCTCATGCTGGATCCGCTGCCATCATCCACCAATCCCTCGCCCACTACCTATTTCCTCAACCAGTTCATGACTTCCTTCAATCCACTGCTGTAAAAATCCAAACACCTTTCTTTCCTATAACTATTGTGTCAGCGTATTCCCCTCCAAACAAACCCATTTCCGTATCCCTCTTCCTTTTTAAATTCCTTAGGACAACACTTTATTTTAGGAGCAGACCTAAATGCTAAACACCAGCAATGGGGAGCCATAACAACCAACTCCCGTGGGCGAACACTGCTGTCTGCACTAAATTCTTGGCCTTGCAAAATCCTCTCCCCCGATTCTCCCACATATTGGCCTACCGATCCTAATCGTAATCCTGATCCCCTAGACTTTTTTATCCACAAAGGGCTAAAGCCACTTAATCATTCCATTACCCACCTAGACGACTTATCATCAGACCATAGCCCATTAATCTTAAACCTATCTGTATCACCGATTCCCAAACCACCCTTCCCTTCATTTATCAGAGGTCCAGTAAATTGGAAGCACTTCCAACAAATCCTAACCGACCAAATTGACCTCAGAGTTTCCTTAAAAACCCCGGAAAACCTAGATGATGCTGTTCACTCCTTCACTACAAAAATCCAGCAAGCCGCTTGGACAGCATCTTTACCGAATAATATCCCTAAAACCCCTAAAAAAAACCCATTACCACAAAACCTTTTAGTTGCAATGTGGCAACGCACAAGACATCCATCCGATCGTTGCACGTATAATTTCTATACGAAACTCCTTAAGCGCGAATTGGCTTCCTTCAGATCCAAGTCATTCAACACATACCTCTCGTCCCTTTCCACACATGATAATTCCCTCTGGAATATAACAAAAAAAAATCCTAAAATCCAAGCCCTCCGAAGAGGTGATGGTTCATGGGCCGCATCAGACATGGAAAAATCAATCGCATCCTAATCAATCCAGTTCAGTCGAAGAGTTCTTATCTTCCCCCATTCCACTCTCCCTACCTCCCAGAGCTCTTGCTATCAAAGAAAATCCCCTGGATATGCCTTCCTTACTCCACAAATCCTCCGCCAACTTCCACATAAAGCAATGATGTTCCTCACCTATATCTTTAATTGCATCCTACGCACAACCCACTTTCCTGTCCTGTGGAAACACTCCATCATAATAACTTTCCTAAAACCAGGTAAACCTCCTAACAACACTTCATCATATAGGCCAATTAGCCTACTTCCTATTCTACCTAAAATATTCGAAAAAATCCTGCTTAAGCGTATCCTATCCATACTTGAAGCACATAGTTTCCCCTCCCATCAATTTGGATTCCGTCCAATGCACTCAACAGTCCAACAAGGCCTCCGCCTTGTTGACCATGTGTCCTCTGCTCTGGAAAAAAAGCAATACTGCTCGGGTGCCTTTCTGGACATTGATCAAGCTTTTGACCGGGTCTGGCACACCGGGTTGCTTTTTAAACTTAAGAGCATACTACCACAAACCCTCTACCTCATCTTACATTCCTACCTTACAAATCGCTCCTTCCGAGTTCGATGTGGCTCTGAATTTTCTGACTGCTATCCTATCCGAGCCAGAGTTCCTCAAGGCAGCGTTTTGGGTCCTGTCCTTTACATCCTCTTCACTGCTGATATTCCTACCACTCCCGACACCTTCCTTTCAACCTTCGCTGACGATACAGTGATACTATCATCCCATAATGATCCCAAAACAGCCTCTTCTAACCTACAACATCACCTCTCAAAAATTGAACTATGATGCAACAAATGGAGAATGAAAGTTAATGAATCTACGAGTAAATTCACCCAGATGACTTTTACTCTACGCCGTAGTTCCTGCCCAACTGTCCTATTGAATAAGATCCTATTACCCAGATCTGATACAGTGCGATATCTTGGTTTCATCTTAGACAAAAGACTCACTTGAAACCCACATACTAGACTTAAAAGACAAGAACTTAACAGAAGATTCGGCCCAACTATACCCCATACTATGCAAGACTTCAAAACTTTCAATAGACAAGCTTTTAATTTACAAGACTATCTTAAAGCCTATCTGGACCTACGGACTAGAAATTTGGGTATCAGCAAAACACTCGAACATCAAACGTATCCAATCCTTCCAATCCAAATTCCTGAGAACCATAACTAATGCCGCCTAATATGTCTCCAACAAAACCTTACATAACGATCTTAATATACCTTTTGTGCTACAATCCATACCTGTCAAATTTTCAAAATTCCATCAAAAACTTTCCCATTATCCTAATCCACTAGCACGATCCCTATCTAGCTCCACTCACCCCTATAATCCTCCTTGCAGGTTAAAAAGGCAGTAGCCTCGAGATCTATTATAAAATACGACATGCAGTCCTGGCAATGGCCAGCTTCTCTGCTCATGCTTTGAGTAGCGCTCTCACTCAGCCTACATTGGTATTATCTACAAGAGTGACGCAGCTGAGAGAGAAGCGCTGGGGTCTCTCAGGACCTGGCTTGTCCCTCCATAAGTGGAGGGAAAAGTCTCGTTGGGGGATCCCTCGGATTTGTATATATTCTAAATAAAGTACAAATGTACTTTTAAAATTTAATTTAATTTTTTTTCTGTTTTTTTTTTTATTTCTATTGTATTATATATTATACGGAGATTATTTACTTATTTTATTTTATTATATTTTATTTTGTATCTTTTCTTTGTATTTATTTCTTGTAAATATTGGGTGAATGGAACATAAGCCATCCATATTACTTATTGCCCACATCGGGGCAGATTGTAATACTTTCTTTAAATAAATGTTTTAAATAAAAAAAGGAAAAAAAAGAAATTAGAACAAACAAGTAGAGAAAAGAAAAAAAGAATTCATAAATAAAACACTAAAGTAATAGGCAAGTGTAGAAATTTCTCGTCTGGCGGCGAGTCCCACTTTTACGCGAAAACATGATTGTCGTATTCTTTTGTCTGTAATTTCGCAATTATGAGTCCGATTCAAAATTACTTTTTTTTATTTTTAAAGCTGATTAAATTTACTATTTGACTATTAAATTTAGTTAGTTTTAATAATGCCCCTTAAAATACACATGCCAGCACGCCAAAAGCCTCGTACTTTTATAAAATCCATGTTTTTTGTACACATTTTTCGCTATAACTCCGAAATGTCCGATTCAAAATTTCATTTTTTCATATAAAAGCTATATAAATTTACTATTAAATCCTATATATGTAATTTATATTAAATCCAGTGAAACACCCATGCCTAATTGTCAAATTTTGCCAAAACATACACATGTAGCATACTAGTGTTAGTGTTACACGGTGTTATAAAATGTGCCATAAAGCTTTGGATTTTACAAAAGTACGAGATTTTTAGCGCTCTGGCATGTATATGCAGCTTTTAGATTAAAAAAAAAAAAAAAAAAAAAAAATTGCATTGGACAGATAGTTCCGGAGTTAAATTGAAAAATGTGCAAATAATGTATTTTAAGGGACGTTATTTCTAAATATCTAATATTCAAATAGTAAATTTAACCAGCTTTAAGATAATATAAAGTTATATTGGTTCAGACTAATAGTTTCGAAGTTATAGCTGAAGGAGTACATCAAACGGTTTTCGTGGAGAAGTGGGACTGACAGTTGGCCTATTTCTACAATTTTTCCCAAGACCATAACCTTGCGAATAATGGTCCGCTCTCGGTGTTGTTTTTTTATTTCGAGCTACTGGGTCCACCTACAATTAATATCTAATGACCTTCTTCGAAAAAAGCTTCTTTTTCGTGTAATATGTAAAAACCCCGAAAATAACCAGTATTGGGTATGAAGCCGAAGTTTTTATTGTTATAAATAATGAAAAAATAGATAAATGACATTACAGATTATACTATAAAAAATAAACATTATTTTATTCATTATAATCAATATCGTTTTCTTCCTCACTGTTGCTCCATTAGATATTTTGTTCTTTTTCTTCGTCAGTTTCTGTAAAAATGTATACAAGTTAATGGGATTGAAAGTAGTTAAAAATAATGTATAATGGTTTGAAGTAGTAATTATACCTGAGATAGTATTTAGTGAATCTCTGACGTAATTTGGCAACTCATCTCCTTCGAACCATTTAAAGTTGTAGAGAACCCAACCATTATTCTTAGGTTGATAAATTGTTAAAATTTTCTGATTTGCATTATTCTAAATGCTACATATGTAGTGCGCTTGTAGAAATTGTTGTAGCAGCTTGGATTTTCACAGAGGCGGATTGTTAGCATCAAAATTTCGTAGTTCTTTTTACGGCTAAACGCTTCATTAACATCTGAGACTTTATTGGTATTTATGAACAGTTGAAGCCGAGCTGCGTCAACATGAGTTGTCGAACTGGCATTGTATACCTCACATACAGACTGTTGAATAGTATCAAAAGTACTTTGTTGTTCATTATTATTTTCCAATAATTCGTGTTTAACGAATTTGATAAACGCTTCTTGATACTTTGCGTTTTTTAATATTTTAAAAGGGCTTAATTTCCCTTTTCGGAAAAATGCGGGATTATAACCAACACCTGTGGTCACATGGAATTCAGGCAAGCTCTTGCAAGTTCTAATTTCACGTGCATCCAAATAAGTGAATCACTTTGTAGGTGGTGCATATGTCCAAGCATTATACCTTCAGTATCTGTATCGACACTTCTCACAATATTTACTCGATTTGAAATGCTACACGCATGATAGACAATTTTGGTATCAGCTTCTTCATGTTCTGGACATGATAACTCTTTTAAAATCCTTGTTACTATGTGGTCAGAAGAATCGACATCAAAATAATGGCACTGTTTAGAATTTATATGAATAGTTTTATTTCCAATAAAAGGTACTATTTCATCGCAGGCCTAATGCAACATGAAGAAATCCACCAAAGCTTAATCTTAAAATTTGAATGTTTTAATTCTTTCGTAAAATCAATCGGACGAGTTTATCAGGCACGATTATGGTGTAGCTCAATTGTTCTGATTCTGATCCCTGGGAATGTTAATCTTTGATCGATGGAGTTAGATATTGATAAAACATAACGTCAAATCGTCGTGTTTCGGATTTAGTGACCATTTGCAATATTAATTTAGAAATGCCTGGAACGTTTTTCATAGTAAGTAATAAAAAGAAGCCATCAATTATTACATGTAAATTAGATGGTGGCTGATGCTGGACCTTTTTCTCCAAACACTTCATTAAGGCAGACTTATCCGTCTTACAAATAGTACCATTCAAATGGGTCATTGATAAAGGCGCATTGGTGATTGGGTACAACATTTCTGAGATATACACGTTGTAATCCATCAAGATCCCCAGCATATGTCCAAATAAATCTCATTGAATTTTTACCTCTTCAATAGCACCACCGATACGATTTTTCTTATTTTGTTTCAAATCTTTTATAAATAATCAAGAGGTGTTTTTTAAATAGATTTTTCAAATCGGCTAATGTCTGTAAGGCATTCAGAAATAAACGTATTCCGGAGTCTATTACCATTATTTTCAATATTGAGAAGGAATGTCTCTACCAGTTCCGAAGCAGCTTCACCAGATGAAATGCTAAGTAAACTATCTTTTGGTACTTATGAACTGGAGGGATTAATAAACTGTTCAAATGTTTCAGTAAATTTCATTATTTGTTTAATTTTTTTATGAATATTGTGCTGATTAAAATCTGATGAAACATCTTGGTGAGTTTGTTGTCCCAATTCTTGGTAAACTTGTCTAATTATTGTAGATCTTGAGGTTCAGTCAATTGGCGGTTATACGTTCGTTTATGAGTACGAAGGTTCCAACACCATAAGCTGAAAATACACCGCACACCGTTACATTCATACCACCTAACATAACAGTTGGCACTATTGAACTTTATTCCTTGTGCCTCTAGGTGGTCTTACATGCTGCCTCCTATCACTAGCCATCAAACTGAATTTTATTTCGTCCAAAAAGGCATAATTTTTAGTGGGGTCTATGATTTTTCTTGCTTATGAAAGGTTTCTTCACAGCGGCTTGGATGTAACTGTATAATCCACGCACATGGAGGTGCCAAATGACAGTTATTCGGCTGACATTAGCGATGTTAAGGCATTTTAATTCATTGGAGATGTCATCGGCACATCATTCTGAGTTCTTTATCGAAAGTCTATTAAGGGCTTTTTATCCGTATTTATTGAGGTTATCTTTGGCCTTCCTTTCCTTAATCAATCCTCTAGGCCATAACCACCCCGGATTTTAAGTAGGAAGTCATACTATATATGTTTCATTCAAGGAGATTAATATCTAGTTATTATATTAAAAGGCATAACTCCTCATTTGCTTTATTAGATAGGATGACCAGTGAGAATATCACAGTGTAAGAACCTGAAGATGGAGCAACATGACAAGCTCCGAAACATGTAGTAAATGAATAAAGCAAATGAGGAGTTATGCCTTTTAATATAATAAGTAGGAAGTCATTTACTGTTCATTTAATACGAGAAATGTCTCGGGAGGACTAACCTTCCTAGGAGAGAGAGAGGATTCTTCCTCGAAGCTGAGGACTGGCATGAGGAGACATATCGATGGTCACAGTGCCAGACCATAAACTTAATTACATAAACTTTTATTTAAGTTTGTAGCCACAACAAAGGCTGACTGGAAACCTATGATTCTAATAATGATTTTATAAAACTATAAAAATCCTCAACTGTACGCAAGAAAGTGCTTACAGGTCAGCGAAAGCTGTGTTGTAATAGAATTAACTTATATTATCTCACTTTGAATAGAGACCAGATACTTAAACAAATTTAAGTGGCCGGAAACTTTTGAACACCACTGTATATCTATCTATCTATCTATCTATCTATCTATCTATCTATCTATCTATCTATCTATCTATCTATCTATCTATCTATCTATCTATCTATCTATATATATATATATATATATATATATATATATATATATATATATATACATTATATATTTTATACATATATATATTTTTTTATTCTAGGCACCGTTTCACTGCAAATCACGAAAAATCATTTTAAGAAAATAAGCAATCTCAAACTGGTATTGCAATAATAACATAAACTTAGAACAAAAATATGAAATTAAGGCCTTCCCGCTACTGGTACTATGAGCGGCGAGAACAGGTCGACTTGGAAAGTTTCCCCCGAGAGGCTCAAATAGTCGACAAATGATGAAACTAATATCATTTATGTACTGGCTATGGTGGAAGCGTATCCTCATCGGAACATTCGAGACATTGCCTGGAGAAACCCATTTAATGACAGAACCCTCGCCTAAGTCAACAACAAATTATAGATTTTTATCATTACGTTTTGGGAAGAAAAGTGTCAAACAAAACTTGTAGATAGTATCATTAGCTTTAAAATTATGTGTCTTATAACGCATAACATTAAAACGATGGCTTCATAGAGAGCGTTGAAAGATTAGTGGACACCGGTGCGCCGGTCCTTGCAGGGCCGTGCTGAGGTATACAAACGCATATACTGCTGTTCATGATCATGAATAGTCATTTGGTTGAAGTTCAGCAACAATGTCTGCTGGCATAGGACCACTGGCAAGATACGATATAGAAGAGTGGCGGTGGGAGTTCGGGTTAGTGGTTAGCATAGAAACCTCCCGTAGAATGGGTTAACAACGAATTAATATCCTTCCGCCATCCTAAAACAGTTAAATAGTCGAATATTTTTTTTAAAAAAGTGTTCTTTTAACCGTTAAATATTTTAAAACAGTATCCTGGAGGGCAACAATGGAGGTTTTAAAAAACCGTTAAAACAGCAATCCTTAAGGACGAAAAAGCTAATTCTAATTGTGGATGGAGAGAGTGGCCAAGGATGTCCTTCGGCCTCAAAAAATCGTCAGATCCTGGCAGATCTGTAAAACTTTAACAATTTAAAAAAAAAATCTATTTATTGATGTTTACATCTGTATACATATATGTACAATAAGTAAATTTGAGGAAATTATAACAATGAATTGTCAATAACATGTAAAGAACCACTCACTAGTAGCACTTAAATGAAAAGAAAAAAAAAACTATATAAGAAGGTTTCTAGGCCATCTTCTTTTTAGACGCCTCGGTGGATTATCGGGAATAGAATGGGAAGCAAGATGTGAGACTAGTCTATTAGAGTGGTTATGGAGTTTACTATGAAATGATAGGTATCTGGTCTCGACTAAATCAGTGACGTTTGGGACATTAAGGTCTTTATGGATAAGCTTATTTTTGACAAAGTAAGAAGCATTAAGGATTTTGGATTGCAAGGATTGAATATGAGATGAATTAGATGGTTTGGTGGAGCCCCAAATGTCAACTCCAAATACGTTCGTCCTAATAGGTCTAATCACAGTCATGTATATGAGTCTTAAAAAGAGAAATTTGAATCGGCCAAATAGTTTCGGAGTTATAGCCAAATGAGTACCGACAAACGTGTTATTCCGGGGAACTGCGACTTACCTCAAGTAAAAAATCTTCTATTTTTTCATCTTTCATAGCTCTAAAATTATGATATGGGAAAGAGAGGAATAAAATGACATTTTTTGCAAATTTGCTTTGCTTTTTTATGTATATATGTGCTAAAAGTAACGTTTTCCGAGTTCCGAGATCAGACAGCCAGCAACATACGACTTTCACCCCTCTCTCCTCGAAACCGAAGATATTTTGAGGAAGACTTTTTATCACACCCGCAGCTAAGGGTGATGAACAATATCCAGCAGTCAGATCTTTTGATTTTTGGAGTTGAATCTTCGATGCTAAATTTTGTACTATATAAGTGATACAAGTAAACTATAAACTATTATAGCAAAAAAAAAAAATGCACTTTGGAAGTAATAACCTAAAAATAAACGTTATTACATTGTTGCTGCATTTCAACTAAATGACAATTCATGATCATGAACAGCAGTATATGCGTTTGTATACCTCAGCCCTGCCCTGCTAGGACCGGCGCACCGGTGTCCACTACTCTTTCAACGCTCTCCATGAAGCCATCGTTTTAATGTTATGCGTTATAAGACACATCATTTTAAAGTAATTATATTATCTATAAGTTTTGTTTAACACTTTTCTTCCAAAAACGTAATGATAAAAATCTATAATTTGTTGAAGTTACTTTTTGTTTTTTGTAGTGGCAGTTTTCTGTATACGATTAAGTATTACGGCGAAACTAAGCTATCTACATAAAACATTAATATTATTAGGAGTAAAATAAAAAATAACACTCCGATAGCATAATTAGGTTTCGAGCTATCGGCATATAACCAGTGTTCTGTACTTGTAATGATGCTGAAGGGGTGGGGGGGGGGGGGAAGCAAGAGGGGTGGGGGGGTCGGGACATATTGTTTTTTTAGTGTATACTTTATGTTCTAGTACCCTGCAAAAATTCAGCTTTCATCTAATTAGTTGCGACACGAAACCTTTATTGACTGGGCTAGTTGTTTTAATAGGGCCCACACCGTTCCAATGCTTAAGTGGGTATACATATATATATACACTGCCGGTCAAAAGTTTGAGACCATCCTGAAACGATACCAGTAAATTTAAAAGTTTGATGTTAGGTGAAAAATAAATGGATTTAAATAAAATTAAACGCATTTATATAGTTTATACCAAGATCTTTAAAGTTCATCTACCTTTAAGAGAAGAAATTAAAATTAAGTTTTCAATACATAATTTAAAACAAACTGTATTTTCCATATTAATTCCAACAATTTCGTTTGCCGACAGAATAACCTTGGATTAAAAAATTTGAAATTTGAATTAAAAATTGAGAAACGAAAATCTCCCATTCATATTAAATGAAGGCAGCGGGAATTTTGTTGAGCCATTTCAAATTTAATTAGATATTTATGAACTAAGTTCCTTTTTTTCCTGCGTGGAATAGCTCGTAATTGATTTATTACGGAGAAAATCTCAAAGGTGAAACAAAGTGTTTTTACTTATAAATAAAAACATCAACATAAAATTAGATAGAAAAAGAGAGGCGGAACGATATTAAAGATATTAAACTTTTAAATTTACATACTTTGGCTCAGGGTGGTCTCAAACTTTCGACCGGCAGTGTATATATATATATATATATATATATATATATATATATATATATATATATATATATATATATATATATATATGGGTAAATTGCTTGACTGTTACTATTAAATATTTAGTAGTAAGGTTCTTGAGGTTCAGTCAATAAATAAAAACAACTATTTTGGCGACATTTCGAGACTATTTTGTTCTCATAAACATGCCCTACATTGAAAAAACAGGTTACAAAAAAATTATATAAGTTATACAAGTTATTTCAAAACATATAGTTAGCTACAATATAAGTATACATGTGTCAGAATAATAAAAAATATATATAATTACAGAATATAGAGGAGTATGAAACTACTAACAATTTTACTGGTGGATTTGGAATTGCAATATGGACAAATATAGGCTCTCTTCAAGAAAGTCACGCGGAGTTGTTTGATAAGTTCAAATAGGTGAGCAATGGCAATGTAGATGAGTTATTAGGAGATTAATTTTGTGTGTCGACAATTTTAGACCTGTAGGAGTCGTAGTTTCTTTTCTTTTGGCTATCGGATCAGCTTTATTTGTTTTGGCTATTTTAATTGAGGAAATTAATCATGGCTACGTCATGACCAAAAAGAACGAGCCAACTGCCCATATATGATGAATCTGTAGCAATTAACATATTTATTTATTTTTTTTATGAAGTAATAGTTTTCATTTTAAAGTAGCAAGTTTTAACACTGCATCACTGTAATGAAGATTTAAAATACTAGTGGTCAAATCAATGACATACAATATTATCTCTATTTACTTCTTACTTGAATGAATGAATGGATGAATATTTTATTGCTTTATAAATACAATTTTAGAGCAAAGAGTTGTGAGCTGTTATACAATTTAAAATCATTTTAACAAAAATAAAATAAAATAAGAAAATTATTTACAAACTAAACAAGAGATATTTACCTAAAATTTGATCTAACTATATACATGATAAATTAATACATTAATATACATAAAAATAACTTAAATAACAAACTTTTAATACAAAAACAAAAAAGTAAATGGCAAACTGGTAATAAGTTAAAGTAAAATATTTCTTAATTTTAGGCAATATTTCATATAAAAAAATAAATTATTTAAATGTGTTTCATTATCTATTATCAGCCATGAACATAACTGAATGTCACCATTTTCTGTGGAATGAATTCATCTAAGAAACCTTTTCCTGTATATTTCATAAACGGAACAGTACATTATTAAATGGTGAAGAGAATCTGGTCCCGAGTTACACATCGGGCAGGGATTTTCTGTATTGAGTTGTAGCTTTATCTATTGAAATATATTCTGGAGACCTTGGAGCTATACAAAGTTGTGCGATCATTTTTAGTTTCTGGATGTTTGAATCCCCGACCAAATACTTTTCACCACTTCCAAGAGAGCTAAGGTGTCTGTAATGAGTGTTGTAGTGGGAGTTGACTGTATTTTCAATGTCCACAGACAAATAATGACTCTCAAATGCTATGCTCAGACTTGTGATATTTGCTTTAACAACATTCGCATCCTGCTTATTCCATACATCCATTGCGCCGATTCTTTCCAATTGTAGCATTAGCTGTTCTGCCCAATGAAAGGGCACGGAAGGATTGCCAATCAATTCGACAAGCCTGCTGTAACAAATCATAGGAAATTCATCAGCTGCCATATTTAAAATTTTAATCCACTATGTTAGCATCCTTGCAAAAAATTTTACTTGGGTGTGTTTTGTACCTGTTTCCAGCCTGACATAGGAATTTGGGGTTTTGAAGATGCAAAATACCAAAGGGATTTTTTTGAAGATGCAAAATACCCTTAAGAAATGATAATTGGGACAATTATGTCTGGGTAAGCCACGCCCCACACTTCTGACATATACAGTAGAACACTCTGTGACAAGAATTCGTATTGTTTGATTCTTGTATTCCAAGAATCATATGGACTGAAAATTACAGCTGTATATAACATGAATATATGAAACACCAAGTAAATGTGATGGTAATGCTTAAAATGAAACGTCACTTCTTTTTAAAGCAACTACCCATTGGTAGCACTTATAGTCCAGTCAATAGGGAAAATTCTCTCCTAAAAATAAGGGCTGGTAGCAACCCGCACAGAGTTGTTGAGGGCGATTAAAGAAGTATTTCTGTCAAAAGTGCCCCGAAGATTTGGTGAGTTTTTAGAGTTAGGGGCACGAGAACATGGCCAAAAGCAGTTTTTTTTTCAATTTATAAGCAAATATAACGCGGCTTTTCATAAAATGTTGTCTATAAAAGTTGTAGATAATAAAAATATCTACAATTTAAGCCATTGATCGTTCGATTCTGATGATTGGTTGTCGTAAAAAATGCAAAAACCCCTCTAAAATGTCCCTTTTTTGCATAAGAATTATTATAAACAAAAAGGGCCTTTTCAATACTTTTTATTGATGAAAAAGGAAGCTCTTTAAACCCAAAGAAAAATAGGATTTACCCCGTCCTCCTATCTTTATTATTTACTGAGATATACCTTTTGTTTATCTCGATATCGATATTTTCAATGCAAAACGGGCCGTTCGTGATTCACATTTTGAACTTCGGATGACCGGGATATTATTCTTAAGGGCTTAAGGGCTTTTTCATCAATAAAAAGTATTGAAAAGGCCCTTTTTGTTTATAATAATTCTTATGCAAAAAAGGGACATTTTAGAGGGGTTTTTGCATTTTTTACGACAACCAATCATCATTTTATTTTTGTTCGGACACCGATGTAGATTAATCTATTGTTCTGGTAGTTGGAGTCAGTGTAAACTATTACACAGCAATTTCTTAATTAAGGAAATAAATACACTGGAATAGCTAACCGGACACGTAAAACACTTCTTGATAACCTCTCCATATGTTAATGCATTTACCATATGTTCTTACAGAAGGTTATTAAATCTGAAGTGAATCAATTAAATAATTAACAATATAACGAATAGAAAAATGTGACGGGTTACAAAAAAATAAGAAAAAAATTTTACAAAATTAAAATCTATGTCAATATATTCATGACGGCCAGAATATATTTAAATAAAACTCCATTTTATTGTAAATTAAATTACATCCACGAGTTAAGTATTTTATTGAAATTTCATAGATTGAAATTGATGATTTAAGGAGACTCAATAGCAGTATCAATTACTTACTAGTTAAATACTCCTATACACTATGTATGTTAGCCAATGAGGCCATTCGTGGTATAGTGCCTTGAATGCTTACTGCATAATTCGGAGATCATTGCATCCAAAATGGTGACATCAATCGGTATCAATATACTAAATATAGAATTTACATATAAAGTCAAATTCCTAGAATTCAATGTTGGAGGAACTTATGAAAAAGTTCAAAATATCAAGGGTCAGAGATAAGGTAAAAGATACATGTAAAATCATATGTATTACAAGAAACTTGGATTTCTTCTCTCCTTGCTAAAGGTTAGGAAAAGTATTAATACAAAGTTGGTCAACTTATACTGTACTGTTGTTCAAAAACATTCTGCCAATGAAAGTTTCATTTATTTTCAAGTGTCTACGTGCGAACTATATTGATCTATATCGAGGGCAAAGGAAAATTATTAGGATTATTAAAAATACTACTTAAATGAAATCAAGCAGCATTTGTAAAGAAATTAAATGTACGCAATTTGAAATTAATATGATTACAGTTTTGCATTCGATAAGCATATCCCTTAAGAATCGATTCAATATCCAATTAGACGTTTATCTCATCGAATGAAAGAAAGAATGACCGTAAGGTGGAGAATATAAACCGAATCAAATTAAAATTTTGTAAATTTAAAATTGCTTGTTGATATATTTTTAAATAGAGCTGTCTTTTATTTAATTCATATTTGTAATTTCCCCATCATGTCTAGTATGACCTGTTAACATCTGGAGATATAGTTACCTTTAAAGAATAAAATTGTTGTCTAAGAAAAAAAAAATAAATAAATGGGTTGAATTTTTGGTCTGTCAGTGTATGAATAAAGTTGACTAAAATGAATGCAGGATTTCTTGTTTTCATTAAATTAACTCTCTAAACTGTTTGAAGGATTGATTCTTTGCACGGACACCTTGACCACTTTCCTCAATATAGGAATTTTCGAATTTGCTAATAAATAAGTTATAAAAAAGTTATCAACTCGTTGGCAGAAATATATTCCTGACTATTTTGAAGAATGAAAAATGTTATTTCCACTTATGGAGAGACAAGCCAGTTCCAAAGAGATCCCAGCTGTTCTCTCTCAGATCGTCACTGGTATAAATAAACCCAGTGAAGGTTGAGTGAGAACGCAATTGGAAAAAAAAAAGAAGTTTTAGATCATATATTCTATTTTTATATTTTAAAACCATATAAGTAAATTAAGATAATTTAAATCGGACCCCGTTGAAGGTTCCATTCAATAATTATCTAACTTACCAAAATGCAAATTGAAGCGCATCTAGAATTTCGAAATTCAACAAACACACACACAAAAAGATAAAATAAAAATAAATACTATGCTGATAACGCTTGCAATGAATTCTAGATTTAATGGAGGAGGCAATTCGAGCTGAATAATCAAGCTTTTTGTAGTCCAATAAAAAGTGATCATTTGGTTCTAATTGCTGTAGCTCGGTAAGATGAGCGCATTAGTTCCAAATGTGTGGGATCCATTGATATGAGGCGCTGCTAACTGGTTGGCTGGTAAACCAACTGTGTACTGAGTGGTCAACTAGGGCCATGTAGTTCCCACCTCCACAGGCCAAGTCTCACTTTTGTAATTAGAATCCCCAAGCATTAGTATAATAGCTCTTCCCATTGCCCGTTTTTGTTAAAACAAATGTTGTAGGTTGCTCACAGCTGAAAATCAACACAAGTAAGGAAACCGAGTTTATAAGGGAGTAAAATAATTAAAATATAAAAAAGGTTATGTACAATAAAATGATAGATTATGTGATGAAAAGAGAGTAAATTATTAGATTTATTCACTCAGAAATGTTTTAAAAAAAGCCTAATGCAACAGTTCTAAAATAAAAAAAAGTTTATGTGTAAAAACCTTATTCTATGGTTAGAAAAAAAAATAGACATGACATAAGAGTGACACCGTTAATTGAAATCAATACACAACAGGTTTTTTAAATCCAATATTTTTCTTCTCTTCCTTAAAAACGGGTCGGTTTGTTACCGAGTTTTTTTCTAGAGAAATAAAGTAAAAGTCACCAATTTAGTTTAGTTAGTTTAGATAGTTAATTATTAGTAAGAATTAGTATTTTTTTAATTATGATAAAAAACCAAAACCGTAAAAAAAATAGTAGGTTAAGTATGTTCTGAATTCTACAATTCCTGTCTTTCTTCATTCTCTGCTTCAGACAACTTCCTCTGGACTACCAATAAAACACTTCTAAAATATCAACCTAACACCCATCCCCTCCGACGTGAATATGGTTCATGGTCGACCTCTGACGAGAACAGATCCGTAGAATTTGGCCAACACCTTTCCAACATATTTGTCTCTCATCCTGAGTCTAACCCCACCCACACATCCGGTTCAACGGTCCATGAATTCCTTGATTCACCAATTCCTTACCACCTAAAGCAATTAACCCCTCTGAGGTCATATTCCTTTTAAAAAAATTAAAACCCGTAAATCCCCTCGATACGATCTCCTTAGCTCACAGATCCTCAGGCAACTTCCTCATGTAGCAACCATATTCCTCACCTACTTATACAATTCTATCTTCCAGACAACCCTTTTCCCTTTGATATGGAAGCCCTCCATTATTATCCTTTTCCTAAAATCGGGCAAAGCTCCCAACAACCCTTCATCTTATAGACCAATTAGCCTTATCCCAATCCTTTCAAAATATTTTGAAAAGCTCCTTCTTAAACATATCCTACCCATCCTCGAATCGCAAAATATTCCCTCTCACCAGTTTTGATTCCGCACTAGCCATTCCACAGTCCAACAAGGTCTTAGAGTTGTTGAACTCATCTACTCCACACTTGAAAGCAAACAATATTGCCAAGGCACATTTCTGGACATAGCGCAAGCTTTCGACCGGGTATGGCATGCCGGCTTCCTTTTCAAACTCAAAACCCATTTACCTCAATCACTATTCCTAGTTCTCCTATTTCTCTAATCTCTCTCTCTACTCGTTTCTTTCGAATTCTCTGCGCGGAACGGAGTTCTCTAACTGCTACACAATAGAGGCCGGTGTTCCAAAGGATTGCGTTCTCGGTCCAGTCCTATATGTCCTCTATGTTGCAGACTACTTGATACTTTCCTAGCAAGATTCACTGATGACACTGCTATCCTTTTATCCTACCCAGATCCCTTAATATCATCCTATAATCTCCTAACCCGTATATCCCTGGTTGAAGACTGGTGTAATGTCTGGCGGATCAAAGTAAATTAATCTAAATACGCCAACGTAACCTTTACCATCAGCCGTAAATCCAGTCCTCTTATCTACTTCAATGGTATTCTGCTGCCTAAAGCTGACAGAGTATGGTATCTCGGTTTCTACCTAGACAAAAGACTTACATGGAACCCTCACTCACATGGAACTCGACTCAAAAAGCAAGAACTTAAGAGACGCTTTAGCCAATTGTATAGATAATTACAAAACCATCATCAAACCTCTCTGGACTAATAGACTTGAACTCTGGAGGACAGCAAAAAAGTCGAAAGCTCATTTTTATGTCTCCAACAAAACTTTTCATAATAATCTCTATATACCACACGTCCTCGTCCTTATACCTATTAAATATTCGAAATTCCATTTCAACCTTTCCTTTCATCCTAACCCTCTGGCTCAATCACTATCCAGTTCAACACATCCTTATAACCCTCCTTGCAGGCTAAAACGGCAGTGGCCCCGAGAAGTTCTGTAAAATTTGTTTATGTTGGAGTTCTGGCAATGGCCAGTTTCTTCTCTCAAGCACTGAGTGAATGTATATAGCGCTCTCGCTCAGCCTCCACTGTGTTTTTTTACGTCAGTGACGCAGCTGAGAGAGCAGAGCTGGACTTCTCTGAGCCTGGCTTGTCCCTCCAAGTGGAAACCCTTCAATTCAACCCACCCGGGTCTGGTCGGGTAATCTCTAGAATGAATATAAATTGTAAATAAAATATTGTTGTATTTTTAACCTTTAATTTAATTTTGTCTTATTTTCACTTACTGTTATTTATTTTTATTTATATGTTTCAGCCAGAGGTATATTGTATATTTTATATTATTTATGTATAGCATAGTTCTTTGCTTTATTTTTTTTTTTAATATTATTTATTTTATTTTATTTTTTTACTGTACATAATGCTTGAATTTAATCATTAAACCATCTATATTATTTATTGCCCACATGTGTGACAGATTTAATAATTACTTAATAAAAATTTTGTTTAAAAAAACAGTATTGTAAAAGATAAAATTGCAATTCCTGGCTTAAATAACAAACTGTAAAGTTGTATCTAAAATAAAAATTTAAATCAATCATATAACTTAATTTTTTTTTAGTATAACAATTTATTGAAATTTACAACTGTACAAAATATATACATCAAGTAAATGTGCTGTTAACTATTACAATAACGTGACAAAACTGGAAAAGAACTGCTTATCAGTAGCACTTAAATAAAAATTCTACACTAGAAGGTCTCTGGGCCATCTTCTTTTCAGACGCCTCGAAGGATTATCGGGAATGGTGTGGGAAGCAAGTTGAGAAATTAGGGGATTTGAGTGGTTATGGAGCTAACTATGAAATGATATATATCTAGTTTTGGCTAAATCAGCAACATATGGAACATTAAGATCTTTATGGATAAGTTTATTGGTGACAAAACAAGGAGCATTGAGACTTTTTCATAGGATTTTGGATTATTGGATGGTTTAGAAGAGCCCCAATCATGAAACAAATTTTATTCCAATCAACCTATTTTTAAGCATCAAAATATTAATGAATAAATATGGACGCCGAGTAGCTGGCGATTAGTCGGTTTTCCCGACTAGTCGGCCTATCTATAAATTTTAATTATCCTAAAACATTTCATATACTCCGGTCAAAGTATTTGGGGACCTAAAGATCGAAGAGAGAATAGAACTTTGAGCCAAGAAAATTTATTTATTCAACAATATCTCAAAGGGTTGAGACTCTTTCCGTTATTTTGTAATAAGTAAGGTACACCAAGGTTAAAAAAAAACTCTATTATTTTGTTTGGAAGAATGCTAGTATTTTTTTCTGAAATTTAAATTAGGTTCTTTTTAGTAAACATTCACAATGCTAAACCTCAACCGCTCTTCCGTGTATCAAGGTCTCCAGTGTATCAAGGTCTCCAGTGTATCAAGGTCTCCAGTGTATCAAGGTCTCCAGTGTATCAAGGTCTCCAGTGTATCAAGGTCTCCAGTCTATCAAGGTCTCCAGTGTATCAAGGCCTCTAGTGTATCAAGGTCTCCACTGAATGATCCGGCCTACACGTATTTCATTTTTTTTTTAAACTCTTTTTTTTTATTGTAATCAATATTTTTAATCAATTATTATTATGATTATTTCCCTTCTTTGAGATCATTCATTAATTTATTTGTTAATATTAAAGTAAGAGGGAAAGGAAGACCTTGATATAGCCAAATGGTCTCAAAAATGAATAATTTATTTTCGGGCTAAACAGGCATCATCATTAATTTCAAATACAGATTGAATTACAATAAATTTCACAGTAATATTGCATAAAATAGGAATTCAGGACAATAATATTTTAGATATACATTTTTACAATTACAAACAATAAATTATGCTGAAATAAAAATAAAAATAAAATTATTTTAATTATAAGCCATTATAATTATTATACAGAATTATAATTTTTTTTTATTATGAAATTTTATTAATAAATACTTATAAGTATTAGTCACCCATAGCTATAAAATATACAATTCTTAGTGATGAACAAACAGTATTGCCACATATTTCAAAAGAAATTCCTAAGGAAACAAACTAATTAACTATATTTTTAGAATTTGAATTATAAGTATTATTAATGATACTAGCCTCATCAGACATTCTTTCGTCGTACATTAAGACAGATGCCATGCCCGTTATGTCTTGCGATTAAGTTGTAACCTGTGTACTTGTTCTTGTATCAATGTATGTCATTCTAAATAAAACTTCTTTTTAAAAATTTCAACCCGCGATACCTTTATTTAGCTGCCGCCCGGAAGGACTTTTGGAAGTGTAAACGTAACTTCACTGCAGTTCTATCTTCTTACAGGTACAAAACAGCGAGACCTCTTTCCATTGGCATGAGAAGATTGGGAGCTGAGTATTAGCAGAATACATCAGCAGATCTTCAAGTCTTTGGGAGCACTTTGGTATGCCAATACCTTAACCAAACGGACCTACAACCACTTGCTAAGAATCGACGGGAAAGAGCTGAAGGAAGCTGCATCGAGAAGACATCGTTGTATCAAGAACAAGTATTATTAATTTATTTTTATTTTTTTTTGGAATTTAAATATAATAAGTTAATTGCATTTAGAATATTAATTTAGCATTTGTGTTTATGAATAAGTTGGAAGAACAGTTGAGTAATTTAAAATTAACAGGTTCAACGTTAATTGATAAAAAGTAGTATGACGGAAATCCGTTACAATTAGTAGATTTCATTATGAAATGCGATTTTTTGTATAACTTATATCGCAAAGAAGATAATACTCATAAACATATTAACCAGGCTAAATTAGTTTTAACTATATTAAACACATTAACAGGAAAAGACAAAGTCGCCGTTTATGATAAAGAGTTTAGTACCGTAGTAAAGAAATAATAAACTTTTTAAAAAGGAAATATCAAGACACAAGAACTCGGGAACAATTAACTTCTGAAATTTTAAATACCCGCGCTTTTCATAACGAAAACTCATTCGTTTTCTTAAAACGACTGGGCCAGAAAAGATGTGACTTATACGCACGCATCTACTCAGACAACGAAATACTTGACAAACAGGAAGAAATGTACAGATACGATAAACAAATATCACACCAAATTCAATCGATAGTCTAGGAAATAAATGGTTAATTGATACGGGTGCCACAAAAAATTATATGCACCCCGATCACATTCCACGTTTCTCGGATATTTCTAAACAAGAATTCGCGATAAAAACCCTTAGGGGAAAAGCGGAAGGATCACAAAGCGTGATAATTGACCTAATGCCCTTGATAGGAATTAATCAAAAAGCCTAATTTTTAATATTTCCGTTTAGCAAAAGATTTAACATTTTATTAGGCTATGAAATTATAAAAAAACTAAAATTAAAAATAAATTTAGAAAAAAATTAGTTAAAATAAAAAAGTAATTTTTTTTTTTTTAATCTTTTATTATTTGAAATTTACAACTGTATTAGAAAATAAATCCAGTAAATATGCTGTATACATTGCAATATGATAACATGATTAAGACTTGTAGAGGAACTACCCATTGGTAGTACTCTAATGAAATTTACAAAAGGAGAAGATCCCAAGGCCTTCTTCTTTTCAGGCGCCTCAGAGGATTGCCAGGAATGGAATGGGAAGCAAGTTGTGCAACAAGTGGATTTGGATGACGAATGAGTTTATTAAGAAAGGAGAGGTATCTGGTTCGTGCCAAATCAGCGACGTATGGGATATTAAGGTCTTTGTGGATGATTTCATTTGTGACAAAGTAAGGAGCATTAAGGATTTTTCTAAGGATTTCGGATTTGAGTGATTGGATGCGGGAAGAATTCGATGGTTTGGTGGATCCCCATAACTCTATACCGTAAATCCAAATAGGTCTGATAATCGTCATATAGATGAGTTTTTTGTACTGAATCGGGAGATTTGAACGTTTGTCAAGTAAGTGTTGTAACAGTCAAAATGTACGTGCAGCTTCTTGTCTTTTCAATCTTGTATGAGGATTTCAGGTAAGTCTCTTGTCCAGATAAAATCCCAGGTATCGTATTTGTTCCATATTATTTAGTGATACACCATTAAAGGAAACAGGAGGACAGCATGAGGTAGGTTTTCGAAGGAGAGTAAAGGTTATTTGCTGGGATTTGCTAGGATTTATCTTAACTCTCCAATTATGGCACTTTTCTTTAAGCGAAGAGATATGTGACTGGAGTGTCTGGGATGCAGCAAATGGATATTCATTGACTTATAACACGCAGGTGTCATCAGCATAGGTAGTGAGGATAGTATTAGGAAGGGTTTGGATATCAGCTGTATACACTGTATAAAGGATGGGACCCAGGATACTACCTTGAGGAATACCAGCGGTCTGGGAAAAGATAGATGAGTATTTAGAATTGTACTTAACTTTAAATACTTTATCAGAAAGGTAGGAACGGAGGATGAGGAAATATGTAGATGGAAGGAATTGGCGAAGTTTATAAAGCAGTCCTGAATACCATACCCGATTAAAGGCCTGTTCAACATCTAGATAGACACCCGTGCAATACATCTTGCGCTCCAATCCAGATAAGATAACATCCACCACACGATGGCACTGCTGGGTAGTGGAGTGAAACTGACGAAATCCAAACTGGTGGTCGGGAATAATGTGATTGGAATCGATGAAGGGATAAAGGCGTTTCAAAAGTAGCTTTTCAACGATTTTACTCATGATAGGTAGGAGAAAGATAGGTCAGTATAAGGAAAAATTTTCTGGCGGTTTTTTAGGTTTTGGGATCATTTTAATAATTGATAATTTCCAGGAATCGGGAAAATATTTAGTACGGAGGATAGCGTTATAAATATAAGTTAGGAGTAGTACTGCTTTCTTTGGAAGACATTTGAGGATTCTTGAGGTAATAAGGTCATGTCCAGGAGCTTTGTTGGAGGGCAATCTTCGGATTATGGCTATTATATCTGAAGGGTGGAAGGCTTTAGGAGGAAGGGTCATTTGGAGAGGAATAGTCAGTTCTGCTTTAATACATTCTACATGGATAGGATTTAGGATGTCAGAATGAAGTTTAAAAGTATTATGTAATTGTTCACCAAATACCTGTGATTTTTCTGAAACAGATTTGGTCCAGGTTTGAGCTGGAGTAAGGAGAGGATGATTGAAGGTTCTGAAGGAGGGTCTCGGTAATTAGGGCAACGTGAATGTTATTGTCGTGTAAGAATATGTCTAGTTCATTTCTGTGATTGAGCAAACCATTTGCGTTCCATAAAAGAACTGCCAAGGAATTTCGGATCAACGAGGAACAATGGACGTGCTTTCTGATAGGGCTCTTGTGAGAAGGGTAACCAAGGGTCTGATAGTGTCTTGGAGTTCACGGAGGAATGGGGAGAGAATTGATGAGATATCACCAAAACCTTGGGAGGAAATAGGATAGGATTCTGATATTTGAGGCGGAAAGATAAACTGTCTTGACGACGGTAACTGGAATGGGATTTGGCTTGGATTTTGTTGAGGTGTGATTTGCTCATAAATTTGTAGTTGAGTCTTGGTCTGTTGGTTTACTTGTTGTTGGGTCTGTTGGGTTGTTGTTGGAGAAGAATTGGTTATTTTAGGAAGTCGGGATGGAAGGGATGGTTGAGGCGCCTGATTCTGTGTCCTTCTATTTCTTCGTTCAACCGTCGTGAACTTAGTAGTTGGTTGATGAAATTGAGATGACACCGCTGCTGAGGTTGATGACTGTGGTTCTGCAAGTTGAACGGCTGAAGTGATGGGTTGTTGAATCAGAGGTTGTTTAGCTTTTGATGTTGATGGCAGTGGAGGAAAGTGACTAGGAAAATAGTTGACTGAAATGTTCTGTTGATTCTGAAAGGAAGTTACTATTGCTTCGGATGTTTCAGGAACAGGATTTCTATTTCTAGGAGAGTTGGAGGCTCTTTGCTTCTGCCTGTATTTGTATACTTGGCAGCCCTTATAGTTAGCAGGGTGACTCTCACCACAGAGGACACAAGGCTGGCGTATCTCTTGTTTTTAAGCAAGTTGCAGTTAAATGTGGCCCTGCACATTTAACACATCTTGACTGACGATTAAAATGCGTTTTCGTTTGGCCTAGGTTTTGACATCTAGTACATTGTACTATCTCTTTTTTAACCCTTTAACGGGCAGGCCGGGAATTTTTGAATTCATTTCTTCTTTTTTTTCCCTTTGAACGGCTATAGCCACGCTAACCCCCACACATGTACCATGAAATTTAAGGTTGAATAAAGGATATTAGACGATAATGAGTAGAATAATGCGTCGGATACTACGTCATTTATTGAGCAAAAGGCATTAAATATGTGTATCCTCCAGGATACATTGCCTGTTAAAGGGTTAACTCGAGGTACTTCAAATTTGACCACGGAGTACACTAGTCTTTTGATGTTGAAAACCTCTACATTGTTATCTGCTGGCTCTAGATCCAAAAAGAACAATGGGAGTGGGCGTTTTTCAGAGCGGTGGAGAACGTTGGAGACCTGCCTGACGCTATGGCCTAGCTGCTCCAGATCTCTTTTGATTGCATCGGGAGACACTGATTGGCGAAGTCCCCGTAGTAAAACTCTGTAGGCTTAGTCTTCTTTTAATTGATAGAGTAGAACTGAATGTTTTGGGTTTTTAGGTGTAAAACCAATGATTTATTTTTAAGTCGTGTCTGGAATGACATTGGAAATTTGTTTGACCAATTAATTCTGAAATCTGTTGACAAAATTGAATGTAATTATCTACGCCGGTAACGTAGATAGGAGGTGGTTTTATATCTGTTTAAGGAGGTTTTGGTGGTTGTTGAACTGAGCTATCCGATGGCATGTTAGTCAATGGTTGAAATCTGTTAGCTGTTTCGATGGGTGTGACATTACAAATTAAATCTCAGAGTCGGAAACAGAAAAGGGGTGGAAAGAACTCTAATGTTGAATGCTCGTTAAAAGAATGGTTTCTAAAAGTTAGGTATAAGGATGCTTCCGTTTCAGGAACATTGCTTCGCCAAAAAGCTGAAGAATTGGCTGAATAAATGGGGGCACCGGTGGGGAAGACAGCCACCAAAACCTAGGCGCGCCCAGAATACCTGTTTTAGTCGCTACTATTCGACGGAAAAGGTTATTCTCCTTCATTTACGGAGAAACTCTCGTAATTTTAGGCAGTTGACATTTCACTAAAAAGTATCATCATCAGAACTATGGATTCATATGAATGCATACGTGAACCATTCCTTCCCTCATACTTGAATATGTTTACAATCAATACTTGATGTTAAACCATTATCAATTTTATTTCAAAACTATCTAAAATATTCTGTCCGAATTTATGACAATGAGGTGTATTCTGAGGACCTGATCTGTGAGTCTGCCATGAGATATGCCGGGAGCAGCAGTACGTCGAATGTCACGAACGAGGACGAAGTGGACAAGCAAGAAACCGCTGAAGTGACGCTTCCACCTTCACACTCTGAGGTTCTACGGGCTCTAGGGGTGTTGAGGAGAGCTGTCCACCACCAAGGGACCAATTTCGAAAAGCATTATGATTACGAGCGATACATTCTTGAAATACTAGAAAATAATAAAAAAAACAAACGTAATTTTTAAAACCAACGTAAATTATGTTTGAGCATTATCTTAAACTCATACACGCTTTATTATATTAACTGATAAAATAAAGTTTTTTTCGTAAATTAAAGAAATTTTTAATATTTTTTTTCCTTTTCGCCTATAAGACTCATCCGGCTATAAGGCTCACTTTTTGTTGGTCCCAAAGCAAGTCTTATAAGCGGCGTCCACTGTAGTTCGATTTAAAATATAGTTTTTCCATCTGAATGCTGGTTAAACTTCTGGTCTTCTCCTCCGCGCTATATCTCGAAAACGGTTAAGCCTAAAAAAAAATGAATATAACCAAAATTATAGAGAATATTATTATCTACAAGTTTTGTAACCCTCTCGATTGACGCCCAATGAATAGAAATCGAGATATTAGAAAAAAAAAAAAAAAAAAAAAAAAAAAAAAAAAAACTGATTTCTCAGGCCTTTGACCTTGATTATCTAATTATGCTAACATGCTAAGGTCGGTGACTTTTCATTCCTTATTTAGAATGCCAAAACGAAGGCATATGCAAAAATTCAGTTTCATTGGTTCCTTTCCGAGATTTCCGAGAAGTTAGGATGCACTGATTTTTATTCTGGGACGACATTAGTCCTACAATAATAACAAAATAGAACCAAAAAATGTCTGACTGCATTTATTTCGTCACTGCTTTAGCTTTAGTCGTGTGACATTGTATTTCTGTTTGTTCATTTGTTTTTTTTTTGGTGTTTTTTTCTTTAGCGAAAACATATCTTCAAAAATTTGACGTTTGAAATGCAGTATTTTTATTTTATTTTTTTTCAACTTGAAATTTATTCATTTTTCAGTTTTCTTTTTACTACCTCATTGTAATATTATTGCCACTTGTTTATTATCATTAATTAACTAATATAGTATGTGTTGTTTAACCTTGTCATACTAGTTCAACACGTTTATATATTATTCAGTTTACTGTTTTTATTTAATCTTATTTAAGACCACTATACAGGTGACCCCGAGAAGAACAGTTAAAGCCTTCTGTTGGTGAGAACAATTTTTTCTTTTATTTTAATATGAGTACACCGACAGCTGAAGGATTTCTGTCCCTTCAGAGGCAATTGGTGGCACTATAGGTAAAGCTAAACGCGGCCCGAGCACCCAATATTAATCACGTCAGCGTAAAATTACCCCCTTTTTGGACCCCGGACCCAACTTTATGGTTTAATCAGCTTGAGGCCCAGTTCGAACTCGCCCACGTGACAGAAGACAAAACTAAATATAACCATCTATTATCAGCACTGGAGGGCAACATGCTGACCGATGTTGCCGATGTTATTAAGCGAGACCCCCCTCCGTTTTATAACGAACTTATAGTCTCCCGTTGCAGCGATTCTGAAGAACAACGCTTGCGAAAACTATTATCAGGCCTCGAGGACAGCTAAACAACTCCGTACCCTCCTAGGTATGGTGAACTTTTATCGTCGGTTTTTGCCTCAGGCAGCGCAAACACAGGCTCCTCTACACCTACCTCATGACATAGCCGACAATCAGTCTATAGAATGGACCCAATCGATGACAGACGCCTTTGAACGCACGAAAAGCGACCTCGCACACCCTAGGCAAGGTACACCGCTCACGGTTACAACAGACGCTTCGGATACAGCTATTGGCGGAGTATTCCACCAGATCCACCATTCGACGTTAGAGCCATTAGGTTTCTTCGCAAAGAAGCTTACAACCACGCAGCAGAGGTACTCTACTTATGACAGAGAGTTACTGGCCTTGTATGAAACCATAAAACATTTCAGATATCTATTGGAAGGCCACCCCTTTACCTGTTATACCGACCACCACCCGCTTTCTTACGCGTTTCAACAAAAGAGTGAGAAGGCTGCTCCAAGACAATCCAGACTACTCTGGTATATTTCTCAGTTCACCACGTCGGTCAAATATATCAAAGGCGTAGAGAATATAGTAGCCGACTGCTTGTCACGGATTGAAGCACTAGCGAACAATAGTTTACTGAATGAAACTGACATCGCCAAGTCTCAAATAGAAGACTAGGAAATACCAAGGCTCCGCGACTCATCGACCAACTTAGTCCTAGCACCAACCACACTGCCAGGCAACTTGTCACTCTACTGCGATACGTCCCTCGGATACTTACGACCTTACATCCCCAAATCCTTAAGATTGGCAGTTTGCGCTAAACTTCACAATCTTGCACACCCTGGCCGTAGAGCTACTCTTGATCAACTCCGAAAAAGATTTGTCTGGCCACATATGTCTAAATTGGTCGCGGACTTTGTAATGAACTGTGCTACATGTCAACAAACAAAGATACAGCGGCGTGAGAAATCTCCTCTTCAACACCACATCGCATGATGAACGATTTGCCTTTATTCACATCAACATCGTTGACTCCCTACCGTAGTTGACAGGCATGAAATACCTCTTGACATGCATCGACCGTTTCACTAAGTGGCCAGAAGTTATTCCAATGGCGGATCAATCTGCGCTGACGGTCGCAAAAGCGTTCTTCACCCACTGGATTAGCCCTTTGGGGACGCCTGTTCAAGTTGTAACTGACCAGGGTCGGAATTTCGAATCCGAACTTTTCCGTTCCTTAGCAGCTATCTCAGGAATCAAACTGATTCATACAACGGCATATCACCCGCAGTCCAACGGACTTATAGAGAGGTGGCATAGAACACTCAAGACATCACTCACCTGTAAGCTTTTGGAGACGCAAGAAAGTTGGACGGAACTTCCTCCCGTCGTACTCCTCGGCCTTCGGACAGCCATCAAAAGTGATCATAATGCCTCTCCAGCCGAGCTCGTTTACGGATCCTGGCAGCGACTACCAGGCGACATCCATAGCAAACTGGCACCAAGCAAGGTGGAACCTCCTGACACCTACGCTCAACAGTTAGGACGGAGGATGAGATCACCACGGCCTTCGGCCCCGACCTGGCACACCCAACCAACAGTGTTCGCTCATCCAGACCTCAACGGTTGCAGCCACGTATTGTTACGAGACGATCAGGTTAGACCCCCACTAACTCCTCCATATACAGGCCCTCATCTAGTTATCTCTAGGGACGCCAAAACATTTATCATCAGCAAAAACGGCCGGACCATAGTCGTTTCAAGAGATCAAGTGAAACCTGTCCATATACTCTCGGAAAAGCCAAACAGCCCTTCGCTACCATCATGCATTATGAGAACACCGGCAACGGACAGCAACAATTTAAAAAATCCAATACGTCAAAAGAAGCTCGTCACCTTCTACCTTCCTCCGGTTTGCACCAGAAGCGGACGTACCACAAGTGTACCTGAACGATATCGTTGACACTGGGGGGAGAGTGTGTGTACTTTCGGAACATCCAGATTAGAATCAGACAAAAACATCGACCTGACCGAACAATACCTATTAAAATAATATAAGGACCTACAACTACTACCCAAATTAATTAGAGCTAAAATAAATAATGAAAAAGAAACAAGAACTGAAAAATTAAATAAAAATAGAGGAGACCCTGTGGTGATATCTTTTCCTTTGGTTTTCTTGTTACTACCTCTTAGTAATATTATTTATTATCATTAATTAACTAATATAGTGTGTTGTTGTTTAACCTTGTCATACTAGTTCAACACTTTTATATATTATTCAGTTTACTGTTTTTATTTAATCTTATTTAAGACCAGTATAACCCCTTAGATATTCAAAAACAATTAGGAGACATAGAATATTTAAAAAATACTCAATCAAAAATAAAAAGTAGAGACAAGTTTAAAAGGGTAAATGTGCTAGTAAAAGATAAGAGACCGATTAAAACCCATATAGAAAATATCAAAAGGCCTACTAGGAAAAAGAGGAAAAAAGAAACAATTTATTTCAGACGACGATAATGAATCACTTCGCGTAAATATTTCTGATACTTCGGATAATTATGACTCGGATGATCTAGATAATGGTTCTGATTAAAAATATTTAATTTTATTTAAATAATATTAAAATATCTTAAAAACCTTTTATTTTAATAAAATGTAAGAAATGTAATGTTATTAGGGAAAGATGTTTATGTTATATTGAAGGAATTAACTGTATTTATATTAAACTGACAATGCTGTAATTTATTTAAATACAGTCGGACTTTAGTATTTTGCTGTAAATTATTATGTTCAATATTAAATAATGTTAAAAGAGTATTCAAATTATTATTTTATTTCACAGTAATGTTATGTTTGATTTATTTTGTAATTAATATTTTGTATTCACTATGATAAATATTAGGATATCATTATTTTATCTTGAAATATTATTTTGATTAATTGTTGAAAAAAGTATGTATTTTATTTTGAATTCATTATTAAATGCAATAAGAAGAGTATTTGAATTATTATTTTGATTTCAAATATTATTGTTTTAATTGAGTAATTTTAAATTTATAAGTATTATTTGTAATGGAAGAAGCTAATTCAAACACTCTTATTTTACGTTTTCTTTTGTTTAAAATATTGTATTGATATTAAAGTGTATTGTCAACCGACTTCAAAAAAAAGAGAGGTTCTCAACTCATCTGTATTTTTTTTTTTTTGTGTGTGTATGTTACGCGATTACACGGTCAATTCTGAATCCATTTTGATGATTCCTTTTTAGATCTGTAGGGCGTACTTCAGAGGTGGTAGCATAAAAAATGTTTTGAAATCAAGGGAGCACTTTTTAAGAAAAAAAAAAAAAAAAAAAAACAGTTAATAAAAATCACTATTATATAACCTTCCATTTTAAACATATTTATAATAATGATAATCTAAAATCTCCATGTTAACTAAATCTAAATAATTAAAAAAAATAATTTACATATACAGTTAACTCTCGATGTGCCGTACTTCGATAAGATTAATTCTTAAATAAGTCGAACAAAATCTACGGGCGGAAGTACATTACACTTAAATTTCACCTCAGAGAGACGATTTCAAATAGAAAACGTTAAAAATTAAGTAAATAAGTCGAACTGAAAATAGGATTCAAAAGAGAGAACTTCTAGGACCACCTATATGAAATGAACTATTAGAAGTCATCGCCTCTATAACTCGAACTCAAATTAAAAGAATTTCATGTGTAATTTATATCCCGGTTTCTCGTCATTGTTTATCTTTCCAGTTCATAGTTACACCAGTCACTTATTATTAGTTATTCACTCGATTGAATAATTTTACAGTGGCTATTGTAAATTCTTTCAATTAACGAAAAGTTAAAATTGATTTGCAAAGTGGAGAAATGAGAAAGAAGTTGGGCGTTTGTTGCTAATGAATTTTTAATTCCGCGTAGTTCTCTTTCAACCATCCTAAAGAATAAAGAAAAGATCGCCACTGGTGGAAGGTGGTAAGTCAACTTATAGGCACCCTCAGAAAAAAGCGCAGTTCAGTTGAAAGTTATATGATTGGTACCGGGTATTTAATTTTCAGTATTAATGATTTTATATGTATATACAAACAACATCCAATTAATGAAAATGTATATAATGATTTCAACTACAATTTTGTGTTCAATTTTCCCATTTGCATGCAGATAAGTGGAATGATAACCTCGATAATTCTTTGTTCAGTAAGTTGAACGATTTTTCACGGTAGCTTGAAGATCGAGAATTGACTGTATAAACAAAAATACACTCACCACTAAAAAGTAAAAAATAAAAATAATTTTTAGAAAAAAAACAAAACCCACTTCAAGATTAAACCTACATATACAAACTTGAACTAAAAAATAAAAAATAATATTTTAATTGCTTCGAAACAAAAACCATTAAATGACAATTAACGAAATTATCTATACTTATATACCTATTCACAATTTATGATCAGTTATTTTTGGAGTCGGTGCCAACCAAAACAAACGGAATTTGAAAAGAAATGGTAATTGTAAAGATGCTCCCACTGTTTCATCACCGCCACACCACTGTCTCGGGCCATTCGAAAGTTTATTGCTAAGGCAGGATTAAACTGCCCTTTTTGGCTGGCACCGAGTTGGAATCACATTTCAATCCGCTGCTTTAAGGGAATGTCATCTAAATAATTAGAAAAGTCGTTCTCCAAAAAATGTGTAAATGTGATACCATTCAATCTTCCAAGTAAAAATTATGGTCCCACCAGTAATCCGTTCCAAATTCCAAGCCAAACGTTAATAACAAATTCATGCTGAAACCTATTCTCTCTAATAGCTCTGGGATTTTCAAGAGCCCAAACATGATAATTTCTTTGATTAACAATTCCTCCTCTTGTAAAGGTAGCTTCATCGGTCCATATAATTTTTAATGGAAATAAATTATCATCGCAAATTTTGTCAAGAAACCAGTTACTAAAATTCAATCTCTTGACATAATCTTGAGGTAATAAATTCTGAACTTTTTGATGATGGTATGGGTAGCGATTATCACCTTTCAAAGTTCGCCATATTGCATGCCGCGATATTGCTAATGCAGCAGATGCTCTTCGGATGCTAGTCTCAGGATTGTTATCGAAGTGGTGTTGGACACAATTTCTTCTCCGATAATCTGCTCTTATTGCTGCCTGGAATTGGTCGCCTTCATTACGTATTAAGAATGAGCAAGTCTCTCGTAGTCTATTAAAAGTTAACGAAAAGACTCGTCGATTAGGCACTCTTCTATTTGGAAATCGGCGCGCATACTCCCGCACCACTTATAAAGCATTACCGTTACAGAAACCATACACAAAAATCATATCAGCGTATTCAACATTAGAATATGTATGCGGCATTGTGGCTGATGCTATTCACACAAAAATAACTGAGTAACTGACTGAAGACTGATTTAGGAATTATAATCCTAGAAGGAAGCCAGAATGTAAACAAATAAAAGAATGTAAAAGAGAACATTAACTGTTTACATATCTCACTGCCTAGCCTGACGAACTTTGAAAGGTGATAATCGCTACCTGTAACATTTTTGTTTTGTTTCTTTTTTTTTTTTTTTTGCGATTTCCTCTAAAACTAAGCAAAAACGAACAAATCTCTAAAGGACTTTTTGTCTTAGTTTTTCGGTCCCCTATAAGTTCCTGAAGTTATATATATATATATATATATATATATATATATATATATATATATATATATATATATTTTTTATTTTTTGAAGAGAAAAGATTTGACCCGGTCGGGATTCGAACCCGAATTTCCACCTCTCTAGTGTGGCGCCTTATCCAACTAGGCCACCGGGGTCGTATCCGAACCAGGCAAATCCTCTCTCTTCAGTGATCCATAACCCCCGGGCACTCGCAATTCGCGATGTAATTCCGGGGATGAATGTTCATATTGAACATTACATTTTAATTTGGATCTCGTGACAATCCGTCACCGTTTTAAATATATGTAATTTTTCTTGATATTACTCATTATTATTAAATATATTATTTTATTTTTTGAAGAGAAAAGATTTGACCCGGTCGGGATTCGAACCCGAATTTCCACCTCTCTAGTGTGGCGCCTTATCCAACTAGGCCACCGGGGTCGTATCCGAACCAGGCAAATCCTCTCTCTTCAGTGATCCATAACCCCCGGGCACTCGCAATTCGCGATGTAATTCCGGGGATGAATGTTCATATATGAACATTACATTTTAATTTGGATCTCGTGACAATCCGTCACCGTTTTAAATATATGTAATTTTTCTTGATATTACTCATTATTATTAAATATATTATTTTATTTTTTGAAGAGAAAAGATTTGACCCGGTCGGGATTCGAACCCGAATTTCCACCTCTCTAGTGTGGCGCCTTATCCAACTAGGCCACCGGGGTCGTATCCGAACCAGGCAAATCCTCTCTCTTCAGTGATCCATAACCCCCGGGCACTCGCAATTCGCGATGTAATTCCGGGGATGAATGTTCATATTGAACATTACATTTTAATTTGGATCTCGTGACAATCCGTCACCGTTTTAAATATATGTAATTTTTCTTGATATTACTCATTATTATTAAATATATTATTTTATTTTTTTGAAGAGAAAAGATTTGACCCGGTCGGGATTCGAACCCGAATTTCCACCTCTCTAGTGTGGCGCCTTATCCAACTAGGCCACCGGGGTCGTATCCGAACCAGGCAAATCCTCTCTCTTCAGTGATCCATAACCCCCGGGCACTCGCAATTCGCGATGTAATTCCGGGGATGAATGTTCATATTGAACATTACATTTTAATTTGGATCTCGTGACAATCCGTCACCGTTTTAAATATATGTAATTTTTTCTTGATATTACTCATTATTATTAAATATATTATTTTATTTTTGAAGAGAAAAGATTTGACCCGGTCGGGATTCGAACCCGAATTTCCACCTCTCTAGTGTGGCGCCTTATCCAACTAGGCCACCGGGGTCGTATCCGAACCAGGCAAATCCTCTCTCTTCAGTGATCCATAACCCCCGGGCACTCGCAATTCGCGATGTAATTCCGGGGATGAATGTTCATATTGAACATTACATTTTAATTTGGATCTCGTGACAATCCGTCACCGTTTTAAATATATGTAATTTTTCTTGATATTACTCATTATTATTAAATATATTATTTTATTTTTTGAAGAGAAAAGATTTGACCCGGTCGGGATTCGAACCCGAATTTCCACCTCTCTAGTGTGGCGCCTTATCCAACTAGGCCACCGGGGTCGTATCCGAACCAGGCAAATCCTCTCTCTTCAGTGATCCATAACCCCCGGGCACTCGCAATTCGCGATGTAATTCCGGGGATGAATGTTCATATTGAACATTACATTTTAATTTGGATCTCGTGACAATCCGTCACCGTTTTAAATATATGTAATTTTTCTTGATATTACTCATTATTATTAAATATATTATTTTATTTTTTGAAGAGAAAAGATTTGACCCGGTCGGGATTCGAACCCGAATTTCCACCTCTCTAGTGTGGCGCCTTATCCAACTAGGCCACCGGGGTCGTATCCGAACCAGGCAAATCCTCTCTCTTCAGTGATCCATAACCCCCCAAATACGACCCCGTTCGGGATAAGGCGATATTCCCGACCGGGTCAAATCTTTTCTCTTCAAAAAAAAAATAATATATTTAATATCTAATGAGTAATATCAAGAAAATTACATAATGACGGATTTGGTCACGAGATCCAATCAAATTAAATGTAATGTTCATATGAACATTCATCCCCGGAATTACATCGCGAATTGCGAGTGGCCGGGGGTTATGGATCACTGAAGAGAGAGGATTTGCCTGGTTCGGATACGACCCCGTGGCCTAGTTGATAATAAAATAAAATGTTTAATAATCAATATGAATTGTCATAAAATCATCCCCGGAATTACATCGCGAATTGCGAGTGCCCGGGGGTTATGGATCACTGAAGAGAGAGGATTTGCCTGGTTCGGATACGACCCCGGTGGCCTAGTTGGATAAGGCGCCACACTAGAGAGGTGGAAATTCGGGTTCGAATCCCGACCGGGTCAAATCTTTTCTCTTCAAAAAAAAAATAAATAATATATTAATAATAATGAGTAATATCAAGAAAAATTACATATATTTAAAACGGTGACGGATTGTCACGAGATCCAAATTAAAATGTAATGTTCAATATGAACATTCATCCCCGGAATTACATCGCGAATTGCGAGTGCCCGGGGGTTATGGATCACTGAAGAGAGAGGATTTGCCTGGTTCGGATCCACGACCCCCCGGTGGCCTAGTTGGATAATAAGGCGCCACACTAGAGAGGTGGAAATTCGGGTTCGAATCCACACTAAGAGAGGTGGAAATTCGGGTTCGAATCCCGACCGGGTCAATCTTTTTCTCTTCAAAAAATAAAATAATATATTTAATAATAATGAGTAATATCAAGAAAAATTACATATATTTAAAACGGTGACGGATTGTCACGAGATCCAAATTAAAATGTAATGTTCAATATGAACATTCATCCCCGGAATTACATCGCGAATTGCGAGTGCCCGGGGGTTATGGATCACTGAAGAGAGAGGATTTGCCTGGTTCGGATACGACCCCGGTGGCCTAGTTGGATAAGGCGCCACACTAGAGAGGTGGAAATTCGGGTTCGAATCCCGACCGAAATCTTTTCTCTTCAAAAAATAAAATAATATATTTAATAATAATGAGTAATATCAAGAAAAATTACATATATATATATATATATATATATATATATATATATATATATATATATATATATATATATTTTTTTTTTTTTTTTTTTTTTTTGAAGAGAAAAGATTTGACCCCGGTTGGGATTCGAACCCAAGTTTCCACTTCTCTAGCGTGGTGCCTTATCCACTAGGCCACCGAGCTCGTATCCGAACTAGGGAAATCTTTTCTCTTCACCGATCCATACCCCCCGGCACTCGCAATTGCGATGTACAATTCGGGGATGAATGTTCAATTTGAACATTACTTTTAAATAGATCTATTGACGTACTGTCATATATATTAAATTATGAAATAATTCTTGGTTAATAAATATTTTTATTTTTAAATATATTTTTTATTTTTGAAGAGAAAAGATTTGACCCCGGTTGGGATTCGAACCCAAGTCTCCACTTCTCTAGCGTGGCGCCTTATCCACTAGGCCACCGAGCTCGTATCCGAACCAGGGAAATCTTTTCTCTTCACCGATCCATACCCCCGGGCACTCGCAATTGCGATATGGATCGGTAAATAAAAACACTTTTTATACGCTCGAAAATTTGTTGACTGTTTCCCGGTCAAAAATTTAGTAGAGATTATTTTTTTTATATTACATTTGTCGCTAGGACCTAACATTTAGGAGCTATATTGGTTAAAAAAAAAAAAGATAAAAATAAAAGGCAAATATTTCCTTTAAATATTTTTCCTTGGGAATAATCATTAATTTCTAATTTAATAAAATTATTAATTTAAGTAATTTGATTAATTTAATTCCCAAATGTAAATCGATCAAAAGAGCATTAAAGTTGAGAACTATTAGAAACGTAATAGACAAAAAAAAAAAAAAAAAAAAAAATGAAATCCTTAAAATGAAATTTGACATACATCAGGTAATATTGGTGAAATAGGTATACCTGTAATTAGCAATCTCACTGTACTCATGTTCTGCGGGGACAGCCCTCCTGCCCCGGCAAATGTAATTGTATTATTATCAATTAATATAATTTTGATCAGTAGGATTAACCCTCTCCAAAAATTAAAATGTTAAAAAATCGGATATTTTATGTAGGGCATCCCAATATTTGTTAGAGTCTCTATATAATTTTTACAAACAGTGACAAAAATAGAGAAATTAGAGTATGAAACCGGACTTGCATGTCAATGTCGCATTAAATTTTGCATAAACTGATATCTTAAGCCAACTCCTGTGAGAAGGAAAGTTGAAGAATTTTCAGATATTTAAAGATTAACCAGACAACAGGTGGTTCCCTGACAGTAATACTGACATGGAGGGTGAAATAAGAGAGGAGAAAAGTGTATCAGGGACTATTTTCCTTAAGTGGTAAGGCTATCTCCTCTTTCAAAACAAAAGTGGGTAGCTCCTTTTACAGCACAAAGTGTATTGCCACCAGCTCTGATGAATACACGTTTAAAATATTTTGTCAAGTTAGTGTCTTTTAAAAGCTTGGACACAATCAAAGGAGTGACAAATTAGTTTTTTGTCATCTTTTCTCGTTTTCACATTTAGTACTAATTTTAAAAAGGCGTAAAAATTAATTACACAATATTGCCGCATGAAAGGTGTTATTTCGTCAGTTATTACGTCCGCATTCTCAGGGCCCTCTAAGATGTGTAAAAAATTGAATAGGCTTTAAAAATAGAAAATTGAATTTTAAACGCAGAAGCAGATGTGAGTAATAAATACTTTGTTTTTACTCGCCGACAAATTACAATTAAAGATAATAGTAATTATAGTACGGCTAATGGACAAGTATGATTGAAGTAACTGAGCGGAATCCGCCGTAATTTCCTGGCCCAGCTTCGGGTACATCTGTTGAAAGAAAATTGACTTTCTTTCATGTTCATTCCGAGGCACAAACTATCCTTTGTAAAGTGGATATCTTACCTTTCATTTGGTTTGAAAAACGAAAAATCTATAGATCTGCTATTTTAAATTATTGTTAATTTGCTAATTTATTAAATATTTTAATCACTTCTATAAAAAAAAGAAAAGAATTCCATCTAATTCCCTCTCGTCATAGCTTCTCAACAGAATGAGCTACAATTTCCAATGGGATGCCGTTTTAAAGAGGATGAACTAGGCCTCATTTCGGATTCTTTATAATTTAGCTAGTGGTTTCAGTCTGCGAAAACAAAAAAAAAAATCCAAAGTTGCACAGAGGTGATTTTTGACTTCGTATTGAAATATTTGAAAAAGTAAAAGTGAATACTTCTTATTCCAACCCAGATAACCCTCCAAGACGCCGGAAAAGAAGATGGCCTCAGGACCTTCTAATATAGTATTTCATTATATAGAACTTTTATAAGTGATACCGATGGGTAATTGATTTAAAAACAAGATACGTGTAATTTTTAGCATTATCATCACATTTACTTGATGTATCATATTTTTATATTGTTTACAGTTGTAAATTTTAATAAGTAGCTAAACAAAAAACAAGAAGAAAAAAAAAAACAACAGAATTTCTACTAATAAAGAACACATTCTCCTGCACTGAATGGCAATAAGCAATGCACATTTTTTTTTTTTTTCATTTCTCATACATGTTGTCGGAATAGTGTTTTCATAGAAATTAAATATTAA
The DNA here is from genome assembly GCA_003667255.2 of Euschistus heros. Lineage (NCBI taxonomy): Eukaryota > Metazoa > Arthropoda > Insecta > Hemiptera > Pentatomidae > Euschistus > Euschistus heros. Next base: position 303,144 of record RCWM02000397.1, on the reverse strand, counting down.
AAAACTAAGCAAACGGCTAAACATTTGTTTTAATTATTTATCGATACTAATAACTCTAGTCCTTTCATCTTCAAAAGCCTCGGACGCCAGCCTTTTGTGTCCCCTGTGGTGAGAGCCATCCCGCTAATTATAAAGGTTGCCAGGTAAACAAACTTAGGCAAAAGCAAAGAAGCACCAACTCAGCTACAAATAGAAATTCAGTTCCTCATACATCCGTAACTGTATGATCATCCTCCCAGAATCAAAACATCCGAGCCATCAATAACTCTCAGAAAGACTTCCCTTCACTTCCTTCAACACCAAAAGCACAACAGCATCAATATCAACAGCCAGCCATTCAGCCGTTCAACTCACTAAACCTTAGCTATCAACCTCAGAAGCAGGGTTATCTCAGACTCTTCAACCAACTAATGAATTCACGACGGCCGAACGAAGAAATCGACGGTCACAAAATCAGGCGCTTCAAACATCCTTTCCATCCCGACCTCCCAATATAATCAATCCTTCCCCATCAACTAGTCAACAGACACCATAACAAGTGAACCAACAGATCAAGCCTCCAGTACAAATACATGGGCAAACCATACCTCCTTAACAATATCCAAGCCAAATCCCATTCCAGGTACCGTCTTAAAGACAGTTTAATCATCCGTTTAAAATATCAGAACCTTGTCCTACTTTCTCCCAGAGTCTTGGTGATATCTCATTGATTCTTTCATCCTTCCTCCGTGAACTCCAAGAAACTATCAGACCCTTGGTTACTCTTCTCACAAGAGCCCTATCAGAAAGCACGTCCATTGTTCTTCGATGATCCAAAACTCCTTGGCAATTCTTTTACGGAACGCAAATGGTTTGCTCAATCACAGAAATGAACTAGACATATTCTTACACGACAATAACATTCACATTGCCCTAATTACCGAGACCCACCTGACGCCTACCTCTTATTTCCACATCAAAGTGATATAGCACTTACAGAACTGACCACCCCGACAAAACAGCCCATGGTGGTACTTGTATTCTTATCCATAGATCACTAACCCACACCTTGATTCCTTCGTCTCCAACTGACACCATTCAGTCTACCGCACTAATCCTATCCACCCTTTAATTTGACCTTACTATTTCAGCTGTATATTGTCCTCCAGGAAATAGCCTTTCCCAAAATATTCTGCAATCCTTATTCCAATCCTTTAGGCGGCGCTTCATTGCAGGTGGGGATTACAACTCTAAACACCAGCGATGGGGCTGTAGAACATCCAATTCCCGAGGTAATGTACTTTCCCGTGTATCATCCTTAAACAATTACTCTATCTCTTCTCCTAACAATCCTACCTACTGGCCTATATCCCTAAAAAAACGCCTAGATATTCTCGACATATTTGTCACCTCTCAAAATCCTACTTCCCAAACTACAATAGATTCCTTAGATGACTTTTCCTCAGATCATAGCCCAGTTTTGCTTACATTACATTCTACTCCTACTATCAAACCTTCTCCTCCATCCTTAATAACTGGAGGAGTAGACTGGGTCAAATTCCGTTTGGTTTTAGAGAACCAAATTGACTCGATATCCAATTGACAAAATCTATTATAATAAATTAACTAACAGACTTAAATCAGCACTTATCACTTCAAGAATCCTCCAATAGCTTCCAAGGAAAGCAGTATTATTCTTAACTTATGTTTATAATGCTGTCCTCCGTACAACATATTTTCCCGATTCCTGGATATCATCAATAATAAAAATGATTCAAAAAACCTAAAAAACTGCCAGAAAATCCTTCCTCGTAATATTTCTCTCCTACCTATCATGGGCAAAATCCTTGAAAAGCTCCTTTCTAAACGCCTTTATCCCATCCTTGATTTCAATCACATTATTCCTGATCGCCAGTCTCATTCCACTATCCAACAATGCCATCGTGTGTTGGACGTTATTTCATCTGCATTGGAGCGCAAGATGTACTGCACGAGTGTCTTTCTTAACGTTGAACAGGGTTTTGACCGAGTATGGCACCCAGGTCTGCTTTATAAACTTCGCCAATTCCTTCATTCTACATATTTCTTCATCCTCCGATCCTATCTTTTTTGATAGTGTATTTAAAGTTAATCAGAATTCTAAATACTCATCTATCTTTCCCCAGACCGCTGGTATTCCTCAAGGTAGTATCCTCGTTCCCATCCTCTATACCCTGTATACAGAAGATATCCCAACTCATTCTAATACTATCCTCCCAACCTACGCTGACGACACAAGCGTGTTATCAGTCAATGATGATCCATTTGCTACATCCCAGTCACATATCACTTCCCTTGAATTATGGTGTAATAACTGGAGAGTTAAGATAAATTCCAGCAAATAACCTTTACCCTACGTCGAAAACCTACCTCATCCTGTCCTCCTGTATCCTTTAATGGAGCACCATTAAATAATGCAGAACAGAGAAGATACCTTGGATTTTATCTGGACAAGAGACTTACCTGGAACCCTCATACAAGATTGAAAAGACAAACAGCTGCACGTCGATTTCGACTACTACAACACCTACTTGACAAACGCTCAAATCTCCCGATTCACTACATAAAACTCATCTATATGACGACTATCAGACCTAATTGAACTTACGGAATAGAGTTATGGGGATACACCAAACCATCGAATTCTTCCCGCATCCAATCACTTCAATCCAAAATCCTTCGAAAAATCCTAGATGCTCCTTACTTTGTCACAAATGAATTGATTCACAATGACCTTAATATCCCATATGTTCCTGATTTGGCACGAACCAGATACCTTTACTTTCATAATAAACTCACAGGTTATCCAAATCCACTTGTTGCACAACTTACTTCCCATTCCATTCCTGGCAATCCTCCGAGGCGTCTGAAATTTGTTTTCTAATAAAGTTGTAAATTTCTATTAATAAAAAAAAAAAAAAAAAAAAAAAAAAAAAAAAAAAAAAAAAAAAAAAAAAAAAAAAAAAAAAAAAAAAAAAAAAAAAAAAAAAAAAAAAAAAAAAAAAAAAAAAAAAGCTTGGGGGCGTCATCAGGAAGCGAGTGGGGTTTGAACTAGGTGAACTAGGGGGCTGTTGGGTTTGAACTGGTATTTTATTGGTAGTTTATTATGGAGGGGTAGGTATCTGGTTCTGGCCAATTCAGCGACCTACAGAACATCGAGATCAATATTGAAGTTTATCTGTAAATAAATTGAAAATTTAGCGGAGTTGCAAAGCTCAATGTTCAGATAGACCTAATAATTACAATGTAAATGAGTAATTTATATTACAGAAGAAAATTTGAAAGTTAGGTTAGTGTTGTAGTATCTGTACGCAAGTGTAGTTCCCTGTCGTTTTAGTCTGGTATGTTGATTCAAAGTAATACAATAGCCAAAATACAGTCTTAGGTAGCGGATCGGTTCAACACTAATTAATGGAATGTTTAAATAGTGAATATTAATCTTTGAGGTGAATTGAAAATAAATTTTCTGGAAGTAAAACTCCATGAATTGGTTAACTTCAGTACAAAATCAAAACTTATACATATTTAATATGAAGCCAAAGTCAATGGTCGTTGAAGCAAACATTGTTTTGTTTGTAGTTACACCCAACAATACTAGCTATAGACTTACAACAATGTGGAGGCTATTAATAAGAAATGTTCTTCTAATAACGGTTCTGCGTTACAATGTGTTCTCGTTTATATATATATATATATAGCTAAATAAAAGGATTGCGGTTTGGAGTTTTTAAAAAGAAGCTTTATTGAGAATTACATACATTATATACATACAATTACATACATTATAAGAACAAGTACACAGTTTAAAACCTATTGCAAGACTTCGTACATAGTATGACCATACGTCTCAACGTACGACGAATAGAATGCCTGATGAGGCCAGGTGGGGGTGGCCTTTTATAGGGTTTATGGGAGAGGGGATATCATACATTTTATTTATATTGCTAATCCTATTGAGGTCTACATAACTCCTCCCCCCGAGTTCCGAGGTCTCCGATGGAACAAATATCTTAGTGTAAATAGGTTAGATTCTATACAATTCAATAAAAGGTTCGAACCTTATACATTTCTTAATACCTTTTCCACTAAGTTTTAAATATGATAGATAACATTCTATAAACAAAAGGGATTGGACCTTATACTCTAAGTTTATATAAAAATAAAAGGATTATATCTAGTGTACCACGTTTAGGATTTGTATATTTGAAAAACAAAAAGATTAAACTCTCTACTGGAATAGGATTTTATACAATGTCAACTTTTCTATAAACAAAAGGATTAGACTGTTTACTAAGTTAGGATTTATACACTTGAAACATAAAAAGATTAAACCATGTACATCTAACACTAGAATAGGATTTTATACAGTTAACGATTTCTTATTAACAAAAGGATTAGACCTTGTCCATTTCTTAATATTAACAATAAGCTTAGACTATTTACAGAAATAAAATGTTTATACATTCCAGAATTCCTTACATGCTAAAGTATAAAAAGATAAAATGTTATTCCTTAATACTTAACAATACATTATTTAAACAAAAGGAAAATAAAATAAGAGTCTTTGAATTAGTTTCTTCTATTACAAATAATACTTCTAAATTCAAAATTACTCAATTAATACAATAATATTTTAAATCAAAATAATAATTCAAACACTCTTCCAATTACAGTTTATAATAATTTCAAAAATAAAATACATACTTTTCTCAACGATCAATCAAAATAATAAGTTAAGAAAAAAAAAATAGTATCCTAATGTTTATTATAGTGAATATAAAATATTAATTACAAAATAAATCAAACAGAATATTACTGTGAAATAAAATAATAATTTGAATGATCTTTTACATTATTAACATTGAACATAATATTTTACAGCAAAATACAAAAGTCTGACTTTATTAAAAACTGCAGCATTGTCAGTTTAATATAAATACAGATAATTCTTTCAATATAACATAAACATCTTTCCCTAATACCATTACTTTTATTACGTTTTATTAAAATAAAAGGTTTTTAGAAAATTTTAATATTATTTAAATAAAATTAAACGTTTTTAATCTGGGTCGTCTGAGTCGAAATTATCCGAAGCATCCGAAATATTCACGTGAATGGATTCATTATCGTCGTCTGAAATAGATTGTTTCCTTTTCCTCTTTTTCCTAATGGGCCTTTTAATATTGTCAATATGTGTTTTAATTGGTCTTTTATCTTTTACTAGCACATTCACTCTTTTGAACGTATCTCTACTTTTTATCTTTGCTTGAGTATTTTTTAAATATTCTACGTCTCCTAATTGTTTTTGAATATCTAAGGGGTCTTCTCTATTTTTAATTAATTTTTCAGTTTTCGTTTCCTTTTCGTTATTTATTTTAGCTCTAATTAATTTGTGTAGTAGTTCCTGATCCTTATGATATTTTAATACGTACTGTTCAGTCAGGTCAATATTTTTGTCTGATTCTAATCTAGAGGTTCCAAAGGTAATTTCGTTGGGTGTTAGTTTTAGTTTATTGTTTAAAGTATTATTGTAGGCTATTACTGCTAATCCTAATTTTGGCTGCATTGAACATTTATCTCTCTCTTTCCCTATTATTCTTAATAACTCATTTAAAGTAGAATGAACCCTGTTTAATAATCCTAGCGAATTTGAATGACTGGCTGACGTGTAATGTAAGATAATATTATTTTCTTCACAAAATTGTCTAAGTTATTCTTCATCTCTGCCCCTTGGTTGCAGATATTAATTGCGTTCTTTTATTTTAAAGTTTGGGCAAATAAATGTTTTGAAAATGTGTCCACCGCTGTGAAAATTATCGCGTTGTTAAAATTAAAAATGTCAATCATTAATTCCTGGGACGGTCTTTCTGGTGTAGGTGTAATCTGAAACCTAGTTTTTATAGGTTTACGGTCTTATTTTGTAACTTTACAAATTTCACATTTATTAATATATTCTGCTATTTTATTTTGCATACCCGGGAAATAATATTCTTTTTTACGTTTTAAAAGTTTCATTTATACCCCTATGTTTAGTTTAGTTAGCCTATTCAGCCTAGCCTGAATGATAGTTATCTATTATTTCTATTTGTTCATTTGGGTTTTCAACGTCATTTACTATCTGTTTGTATTTGTTTAATTTAACCGATGGATATTGTGTTTCTACTATTTGTTGTATTGTTTTAAAATAGTCTTCATATAAATTTTCAGTTATTTCATTGGGTGATTTACATATTATTCCATAAGTTTTATTAGGTTGGAGTATTGGTTCCAATAATGAGGCGATATCCGACTTTCCGTAGATATTTAATTTATATCGGCGTTTCCCGAGTGATTTAGTAAAATTGATTTTAGTATTTCCCCTTTTTATAATTTTTTGACCTTCTCTATGTTGATGCATTTGTCTGGTTCGCACATTCGTACCTGTTCATTGCTTGATTCTTGCGAGTGAATTATCTCTAAATCTTCCTTTTATGGTGCCTGTAGATCTTCTATTATTGCTTCGTATTCCGAATTGTTTTCGTCCGCAATATCTTTAATTAGTTTTACCTTGGACATGCTTGACGTCGAATTCGAATTCTTGGAGCTTCCATATTCATTTCATTATACGTGTGTTACCATTTTTCATTGAGAAGGTCCACGTTAAGGGTTTGTGATCTGTACATAAAGAAATCTCGTGCCATACAAATAAGGTTTAAAATGCTGTGTCGCCCATACAACTGCTAACAGTTCTTTTTCTGCACTGTATTTTAGTTCGGCATTTTGTAATACTCTAGAAGCAAATGCTACAGGGTGTTCTATTTCGTTTTCATCTTTTTGTGACAGTACGGCTCCGATGGCTTTATTACTAGCATCCGTAGTGAGTATAAATGGTTTTTCCCAATCTGGGTATTTTCAAATTGGTGTATTGCTCATAATTTCCATTAGGGTTTGGCATGCCTGTTTTATTTCCTTTGTTCCATATATTTTGGTTTTTAAAGAATTTGAAATTGGTCTGGTTATTTTGGCATAGTTTTTGATAAATTTCCTATAATACCCGGTCATGCCGAGGTATTGTCTCGTCGTCTTTTCATTACGCGGAATAGGAAATTTTAAAATAGCTTCAATTTTTCTCTCATCTGTTTTTAATCCGTCCGGGGTTACGATGTAGCCTAAAAAGTTTAATTCTGTTTTAAAAAATTCGGTTTTATCTAACTGTATTGAGAGGTTATGTTGTTTTAGGGCTTCAAATATTCATTTTAAATCTTTTAAATGTTCTTCCTCATTTTTTTGAATAAACTATTATATCGTTGATATAAATTATTGAATTAGGAATATTTTGAATCATCATTGTCATTGCTCTTTGAAAGGTTGGGGGTGCATTACACAGGCCAAAAGGCATACGCAAAAATTTAAAGTGCCCATTTTCAGTGGAGAACGCGGTTTTAGCTATTGAGTCTTTGTCCATCTAAATTTGGTGAAACCCTGACGCGAGGTCTATTGTGGAAAATATTTTCGATCCCTTTAATCTATTTAATAAGTCCTCAATGTTCGGTAGGGAAAATTGTCTTTTACGGTTGCCTGATTTAGTTACCTATAGTCAATGACCATTCTTATTTTCTTTTGTCCCGACGCGTCTGATTTTTTTGGTACGATCCAAAGTGGAGAATTACGATTTGCTAGGTCTTATTATTTTATTTTTTAATAATTTTTGCACTTCTTCGTTTATTTGTTTTTAATTGTTCCGAGTAACGGTAATTTCGCGTATATATGGGGTTTTCATTCGTAGTTATTTTTTTATGCTTAATTAAGCCCGTCGATTTTAAATTTTCATCATGTCTTTTTAATACTTCGCCATGTTTACTTATAATTTCAATTAATTCTTCTTTTATTTCTGGTTTTATGTGTTCATGTCGGATTATGTTTTTTATTTCATTTTTATCGTCGATGAAAAATATATCGTTTTCTAATTTAAATATTCTTTTATTATATTTCAATTCATTTTTTTTTTCAAATCAATTATTAATTTTAATTTTCTCTTTGTTTCATAACCTAACAAAAATTGGAATCTATTGCTAAACGGAAATATTAAAAATTTGACTTTTTGATTAATTCCTATCAGGGGCTTTAAGTTGATTATCACGCTTTGTGACCCTTCCGCTCTTCCTGTAGGGGTTTTTTATCGCGAAGTCTTGCTTAATAATTTCCGAATAACGTGAAATGTGATCGTGGTGCATATAATTTTTTGTAGCACCCGTATCAATTAACTATTTGTTTCCTAATTTGTCGATTAGATTGGGTAAATCATTGTTTCAATTTAAATCATGTAACTCTAAATTACGCTTTGCTTTTTTAGGTTGTTTTTCGGCGATTTGTTTATTATTAAAATTTAACAGATTGTTTATATCTGGTCTAAGTCCGGAGGTCTGCTCGTGCTCGGGCCTGATTCTAAAAAATGGTTCTGTTCCTCCTCTATCGCGTGCACTCTATTAGAAACCGTTCTCATCGAATCTGTATTTGAATCTACTTGGGGTTTTTGATAATTTTGTCTACAATTTCTAGAGGGCGGTTTATTGAAAAATTTATACTGTGACTGAGGGTCCCATTGCTGATTATAAATCGGAGTTGGATATTCTATACCTCGCTGTTGTGGCCGGAAGTTATGCTGATTATTATTATTAAAGGAATTAAAAGTTGGACCTTATTCATGCTGATACTGTTGCGGATTATTATAAGATTTATGTTGCTCGCGATGATATTGATGGGGTCGGTAATTTAGATAGTCGTGTTGGTTATTAGAATTCCGTCTGTATTCCTTATTTTTATTATTAGTCTCAAAATTTTTCTTTTTATAATTATTTTGTGCTTGGTTATTTTTATATTGTTTTTTTGTCTCCGTTAAGTCTGTGTACGATGTGAGCCACGCTATTTCTTAAAATTTCTTCTAGGTCTTCTACGCCCTCGAATTTAATATGATAGATAAAATCTGTTGATGCCGGGTGTAGACTATGAGCCGCGTGATGAGATATTTGCTTATCGTATCTGTTTGTCAAGTATTTCATTGTCAGAGTAAATACGTGCGTATAAGTCGCATCTATACGGCCTTATATACTGCATTGTTTTTTGTAGCTTTTTTCTCCTTATAAGATGTTCTGTTTGGGACAGATTATTACTGTCAGAAATTTCTATTAAAGTTACATTGCTTGTTTAAATTCTTGTCAATCATAGTATTAAAAAGGCTCTTAAAAGCATTAACCTGATAATGCTAAGCTGATACTCAAGATTTATAAGCTCAAAATTATAAAAGTTAAAAAACTTTTAGAGAATAATATTCTCTAAAATTTTGATTCTATTCATTTCTTTTTTGTTTTTTTTTAGGATTAACCGTTTTCGAGATATAGCGCGGAGAAGGAGATGCGGGCACCGGTTCGGACATACATTTGCTTCTAGTGCCTTCGACAATTGTTTCTCAGAAATATTGTCGGAAACAATGTTGTAGAGCATACAATTTATTTTAATTTCATATATACATCTCTGGCACTTGAATCAAATGTTTGACAAAAAGTGAGGTAAAGATATTTTTTCTCTATAATTATCGATTTGTAATAACGTATATCTCGAACACCGTTGAGAGTTGGACAAATATGTATAGAAACAATTTTATAGGAAATTAATTTAGCTTTAATTTCGATCTATAGATGATTTTTCTAGAGTCCACGGTTTTCGAGATATAATCGGAACCTTCTCCGTAGTATACCCAAGCAAGGCCACTGAAATGCCAAAACATGCATATTTAGCGTGCTGGCTAGGGTGTATTACGTGGTTTAATCAAAATTTCATATAAAGGGCCTAATAGTAAATTTAACTAATAGCCAAAAGAGTACAGAAAAAGGTGTTTTCGCGGAAAAGCGCGACTCCAGTGAGAGTGCTGAAATAAGGGGTGTAGAGTGCATGAATTATGCAACTATTTTTAACTTCGCAGCTTCGTAAGGAGTAGTTAAAAGGTAAATATACTAAAAGTCCAAGTCTCTGGGGGTACGGGAATCCCCAGTTTATGGTGGGGGAAAGGGAGAAGATCCCATGTTAAGGTTTTTCGATTATATGTATCTCGAAAACCGTGGACTCCAGAAAAATAATCTATAGTTTGAAGTTAAAGCTAATTAAATTTCCTATAAAATTGTTTCTATACATATTTGTCCAACTCTCAACGGTGTTCGAGATATACGTTATTACAAATCGATAATTATAGATTAAAAATATTTTTACCTCACTTTTTGTCAAACATTTGATTCAAGTGCCAGAGATGTATTTATGAAATGAAAGCAAATTTAATGCTCTACAACTTTGTTTCCGACAATATTTCTGAGAAACAATTGTCGAAGGCACTAGAAGCAAATGTATGTCGGAACCGGTGCCCGCTTCTCCTTCTCTGCGGTATATCTCGGAAACGGTTAATCCTAAAAAAAAAAAAAATATATAACCAAAATTATAGAGAATATTCTTATTTACAAGTTTGGTAACCTTCTTGATTGACTGCCGATTGATGGAAATCGAGACATTTTAAAAAAACTGATTTTGTAACCTTTGACCTTCAATATCTAATTATGCTAACATCCTGAGGTCGTTGACTTTTCACCCCTAATTTAAAAAGCCAAAACGAAGGTATATGCAAAAATTCATTTTCATCAGTTCATTTCCGAGGTGAAATCCTTATTTGACTGGGCTAACTGGGTGTATTAGCTTATGTTACAGTTTTATATCTATCGAATAAATACACTATTAACGATAGATCATTTGACCATAACTTTGAGTGAGGTGATTGAAAACATTAATATCACTGAACTACGTAATATAATACATATATAGGTGAGGCAGTTCAACTGGCTAGACTCCTAGTCCGTAATCCTCCCGCCTGTTTGTATACAGAGCTATCTGAGAAGGTTAAGGGTCTACTATTTGTCTCTGTTACCTCTAGTTCGTAACCGGATATTTAATTTTTTTTTTTTTTATTACCTAAGAAACTGAATTTAGCGAAACTGAGTAACAATTTAGAACTCTTCAGAAACGCCGTCCCAGGTTTAGTGGGCAATTTCCCAAATAAAAAGAAAAATAAAACAGCTAAATTAAAAAAGACAACCAATAATACTAATAATAATATTAATCTTCAAACTCGCAGTAAAACTACTGCAGCCAAAAAATTCTCAGCCAACCACCACACCAAATATATCTGACCCGTCTATATCATCAACCAACAATAATAACTCAAATCCGCATCACACATCTGGTCCAGAACCACCTCCAATCTTTGTAACCATAATTGGAAATTTCACCTTATTTTGCCCAGAAATATCAGCTCTGACCAGAGAGACTAATTTCAACAGCTTCTCTCGGGTCAAAGATATAAAAATCAAAACATCAACTAAAGATGATTACAACAAATTAGTCAATCACCAAACCAGCAAAAATTATAAATTTCATCTTAACAAATTAAAAGAAGAAAAAGCGTATTGAGAGGTATTGCGCTGTTTCCTTTCTACCACTCCAATGAACGATATAAAACATGTTGTGGAAGCAATCGGTCATAACGTGAGGCAAGTGTCTTCCGTGCTTCACCCCAAAGAAAAATTTACACTGCCACTATTTTCCGTCGACTTGGAGCCGGCTGGCAGCAACGATGGAATTTTTGACGTAACCAGACTGGTACATCCAGTCGTAAGATTTGAAGAGCCAAGGAGAAGGGCAGCTATAGTCCAGTGCACCCGATGTCAAAATCTCTGCCTCGCTGGCTCACATTAAACTGAGACATGCCAAAAATCGAAGGATACACCTGTAGTATGCACGCTGTGTGAGCAAAACCATCCAGCAAGCTACAGAGGTTGTGTAGTATACAAAAGTGTGCAGAGCCAGAGATATTCAAAATCAACCTTAAAACAAAGAAGCCAAGAACCTGTAATCAACAGTTCACAAAAATATAATGGAACTCAAGATGCGTATTTCCAGAGAACAGAACTTCAGCACTGGATCATCAACCACGACAAGAAGCTTTGTACTCTGATAAAATCAGTTATCAGCCTCAACGTCAGGCGCCTCGAATCTCCCAATCATACCCTCAGTCAAGGTTAAAAGTCAAACCCCCGCCTCAGAAGCAATATTCACTTCCGAACCATCCACCTGTTCAGAGCAACCCTTCACCCTAATTACCATTACAGGTTGATTCTGCTCCTAGTATCCTACAAAGGGTTCAGCCCCTAACCAACGCTCCTACTCAGACATATTATCCAATCCAAGCTCCAGATGCATTTCCTCTTCCCCATCCAAATACCAATAATATAAACACCACCCTTTCCTCATTCCTATCCGAATTGAAATATACCATCAAGCCCCCTCATTACCCTTTTTACCAGAACCCTTTCAGAAATTCCATTCAATGTCACTAGATGAGCGCAAAGCCTCTAGCTGTCATTTTGTGGTATGCCAACGGACTAAAAAAATCACCGTGACGAACTTGACATTTTTCTCCATGTCAATCAAATAGACATTGCCCAGCTGATTGAAACTCATTTTAATCAACAATCATATTTGTACATAGTGACTACGTCATTTACAGATCTGATCACCCAGACAACACCTCCCACGGCGGATCTTGCATCCTTATGCATAAATCAATACCTCATTATCTTATCCCTTCTACTTCAATTGACGCCATTCAATCCACCTCAGTACCCATTTTAGCTCGTCCTTTTCATGTAACATTTCCATGCCTTCCTGGTAATTCCCTTTCTCAGAACCTCCTTGATTCTTTATTTCGATCCTTCGGAACGCGCTTCATTGCTGGAGGAGACTACAACGCCAAACACCAGCGATGGGATTGGCGAATAACCAACCCTCCTTTCCTACTCTTATTACAGGACATGTGGACTAGGTATGATCTTGAAAACAACTAAGACTTCAAAATTCCCCTTAAAAAATATATGATATTAACTTAGCAAATGACAGACTTACATAAGTACAAATTAGTATACATGAAAATAATTTACCCCTAAAAATTCAGTCACAGCAGAATAACCTGCCACAGCATATTTTTCTTGCCTTATTAAGTGAAAAACGCTGAGGAAGGGCGAAATGGCACCGGACTAGAAACCCTTCAGACAAAAATAATTACAACTTAACCAACAAACTTAAGACGGAAATAAGAAAATTCAAAATAAATAAGCCATTATTTATGACTACGATAAAACTTTTTAAGTACAAAAATCTTACAGATTCCCAAACCTGGACAAGATCAGACAATAAAAAATCCCAAATTTTCTGTCAGAACCTCTTTAAATCATTCAACCCCCATTCTGATCGGGAGCACACGTAAGCGCAAGAATCATTGACACAGTCATAAAAGACGCAAAAAATAAGAAAAATGACTGTGCGTTGGTCTTTCCTGACGTTGTTGGCGCTTTTGACAAAATTGAGCACGATAACATTGTTAGATCGTTAGAAGCAAGAGGTGTTTTACTGGATCTGAGAAACGTTATCGCCGCACTCCTATCCACAAACAAAATTAAAGTAACTGTTGCAGCTCATTCTACTAGCCAGATCAGTGTACTGCGAGGAGTTCCCCAAGGCGGCCCGCTCTCTCCCTCGCTGTTTAACTTAGCTATTGATCATCTGTACCAAGACCTTTGTGATCACGATTTCTCAAGACGCTACGGGTACAGGCTGAGAGATGACCAAGATTGTATGGTCCTCAAAGGATTTGCAGATGATCAGGCGGTCTCTGCATGTAATAAGTATGCGGCAGAGAGAATTATAGATAGCACCTAAAAGCATACTGTCGGAGATTGGTCTGGCTGTAAATCAACAGAACAGTATGGGCATTGTATTGTATAGGGGTGAGATGCAAGCAACGACGCTCTATCTTGAGAATGGAGATGTCATCCACCCGGCAAAGGAAGATGACTGTATTAAATACTTGGTATGCACATTCTCGGGAGAGCTTAGTTTTAGTGAAGAATCAATAGAGAAACTAAATAAAAATTTAGATAAATTAGTAACCTCTAGTCTACTTAAACCGCAACAAAAGCTCAATGTTGTCAATCAATAAGTGTTCCCCGGATTGACATATCCTCTCTAGACTGCATCCCTTACAAAGCTCTGCCCTGCGTTGTTGGATGGGATTGATGTGATTATCCGCAGGAGCATTAAGGCCATTGTCGGACTCCCTTCGAACACCTCAACTTCGATGCTCTACGCTCTACGAGGTACCGTGGGTTGGAACTGATCCGCTGCCAATGAGAGGCTCCTCTGCAGCACTGGTCCATTGCTCAGCGACTGTCTAATGTTCCGGACGCTCTGTTCCAGTCCACATTCCATTATGAAAAAGAGATTGCTGAATGTGCTAAGAGACTGGGTGTGGATCAGAGCCACTGAAGCGTGAGAGCTCTACGACGGTCGCTGAGAGAGGGCGCTTTTGAGGAATGGGCCAATTGCGTGGAAAGGGCGTAGGTATACCTCATTTTAAGAAGACGCCGAGAGCTAACAGATATATTTGTGAAAAACAAATACTTTCGGGGTCTGAATGGGCCAACGCCCTAAAACTCAACATCAATTATGCACCCCTGCGTGGAGTCCCAGGTGCCAGCGGACAGATAGGAGAGGTTGGGTCCCTTTGTCACAAGTGCAGCAAAGAGTCCGAAACACCAGAACATGTGCTGGGAAAATGTACCAACAACTCACTCCTGATCACAAAGCGTCACCACAGGGTCAAGAATGAATTGATAAGGCTCCTCAAGAATAAAGGCTTTACCTGCTTTGACGAGGTATACTGCATCAATACTAACGGATCCACGAGGTATGCGGTCATTGTCGCGTTTCCGGAGAATGGATGGACAGCGCTCATAGTGGATCCTACTGTAAGGTATGAAAATAATAACCTCGATCAATCAGGCGAAGTAGAAAGGGAGAAAATGGATATTTATGAAAAGTGTATCCCATTCCTGAAAGAGAAATTCCGCGAGACATTCGGAAATAGTGATTTCTCCGTGAAAGGATTATGGTTTGGGTCTCGCGGAGTCATCCCGGAAAAAATAAGGGGCTTCTTGGAGGACGCGGAGGTGAGGGATATAGCGATAATGGCCGAAAATATAATATAGGACTCCCTGGGAATTATTCACCACCACATACATGGTGCATAGGATGGCCCATTGCAATGTACAGTTAATTAATTTGCATTTATGTATATGAATGTGTGGTAGATATGTGAATATTAGGGGGGAAATAACATAAAATGAAAGAATAAAGTGAAATATAAAAAGAAGGGGGGGGAAGAGATAAAAAGATAATGGAGAAATAAATAAAAAATAAAAAAAAAAAGAAGAGGAAGGGAACAGAAAAAAAAATGTTAATAGTTTGTCTAGTATTAGGCAGTATTAAGTATTATATTATAGAACTATAACTGTGTTTATAGTAACCCAATAAAGTTGTGCAGCACTATGTTTATTGTTTATTGTCTCAATAAAGCATATATCTCTCTCTCCCCAATCATTGGAAACTATCCATAATAAAGATAATACTAAAGCAAGAAAAGCCACTTGAACTTGAAATCCCATCTTCATATCGTCCAATATCACTCTTGGCCATTATGGGAAAAATCCTGGAAAAACGCCTGAATCATATCCTTGATTCTTATCACATCATCCCTTATCACCAGTTTGGTCCCTGAACACTCAGTGGACATTACCAGGGACTGTTTTACAAACTTCCTTCTACATATATCCTTTTTAAGCATTCCTATCTCAATGATAGGACATTCTGAGTAAGTTACAATTCCGCCCATTCCTCTTTCCTCAATCTGCCGGAGTTCCTCGAGGAAATATTCTAACTCTCATCCTCTACACAGTGTATACAGCTATCATCCCGACCCATCCTAGCACTGTCCTCACCATTTACGCTGATGACACATGCTTGTTGTCAGTGAATAATAATCCCTTTATTTCATCCCAGACACTCCGATCCCACATCAAAAGCCTTCTCGAATGGGGAAATGGATAATTAAAATAAATCCCATCAAATAGCTTATACCCTTTCTCATAAACCTACAACTTCTTGTCCTACAGAATCATTTAAAAATATTCCAATAATCCCGGTTGAACAGATCAGCTACCTTAGGCTCCACTTGAACAAACGTCTTACTTGGAATCAACATACAAGACCAAAACGGCCCGTTTTAGACTACTCCAATATTTCCTAGACCAACGTTAAAAGCGTCCAATAAATAACAAGAGACTCATTTACATGTCAGTTATTAGACCTATATGGATATACGGAGTTGAGCATTGGGTTCCACTAAACCATCCAATTCTTCTCGTATCCAATCCTTAAAATCCAAAATCCTTCGAAAAATCCTTAATGCTCCTTACTTTGTTACAAATAAACTTATCCATAAAGACCTTAATGCTCCATATGTTGCTGATTTATCCGAAACCAGATACCAATCCTTTCATAGTAAACTGCAGTCCCACACAAATCCATTAGTCACCTGATCACCCACCGAGGCCGCTGAAAAGAAGATGGCCAAGAAACCTTCTAGTTTAGAACTTATATTGAAGTGCTTCTAGTGAGTAGTTCTTCACAAGTGACTTACATGTCATTATAATTATTTCCTCAAATTTACTTCATATTGATATTGAGTTGTAAATATCAATAAATAGTTAAACATAATAAAAACAAAGATTTTTGTCTTTCATTAACAACTATAACAAATTTCTTAAATGCTAGAAGGCAAAACAATGATTAACATCAATTATTTCATTTCAAAAACGACCATTTTCAAAAATCTTTCGAAATAGCTCCAGAAAAATTGGGTTGAAAATATGGGCCCTCTTCAGTTGCATCCATACTAGTAAAAAGGATGGTTTCAACTGCTCACTGCTATATTATATTAGCAAATGGCTCCATGGACAGTTCTCGTCGCACGGTGGGAGGAAACGGCCGATTCTCTGGATATAGCTTTTTTATCCGGTTGTCAGTACACAAATTTTAGTGGGGATCATATTCTGTGTAGTTTGTTTATGCGAAATCGATTAGTGTATTTTGTATGGAGATAGGAGTTATGGAAAAGAAGTTTAGAGCCATAAAATACCACCTTTAAAGGTTTACAAATTAGAATAAATTATTTAAATAAAAGTATATTTAAAAATGTATGTAAATTAAAATTTAATTAACCGGCCAACACTAACAAACATAATACAAATAATTAGCAACAATGGAAACAAAATATAATCCCCTTCAGATAACATCCATCATATGAGTATTATTCGCATCTTCTAGGAATTCATAATCTTCAAAATAGTCCATCACTGGATCTAATTCTTTTGATGTTTTCAAATGACATATTAAGTTTTTATAATTAAACTGATAATCGGTGTTGCCACTGGCACTGTTACACCTTCATAACTAATCCCTCACCCTCAAAGCCACTTCCGAAGTCGTTCAAATAGAATAACAGACGAAATGGGACTAACTGGACTCTGATTCTTTCGTATTTTTCTCAATACAAAGCTACGGAAAAAAAAAAAAAAAAAAAAAAAAAGCCATAGGGAATGCTTCAAATTTTAACCCATGACGTGGTTTCTACATCATTCGTCCCATTGTGCCCCGCCAGTCTTCAATATCTCCCATAGCCAGAAGGGAGGAGTACCCATATTTACATCAGTGCCCCATATTTACACTTTTTCCTCTAATAATAAAACGTTTATTTATTATAAAATCTACATATTACAACACATAACAATACACAATAGACAATACACAGCTCGTCGTTTCCGACTACTCCAACATTCCAGTGTTTCATATGTATTGGCACAAACCAGATCCAGATTTTAAAAGTCTCCCTACTTCCTTCATGCTCAATTTCCGATTATTCTCCGAAGCGTCTGAAAAAAAGATGACCTAGAGACATTATTGTTTTCAAATGCTACAAGTAAATAGTTCTTTACAAAATTGTAATCATTTTCTCAAAATTTACTTCTCGTAAATAATGTATACAGTAGTTAATATCAATAAATAGCTAGTTAAAAAAAGCACATTACGTGGTAGTGTTTTTACCAGTCCTAATTCGTTAAGTGTATTTTTGTTTAGCGTGGGTAGTATGTAGCATAGATTTGGATTATTTCCAGTTTCCTGTAATTATGCAAATTTTCTGTATGCTAATGCATGTTGAAATGTTGTCGGGTGAAGAATAGGTTATCATTGTTTGGACAACTGGTTTGTACATTATGAGTTTTATTTTATTTATTATTATTTTTTTTTTGACAAGAAAGGGCCTTATAGACCACGTGAATATCATTCCTTCCCAACTCTTCCCACACATCCCTCCCTCTTCTTCTCCTCCCACCTCTTCTTCATTCTCTCAGACTGCATTCTTCACTCTTCCTCGCTCCATATTCCCCTTCCCCTCACCTCCTTGGTACCCACAAGGACCTTTATTTCACATAGTTTTTCCCTACATCTATCCCTATCGAAACAGTCCTGACTTGAAATTCCCAATTTCCCCGGTTCTTTCTGTGGGGTACGTAGTAACCCTGAGTCAAGGTTATGTCCTCATATAAATTAAAACAATCACCATTGAGTATAATGACTGAAACGTATATCAACCCTCTATCAACAAAACTAATCAACTTATTTTTTATTATTAATTTTATTTTATTATTTTATTTTTTTTTTAGGACTAGGATTTTTTGGTAAGAATATTTTGTATGCGTCTAGAGTCAGGCCGTGAAATTTTACAGTTTTGACCATGATTTAAGGCGAGTTGTTTATCCATTTTAGGCCTACGTTTTGAAATAATTATAACATTTGATTTATTGGGGTTCATTTTTAAGTT
Organism: Euschistus heros; assembly: GCA_003667255.2. Classification (NCBI taxonomy): domain Eukaryota; kingdom Metazoa; phylum Arthropoda; class Insecta; order Hemiptera; family Pentatomidae; genus Euschistus; species Euschistus heros. The sequence goes on along the minus strand of RCWM02000397.1, from coordinate 284,276 downwards.
CCATTTTTGAAAATATTTTTATTAATAAGCTTTCTTTAGCCTGCATAAATGGCAGCTATTTCAGAAACAATTCGTTTCGTTAAGTAGAAATGAATGTAAAAAAAAATCATTTCATTTCTAAGATCATATTGTCGAGAATTAGACACTACTAACTAGGTTACTTTTTCCAAACAATGGTATAATATAATAATAATATTTTATTTACATTTTTTTTACAATTTACAATTCATATTAAGTATTCATGTTCCGGCTTACACCTTCTACTTGATTAATATAATTTAGTAATAAAACGACTTTACAATTCAAAGCTTATCTCTAAAAGTAGGAAAAGGAAAGAAAAAAAAAGATGTATAACAAAAAAAAAGTAATAATAATACAAAATAAATAATTTAATAATAAAAAAATTAAATAAAAATAAATCAATAACAATAGCTTGTATGTATTTATGATATGTCATATCATATAAAATGTTGAACTCCACACGGGTAAGGCATATGTAATCTGGGCTTGAATAACTGTTTTATACAATATACGATTATTTTTGTGACTTAATTTAGATTTTTTGTGGAAGTAAGGGAGCATCTTGTATATGTTTTTTCTTATTTTGCCTATTTTATTGTTTATGTGGTCAGTGTATGTGAGAGATTTGTCTAGGTTCAAACCTGATCTATTTACGTATATAGTGATTGTACCAGAGGTTGACTTCTCCGTTTAATGTAATATGTTTGGCTATAAATGGTATACGTTTTGTAAAAATAATGGTTTCTGATTTAGTTGTGTTTATTTTTATCTTCCATATTTGGCAGTAGTTATTGATTTTTTTTAATGTTTGTTGTAACCTGTTTACTATTGTGTCAATGAAATGAAATGAAATGAAAAAAAAAAAAGCTTTATTCTGGGACATATTGTCCCCTAAGAATAACAGGCATGTATAATAAGTTGTACAATATTCTGGCTATCTTAATTTCAAATGGACAATAATGAGTATAAAAGGTAATATATGAATATACAATTGAAAATAGAACTTTGTGATAAATGTATACATGAGAAAAGAAAAGAGAGAAAAAAAAAAAAAGTAGGACAAAAAAAAAAAAAAAAATAATAATAACAATATGCTAATAGAATAATTACAATGCGTTCAGAAATAAAAAGAAATATAAAAAAAAAAGAAGTAAATAAATAAAATAAAATAAATATAGTGGAAAGAAAGGAAAAGATATATAGAGAAGAAAAATAATAAGACCTATTTGAATGATAATATGACAAACTATTTACAAATATCTAAAAGGTAATATATATACAACTGATAATAGCACTTTATCAGTTAGAAGAAAAAGGAAAGAAATAATAACAATAATTTATAAGAGAAAAAAACAAAACAGAACAATTGTTGGAGAAACGAGTTTAAATTTATATAATGATATACTCATTGAAGCAAACTCATCGGCATCGGATATGCTTAATTTGATTAACTGACTTTCAATTATCACTCATATTGGCAGGCTGTAACTGGGATTTAAGGAGATATCGGAATAGAAGAGTTTTGAATGAGTTTAAGGAAGAAGCAGGTCTAATTTCAGGAGGGATCGAGTTCCAGAGGGTAGTGGATCGAGCTTGGAAGGAGTGTTGGTATAATGCTGTTCGGTGGAAAGGAGTATATAGGTCAGAGGAACGTGATCTTGTTGTGAGTTAGGAGTGGACGGAAGACTTGAATATCAATAGGTTACAGATGTAGGGTGGGCAATGGTTATTAATGGCATGGTACAGGAAGGTGCCCAGGAAATATTGTCTACGGGAGGATGGATTGAGCCACTCCAGGGCAGTGTAGAGGTGAGATACATGGGAACGTCTCGGAGCTCCGAATACAAATCTGATAAAACTGTTCATGATACGTTGTAATCTGTTCCGGAGACCCATCGTGAGGCCCCCATACACCACACACCCGTAGTCAAACTGAGGAAAAATGAATGAGGAAACTAGGAGTTTTCGTGTGGATTGAGGAAGAGAATGGCGGGAACGATGAAATAATTTGAGGATTCCTATTGATTTACGGGCTATTTGGGCGATTTGAGGCTTCCAGGAATGGTTTTGGTCAATAATGATTCCTAGGTTTTTAGCGGAAGAACAGAAGGTGATAGGTTGATTATTCAGGATTAGGGTAGGAAAATCGGTGATGGATCTGAGAAGGGGATTTGAGCCGATTATAATAGCTTGAGTTTTTCCAGCATTTAAGTTTAAATGATGCAGGTTGGCCCAAGCACTGATTCTATTGAGGTCTTCCTGAATCTTAGAAAAAGCTTCATATAATTAAGTAGGAGGAAAGGATAAATATATCTGGGAGTCGTTTGCATAAAGGTGGTGGGAACAATGAAAAATTGACTGGGGGAGATCATTAATGAAGGAGTTGAAGAGGAGAGGCGAAATGCTGGAACCTTGGGCTACTCCGGAAGAGAGGGCTAGGAAATCGGATAAGGGTTGATTAGGGATGGATACTGCTTGAGTGCGGTCGGAGAGGAAAGACTGGAACCAATGGATTGTGCTATTGGAAAATTTTAAAGCTTTTAATTTGGAAAAAAGGATACAATGATCAATGGAATCAAAAGCTTTGAAGAAATCTAGGAGTACCAGGACGGTCAGTTTTTTTTCATCTATGGCGGCATGGATATCGCTTATGATTTTGGTTAGTGCAGACTGTGTGGAATAACCAGGACGGAAACCAGATTGGAAAGGGTCGAGCAAATGGGAACCTTCAAGGAAATAAGAAATTTGGGATTGTACCAGTCGTTCTAAGGGTTTTGAAAGGTTTGAAAGGATGGAGATTGGGCGATAATCTGAAGGTTCGGTGGGATTAGGAATTTTGTTGATGGGATGGACAATAGCTTTTTTCCAGGGAGTAGGAAATATGGCGTTTTGAAGGGAAAAGTTATAGATGTGGACAAGGACCGGTAAAATTTCTGGGAGGCATAATTTTATTAGTTTAACGGGGATACCATCTGGGCCTATGGAATTGGTATGAGATTTTATGATAGAGGAGATAATTTCTGTAGGAGTAATGTAGGAAAAATAAAATTCATTGTCATTGAAAGGTACTTCAGAGGAGAAACTGGTATAAGGGGAAGGAGAAGTGAGAGCAGATGAAACGAAATAGGTCTTTAGGTCATTAGGTAAAATTGGGAAGTTGGATGAGGTTGAGGATCCGGAGGGGTTATAAAGGGAGAGTTTTCGAAGGAGTTGTCATTTTGACTTGTAGTCGGAAGAGGACAATAGAGCTTCATGGAAATAGGAAGATTTCGCACGTCGAATTCTTACTTGCACCAGGTTACGGAGTACTTTAAATGCTTGAAAGTCGTCCGTGAGTCTCGTTCGTCTAAATCGTCTTCGTGCAGCTTCACGCTTTCTCTGCAGATCTTTAATTTCTTTAGACATCCATGGTGCTGGCCGACGGCGAAAGGTGGAGGTTTTAGGCGGAGCGTAGGTATCGAGGATACTGAGGAGATTGGTTGTGAGGATTTCCACCATGGTGTCCATGGAAGAGGTTGAGTAGACTCCACACCAATCTAAAGTTTCGAGGAGAGGTAGGATACTATCGCGGTCAAGGGCGTCAAGGTTGCGGTATGTTATGGTTTTAGTAGGAAGCTGATGGGTTTGGAAATCATAGGATATTTGGATTAGGTCATGGCAGGATAGGAAGGACACAGGACATTGGGAGGAGGAAAGGAGTTTTTTTTGAGAATCTATGATATATAGGTCTAACCATGTATCGGACCAGCGGGAATGGCGAGTAGGAGCGAAAGGTACAAGGAAAAGACGGAGGGAATAGAACAAGTTATCTAAGTAACGCTTATCGTTAGAGTCAGCTAGGAAATTTGTGTTGAGGTCTCCGGAGATAATAATATTGGAATAGAGAGGAACAAGGTTAAATAAGGAAGATTCGAAGGAAGGACCGAACGGAACAAGAGGAGGGCGATATATCACAGCGTATAGTAGGTGATGATTGCCAGATGAAATTTCTAGGATAAGGTATTCAATGTGTGGGTATATGGATGAGGGAGAGAAATCGAGGATTTTTGTTTTTAAGCTATCGTGGACATATATGCCAACACCACCACCAGTCCGGCCAGCCCGGTCATGGCGGATAAGAGAGTAATCAGGAAGGGAGACGGAAGAGGAAGGAATGTGGGGCTTAAGCCACGTTTCGGATATAGATATAATATGGTAAAAGTTATGTGAAAAATATTGATAAAATTCTTCAAAATGGGGAGGCAGGGATTGGGAGTTGACGTGACAGGTAGTTAGGATACTAGACATACTGGAGAAAGGTTACGGAAAAGACACTTATGTTTTGGGAGAAAAAAACAAAAAAGAAATAAAAAAAAAACTGTTATATGAGTAATGAGCAGAAAAGAACATTGTATATTAAAAATTTATTAAATAAATGAAAAATTTAGATTTAAAATTTGTAACCACTAAATATGAAAAGTTATGAAAATAAAATGAAAAAAAAGATGTGCAACTATTGATGTTGGAAAAAATTTGAAAGTCGAATGTATGAGAGAAACAAAATTCAAAAGTAAGCATAGACGATACCACGAAATAAGCCAATATAATTAGGATTGATGAATTAAATGCCACTTCTATTGAGATTATTTTATTTGAAAACTAGTTTCGAATGCTAAACATTCATCTTCAGTTCTAAAACATACAATAAAATTTTCAACACATCAGTACTATGTTACATAGATTAAATATACTAAAGTTTTTTAAAAAAGATAAGACAAGAAATCAAGCATAGGCACTCACCTTTGAGGTAACTAAAACACTGAATTTGTGAGAAGTAAAAGGGGGCAGGTAGGTTAAGTTTTAGATTTACAACGGGGTTTCCCTTATGACTCATTGGGTTTTTCCGTTCCTATGGGAAACAAATTTAAAATGGGGCTATTGGATATGTTAATCTGATCATTTAAACAAAAATCTGGATCGGTTTTAAACGATTTTATTATTTCTAGTGATTCAAAAGTATTTAATTTTAGGCTATTTTCTACTTGATGTAATATTTTTACTCCCGAGTCTTTATTAAATTTGTGGTTATTTTCATTTAGATGGATAGCGAAATTGGAATTTTGGGTCTTATTAGTGCATGCTCTTATATGTTCATTTACTCTTTGTACAAATGAACAAAGAGTAAATGAACATATAAGATGAATGTTTAGCATTCGAAACTAGTTTTCAAATAAAATAATCTCAATAGAAGTGGCATTTAATTCATCAATCCTAATTGTATTGATCCTTCTATATCATCATGCGTACCCCAAGTGATAAGCCAATATAGTGCGAAAAGGTGACAGAAAGCGGATTAGCAATGTAAAATTGGAAATCAGTAAAATAAAATGAAATAAAAAAAATTTACAGAATGAATTAAAAATAATAGCGTAGGCATAAATTAGTGAGATATGTATATTGGGGATATCAAATTTAGGTGTCAATGATACCATGCAATTAGTTTCAGTGATGTTAAGGAATAACAGTTTCACTCGAGCTATAACGGAAAGTCAGATGAAAACTTCAAGATCCTGGGGCCGGTCGATAATAGTGACTGGGTGGCCATCGTCTTTCCTGCAACGTACTCTACCGCCCGCGAACCAGACGTATTTTACTTTTCCTGTGGATTTCTTCTGACGAGCCAGCCATTAGAGGTGCCTATTGGTTGGTGTCATCTCTTCTCCGAGATAAATCCTGTGAGAATCATTTTCTTGCCAGCCAATTTCACGAGTGGTGAAATCTCTTTTCACTTTCCTTCTTTGCACCAGATCATCCCGTACTGTTTGCCTCACAAAGCGTACGATAACGGGAGGCGGCCTGGGATCTTCTTTTCGAGGTCTCTTACGCTCTACAGAGTCTAGGTCCTCTATATTAATCTTCAGGCCAAGACCTGCTCCCACGCTGGTGACTAGTCCCGCCGGAGTCTCACCCGGGCGAACTGGGATACCACGGATCTCGAGAGACCTGTTAAGCAGCCCCTGCTCAGCCCTATTCACCCTGACCTCTAAACCCTCCACCTTTAATTTAAGGGTTTTATTTTCTGTTGTGACCTCTTCTAGACGCTTTGCTTGACTTTCAAGATGTTTTTCAATCTTATTAAGTCTTTCACTAAGATCGAAAGCCAGCTCGCCGTACTTCTTGAGGCTGTTGATTTCTTCTTTGGTATTGGCTTCCGCTCTATTTACCGCTGCGAGTATTTCTGACGCTGATGGCTCAATGTTCAGGTCTGGATGAGATTTAGCCGGACTTGTTGGTTTGCTAGTAGATGAAGATGTTTTTTTTTCCTTTTCACATTTAGAGCACAACCAATTTTTTTTTAATGATTTTATATCATCTGTCTCCCTTTTCTTAAGACTAAAACATTTTCCATGATAAATTATTTTGCATTTATGGCAACTTATATTTATCTTCCCGGGTTATTACCCCCTTGACAAATAGAGCACACAGCCATAATAAATAATATTTATAATGGAACTCACTGTATATGTAAATAAATACAACCAGCCAGCAGCGCTAATACCTTCAGGATTAAGCTTCTTGCCTTCGAGTATTTTTCTCTTTTCAATAGATAAAAAATAAAAAACTTGATAAACAATTAAAATGTTGAAAATAACTGAGTTTAATTAACTATTGATATTTAAGAAACGGGCAACACAAAAAAAAAAAAAAACCCGGTGAAAATGGATAAGAATACAGTAATGACGAACAGCGGTACACGATGTTAACTAGGCACGGTCTCTAACCAGACTGAATGGGGTCAATGGGGTAAGAGTCTGTATATAAAGCTCTGTCATCTGTGTATAGGGATGTTAATACATTAGGGTGATGGTATATGTTTCAAATATTTCAACATAAAACTTTCCACTGCGTTCATAACAAACGAAATAACGTCAACCTGACTAATAACTACAAATCCGCATTTCGTTCGATATCGTGCGATCACTTAAGGTGTGCAGTTCAATTACGCTTGCGCGAGCTTATGGGAGGGAAATTTTCCCTCATACAGAATATAGACCATGCCCCTTTTTCTCGTCTTTGGACGATTTAATTGAATGGACTATAAAAAATAAAGCACTGGAAAATGGTTAAGGGCTCATAACATTGAAGTTGACATGAAAATAACCAAGACAGAGATGATGCAAAAGCTATTAGACGTTCCAACGGAAAAAAAATCCGTAATAGATAATATTTTGAAAGAACCAGGTCACAGGCCTATACATTTACCCCTATTCCCTTATCATACAGATTTAAGTCCAATAGAACTTGATTGGGGGGACAAAAGGATAAATAGTAAGGACATCTTCTAATTCTAATTTAATGGAAAAGAAATAGCTAGCTGAAAAGCTTTTTAATGAATATTCACTAAAAAGATAATATTAGATAGACTAATTATCAATTTAGGAGAGGATTCATGTACTGAAGAGAGGATTTAAGTATTGATTCAGAATGAACTTTAATTATTACAATACCTTCTTCAAAATATTTACTTACGCTTGATGTTACTAATTTTAGATTGTACACTAATTAACAACAATTATGCACTCGTTTGGAAAACAAATTTAAAAACTATTAATTAGTGTACTAAAATTTTATAATAAATAAATATAAATAAAACTACCCTGTGATAAGGTTATAAACATTGATAGAGACGCTGCACAGTGGGGAAAACAAACAGTCTAGGAGTGCAAAAGTCTTAGTAGCCTTTCAGACCGCGATTCTAGCAGCCGACGCGTATCCGATACTCAAAACGAGTAGCCTGTCCCCGTCAGCCACCACGATAATATTGGATTTGGCTTCTCAACTATTAATAATTCTAATAGTTTTAATTTAATAATTTTAATAGTTTTAATTTAATAATTTAATAGTTTTAATTTAATAATTTTAATAGTTTTTATTTATTAATTTAATAGTTTTAATACTTTCTGGTGTCATCCATTAGCTCTTTAAACAGCACCTTTTTCTTCACGGCATTTATTGATTCCGTGAACCCACTGCTTACGTTTATTTTATTATTTTCTGGCTAAGTACAAGAGTGCTACCACTTCAACTTCGTTCATTTTCATGCAACCTGTGAAAGGTGTGGAGAGGAAAGTGGGAGAAGCAGCATCCGAGCGGCTGAATCACGATTCTTTTTGCGTCTCATACAGCGTCGGATCATACGTGTATAGGCTGCTCAGTGTCGCAGTGTGAAACCGGCCGTACTCTCCACAAAACCTTAAGTTTTGAAATTTCTTGTCTTCTAAACATGTTAAATTAAGTAAAAGCACCATAGGTTACAAAATTATGTAATTTTTTTTTAAGGGGACTAAAAAATCACAAAATTTTCACTATGAAATATTAGCTCAAATTTTTGAAGATTTTGTTGAAAATATCTAAGAAATAGAAGATAAAATGCCAAGAAAATTATCAAGGAATGTTTACGTTATTTAGGTCTAGTTTTTGAGTTAAAAAAAAAAAAAAAAAAAAAAAAAATAAGGCATTTAAGTGAAAGAAAATGTTTGTTTATCTTTAATTATTTTATGAAGCCTGCAACTAGCTGATGGTAAGACTGAGCATATTAGCAGCAGGAAAAAATGGAACAAATCAGAATAACAGTTGGTAGAGAGGCGATTCTATCCAAATCCTCCTTGACTTACCTAGAAGTAAAAATTGATGAACGTCTAGCCTAGATCACTTAATAAAGGTTTAAGAAAAAGCAGCTGGAACGAACACTGCACTATCTATACTGATGCATAAAATACGAGGTCCCCGGCAGACCCGAAGACTACTCCCGTCAAGCGTCGTAACAACTATTGTCCTTTACGCTACGGTGATATGGAGGGATGCTTTAGATATACATGCGTACAGAAGGCCTATGATCTTTGTGTATCGCCGAAACGTCCTAAGAGTTATTAGTGCATTTAGAACAGTATCCTATGAGGCAGCATGTGTGGAAGCCAGGATGGCACCTATCGAACTAATGGCTGAAAAAAGGAAGAGGTCATATCGAAGAAGTGAACGCATTCCCAGAGCCGATGAGAGGAAAGAGACAATTGTAGCTTGGAAGCAGCGTTGGGACATTGCTTTAAGTGGGAGATGGACACGCAGGCCGATCCCTCGTATTCAACACTGGGTGGACCGGAAGCATGGAGAGGTAGACTACTACTTAACTCAGTCAGTCACTGGACTGGAGGCCTTCCAAGCCTATCAGTATATGTTCGAACTAGATGTGACAGGGAAATGTCCCGCTTGCCCGGTGGTGGATGAGAGTGCAGAGCACGTGTTTTTCATATGCCCTCGCTTTCAGAAAGAGAGAGAAGAGTTCCAACAGGTCTGTGGAGTTTTTCCGACTGTTTATGGTCTAGTGCGATTGATGTTGGCTTCTGAGCCTCAGAAAAGAAGAGAGAGATAGGCGCAGCAGAATGTAGCCTACTACCATGAGGCGGCACCCAGCCATTCCTCTCCATGATGTAATGCCTAACGGTGGTTCCGCGGGGAGGAAAAACAGGTGTAGGGAGGTGGTTTTAGGGGGTAAGAATCCCACACATGGTTAGGTACGGGCCTAACAATGTCTTTTGCAGATTTCCCCAACCCTCGTAAAAAAAAAAAAAAAAAAAAAAAAATTAAATATTTAATCTTAAATATATATATATATATCTGTGTGTGTGTGTTTTTTTTTTTTTTTGTTTTGTTAATATTTAAATTGGAATATATTTAAATTTAACAAAAACGGATATTTGTTGATAATGAGAGTAGTGTAAGTCAATAGGTATAGTCTAGGCAATGAGTGTGGTAGAGTATGCAATAATAGCGCACCGATGTTTCAAAGGAGAGGGCGAAAATAGAAAAAGTCCTGCGGCAGGAAAAGAATAGAAGAGTGTAAGATGCGAGTCTTATATCATGGCCACCTTTTACTTTTGTTTTTTCCAATTACCTCCCGACCCTTATTTACTAAACTACAGCCCTTATTTTGGTTTTAGGGAGAACCTAGTTCAGGGGGACGTGAGTTATTGGACCAGTTTGCCACTAATTGTCAGGCTACTTGTTCGCCTTCTTGATTTCCTTTTTTGTTATACTCAATGCTCTTCCTTTTTTTGTAGCACAGTTGGTGTACTAGTAGTTTAATGCTGACGGAGTAGCACTTTTTCTTTCAATATATTTATTAATCATAAATTTGTTAAAATAGTTTGCGTTTGATGTTATTAAAGAAATAAATGACTCAACTAGATAATAGAACCTTTGGCGGATAACTAGCTCACAAAGTAATGAACTCTCTTTCGAGGTGGAAAAGTGTTTTAAGATATTGGTTAGGTATTTAGATAATTCATATGTGGGAGAGTTAAATGAAACAATAGGTCTTACTGGGTTGTCAGTTTTATGATTTTTAATTAGTGAGTACAGTTTAGGGGATGTTGGGGAATTAGTTATTAGTTTAATGTATGTTTTGATATCTATGAGTTTTTGTTGTTTTAATTTAGCTAATGTTGTGTTTGTATCGTTCATTAGTTTATGTGTTGGGTTTGTACCGACATTTTTATATGTGTTCCTATCTTTTAATAAATCGTTAGTTTTATTAATATACTCATCTCTTGTAATTGCCACTGTTTGGTTAGTCTTATCTGTTTTAGTTATTATTATATTTGGATATGTTTTTAGAAATTCCCTGGTAGCTTTGTATACCTTTCGTGTTTTTACTTGATTATTAGTATTACAATGTTTATTTTTATAATTTATAATTAGTTATTGTACTAACACAGTTTCCTCTCATTTCATCCCGTTTACTTTCTTCTACACTATTATGTATAATAGATTCTATATCACTTATAAGAGTTGTTATATGTAGTTGATTAGATTCATACGGTAAGCAGTGTTTTGGATCGAGAGACAGAAATCGTTTGACTTCTTTAGGGAACTCTATATTGGTAATATTAACGAACCATTTTTCATTCCCTAAGTTACACGAATCTGTTTTGTTTAATTTAGTTATTTTTTAAATTTGTTTTTCTTTAGTTTGGTTAAATTTTTGTTCATAATTTTTATTGATATTGATAAAAAATTGTTCACTAACTTTTGGGGAAATGATTTCACATATTATAGATTTATTATGTTCAATTTCATTATTTAAATTATTTATTTTATTTATCGCACTTTTTATTTCAATGTTTAAAAAACCTTTCATACATCTATTCACTAGTTTTTTTAGTTCTATCAAATTTTGATATTTTTTCGAAACATTTCTCGTTATAACCCTAAAAAAGTTTGTTCGATTCCAAATTTCTTTTTTCCATCTCAAAGCTGGTTTAATTTGCTATTAGATCCTATATGTCATATTTTGATAAATGGCCGTGAAACACCCACTCCAGCCCACTAAACGTATCAAAAATGTCATGTTTTGCCAAAACATACACATTTAGTGTGCTAGCATGGAATATAATTAAAAGTCATAGATAAGATCTGATAGATAACTTAAGAAGCTTTAAAATGAAATAAAGAAATTTGGGATAGGACCAATTGTTTAGGAGTTATAAAGAAAATATGCAAAAAAAACAAAAAAAAAACTCGAATTTATAACAGTTCGCACTTGTTAGCGTGCTGGCAAGGGTATTACACGGAATTTTATCAAAATTTGATATGTACGATCTAATAGAAAATTTAACCAACTATGAGATGGAAAAAAGTAATTCGGAATCGAACAAACATTTTTAGAGTTATAACGAGAAATGTTTCGAAGAGATAAGGATGTCACAACAGTACGTGGGAATTCGCGTGGTGGAATGGATATTTCACGGAACTTAATTAAAATTAAATATATCCTATCTGATAGTAAATTTAACCAGCTTTAGGATGATAAAAAGATATTCCAGATTAGACATATAGTTTTGGAGTTATCGCCAAAAGAGTACCGACAAACGTGTTTTTGAGGAAAAGTGCGACTTACCGCAAGTTAGCCAATTTTTCTTCCTTCACAATTATTAAACTATTGATCTGACCAAAAAAGGAATAAAAACAAATTTGCTTAGCTTTAATAATGTATATAACACAAAATGTGCTAAAAGTAACGGTTTCCGAGTTATTGTATCAAACTGCTAAATGCATACAATTTTCAACACTTTCACTCCTCCTCTGCCCAAACCTGAAGATATTTCAAATCTTTTAACCACATTTACAGCTAAGATTGGTGAACAATATGCAGTAGTCAGACCTTTTTATTTTTGGTTCGATTTCAAGGTTCCAATGCTAATTTCCCTACACTATAAAATGCATATTAAGCTTAACGACAATAATTTTATTTTTAGCAATAAGCATTCAATAATTAATAATAAACTATTCATTTGTAACAATAAACATTGCAATTTTAACAATAAATATATAAATTTTAACAATAAAAACGTGTTTTTTTTCTATTTTCCATACCTGTATGTATGGAACGTTTTTTGTAAACCATTTTATTTAAATTAATTTAGTACATAAACATATTTTCGCTAGAGGCAAGAGTTTTCGAGTTATTAACGAAAAACTGAAAAAAACCGACCTTTAGAGCCCCACCCCCCAGTACTTTTAGTATGTTGTTAAGGACACCTCCCCCTACAACTGTGCCAAAATTGGCTTCTACATGAATTAACTCCTGTAAAAATCCTTCGTTGCCTGGACTACTAGTCAAAGGAGTGACAATGTCACCACTCTCTCCCACCCTTCTCCACTCCTCCGATCCCCTCATCTCGCCTCATACCTTCCCTTTCATGTCTATAGCATATTAAATTTATTTAACTACAGTAAAAACTACCATTTTTCTATCGCATAAGTGTAATAATTCAACGTTAATTAAATAATATAATGATTGTTAAAGTTTTATATTGGGTGCAGTTTGTCTTATACTATGGGGTAACATAGTCTACAACTATTTATTAGGTAGTTTTTTTACAAATGTTATATTACAAATACAAATGCTATATTATTTTTGTTTGATTAAATTAACTATTGACCCTTAAATAAAACAAACTTATTTGAAAAAAATCTAATCTTTTGAACGCTGTCATTATTTTTTTTTTTAACATAATAGTACATTCTCGTTCTAACATAAAGCTTCCCTATGGACTTTGTTAGAGAAGAATAATGAATCTCTTCATCTAAAAGTGCGATCGTGGAAAAAAGTTTTATCCTACGCATTATATTATTAATAACGATAGATAATGATTTTCTGTTAACAAATAATTTTTTTTTTTTTCTTTCTTGTGCTCGGAATATTCTTTAACAAATTTCGCTGATGCTGGATACGTATTTTGCGAGAATTATCAGCCCCCACGATCCTTTACAACAAGCAAGCCCTTTCTATCAGCCCCCACGATCCTTTACAACAAGCAAGCCCTTTCTATCAGCCCCCACGATCCTTTACAACAAGCAAGCCCTTTCTATCAGCCCCCACGATCCTTTACAACAAGCAAGCCCTTTCTATCAGCCCCCACGATCCTTTACAACAAGCAAGCCCTTTCTATCAGCCCCCACGATCCTTTACAACAAGCAAGCCCTTTCTATCAGCCCCCACGATCCTTTACAACAAGCAAGCCCTTTCTATCAGCCCCCACGATCCTTTACAACAAGCAAGCCCTTTCTATCAGCCCCCACGATCCTTTACAACAAGCAAGCCCTTTCTATCAGCCCCCACGATCCTTTACAACAAGCAAGCCCTTTCTATCAGCCCCCACGATCCTTTACAACAAGCAAGCCCTTTCTATCAGCCCCCACGATCCTTTACAACAAGCAAGCCCTTTCTATCAGCCCCATCACTTGAGTTCACTGCTTCAACGGCTTCCAAGCACCCCTCACACTTAAGAACAAGGTTCAATTCCTTACGATAAATCCTAGAAAATTGTGAAAAATTTACATTGAGTATAAAATAGATAACAGATTACAAAATGGTCTAGTACAATTTCACCATCAATGTATTTAACTATATCTCTTGCCATTCTCGAGATGCGAGAATCCTCCACACCAACATATTTCAAAACATTTAACTCCAATTTTAATGGAAGATCTAGACAAACTTCTTCCTCATTAAGCTCCAAATCTTGTCTTTCTATAGAAGCGTATTAGAAATACAAAATATATTAAAAATAATAATAAATAAAAGAACAAATACAATTTTAAAAAATACAAATTTTAAATTTACCAATTTCTGTTGCGTCCTCATTCAGCATTATTTTCCTCAAGCAGGTTTCATTGATATTTTTTACCGGGTGGTCCTACTCCAAGTATATTTATTTTATCAAAGGGTAATACATTACCACTTGAAGCTGAAGATTAGTACTGTTGTTAGTGCACTAGGATGGTTCGAAATGTGTACATAAACTCTTTGCGACTAGGATTATTGTTTCTTCCTCCTCTGGCTCGAATGTAAGAGAAAAGACGTTCTATGTGATCTTGCGATATCTTGTAAGTGGGGAAATACTTCAATATTTTTTGATCTTCCACGTACATTTAATAGAAACCTAATGTGCTTTCGATGCAAAGCACTAGGCTGGCTAAAATCCAAGCCCATCTCCCATTCCCTCCGAAGAGGCGATGGCTCATGGGCCACATCAGAAATGAAAAAAAGCAGAGGAACTAGCCAATCACCTCTCCCAAACATTTACTCCAAATACTGGACCTTATCCTACTCAATCCAGTTCAGTAAGAAGAGTTCTTATCTTCCTCCATTCCACTCTCCCTACATCCCAGAGGAGTTACCCCCTCTGAGGTTAAATTCCAGATTCGAAAACTAAATCAAAGAAAATCCCCTGGCTATGGCATCCTTACTCCTCAAATCCTCCGTCAACTTCTACATAAAGCAATAATGTTCCTCACCTATATCTATAATTGCATCCTACGCACAACCCACTTTCCTGTCCTGTGGAAACACTCCATCATAATAACTTTTCTAAAACCAGGTAAACCTCCTAACAACACTTCATCATATAGACCAATTAGCCTACTTCCTATCCTATCTAAAAATTCGAAAAACAAGCCTACTTAAGCGTATCCTATCTATACTTGACGCTCATAGTTTCCCCTATGTACCCAAACCCTCTACCTCATCCTTCATTCCTACCTAACAAATCGCTCCTTCCGAGTTCGATGTGGTTCTGAATTTTCCGACTGCTATCATATCCGAGCCGGAGTTCCTCAAGGCAGCGGTTTGGGTCCTGTCCTTTACATCCTCTTCACTCCTGATATTCCTACCACTCCCGACATGTTCCTTGCAACCATCTCTGACGATACAGCGATACTATCATCCCATAATGATCCCAAAACAGCCTCTTCTAACCTACAACATCACCTCTCAAAAATTGAACTATGGTGCCACAAATGGATAATAAAAGTCAATGAATCGAAATGCAGCCACATGACTTTTGCTCTACGCCGTAGTCCCTGCCCAACTGTCCTATTCAATAAGATTCCATTACCCAGAACTGATACAGTGCGATATCTTGGTTTCATCTTAGACAAAAGACTCACTTGGAACCCACATACTAGACTTAAAAGACAATAACTAAACAGAAGATTCGACAGAACTATACCCCATACTATGCAAGACTTCAAAACTTTCAATAGACAACAACCTTTTAATTCACAATACTATCCTAAAGCCTATCTGGACCTACAGACTAGAAATTTGGGGATCAGCAAAACACTCGAACATCAAACGTATCCGTTCCTTCCAATCCCAATTCCTGAGAACCATAACCAATGCCCCCTACTATGCCTCCAACAAAACCTTACATAACGATCTTAATATACCTTTTGTCCTACAATCCATACCTGTAAAATTTTCAAAATTTCGTCAAAAACTTTCACATCATCCTAATCCACTACCACAATCCCCATCTAGCTCCACTCACCCCTATAATCCTCCTCGCAGGTTAAAAAGGCAGTGGCCTTGTGATTTATTATAAAATTCGACATGGAGTCCTTGCAATGGCCAGCTTTTCTGCTCATGCTTTGAGTGACTGTGCTATGGCGCTCTCACTCAGCCTCCATTGGCATTATCTACACCAGTGACGTAGCTGTGAGAGAAGCGCTGGGATCTCTCAGTACCTGGCTCCCTCCCCAAGTCTCGTTGGGGGATCCCTCGGATATGTATATATTGTAAAAAAAGTATAAATGTATTTTTAAAATTTAATTTAATTTAATTTTTTAATTTTTTAAAATTTTTTTTATTATTGTATTATATATTATAAGGAGATTCTTTACTTATTTTATTTTTTTTTTATTTTTTTGTATCTCTCCTTTGTATTTATTTCTTATTGTACATATTGTGTGATTGGATCCATTAAGCCATCCATATTACTTATGATTGCCCATATCGAGTTAGATTGTAATACTTTCTTTAAATAAATTTTTAAAATAAAAAAAATTCTAATATGATTTTTTTCAAATCAATTGTTTTTTAAACAATTGGGATTTGGCAGTTGCGCTTACTTTTTTTTTTTTATTGAACCTAAACTTGAAGTTCATAATATTTATTTTTGCCTTTGACAAGATTTAACGATCTCCCGTTTTTTTTGGTATTTGTTTTTTTCACCATATCTTTTTTATTTTACATGGACAATGTATTAGTAATTACAGGAAAAAAATAATGGCGTTGATATATCTGTAAACAACGGAGTTATAAGGCATAAATGTTTGGATTTGGCCATTTTTACAAAAACATTCATAAAAATAAACCGTAAGACTTTGTATATAGGCAAGTGACCTTAAACAAAATGAACCTCCATCCCCGAGATAATTTTTTGGCCAACGATCTTTCGAACACCGTGTATATACAATTTATACACACACACACACATATATATATATCAGTCATCAGTCTGGCCAGTGACGGCATACAGTAAACATCTACTCTCCGTTCTATTTTATTTTCATCTCTTATTTGTGTCTAATTTGTGCAGTTTATTCTTTATTTTACGATTTACATTCTGTTTTGTCAATTTAGTGAAGTGTCACGCCTTCGTTATTGCGATTATTTTTAATTATCGTCAATATTCGTAGAAATCTGAAGGCTACAAGCAGCTGTAGGGCATCAACAGAATAATCCGTAAAGTATTAAGGCGCTGTTGACTCCCGTGAGTAAATAAATAACATCTAAGTCATTCACCTCAATAATTGTCAATTTAAATATTTTAAAAGACAAAATGGTGATTTGCTCTAAATGTGAAGGTCTAATAAGCAGGGAGGATAAATATAATATTACATGCACCAAATGCAAAGTCATCTATCATGGAAGATGCTTTAATCTTTCAGAAAATGATATAGATGCCATAAAAAGCACAAAGAGGTCATGGCTTTGTCATCTATGTGATTTGGGGAAAAAAAAACAACCCAGGAACAGAGAAATCTCCAGAACCGACTGTATCTGAGGTACTTGCCGCGGTAAATCGCATAAGTGCCTGAGTTAAAGAAGAAATTAAGTGTATGAAAAATTCACTAGATAAATACGGAGAGCTTACTTTTGATTTAAGCGAAAGACTTTCAAAAATCGAAAGTCATATCGAAGGACAAAATAAATTCATCGAAGAATTATTCAATGAAAATAAAAAATTAAACACAAAAGTGGGCCAGCTGGAGATAAGAGTGAATAAAGCAGAACAGGGCCTACTTAGAAGTTCTCTGGAAATTCGAGGCATCCCGGTACGCCCAGGAGAGACCCCTTCGGCTTTGGTGTCGAGTATAGGTGCGGGGCTAGGGATAAAATTAAATATCGAGGACCTCGACCTGGTGGAACGCCGGCGGCCCAGAAAAGATGACCCTCGACCTCCTCCTGTGATCGCTCGCTTTGTCAGGCAGACGCTCAGGGATGAGTTAATACAAAAAAGAAGAGTGAAGCGGGATTTCTCAACGCGGGATATCGGCTGGCAGGAGAACGACTCCCACCGGATATATCTCAGTGAAGAAATGACCCCGACCAACAGGCATTTGTATTGGCTCGCCCGTCAGAAGAGATCTGCCGGCAAATTAAAATATGTGTGGTTCGCGGGTGGACGAGTCCGCTGCCGTAAAGATGATGGCCAGCCAGTGATTTTCATTGATTAGAGCCAGGACCTGGAGATTTTCGGCTGACTTTTTAGATTGCATTACCTTCTTGCGCCCTCTCTGTCTTTCAAACTTTATGCTATTGAACACTGTAATTGGTCTATTGTTCATCTACCATTTCTACCCTAGAAGATAATTTTTATTTTTGGATACAAGGTTATTATTTCTGTGTTTTTTTTTTTTATTTATTTACGTTTTACTGCATCACATTATCAGAGTCTATTTATTATAGCTTATTTATTACGGTTGATGATTTTATATCTCTTTATTATTTATATTTTGTATTTATATTTCTTTATAACCATTGCTCATTATCGTTTTTTGCATGCTTATTACAACTAGAAAGTTTCTTTATATGTTTGTATTTCACTGCATCTTGTTATCTCGGTTTATTTACTGGTGTTTATGCACTTCGATTCATGCTCTCATTTCTCATTAATACATGCGCTTATATATTTATATATATATGTAACCACTCCACATTATCTTTTTTAGCTTGCTTAATACAACTAGAATGTTCTTTTAGTTATTTAAGTTTTATTGCATCTAATTATCTCTGTTTATGTACTGTCGGTTATTCATTGCGTTTTATTTCGTTATACCTTACTATTATATGCAATTGTGCATTCATATACGTGCATAACCACTTCACATTATCGTTTTTTTTCGCTGGCTAATCGCAACTAATGTGTGTTTTACTTATTTAGGTCACACTGCATCTTACTATCTTCGGTTATTCACTGTCGTTCATATATCACTATTTAGGATGTTTTGTTTCATTATTATATATATTCATGTATTTATATATCTATGTAACCACCTCACATTATCGTTTCTCGTTTTTTTATCTCAACTAAAAAGTTTATTTTTTTTATATTCTTGGCATCCACTATTTCATTTCAGACATAGCATCAACCTTCCATATAAAGAAAAAAGAAACATTGTTTCTATTCATTTAGCAAAATTTCTTAAGTTGGTACTAAATATATATTTATTTATTTACTCTAATTACAACGTCTGTTTCCTAAATCCTATAGCATCTTCCTTTACCTCTCTTCAGTATGTCTAGTATCCTAACAGCCTGTCACGTTAACTCCCAATCCTTACCAGCTCACTTTGACGAATTCCAACAATACTTTAGTCAAAATTTTTTCCACATCATATCCATTTCTGAAACCTGGCTTAAACCCTACATTCCGTCCTCTTCCGTATTCCTTCAAAACTATTCCCTTACCCGCCATGACCGGGCCGACCGGACTGGCGGTGGAGTAGGAATCTATGTGCATGGCAGCCTAAAGACAAGAATTCTTGATTTCTCTCCCTCATCCGTACAACCTCACATAGAGTACTTATTCATTGAAATTTCTGCTGGTACCCAGCATCTACTTTATGGAGTTGTATACCGTCCTCCTCTTGTACCTTTCGATCTGTCCTTTGAATCCTCCTTATTTAACCTAGTTCCTCTCTATCCCAAAATCATTATTACGGGTGATTTCAACACAAATCTTCTTTCCGACTCCAACAACAAACGTTACCTGGATAACTTGATTTATTCCCTTCACCTTTTTATCGTTCCTTTTTCTCCTACTCATCATTCCCGCTGGTCTGACTCATGGTTAGACCTTTATATTATCGATTCACAACAAAATCTCCTGTCCTCCTCCCAAAGTCCTGTGTCTTTTCTATCCTGCCATGACCTAATCCAAATATCCTATGACTTCCGAACCCCTCCGGTCCTTTCTAGAACCATTACCTTCCGCAACCTTGATGCCCTCAACCGTGATAATATCTTACCATTCCTTGAAGCCTTAGACTGGAGTGAGATCTACACCACCTCTTCCATAGACTCCATGGTTGAAATCCTCACAACTAATCTCCTCAAAATCCTCGATACATTTGCTCCACTTAAAACCTCCACCTTTCGTCGCCGGCCTGCACCTTGGTTGTCTCAAGAAATCAAAGATCTCCAGCAAAAGCTTGAGGCAGCAAGAAGAAGATTCAGAAGGACGAGACTTGCGGAAGATTATCTAACGTTCAAAGTGCTCCGCAACCTGGTACAAACAAAAATCCGACGTGCAAAATCCTCCTACTTCCATGAAGCCTTTCGGTATGCTCCCGACCCTAAAACAAAATGGCAGCTCCTTCGCAAACTTTCCCTCCATAATCCCTCCGGATCTTCAACCTCGACCAATTTCCCAGTTTCACCGAACGACCTAAACACCTATTTTGTATCGCCATCTCTAACCACTCCCCCCTTCCACTCAGCCAGTATCTTACCCAATACACCATTCAATGCAAATAATTTTTATTTTTCCTATATTACCCCTTCTGATATAATTTCCTCTGTCATGAAATCCCACACCAACTCCTTTGGTCCTGATGGTATCCCAAATAAACTTATAAAATTATGCCTCCCAGAACTTACGCCGATCCTTCTATTCATCTATAATTTCTCCCTTCAAAACTCCGTATTTCCTACCTCCTGGAAAAAAGCCATTGTTCATCCTATCAATAAAATTTCCAACCCTACCTGTCCTGCAGACTTTCGTCCGATCTCTATCCTTTCAAACCTCTCAAAACCATTAGAACGTTTGGTGCAATCCCAATTATCCAGCTTCCTGGAAGATTTCCTTCTACTCGATCCCCTTCAATCTGGTTTTCGTCCTGGTTATTCTACCCAATCCGCACTAATCAAAATCACCAGTGATATCCATGCCGCAATAGACGAAAAAAAAAAAAAACTAACTGTCCTTATACTCCTCCATTTTTCCAAGGCTTTTGATTCCATTGATCATTCTATCCTATTTTCAAAACTTAAATCTTTAAACTTTTCTAACAGCTCTATCCAGTGGTTCCATTCTTTCCTCTCCAACCGTACCCAAGCAGTATCAATCCCTAACCAACCCTTGTCTGACTTCCTACCTCTTTCCTCTGGTGTAGCCCAGGGCTCCAGCATATCACCTCTCCTCTTTAATTCCTACATTAACGATCTGCATCAGTCAATTCTACACTGCTCCCACCACCTTTATGCAGATGACTGTCAAATATATTTATCCTTTTCCCCTGCCGAAATCCTTGATGCTTTCTCCAAAATTCAGGATGACCTTGACAGTATCTGTACCTGGGCCAATTTGAATAACTTAAAGTTAAGCGTAAATAAAACCCAGGCAATAGTTATCGGCTCAAGTCACCTTCTCAGATCAAACTCCTATTATCCCTCTCTAAACCTAAGTAATCAGCCTATTACCTTTTGCTCCTCCGTCAAAAATTTAGGAATCATCTTCGACCAAAACCTTTCCTGGAAGCCTCAAATTGCCCAAATATCCAGAAATTCAATTGGAACCCTGAAGCTATTCAATCGTGCCCGTCATTTCCTCCCCCAAGCCACTTGCAAACTCCTAGTTTCCTCGCTCATCTTTCCTCTCTTTGACTATGGCTGCGTGGTGCTTGGGGGCCTCTCTGTGGGTCTCCGAGAGAGGTTAAAACGAATTATGAATTGCTTCGTTCGATTTGTTCTTGGAACCCCGAGGCGTTCCCATGTCTCACATCTGTACTTGGACTTGAAGTGGCTCTACCCATCCACCCGCAAATCATACTTCCTAGGTTCATTCCTTTATCAAGCCATTTATTACCATCGCCCATCCTACATTTATGATCTGTTAAAATTTAAGTCTTCCTTCTATTCCCGATTCACAACAAGATCTCGTTCCTCTGACCTATACTTGCCTTTCCATAGAACAACATTATACCAGCATTCCTTCCTAGCCCGATCCACTACCCTCTGGAACACTCTCCCACCTGAAATAAGACATGCCCCTTCCTTAAGCTCATTTAAAACACTCCTTTTCCAATATCTCCTCTTATCCCAGTCAGATGCCAGTCAATATGAACAGTAATTACTATCAAATAGGGTTAAATCGAATAAATTTGATATCGGTGAATTGACTCAAAAATTGTCTTTCATATAATAACAATCTTTTATTAGTTCCATATTGGTAAATAATCATTCTATCTATTTTTTTATAAAAATTCTTTTTTATTTTTTAACTTTAAATGTTTTTCCTAAACATAGAAATTTCATCTATCGACAATTCATATGTGTATGGTTATGTGTATAGGTATATAGGTGAATGAGTGCAGTGTATTTAAGTATATATCGTAATCTCTGTAAATATTTTCTTCATCTAATGGACATATAGACATAGTTCATTCTCTGTATATATCTTTTCTCATTTTCTCAGGGTTATTTATTTATTTTTTTTTTTTTTTTATTATTTCATTTATCCTTCTTATGTTATCTTATTTACTAAAGCTATTTATACAATTATTTACTTAACTGTATTTGCATGTCTCTTGTTCCTCATTTATAAATACCTTTGTATGAAATTATATATGCCAGACAATTGTACTACTTTATGATACAATTTTGTTATTCTTAGGGGACAATACGTCCCAGAATAAAGATTATTTTTTCATTTCATTTCATTTCATATATATATATATATATATATATATATATATATATATATACACACACACATACAGATATATATACATATATATATATATATATATATATATATATATATATATATATATATATATATATATATATATATATATATATATATATATATAGCTAAATAAAAGGTTCGCGGGACTGAGTTTTTAAAAAGAGCGTTTTTATTGACAGACATACATTATATCAAGCAAAAGCACAATTTATAGCCTAATACAAGGACTTCGTGTTGAACAAACTGTCATCACACCGTGTAGAAGCAGAGTGTCACCGGACGAAGGTGGGGGTGCCCCTTTTATACAATTATCTAGGAGAGGGGATAGTGTACATTTATTTATTATCCCTTAATACCATTGGGTTTCTATAACTTCTCCCCCCCCCCCAAGTTCCGAGGTCTCCGATGGAACAAATATCTTAGTGTAAATAGGTAAGATTCTATACAATAAAAAAATAAAAGGTTTGAACCTTATACATTTCTCAATACCTTTTACACTAAGTCATAACATTACAATAGATAACATTCTATAAACAAAAGGGATTGGACCTTATAATTTAAGTTTATACAAAAATCAAAGGATTATATCTCGTGTACCAAGTTTAGGATTTGTACTATCTATAGTTTTAAATAAAAAGATTAAACTCTGTACTGAAATACAACTATCAGCTTCCTATAAACAAAAGGATTAGACTTTGAACTTCCTGTTTATGAAGTCAGGATCTGTACACTTGCAAAATAAAAGGATTAAACCTTGCCCATCTCTTAATATTAACAATAAGCTTAAACTATAAAATGTTTATACATTACAAAATTCCTTACATGCTAAAGCACAATTTTCCTTATAACTAAAAGACAACAGGATATTTCTTAATACTAAAAAATTCATATCTATACATTATCTAAACAGAAGGACAAATAACATAAGAGTCTTTGAATTAGTTTCCTCTATTACAAATAATACATTTAGCTTCAAAATTACTCAATTAAAATAATAATATTTTAAATCAAAATAATAATTCAAACACTCCTTTACAATAATTACAATTAATAATAATTTCAAAATAAAATACATACTTTTTTCAATGATCAATCAAAATAATATTTCAAGACAAAATAATAGTATCCTAATATTTATGATAGTGACTTCAAAATATTAATTACAAAATAAATCGGACAGAATATTACTGTGAAATAAAATAATAATTTGAATGATCTTTTACATTATTAACATTGAATATAATATTTTACAACAAAATACAAAAGTCCGACTTTATTAAAATAACTACAGCATTGTCAATTTAATACAGATAATTCCTTCAATATAACATAAATATTACTCCTAATACCATTGCATTTATTATATTTAAAATAAAAGATTTCTAAAACATTTTTATATTGTTTAAATAAAATTAAATATTTTTAATCAGAACCACTGTCTGAATCATAATTATCCGAGACATCCGAAATATTCACGCGAATGGATTCATTATCGTCGTCCGAAATAGATTGTTTCTTTTTCCGTTTTTTCCTATTGGGCCTTCTAATATTGTCGATATGAGTTTTAATTGGTCTTTTGTCTTTTACTACTACATTTACTTTTTTAAATTTGTCTCTACTTTTTATTTTCGCTTGGGTATTTTTCAAATATTCTGTATCTCCTAATTGTCTCTGAATATCTAAAGGGTCTTCTCTATTTTTATTTAATTTTTCAGTCCTTGTTTCTTTTTCGTCATTTATTTTTGATCGAATTAATTTATGTAATAATTGTTGGTCCTTATGATATTTTAATACATATTGTTCCGTCAGGTCGATGTTTTCGTTTGATTCTAATCTGGAGGTTCCAAAAGTAATTTCATTAGGAGTTAATTTTAATTTATTGTTTAAGGTATTATTATACGCTATTACCGCTAATCTTAATTTTTGTTGCATCGAACATTTATCTTTTTCTTTTCCTATTATTCTCAATAATTCGTTTAGGGTAGAGTGGACTCTGTTCAATAATCCCAAAGAGTTTGAGTGGCTGGCTGAAGTATAATGTAAGATAATATTATTTTCTTCACAAAACTGTTTTACTAAATTATTTTTCATTTCCGTCCCTTGGTCTAATGATATTTGTAGAGGTGTGGGAAAGTATGTCATATAGTTAGTCAGTGCGTTACAAATATTAATTGCGTTCTTTGATTGTAGGGTTTGAGCAAATAAATGTTTCGAAAATGTGTCTACTGCTGTGAAAATTATTGCGTTGTTAAAATTAAAGATGTCAATCATTAATTCCTGAAACGGTCTTTCTGGTGTAGGTGTAATTTGAAATTTGGTCTTTATAGGTTTTCGGTCATATTTCGTAACTTTACAAGTTTCGCATTTATTAATATACTCCGCTATTTTATTTTGCATCCCTGGAAAATAATATTCTTTTTTAAGTTTTTCGAATGTTTCGTTTATACCCCTATGCTTTGTTTTGCCTAAATGATAATTATCTATAATTTCTATTTGTTCATTCGGATTTTCGACGTCATTTACAATTTGTTTATATTTTTTCAATTTAACCGATGGATATTCCGTTTCTATTATTTGTTGTATGTTCTAAAATAATCGTCATATAAATTTTCGGTTATTTCGTTAGGTGATTTACAAATTATCCCGTATGTTTTATTAGGTTCGAGTATCTGTTCTAATAATGAAGCGATATCTGATTTAGCATAAATGTTTAATTCGTATCGGCGTTTCCCAAATGGTTTAGTGAAATTAATTTTTGTATTTTCCCTTTTTATAATTATTTGATTTTTTTTCTATGTTTATACATTTTTCGGGTTCACAAATTCGTACTTGTTCGTTACTAGATTCCTGGGAATGGATTGTCTCTAAATCATCTTCCGGCGGTACTTCTAAGTCCTCTATTATCGCGTCATACTCGGAATTGTTTTCGTCCGCTATTTCCTGATTTAATAATTCTTCGACGTCCATTTCCTCCACGTCGCTATTATGATTCAATTCGTCGCTTCCCCTGGAAAGTGCATCGGCCACGTAATTTGTTTTTCCCTGAATGTGTTTAACTTCGAATTCAAATTCTTGTAATTTCCAAACCCAATTCATTATGCGCGTGTTACCATTTTTCATTGAAAAAATCCACGTTAAAGGTTTATGGTCCGTGCATAAAAGAAATTTTGTACCGTATAAATAAGGCTTAAAGTGTTGGGTTGCCCATACTACCGCTAGTAATTCTTTTTCTATTGAACTATAATTTAATTCCGCATTTTGTAATACTCGGGACGCGAATGCTACTGGGTGTTCTATTTCATTTTCGTCTTTTTGTGAGAGCACGGCTCCGATGGCTTTATTACTGGCGTCTGTAGTTAATATAAATGGTCGTTCCCGATCCGGATAATTTAAAATTGGTGTGTTACTCATCATTTCCGTTAGGGTTTGACATGCTTATTTAATTTCCTTTGTGCCATAAATTTTTGTTTTTAATGAATTAGAAATCGGTCTGGTAATTTTTGCGTAATTTTTAATAAACTTTCTATAGTATCCCGTCATGCCCAAAAATTGTCTCGTCTTTTTTTCATTACGCGGAATGGGGAAATTTAAAATTGCTTCTATCTTTTTCTCGTCTGTTTTTTTTAATCCGTCTGGGGTTACGATGTAGCCTAAAAAGTTTAATTCTGTTTTAAAAAATTCCGTCTTATCTAATTGTATTGATAGGTTATGTTCTTTTAGGGCTTCAAACACTCTTTTTAAATCTTTTAAATGTTCCTTTTCGTTTTTTGAGTAGACTATTATATCGTCGATGTAAATCATAGAATTGGGGATATTTTGTATCATCATCGTCATCGCTCTCTGAAAGGTTGGGGGTGCATTACAAAAGCCAAAAGGCATACGTAGAAACTCAAAATGCCCATTTTCGGTGGAGAACGCGGTTTTAGCTATTGAATCTTTATCCATTTCAATTTGGTGAAATCCCGACGCGAGGTCTATGGTGGAAAATATTTTCGATCCCTTTAGTATATTTAATAAATCTTCGATATTCGGTAGGGGAAATTTGTCCTTCACTGTAGCCTGATTTAGTTTCCTATAGTCTATCACCATTCTAATTTTTTTCTGTCCCGACGCGTCTCATTTTTTCGGTACGATCCAAAGCGGAGAATTATACGGCGATTTGCTAGGTCTTATGATATTACTTTTTAATAGTTTTTGAACTTCATCATTAATTTGTTTTTTAAATTGTTCCGGGTAACGGTAATTACGCGTATAAATTGGATTTTCATTCGTTGTTATTATTTTATGTTTTATTAACCCTGTTGATTTTAAATTCTCGTCGTCCCTTTTTAATACTTCGCCATGTTGGCTAATAATTTCTATTAATTCTTCCTTTATTTCCGGACTAATATGTTCGTGGCGAATTAAGTTTTTAATTTCGTTTTTATCATTAATAAAAAATAAGTCATTCTCTAATTTGAATTTTTTCTTTTCAAATTTTAATTCATTTTTTTCTAAATTGATTTTTAATTTTAGTTTTTTCATTGTCTCGTAACCCAATAAAATATTAAACCTTTCGCTAAATGGAAATATTAAAAATTTGACTTTTTGATTAATTCCTATCAGGGGCATTAGGTCAATTATCACGCTTTGTGATCCTTCCGCCGTGTTCGAATTGCAAAATCCTCTTTAGAAATTTCCGAGAAATGTGGAATGTGATCGGGGTGTATATAATTTTTTGTGGCACCCGTATCAATTAGCCATTTATTTCCCATACTGTCAATTAAGGTAAGTTGTTATTTAAATTTAAGTCGTGAATTTCTATTTGTTTATCCTGGTTATCAATGGTCTGTTTAGAATTTAAATTATTTATATCCGGTCCGGAGGTCTGCTTGTGCTCGGGCCTAATTCTAAAAAATGATCCTGTCTTTTTTCTAAAGATTCAATCCGCTCTAACAATAATTTAATTTTTTCGTCTTTTTCTTCTTCAATTGTATGTACCCTATTAGAAACAGTTCTCATCGAAACGGTGTTAGAATCTATTTGAGGTTGCTGGTAATTTTGCCTAATATTTCTAGAGGGTGGTTTATTAAAAAATCTATGTTGTGACTGAGGGTCCCACGGTTGGTTATAAATCGGAGTCGTATATTCAATAGCTCGCTGTTGTGGCCGGAAGTTATGTTGGTTGTTATTGTTATAAGAATTAGAGGTTGGACCTTGCTCATACTGATACTGTTGCTGTCGGTAATGTTGGGGATTATTATACGACGTATATTGCTCGCGGTGGTACTGATGGGGTCGGTAATTTTGATAATCATGGTGGTTGTTAAAATTTGGTCGGTACTCTTTGTTTTTAAAATTATTTTCGAAATTTTTCTTTTTATAATTATTTTGAGTTGGGTTATTTTTATACTGTTTTTTATCGCCATAAATTCTATGTACGATATGAGCCGCGCTGTTTCTTAGTATTTCTTCTAAATCTTCTAACGAATCGAATTTTATATGGTAAATGAAGTCCGTTAGTGCTGGGTGTAAACTATGTACTGCGTGGTGGGATATCTGTTTGTCATACCTATACATTTCGTCCTGTTTATCTAATATCTCATTGTCAGAGTAAATTCGCATCTTTTTTGGCCCAGTCGTTCCAAGAAATCGAGTGGGTTTTCATTATGGTAAGTCCGCGTATTTAAAATTTCCGAAATAATTGTTCTCTAGTTCTCGTGTCTTGGTACTTTTTCTTTAAGAATTTTATTATTTCCTTTACTGTATTAAATTCCTTGTCATATACGGCGACTTTAGCTTTCCCTGTTAATTTGTTTAAGATTGTTAAAACTAATTTGGCTTGGTTTGTATTTTTATGGGTATTATCATCTTTACAGTATAAATTATATAAAAATTCGGTATTTCTAATAAAATCAACTAGTTGTAACGGATTTCCGTCATATTCCGGGATTAATGCTAAATCATGATTTTTAATTTCTAGAGCCATATTATTTTCTTTTTTAATTAACGTTGAACCTGTTATTTTTAAGTTACTTAATTTTTCTTCCAAACCATTCATAAAGATAAATGCTAAATTTAAATTATTATACTTATTACTAACTTATATTTAAATTACAAAATTACTTAAAAATAAAAATAAAAATAAAATTAATTATACTTTTTCTTGATACAACGTTGTCTTCGATGTCTTCTTGATGACGCTCCCTTTAGCTCCTTCCCGTCGGTTCTTTAGCAAGAGGTTGAAGGTCCTTTTGGTCAAGGTATTGGAATACCAAAGCGCTCCCAAAGACTTGAAGATCTGCTGATGTACTAGTACTCAGCTCCCAATCTTCTCATGCCAGTGGAAAGAGGTCTCGCTGTTCTGTACCTGAAATAAGATAGAACTGCCGCGAAGTTACGTTAACGCTTCCAAATGTCCCTCCGTTCGGGCGCCAGCTAAATAAAAGGTTCGCGGGACTGAGTTTTTAAAAAGAGCGTTTTTTATTGACAGACATACATTATATCAAGCAAAAGCACAATTTATAGCCTAATACAAGGACTTCGTGTTGAACAAACTGTCATCACAACGTGTAGAAGCAGAGTGTCACCGGACGAAGGTGGGGGTGCCCCTTTTATACAATTATCTAGGAGAGGGGATAGTGTACATTTATTTATTATCCCTTAATACCATTGGGTTTCTTTAACTATATATATATATATATATATATATATATATATATATATATATATATATATATATATATATATATCTAATACCTTTTGAGTCTCCAGTAAAATAGACGTTAAACGATGCCTAAAATAAGTATTTTTGTTAGCTCATAAAGATACAATTGTAATACAAAGTAATTGTTGTTGTACAAAGCTTACCTAAAATAAGAATTGTTTAACAGTCCTTAGCTACTATTTTATATAGACACAATATAGCAATCACCATATGATATATAAATATCATATGATATATTTATAAATCATATGGTGACTTGATAAAATTATCAATTTTACACCTCCGCTGGTCGGAGACTCTTTTATCTAGGGGAAAAAGAGTAAGGAACCAGCTTACTACAGTGAAATAAGTTCGCTTCTTTGCGTTTCTTCTTGCACTCCACTTCATAAATTGATGATGAAATTTTCTTCTTAATTCTGAAGGGGCCTGATCTGATTTCATCCAATTTGATACGGTTTAGTTTATTTCCGTTTGCGACATAAACCAAATCTCCTTCTCTGAACTCGTATTGTTTTCTGTTTTTATCAATCCGTTTCTTATTTTTTTTTTCAAAACTCCTTTTTGAATTTTTTAATGCTGCGATTCTGTCCGTATGTAAGTCATAATTATTTTTTTTTTCAGCTGATTAGGTACAATTTCTGAAGTCAGTCCGTAGAGTAAATAAGCAGGTGAAAATTTTGTAGTGTTGTGTATTGTGTTATTGTATTCTTGAACACATAATTTAGCAATTGCTGTCCACGGTTTATATTTGTCCGGATTCTCATTGAGTCGACAAGGAATGCGATTCGTTAAAGTCTGATTCAGTCTTTCATTCAATCCATTGGATTGCGGATGATCCACTGAAGTAAAGATCAACCGTGCACCCAACTTCTTGATTTGATCTTTGAATTTAGATGAATTTAGCGCGCTGTATTGGTCCACCAAAATAATTTCAATATTTTCATTAGCTATTATTTTTATTAATTTAATAAAATCATTAGCCGTCTGTCCTTTTAAAATCCATGCATATCTAGTAAAATGATCAACTAATAAATGCATGTATTTGTGCGAAGATCTATTTCCACCAAAACCTCCAATTGTATCTATAGACATAATTTGGTATGGATATTCAGCTGGTCCTAATTGTGACAACATTCCAATCGGTCTTCCTGATCTGGATTTATTTTTTATGCATATCTCGCACTGCTTACAATAATCAGATATCGTGTCATCCATGTTTCTGAAATAGTAAAATGGTCGGAGTTTATTGGCTATCTGCTTGCTACCAATATGACCATAAAAATTATGTATCTTATCAATCAAATATCGACCAAAATTTGTAGATACGTAAATCCGTTTCCTATTGTTCATCAATTTGAAGATGACTTCCCCTTCCCTTATAATGTGTTCTGATTCTTCTATTTCCGCTTTATTGATTTCTTGGTCTTTGATTATATCTTCGATCCGGATGATATTGACTACTTTTAAGCAATCATCTTCATTCTGAAAGCTTTCTAGAACTGGATTTCTGGATAAAGCATCGGCTTCCACATTATCCTTTCCCTCCTTATAAATCACTTTGAAGTTGTATTGGGATAAGTACAACATTAAATCACCCATGGCTTCATCAGTTCTTGCTTTTGATTTCAAATTCACCAGTGGTTTATGGTCCGATGTTACAGTGAATTCTTTCCCTATCAAATAATGCTGCCAAAATAGAATTGCTTCTTTTATAGCTAAACATTCCAAAAACATGATCTCTCTTTTCATCTGGCCTGGTGACAATTTTTTTCGAAAAATAGCCAACTGGGTGTAAAATCCCATCCTCTTGAGGTTGCTTCAAAACAGCCCCTAAGTCTACTCGACTTGCATCTACTTCTATCACACATTCTAACAAATGGCTAAAATTGGTTTCGAGCACAAATAATGTTTAATTTCTTCAAAACTATTTTCGCATTCTTCTGTCCAATTAAATTTTACGTTCTTTTTAAGTAAAGCGTGCAAAGGTGCTAATCTTGTAGAACAATGATCAATAAATCTATGATAGAAATTAATTTTCCCCAACCATTGACGAACCATCTTCCTTGTCTGAGGTCGCTTAAATTTTTTTATCGCAGTAAGATTATCCCTCATTGGATAAACCTTACCTCTTTCAATTACATGGCCCAGGTACTTAACACTGTGTTTCGCAAAACCACATTTTTCTAATTTCAATTTGAAACCTTCTAGCTTAGCTGCTTCAAAAAATAACTTGATATGGGTCATATGTTCTTCGAAAGATTTAGAGAATATTAAGATGTCATCTATATAATTAACACAGAATTTATATAAATGATACCTTCTAATTATGTTTGCCAGCACTCTCTGAAATATAGCGGGTGAATTTTTGAAACCAAAAGGTAATACTTTCCATTGCCAGTGACCTTTCTGAGTTATGAACGCTGTTTTCTTGCGATCTTTAATTCTGACTGGAATGGACCAAAAAGCGGAGTTAATGTCCAATGCTGTAAACCATTGACTATTACCCACATTGATAACAAGATCATCTATCCTAGGAAAAGGATGGGATTCAGGTATGACGATCTTATTCAGCTCTCTGTAATCCACACATAGCCTTGTTCTTTTCCCCTCTTCTCTTTTGAATGCTAAAGTCACTGGACTAGCAAACGGTGAATCTGATTCCTCAATGAGATTATATTCCAAAAGTTTAGAAACCTGTGAATCTATTTCTTCTTGGTCTGGAATAGAGCATCTGTATGGTTTTTTGGAAACATATTTATCTTCTTTTAGTTTAATCTGTGCTTCTCCAGACCTCATTGACCCAACGTCAAATTTATTTTTAGCAAAGCAGTCTTCATACTCCTTGACTAATTTAAATATTTGATTCTGTTTATCTTGCTCCAAATGATCTAAATTTAAATTAAACTTATCAATATCTGAGTCTATGTGAGGATTATTAAGCGCCGACTTACTAGGTCTGGTGATATTTACATATTTATCACTCGCATTCTCAATATCTATGAATTTATTATTTAATTTTTGTTTGATTTCTAAATTTTCATCTTGTAACAGTTTAAATCTTTTTATTGCATCCAAACCTAGTAATAAGTCATAATCGAAGTTACTATTTTTCACCACAATAAAATCTAGTTTATCTTCAATTTCGCCTATCTTTAAATGTAAGTTAGCCCGGCTCTGACAAAAATTTACACCAGTTAAAGTCTTTAAAATACTCCTATTACTGCATAATTTAGACTTCAACAATCTTATTACATTTTCGCTAACTAAAGAGCATGTAGAGCCATTATCATATATGGCCTTTAGAACTTTACGCTTATCTACAATTACTTTAATTTTAATTAGCGAACATGGTGTAAATTTTTCCGGGCCTATTAGTTTTTTTCATCCCGATCTTCAAGCTCTATTTTATCATTTTTCTTTTTCTCACTTTCATCTTCTTGTTGCAATAAATTAACTTTACCCTGGTTTAATGTTTTTATTCTGTTGCGGCAAA
Organism: Euschistus heros; assembly: GCA_003667255.2. NCBI lineage: Eukaryota > Metazoa > Arthropoda > Insecta > Hemiptera > Pentatomidae > Euschistus > Euschistus heros. The sequence goes on along the minus strand of RCWM02000397.1, from coordinate 251,479 downwards.
TATGAACGGGGTGATAACGATTTTCGTAGCCTAGCATCTCACAGATTGGACATGGTTTTTTTTGTAACTTATCAAACTTACACTGTTTGTTTTTATCCTCATTATTCCTCTTAACCTCTTCTTTCTTGTCATCTGTTTTGTTTTTTTTGTTAGTAAATGAATCATTAAATTTCTTCAATTCTTGAATCAAATTATCTACATTTTTAATTTTTTCTCTATCTAATTTATCTTGGATATCTATCGGTAGATTGCAAACTATTTGATAAACCCTAAATGTCTCTGGAATATCTCTGTCTGCCTCCAACAGTAGGCGTTCTTTCTTAAGAACAAATTCAATTAGAGAACCATACATATATCTGTAATTAAATGCCGATCGAATAGCAGACCAAATCCTTCTTACTATAAACTGATAAAAATGACCTTTTCCAAGATTCCCAGTCCACTGCAGATAGTTTTATTAAATTAGCATTGTACCATTCATAGATATTGGCATCAATAAACATTTTCATAACCTCAACTTTTCTAACATCTGTTATATTAAATTTAGCACATTCTTTTTCAAACTCATTTATCCAGGCTGCGGCATCTCGTTTTCCATCAAACTTAGACAATACAAATCTGTTTTCGATCTCCCTCGAACTAACCTCACTAGCAACCGAAATACGACTCTCCAACTCTCTAATCCTTTCAATAAAAAAAAGTTCGTTAGATGGCTTGGCTTCAGCTACTACATTATGGCGTGCATCGATCCTCTCGGTGCATTCCTCTAAATAATAATCATTTATACAAAAATTCTCTTCCTCATCCCAGTATTTTTTTTGTAATTCTGTATTAAATGAAATAGCAACTTTTCGATAACCTCCTAACCTAGTAATAGAATTTATACTACTTGTAATTGATTTTGTTGCCAGTAACTCCTGATGTAAGGCTAGATCCTTCAATTCAGCGGGAACGGCATACCAAACAATCTTATCGCTAGATATAGCTGCCAATTCGTACTGATTCTCTCCAATCTTAATTATGTGAACATATAACCTCTTCTTCAATTCAGCCATAGTTAAACAATTTCTAATACCTTTTGGGTCTCCAGTAAAATAGACGTTAAACGATGCCTAAAATAAGTATTTGTTAGCTCATAAAGATACAATTGTAATACAAAGTAATTGTTGTTGTACAAAGCTTACCTAAAATAAGAATTGTTTAACAGTCCTTAGGTACTATTTTATATAGACACAATATAGCAATCACCATATGATATATAAATATCATATGATATATTTATAAATCATATGGTGACTTGATAAAATTATCAATTTTACATATATATATATATATATATATATATATATATATATATATATATATATATATATATATATATATATATATATATAGACACTACATAATTTTGTACAATTAAAACAATTTTTTTTGGTGAGATCCAAAAATTGCTATTATGCATATCATGCAATATGTCGTTTTCATTTTTTTTTTTTTTTTTTTTTTTATATATGAGCAATATGCACTATATGTCCTGCGACCTTTTTTGTTCAACACTAGTTGATGGTTAAGGTTCTTCGTCTGTTATTTTGCGAATCGAAGAACGCAATTCGGTGCTGAGGCCGGGATACTGTAGGCGTTATTTTTGCCACGGAATAATTTGTTGTTCATGTAACTTTAGCATAAATTTTAGTCAACTCAGTGGCAAGGTGTTATCTCAGTGTAAAGAATGGAATAGAATAGAAAAAACATAGCGGCCGTTTTGTTTTGCGGTTGCATCAGATATTTGACACATTTGATCAAACGTGTCGAAACCCCCTTTGGTATTGTTATAATTAGGACTGTGAATTATATGCAATAAAAACTAAAAAAATATGCATATATATATATATATATATATATATATATATATATATATATATATATATATATATATATATATATATATGCAAGTATATAGAGTAAAACATGCAATTAAATACCTAAAATATGCAACTATCTTCAATATTTAGAAAATAAAAAAAATGCATAACATACTTATGCATAAGTACCAACTCAAGTTCAAGTAACTAATTGTGTTGAAAAAGGAAACAACTTGTAAAAGACAATTAAAAATTAAAATTTTGATCTAATGGCAGTTGATGCAACGTTTTTTAAAATTTGTATTTGTTACCTTTGTTATATTTTTGATTTGTTGTTTTTTTATGTGCTGCGTTACTAAAAAGTGTGCAGTAGCTAATAAGACTTTATCAAAACACATACAAATAAAACGTCTCTATCACACTAAAATGCCTCAATTTCCAACCAGATCTGTTGTCTTTGATAATTTGCCATTTTAGGAGTACACAAATAAACAGTTAAAAAAAGATATGTCTTGGTGGACAAGGCGTGAGAAAATGGGTAGTTAAATGATTGTTAGAAGAAAAGAAAAAGAGAACATTAAAGTAATATTCGCATTCATTGAGCGGAGCAAGAACCAGATATTAATCCGATTAAACAATTTAATAGAAGCAAATGCGATCGAATGTTCACGCAAAGGGAAAAATCAGCACCTGGACACTAATGTGGGCCAAAAAAACACTTCTTTTTTTTTAAATTTCGAAATTGCAATAGCGCGGAAAACTTGCGAATTATATAGACATGTAAAAGGAAGAAAAATGATCGAAATCGGTTTGCGGACATCTTCCGCACGCGCATAGGCCCTACAGTTTGAAAGCATGAAAAAAACTACAATTTTGTGATAGTTTTTTTAATTTTTAGTTTGTATGTTTTCCTAATGCAATAGTTTCTAACGTCTTCAAATAGAGCCTAAGTACATTGTGTTTTAATTTGGTTGAGATCAGTTGATAGCTTCTAGTCGTGCCCAAATATTGAACATTTCACATTTTTTTCGAATTATTTTTTGTGTCTTTAATATACTTTTTTAAATTGTATTGCTAAGAGTGTGTTGATTTTTGAACAACAGGACATTGTCTTTTTCTACGGTTTGAATTAATTAACCTCTTCCGGTCGGACAATAACTCCAATACTATAGAAAAACAGTGCCTAAAAGAAGATAGTCCCATAACATGATAGGTGATAACAATAATAAAGGCACTTTTCAACTTGCTCTAAATTTAAAAAGTTTAAATATTCAGGTATCAGTATAGTTCTTAGTATATTCTGGAAGCCTGAGTATTGATTGTCAGATTCGACAGACAGACAGAACGAGCTTAATGATCAGCAAAAACCTACTTGATATTTCAAAGGCGATAAAGTCAGGAACCTGCCAAGAAGATTTGGCATTACAAGATCATATTCGAGGTGGTTGACGAACGCAAATAGAACTCTCAGATTGTACATAAGTGAAGAAAGCCCCTCACCTGAAGTTCAAGAACTAGTTTTTTTTATATTGAAATCATACATCCCAATGTGGTCTACTATCAAAACCAGTAAACACCTTACAGACCGCCCGAAACTTGTTTACCAAACAATTCAATCTACCAGGTATTTGCTAGATGTTGTCGACCCTATTATCAAACAGCTTTTTTGCCCACCCACAACACTTACTGTTAGTCATGACTCAAGATGACAAGAAACGCATAAGAGAGCTTGAACTTCAAAGAATTCTTAAGGCAAGGCAGATGGATGTAAGAAGGGAAACAGTAATAACATTCAGATCATCAAAAATCAACTAAAATGCACAATATTACTCTGTGATGGACTGTGATCTTGTCACTCCTTGTTGGCAGAAATCAGTGACGACGGGAACAAATTGCACATCGACGGTGACTCAATCCCAGACTGAAACATTTCTTTCAAGCGACTCCCAGTTCACACACAGGCTGTTGAACGCTGAGTAAAACTCGTCACGGAAGCCTCAGGAAAACACCGTGGAGCTGAATCTCGAGATGGATTTATGAAAAACACTCTGATGTCCAGATCCACCATGCTATTTCTTTTTTCGCTTAATTAAAACTATACAGTCACTTAAATATTTGAACTTTTTAAATTTAGAGCAAGTTGAAAAGTACGAAGTTCATTGTTATTGTTACCACCTATCATATCATACGAGTATCTCCTTTTAAGTACTGTTTTTCTATAGTATTGGAGTCATTGTCCGACCGGAGAGGTTAATTAATTCAAGTCGTAGAAAAAGACAATGTCCTGTTGTTCAAAAATCAACACACTCTTAGCAATACAATTTAAAAAAGTATATTAAAGACACAAAAAATAATTCGAAAAAATGTGAAATTTTCAATATTTGGGACAATATTTGGGCACGACTAGAAGCTATCAACTGATCCCAACCAAATTAAAACACAATGTACTTAGGCTCTATTTGAAGACGTTAGAAACTATTGCATTAAGAAAACATACAAACCAAAAATTAAAAAAACTATCACAAAATTGTAGTTTTTTTCATGCTTTCAAACTTCAGGGCCTATGCGCGACCGGAAGATGTCAACCAATTTCGATATTTTTTTCTTCCTTTTACTTGTCTATATAATTCGCGAGTTTTCCGCGCTATTACATTTTCGAAATAAAAAAAAAGTGTTTTTTCGGCCCACCCTACTGGACAAACACGAGCTTATTCATTAGGCGAAAAAAAAACAAATAGGAGTTACTTGGGAATATTTTATTTATTTTTTGTCTGCTCAGAAACATAAAAAAAATCCGAATATGTTGATAAATATACGATCACAGTTCAAAATACGTATTTATGGCAAAATATGCACAAATATGCAAAATAAAAACCCTAATATGTAGATAAAAAATGCAATTACAGTTCAAAATATGTAAGAATGTGGAGGAGTTAGCCGGACGCCATTGGGGTAGCAGCACACCGATAACGAGCTCTGTCTTACTGAGTATTATATTGTGGTTTAAAGTGAGTTTTTTCTAAAACAAAAGTTCGAAACCGGTTTATAAAGTGTTTAAGTGCTTAAAGGAAGTATTTTTGCTACAGTAATATCTACATATTATAATCAATAGTCATATTAAAGAAGTATATCACTTTTAGTGACGTCACAACTGCACCTCGGACATAGATCAAACCCAGCCTTCAAAAGGAATAAAAATAAAAAAAGGTAAAAATGGAATCAAAAACCTCGAGCAATATGAGCTTAGATGAGAAATTGGACCTCCTCATTAATTCTAGTGCTGGTATCATTTCAGAAATAGATTCAGTTAAAAGCTCTTTAAGTCAATTTAATGCAACTATTTCAAACATACAGGAAACTCAAAACTGTTTAAAAACTCAATTTGAGAATATGTTTTCCGATTTAGAAAATATAAAAAAGAAATATCGAAGTTTAAAGCAGGATTTAGTTCGAATAAAAATGGATACTAAATTTATTCTAACCCAGCATGAAAATAAAAAAAGTGAAATGTTAGATCTACTTAAATGTGAAATAAATATGAAAGATCTAGACAATTATTACCGTAATAGAAGAAGAAATGGTTCTTTTACAGACATAACAATTCTTGAATTTTTAAGAAAACTAGATAGAAATATATTCATGTCTAAAGCTAGAGAGAATAGGGACAATTTAAATCTTAAAGCACTAAACTTAGAGTCCCTAAAGAAGCGTGATTCGGATAGGATTTATATAAACGAGGCGCTGACTAAGTATAATAGACAATTATTCTCTAAAGTGAAATCACTTCAGAGAGAAGGACTTTATAAATATGCATGGCACAAAAATGGAAACATATATATAAGAAAAGCAGAAGGTACAACACGATTACAGATTCATACAGAAGAAGATGTATTATTATTAAAAAATCTATCTGATCCTAATAACGAAACGGATTCGAATGAATTTAGCCCAGACGAAGATTATAATAATAAAAAAACGGACTTTTCCCTCAGATGCCAGTCCAGGAGGAATTTCACAAAAAAGTTTGCTAATTGTAAGAAAAAAACAAAAAGACACCGGACCAACTCAGTGACACATTTTCTCGCACCAACCGAATAGTAAATTTGTAATTGGAAAAAACAATAATCTTGACAATGAACATGAAAGTGCGGATCCCCCACTCACGGTTAACAACACGAAGAGCAACTGTTTACAACATTTAAAACCCCGACCTCTAGATTAGTTAGATAGGATTAGCCAAACACCCAGGTGAGTAAGAAAACATCACTAATAACAATACTTAGGGATGTAAAAATATTTACGATATTAAAGAAAGTTATAATGAAAATGATAATTATAATTTAATATTTTGTAATATATGTGGATATAAAAATATTTGGAATATAAATCCCTCAGAAGTCAATATTTCAGAAAACATATTAGCAATTTGTATCGTAGAAACATGGTAATTTCAAAACTCCAAATTGGCTAAGAGAATATATCCCTTTTGCAAGCAATGCAACAAAAACTAAAACTTCTAGAAGAGCTAGTGCTGGTTTAATTACATTTATTAATAGGAATTTAACAAAAGATGCAACTCTTATTGAATGTGACCAATATTTTATAATAATAAATTTCTTTCTAAATAATAAATTGATTACATTAGCTAACATATATTTACCAACGGGCTGTGATTTTGATGTTTATTTAGACAAACTAGAGTGTGTGCTAAATAATATAAATATTAATTTTCCACACAATCACGTGATCTTATGCGGAGATTTTAATTCTCATGTGGGTAGTTTGAATGGTGTAGAAGATGATTTATTTGAAAACTTATTACTTTACGCCAAAAGAAAAGTCAACCATTTAAACATTATTCGCCGCGGAAGATTACTTGTTGAATTAATGGAATCATATGGTTTTTTTTTAATGTAATGGGCGGACTGTTTCAGACAGACCAGGCAAATATACGTATATTTCAAGCAAAGGAAAAAGTACAATAGATTTAATTTGGATAAATGAAAATTGTTTTACATATTTCAAGATTTAAAGATAACTGCCTTTTCCGATGAATCCGACCATTTAGGCTGCAATATCTCAATTTTAAATACTACCAACCTTAATAAAAAGTACATAGTTAAACAGGAATCAAAATCAATGAAAATCTCAGCACAGTGGGACAAAAACAAGACTAAAGAATTTTATAAAAATCTTCAAACATCTAACAGGATTTATTACAATGATAATGACACCAACAAGATATATGAAAATATGATTGCCTGCCTTACAGATTCACTTCTAAAATCACAACTAATGAAGCTGAAAAAATATCCTAATAATAACACCACTTGAATGTAAACAATTCAAGAGACTGTATCACAAAAAATATACTTTAATGATCAAAAGTAATTACAAAGAAAATTCGGTTCAAGAATATCTAAATGCTAAAACAAAATATGGGAAAATAATACTAATGAAGAAAGCGGAATACCGTACTGAAATTATAAAAAAATTACAAAACGTTAAAAATAGTACAGAATTTTGGAAAGTAATCAAATCCCTTAAACCGCCCTCAACTCATAGAAACGAAATAGAAATAGAACAATGGGTAGAATATTACAACATCTTATACGGGAAACAAACAATATTACATGTTAATTTCTTTTCTGTTACCCATCCACTCCTAGATATCCCTTTTTCATTAGAGGAATTACAATATTGTATCAAAAAAAAAAAAAAAAAAAAAAAAGTAAGTCTCCTGGATTTGATAATATCACTTATGAAGTTTTTAAGAATTTAACTCCTGAATGGGAACACTACCTCCTAAACCTCTATAACATGATCATGGACACTGAGAAACCCCCGTCTCTATGGTCTATATCAAAATTACATCTAGTCCACAAGAAAGGGGACAAGAAGGATTTAACAAACTATCGCGGCATCTCTTTGATAAACATTGCTACGAAATTGTTTACAGCTATGCTGTCACAAAGAATTATGAGATGGGCGGAGATGGAAAAATTAATTCCTGAAGAGCAAGCAGGTTTTAGAGAAGGAAGAGGATGCAAAGAACACATTTTCACACTTTCTTCACTAATAAATAATAATTTGCGCGCTAAAGGAAGCTACGTATATGCTATATTTGCAGATTTTAAAAAGGCGTTTGATTCAATAAAGCACAATTTACTATGGCAGAAATTGTTTGATGTGGACTAAGTGGAAAAATTATCAGAGTAATGAAAATGTTATATGATAATGCAAGCATGCATATAAAAGTTGGCAACGAAGTTTCTAAAAACATCAATATTAGCTGAGGTCTTCTTCAGGGTGAAAGCCTAAGCCCAGTACTCTTCATTCTATTTCTTTCAGATATTTTATTATATTTCCAAAGTAACGGGGCGACTGGGATTTCCATTAATAAAAACAAAGAGGTTATAATGCTCCTATTTGCTGACGACATTGTCCTTTTAAGTAATTCATGGCAAAGTACTCAGAAGAAGTTGAAAATACTAGAAACATACTGTGATCAAAATTCGCTATTCCTAAACCCAGATAAAAGCAATATAATAGTTTTCCACAAATCCCCTAAAACAAAAAAAAAAAAAAAAAACCATTCTACTGGAAAGAAAATAAACTACAAATAAAAAAGGCTTATAATTATCTAGGAGTACTTTTTACCTCAACAGGAAAGTTTGCAAAAGCAACTGATCACTTTGTACAAAAAGCAACTATTGCAAGCGCAAAAGTAATAGGAATACTCGTAAAGGGTAAAAGTGATTCCTGGGAAACAAAAATGGTTCTTTTTGATGCAATGGTCTCATCAATACTACTGTATGCAGCTCAGATCTGGAGTTTAAATTACCTGAAAACTATCGAAAATATTCAACTTAAATTTCTAAAAACACTATATTTCTGGCCCAAATGCACACCAAATTATATTGTAAGATTAGAAACAGGACGGAAACCGTTATTCATCCCCGTACTAAAAAAAATAATAAATTTTTCAATTAAAATCATGGCATTACCAGAAAATCGACTACCCCGTATCTGCCTCGAAAGACTTTTAGATTTACATACCAATAAACCAGATTTTTAATATAACTGGGTGTCTCAAATTAAACAATTAACCATTAACGGCAGTATCCCAGAACAATTTTAAGATTTTTTCAATCCACAAAAATTATTATCTAATAAAAATAGTATAATAGAAAAAGCCACTAATCATTTACTATCAACAGACATTGATCGTACTTTAAATATAAGGTATAACTCATTATTTATGAAAATTTCAAATTTTAATAACCCTCAGCCGGAAGATTATTTAAAATATAGCATTAATATACCCAAAATAAGAACTGTTAGCCAACTGAGAATAGCCAAATGTGACTACTTGAAAATATTTTTTAAAAATAACAGTTTACAAATTAAAGCTAATGAAAAATGTGAAGATTGTAGCTTATTCATCGTAAATAGCTGTAAACATCTGTTGTTAGAGTGCCAAAGACACGATAATTTTCGAAAAAAATACCTCTAAGACTATATAGTTCAAACAGATGATAGTCTATCTTTGGAAAATATTTTATCTTACAATAGCATTGAAAAGATAAATAACGTCTTCCTATTTATTTTAAATGTTTTAAATGCTAGCAAAAAGTAATTCATTTATTTCTTTTGAATTAACTAAATAAAATATTGGATTCTATTGCAATTGCTGCTACAACTTCTGTCACCCTAGACTATAATCAATATCAATTATTATAAATTGTAAAAATGTATGTTATTATTTTTATTTTATTTTTCTTTGTTTTTATATATCAATATAGCTTGTAAGAAAAAAAAAAAAAATCTTTTGTTCGTATAAATTATTATAATTTGAAGAAATGCTTTTTCTGTTAGTACTAATTATATAAAAGTTAAAACTCTTTTTCTATTTGTATTTATTGTTTATTTACTATTATGTAATTATTATTGTTATTGGCTAACTCAATTGCCATAAAGTTTATACTTTAAAGCAATCAATAAAAAAAAAAAAAAAAAAATATGTAAGAATGTGTATTTATGGCAAAATATGCACTAATATGCGAAATAAAAGTAACTCAAATTGATTCCAAATGCCTCAAAACATATACATTTTGATGATATTTAATGTTTTAGTTGGCTAGGAGAAATAAGCAAATGCATATATTTTACAGTCCTTGTTATAATGCATAATTATGTCGGGTATTTTTTGTTGAATCGTCAATTGTTCCTTCATTATGAGCTGTAGATATTAATGCAACAAGTTTTCCTTCTCTCGGTTTATAGGACAGCAAAGCCAGGTTTTTTTCATAGAGAAACATAGCCATCCCAACAACAAAAAAGGAAATTACTGAATAATATATCATTACTAACTCTACGTAAAATTGACGTATAAACCGTTCAGCATTTATTGCTAACTGTACGTAAATATTACGTATACATATACATCAGTGATACTAAATATACGTATTCTAACGTACCTGCTTTCAGTAAAAATGTTGTCCAAATAATTAAGACGGAGCCGCGAATCTGCCTTTTCATCAATCAATGGGACACTGACAAGCCTAAGCGTAGCTGATTCTGGGATTACCAGACTTACTGGAGGACCAAGTCTGCAGACGTGCACGTAATTTTTACGTATGTTAGTGTTCGAGGGTTTAAAAACTAAAGGCCGAATGAACAAGCAACCCTTGTTGTTGAGCTGAAGGGAGTCAGAGGACAGGGTGGACTCTTCTTAAAACTGGTGCCATCCCTCAGGCTACGGTCACACGTGCTTCTTTTCCTGCCGCTGCAAAACCGGCAAATGACCCGGCCACACTTGCAGTCGTGGTTGTTTTTAATCGGCGGGAAAATCTGCTCAACTCCTGGCCAGGCGACCATAATTTCACGCGTGTTCAGTTTATTTGAGAAATATTAGATTTGTGATTGATATATAAATTATATTCTCATGGTATTATTTTTAAAAGAAGAGGTTCTCAACTCATCTGTATATATATATATATATATATATATATATATATATATATATATATATATATATATATATATAGAATAGAATAGAATAGAATAGAAAGAAAACTTTATTCTGGGACAAAGTCCCTTAAGAATAACATTGAATATCACAAAGTAAGATCATAAACTGGCCGAGAGGCTTTTAAAAATAAAACAACTTAGGTAAAATTAAATACAAATTGGTATGAAAAAAAAAAATACAGAGAAAAACTAGAGAAAGAAAAAACTATTAATAAAAAGAGAGTGAAAAGATAAATATACAAAAGAGAGGTTAATATTGTAAACAAAATTGCAGAAGAGGAAAAAACAAACAGAAACTTAAAGAAAAATAAAAGATAGAAAATCCAAAATTAGCATTACAAGAAATCAAAACATTATGATAGTTAAACTATAATTTTTGCTAATGTTTTATGTCTGACGGTCTTAATAAATAAATTAGCCAATTACATACATAGTACATATATCCTTATAATTAGAGAGCGTCGGGTCGGGTTGGAGGGAAAGAAGATGGTGAAAGAGTAGTGTTTTGAATGTTCCAAGGGAGAAGCATTGCGGATACAGGGGGGGAGGGAATTCCAAAGATTAGAGGATCGGACAAGGAAGGAACGTTGGAATGCAGTACTTCTGTGGGATGGAGTATAGAGATCGGAAAGACGAGATCTTGTATGCAGTGATTTGATAGAAGACTTGAATTTCAGGTTACTGTAAATAAAGGGAGGGTGACGGGTGTTGATAACTTGGAATAGGTAGGAGCCTAGAAAGTATTTTCTGCGGAAGGAGGGGAAAAGCCAATTTAACTCAGTATAGAGATGCGAAACATGGGAACGTCTCGATGTTCCGAAGACAAACCTAATGAAGCAATTCATGATGCGTTTTAATCTGTCCTCAAGAACCATCGAGAGCCCGTCATATATCACGCAACCATAGTCAAATTGGGGGAAGATAAGGGAGGATACTAGAAGTTTGCGTGTGGGTAGGGGAAGGAGGTGACGGGAGCGGTGAAATAGTTTTAGGATACCGATTGACCTTCGGGAGATTTGTGCAATATGGGATTTCCAGGAGAGGGTTTGATCAATGGTTAAGCCTAAATTTTTAACAGAGGAATGGAAAGTTATTGGATGACCATTAAGGAATAATGTGGGAAAGTTGGCATTTGAATGGAGAAGGGAGTGTGATCCTATGGCAATATGGTAATATATATATATTATTTTTTTTGTATGTTACGCCAATTCTGAATCAATTTTGAGGATTCTTTTTTAGATCAGTAGGGCATGCTTCAGAGGTGGTCCCATAAAAATATTTTGATATCAACGCAGCACTTTATAAGATAAATAAAAAAAAAAACAGTTAATAAAAATAATATAATAATCTAAAATCTCCATGGTATCTAAATCTAAATTATTAACAAAAATTGATAATTTACATATACAGTTAACTCTCGATGTGTCGTACTTCGATAAGCTGAATTCTTAAATAATTCGAACAAAATCTATGGTCGGAAGTACATTACACTTAAATTTCACCTCAAAAAGTCGATTTCAGACAGAAAACGTTAAAAATTGTGTAAATAAGTCGAACTGAAAATAGGGTTCAAAAGAGAGAACTTCTAGGACCACCTCTATGAAATCAACTACATATTAGAGGTTATCGCCTCTATAACTCGAACTCAAATTTAAAGAATTTCATGTGTAATTTGTTTTCCTGTTTCCCGTCATTGTTTATCTTCCCAGTTCATAGTTACACCAGTCACTTATTATTAGTTATTCACTCAAGTGGTTTTACAGTGGCTATTGAAAATTCCTTCAATTAACGATTGAAAGAAAAAACTTTTTATAAAAAAAGAACAAAACCGACTTCAAGATTAAACCTACATATACAAACTTGAACTAAAAAATAAAAAATAATAATTTAATTGCTTCAAAACAAAAACCATTAAATGACAATCAACGAAAATATTGACATTTATATACCTATTCACAATTTATGATCATTTATTTTTGGAGTCGGTGCCAGCCAAGAAGAACAGTTTAATCCTGCCTTTGCAATACACTTTAGAATGGCCTGAGACATCAGTGTGGCGGTGATGAAACAGTGGGAGGATCTTTAAAATTGCCATTTCTTTTCAAATTCTGCTTGTTTTGGTTGGCAGCGATTCAAAAAATAAATGATCATAAATTGTGAATAGGTATATAAATGACAATATTTTCGTTGATTGTCATTTAATGGTTTTTGTTTTGAAGCAATTAAATTATTATTTTTTATTTTTTAGTTCAAGTTTGTATATGTAGGTTTAATCTTGAAGTCGGTTTTGTTCTTTTTTTATAAAAATTTTTTTCTTTCAATCGTTAATTGAAGGAATTTTCAATAGCCACTGTAAAACCACTTGAGTGAATAACTAATAATAAGTGACTGGTGTAACTATGAACTGGGAAGATAAACAATGACGGGAAACAGGAAAACAAATTACACATGAAATTCTTTAAATTTGAGTTCGAGTTATAGAGGCGATAACCTCTAATATGTAGTTGATTTCATAGAGGTGGTCCTAGAAGTTCTCTCTTTTGAACCCTATTTTCAGTTCGACTTATTTACACAATTTTTAACGTTTTCTGTCTGAAATCGACTTTTTGAGGTGAAATTTAAGTGTAATGTACTTCCGACCATAGATTTTGTTCGAATTATTTAAGAATTCAGCTTAAAAATAATAATTTAATTGCTTCAAAACAAAAACCATTAAATGACAATCAACGAAAATATTGACATTTATATACCTATTCACAATTTATGATCATTTATTTTTTTTGAATCGCTGCCAACCAAAACAAGCAGAATTTGAAAAGAAATGGCAATTTTAAAGATCCTCCCACTGTTTCATCACCGCCACACTGATGTCTCAGGCCATTCTAAAGTGTATTGCAAAGGCAGGATTAAACTGTTCTTCTTGGCTGGCACCGACTCCAAAAATAAATGATCATAAATTGTGAATAGGTATATAAGTGTCAATAATTTCGTTGATTGTCATTTAATGGTTTTTGTTTCAAAGCAATTAAAATATCATATTTTATTTTTTGTTGAAGTTTGTATATGTAGGATTAATCTTGATGTCGGTTTTTTTTTTTTTTTTTTTTTTTCTAAAAATTATTTTGTATTCATAAAATAAAGTGAGATAAAAAATTCAACAGATCATAGATATACTAAATTAAATATTAATTAAAATATCCTATTATATAAATATAATTATGCAAATTATTTTAATACAAAACTTGAAGAAAAAAAAAAAAAGTTTTCGTTTTCATTTTATTATTATATTTGTGAGAAGTCCCAAAACCAAGCTGATTCTAATCTCACTGCAGGACTGTTTTTGCCATTTTTTCAGTTCATTCTTTTTTTTTTTCTTCCTTATTTTTGAAATCAACATTCTTCATATCATATAGACATGGATAATTTTGCACTTCCGAAATAATTGTTTTACTATCGGGCTCCATTTCCATAAAAATAAAATTGAGAAACAAGACGCGGCTGGATTTGTCGCACGTGTGGCCACCTCTTGAGCGACAAATGAAGCGGATGAAATGGGCCTGGGTCCACCCAGCGGCAGGAGACCTTGACAATGCGCCCGAAATCTTCCCCTGCTAACTGGAAAAGACGCTTGCCTGGCCGGCTGCATTCTATTCAACGGGTACACCTTCTTTTCCAGCACTATTTCTGTGGGAAATGCAGCACGTGTGGCCGTAGCCTCAAATAAGATAAATATAGCAAATAGCTTCTAGTCTATTCAATGTTCTGTGGTCCCACCCATGACCTAACGACCAAATTTAATAAAAACTCGACAATAATGTTTAGATAAAGTTTTGCTGGAAATGTTTAATAATCGTTTTAAATACCCTTTTATTAATTAGGAATGAAATCTTCAAGCGAAAGTAATAGAAATAATTAGCTTAAAGAAATACAAATGTAGAATAGAATAGAATAGAAAAATAATTTTATTCTGGGACCAAGTCCCTTACAGAATAACAAATTGTACAGAAAGAATAAATGATATTAGTTACATCTGGTCAGAGACATGATGAAAGATGAAAAAGTAAGATGACAAAAAAAAAAAAAAACAGTGAAAGCTATTAAAAACAATAAAATAAACTGAAGAAAAGCAAAGACATATTAATATAACAAATGATAAGGATGTATACAAAAAAGAAGAAATAGTAATATATGAACAGAAAAATAAGAAAATATTCTACTAATGAAATAATTGTTAGGGTATTTTGATACAATACTACTTATATACAATATAAGAACACAAATGTTGTATTCGGAATGAGAAAAGATTATTTTAATTGGTAACACTGAGTGTGTTTCAGAAAGACTTAGATATCTTTTAATTGAGAAAATATATTGTTAGTAAGCATCACCTTGGATTAGGAGGAGGTACTGGAAATGGAGGAATTTAAAGGTTTATAGAGATTTCGCTTGTCTAATATGGGAAGGAATGGAATTCCATAGGATGATTGAGTGGAATAGGAAAGAGCGCTGGAATGTAGAAGTTCTATGGGATGGGGTAATAACATAATGATTTTTTAATTCTTCCGTTTTGTATTTAATTAATTCACTCCCTGTATGATTCGCCTCGATTCACTTTGTAGTTAATGCAGAATACTCTAATAAAACCAAACTTGGATTGTGTTGTATTGATATTTATTGTTAGGGTGTTATTAGGATTGATGAATTAAATGCCACTTCTATTGAGATGAACACTAAGTGTTTTAGTTACCTCGAAGAACTGAAGATGAATGTTTAGCATTCGAAACTAGTTATCAAATAAAATAATCTCAATAGAAGTGGCATTTAATTCATCAATCCTAGTTGTATTGATCCTTCTATGCCATCATGCGTACCACAAGTAATTAGGGTGTTATATTGATATTTAGTCTTCTTAAATGAAAAAGGTGAAACATAAGTTAACAACATGAGTTTGATAATAGATTCAGTGATTTATGAATTGATGATTTCATATTTACTCTTCCCTAATAAGTTAAAGTGTTACAAAAGTTAAGGTTAATTTTTTTATGGATTTGGTGTTTTATATATTAATATTTGTTACATCCATTATTTTAGAACTTTTCATTTTACATATTTTGTGAATGGATTCTTTGTCGTCCATATTACTTATTTACCTGAAGTGAGACAGATTGTATTATTAATTGAATAAAACACATCGATCTAAAAATAAATGTGACAAAGTTTATAATTTCTCATTTCCTCTTCCATTCAGAAAGTATAGCAGAAATTAACATGATAATTTTCAATAAGGATTCTGTTTCATATATTCATAATTTGTTATTTCCACTACTCTAATATGAATATGTTTTTCAGAAGTTAAAGTTACTTGTGGTTTAGCATTATATTAATTCTGATTTAGTATAATATTAATTCAACATTGATTTAGTGATTTATATTTTAATAATTTGTTATTTTCACATAATTATTTTCTTATTTCTCATGTTTTTTAATTTAATTATTTATTGATATTTATAACTGTACGCAATATACAACAAGTAAATTTGATCATAATGATAACAATCCCATGTAAATAACCTGTGAAGAACAACTCACTAGTAACACTCAAATAAAAAAATTATATTAGAAGGTTCCTGAGCCATCTTCTTTTTAAACACCTTGGAATTGTGTTAGAATGGATTATTAGGAACGGGGTGTGAGGCAGGTTGGGCTACAAGCGGATTTGAATGGTTATGGAGCTTACTATGAAAAGACAGGTATCTGGTTTGGGCTAAATATGCAACATACAAAACATTAAGGTCTTTATGGATAATTTTGTTTATGACAAAATAAGGAGCATTAAAGATTTTTCTTAGGATTTTGGATTGCATGGATTGGATACGGGATGAATTAGGTGGTTTAGAGCCCCAGAGCTCAACTCCATATGTTCAAATAGGTCTGATAATTGTCATGTAAATGAGTCTTTTGTAGTAAATCGCATAACCTTCCCCAACCAATCGTTGAATCTAGAGCAGCATCAAATAATGAAACAAGGTTAGAATCGATAAAAGGTATCTTTGGCGGCTGAAGGGGCTGGAGCGCCTCTTGAATAGTAGTACCAATTAAATGGTTAAATAGTTTATATTATACTTTGTCGATAATACGTCATAACTTGAAAATATAGCTCAATAATGTTGTTAACTTTCAATGTACAAAATCAGAAATTTAGGCATACCTATACTATTATATAAAAAGACAAGCCATTTTTCGTTTGTGATCACTGACCGCGAAAACTACTGAACCAATCTTTACTAAATTGTAACCACATCTTCTTTATAGCTCCAAGAAGGTTATCAATTATGAAATTTACAGATAAATATTTATTAAAAATTCAATAAATATGTGGATTGTAGAGAGGTTCAGAACTCTACTAATAGCTGGTTAACGTGAACGCCATTTGAAACAGAGGTTATAATGATACCGTGTTATCTAGAGCTGGATATTAATAACAAAATTTACTTTCTTTCAAATATTATTATTTATTTGTTTGTTACACCTAGTGGTAGTTGTTTATGATCACTATGTCCGGCCTGTTGTTTATCATAGGAACAGTTATTATCGGGTGATCCCAAAATATCTTTATCCCTTTTTCCGAAATTATGGCTTGTGGATGATAATGATAGTAGGGACAGCTTTTATCCAACACCTTCAACTTGAGGGCCATAGCGTGGTGCACAACCTTGGCTACATTGCTATGCCTTTAAAGATATTCCTTGCCAGCCAGTACTCGATTCTATGGCATTTTTGCAAAGGCGACACTGATCATCTATGGTCTCCCCACATATGTGCTTCCTGTATGCCCTTGTTGCGATAACTTGTTCCTGGGTAGCTAAAAGAAATCCCTCGGTTTCCGGAAAGATGTTGCTATATGTCATCCATGTTAGTGATGCTTTGATATCCACTCCCTCGTCAATAAGAGAATGAAAAAATCTTCCGTGCAAGGCTTTATTTTTCCAGAAACCAGTCAATGTGGCGTAAGTAACAATTTATAGGGTGGCTCCAGTTAACAAATTGAGGGTGGTATGATTATTATCTAACGACGCAATTAGGGATAGTGAAGACGAGTCACTTGATAGCACATAGTCGCGAATATTGTTTTCCTCCATTCGACATGCTTTCAACAGACTAGTCAGCCCGCGTCCTCCAATCGTTCTAGGCAGGTATAATCTGGGCACTGAGGACTTGGGGTGCCGTTTTCTGCAAAGCACCATTCGGACTCTTGCGCAGCGATCCAAAGCCTCAAGATCTGTAGTACTTCATTTTAAAACTCCAAAGGAGTAAGCTATAATTGGTACAGCCCAAGTATTGAATGCATTAACCAAGTTTTCACCGGATAAATAGCTTTTAAATACTTTCTTTACTCGGTATTTAAACTGATCTTCAAAATATTTCTTAATATCCGGCTTAAACTTCAACAGCTGATGTATCCCTAAATATTTGTATAAATCTTGCTCTTGGAGTTGCCGAATGGGTTCGTCTTTCGGGATATCTATATTTACTGTCCAAAAGTACTACTTTTTTTTTTGCATCTTCTAATTTTCCAAGTAATATTTTTTCTTCGTTAAAAGAATTTATTGTAGTTTTTTGGCGTTAGTCTATTGCAAAATATCACCATCGGCAAAAGTTTGACTTTATCCAGCCTGTATATAGCCTTTAGCTCCACTGCTAGATCCTGATACCTGGAAATCTTTGTCATTATTGTATTATGGACATTGTCATCTACAGGTATAGCCACTTCAAATATCTTGCCGGTTCCCTTGTCCATATCGAGCAACAAGATGTCTGTGGCTTATTGTGAGCTACTGGATGGTCGGTTAATATTTGCTGATCCCAGTACAGCCTATATCCACTAGCTGCCAGTACATTTTTCGGTTCATATTTATAATATGGCACCGTCTTGTCAATCTATCCATTTTTTTTGCCAATTTCTTGGTGGATGATTTCTGCCACATAATTATGTCGACGGAGGTATTCCGATCCTGCGTACCCAGTGCAACCCGAAGTCAAGTGCTGCACTGGACTCAGGACTTTGCTTACACACTCGACATACCTCAGGGATATACTCCCCGCATAACCGTCTCCGGTAAACATTAGTTGGTAGTGTTTGGTCCTGCATCGCCATCACGAAACCTTCCGTCTCCAGGAAAATATGGCCACGTACGAGCAATTTTGTGGGCATTTCTAAGTCGATTGACTTCTCTTTTAATGAATACTAAAATCGTCCATGTAAAGGCTTC
Source organism: Euschistus heros (assembly GCA_003667255.2). Taxonomy (NCBI): domain Eukaryota; kingdom Metazoa; phylum Arthropoda; class Insecta; order Hemiptera; family Pentatomidae; genus Euschistus; species Euschistus heros. The sequence goes on along the minus strand of RCWM02000397.1, from coordinate 232,314 downwards.
GTTTTCCATTCCTCAAACAACTTTAGGCATTATGGTTCCATATTGTCTTGCCTTTCTGCAAGATTGTGAGCAGTTCAATTGTTATTTTAGAGCAAAGGATTCGGAGCTTTTCTTTTTGGTTATTCCAAAAGTATTGCTTCAGATTGGCTTCCAATCGCCTACACATAAAATGAGCGCTTAGAGGTCCCCTTCCTCCTTGTTTCCTTGGTATGTACAGCCTGCATACAGATTTAAATGAAAGCAAAAATAACTAACTATATACATAAATATATATATATATATATATATATATATATATATATATATATATATATATATAAATATATATACACATAAGCACGAAAAGAACAGACACCCATAAATAAAATACCTATTATTATTTTTTATTCATTTTTTTTTTACTATTTCGAATATTTACCATGAGTTTTTTTCAATATTTACTAGAAACTTTTACTTTTTTTTTTCTCATTTACGCTCTAAATACCTTCATAACTTTGGATCATTCTTTTCATTATTTCTATATAATACTCTGTACGTTTCTGTTCTGGGAATGAGAAGTGATAGCATGTTTTTAATATATAATATATATAACTAAATAAAAGTATCGCGGGTTGAAGTTTTTAAAGAGAAGCTTTATTGAGAATTACATACATTGATTCAAGAACAAGTACATAGGTTAAAACTTATTGCAAGACTACGACATACGACATAGTATGACCATACGTCTCAAACGACGCGTATAGAATGTCTGATGAGGCTGGGTGGGGGCAGCTTTTTATAGTGTTGAAAGAGGGATTAAACACATATTATTTATTTATATCTTTAACACTATTTAGGCTTACATAACTCCTCCCTCCCGAGTTTTGAGGTCTCCGATGGAACAAGTATCTTAGTGTAAATAGGTTAGATTCTATATTATTCAATTGAATATTTAAATAAAAGGTTTGAAATCTCTTAATACCTTTTACACTAAGTGATAGCATTCTATAATAAAGGGATTGGATCTTATACACTAAGTTTATACAAGCATAAAAGGATTAGTCCTTGTACATCACTTGATGCTCTAGGGACTTTATATAAAAGCAAAAAGATTAGACATTGAATACTTCTTAATCTCTCGTTAGGATTCATACTATTTAAACTTTTATTTAAACTTTGTAAGGCTAACACTAGAATAGGATTTTATATAATTGTCAATTTCCTATAAACAAAAGGATTAGACCTTGTCCTTTTCTGGATACTAGACTAAGACTATTTACAAAAATACCATGTTTACACATAGGTTACTTACATTTTAAAGTACAAAAAGATAACAGGATATTCCTTAATACTAATCAATACATTTTAACATCAATACATTATTTTAAACAAAAGGAAAGAAAAATAAGAGTCTTTGAATTAGTTTCTTTTGTTAAATAATACTTTTAGATTTAAAATTACTCAATTAAAACAATAATATTTTAAATCAAAATAATAATTCAAATACCCTTCTAATTACAGTTTATAATCATTTCAAAAATAAAATACATACTTTTCCTAATTATTTATTTATTTACATTTTGGTGCCATGTACCACCACATTTGGTTCGAGGCACCATACTCAGGTTCAGAACTATAATTCCTTGTACAGGTTTGTTTCTTTTAAAAATTGAATAATGTGTTTGTGGAGATACGAGTTGTTTTCTAGTAATGTTACAATGTCTTGATTCGTCAGGCGGTTATCTTCTCTTTGCTTTTTGTATTTTTGGCATTCAATAAGAATGTGTTCTATAGTCAGATTTACCTGACATTCGTTGCATTTTGGGGGTTGTTTTTCTTCCAATAAGTAACTGTGGGTTAATTTTGAGTGTCCAATTCTTAGTCTTGTAAAGATGACTTGTTCTTTTCTTGGTCCTGGTTCTTCTTTCCATGGTCCTGGAATTGGTCTAATTTTTTTTTAAGTTTGGTGTTGCTATCGGTTCCAAGCCATCTTTCATGCCAAAACTATATTGATCTGACGTTTTAAGAATAATTTGAGATAGAAAGAGGGAACACGCTTCTTTGGCTGCTAAATCCGCTTGTTCATTACCTTCTATTCCTGAATGTCCCGGAATCCGCATAAAGTTAATAATTTTGAATTTCGAAATGGATTCAATTAAGTTGGCTATTTCAGATATTATGTAGTTTTTAACATTATGTTTTTTGTTGCTAATGCTTGTGAGAGCCGAAAGTGAGTCAAAACAAATTAAGTATTCTTTTTGGTCCATGTCAAGTGTTTTTTATATGTTCTAGGGCTAGTTTAATAGCATACAATTCTACCGAAAAAAATAGAAAAGACAGATGGTAATGAGTAGCGTATTACTACTGACCCTATAATCACTGAGCAACCAACACCTTCATTAGTTTTTGATCCGTCTGTAAATATAAGCTGCGTATTTAAATAACTGGAAATAGCCTCTTTAAAGAAAAACATTGACGAAGTCTGACATAAATTGTTTTTTCAATAATTTAACAAGAGTAAAATTAAATTGAGAAGGAATTAATTGCCAGGGTGGAAGTGAGTAAGGAAAAGAGATTTCTATTTTATAGGACATTATTTGAGTTATGATTCTAAAAAGATCAGGGTGACTTTAAGGAAGTATAGGAGCAATTATTTCGAATCCTGGAGGGGCCTTTAGTCTTATCGAAGTGTGAAGGAAATTGTAAGTCCTTCGAATTGATAGAGACCATTCATCAGCGTCATAAAGCAGACTTACTGTGGGGCTGGTTCTGGATGCTCCTGTCGCGAGTCTGATCATTAAATTATGAAAACAATTCAATTAATTTAGTAATTTTAAGGGTGTACTGCCGTAAAATGGAGCTCCATAATCTAGAACTGGTCGAATCACGAATTATAGATTACAACAACAATTAACAATGAAAACAATTAAACAAAATAATATTTTCAAGATAAAATAATAATATCCTAATATTTACTATAGCGAATACAAAATATGAAGTACAAAATGAATTATAACAATTGGTCAAACATAACACTACTCTGAAATAAAATAATAATCTGAAAAATCTTTTAACATTGAACATAATATTTTACAGCAAAATACAAAAGTCCGACTTTATTAAAATAAACTACAGCATTGTCAGTTTAATATAAATACAGATAATTCTTTTAGTACAAAACAAACACTTCTTCTTAATACCATTAGATTTATTACATTTTATTAAAATAAAAGGTTTTTAGACATTTTAATATTTTTTAAATAAAATTAAGTATTTTTAATCAGGACCATTATCTGAGACATCCGAGTCATAATTATCCGAAGCATCCGAAATATTAACGCGAAGAGATTCCCTATCGTCTGAAATAGATTGTTTCTTTTTTTCCTCTTTTTCCTATTGGGCCTTTTAAAATTGTTAATATGGGTTTTGATCGGTCTTTTTATCTTTTACAAAGATTCACCTTTTTAAATTTATCTCTACTTTTTATTTTCGAATGAGTATTTTTTAAATATTCTACGTCTCCTAATTGTGTTTGAATACCTAAGGGGTCTTATCTATTTTTATTTAATTTTTCAGTTCTTGTTTCTTTTTCATTATTTATTTTAGATCTAATTAATTTATCTAGTAGTTCTTGGTCCTTATGATATTTTAATACGTATTGTTCAGTCAGGTCAATATTTTTGTCTGATTCTAATCTGGAGATCCCGAAAGTAATTTCGTTGGGAGTTAGTTTTAATTTATTGTTAAAGGTATTATTGTACGCCATGACGGCTGATCTTAATTATTATTGCATTGAACATTTGTCTCTTTCTTTCCCTATGATTCGTAATAACCCATTTAAAGTAGAATGAACCCTGTTAAGTAATCCTAACGAATTTGAATGACTAGCTTAAGTATAATGCAAGAGAATGTTGTTTTCTTCACAAAATTGTCTCACTAAATATTTTTCATTTCCGTCACTTGGTCTAAGGATATTGTAGAGGTGTGGGAAAGTACGTCATATAGTTAGTTAAAGCGTTACAGATAATAATTACATTTTTTTATTGTAACGTTTGGGCAAATAAATGTTTCGAAAATGTGTCTACTGCTGTAAAGATTATCGCGTTGTTAAAATTAAAAATATCAATCATTAGTTCCTGAAAAGGTCTTTCTGGTGTAGGTGTAATCTGAAATTTTGCTTTTACAGGTTTACGGTCAGGTAGGTAGGTTGATTGTTTTTGGACACTCAACTTCTATGGTCTTTAGTGTCCTGGTTCCTTAGTTTTTCTGTTGTTTTTTTTTTTAATTATATTTTTCGAAAAAATTATGTAGTTTCAAAACTGTGATTATTTTGCCAATGTTGTATTTGTTATCTCCAAGCATTACCGAGAGTCTTCTTTCCAGCCGTTCCTGCTTAAAAAAAGTTTCGTACAGCGGGCATTCCTCGAGAATATGTCTGATCGTTAGTTGGCACTGGCAGTATAAACATTTCGGTTAGCCTTCTCTCATTAAAAGGTAGCCAGGCGTAAGGCGAGTATGGCCAATCCTTAATCTTGTGATCACCACTTCTTCTCATCTTTTTTTCCGATTTGATGTACACCATTGTTTGATGTCACTTTTTATTATTTTTAATTTATAATCTGCCTGGGTTTCATGCCATAATTCTATCCAAGTATTCCTGGCTAAATACTTTAAAAAATTGCAAATGTCCGAAGGGGTATAGATTGTTTTGACGTCTAGCGAGGAAATGGCTGCTTGCTTGGCTGCTTCGTCCGCGGCTTCATTCCCTTTTATCCCCACATGTGATGGTATCCAGATAAGTACCAAGTTCTTTTGTGCATCTTTTAACATTGAGGCATATGCCTGTGCCTTTCTTATGACTGGATCTTTGGTATATAGGTTAAGAAACGATATTATAGCAGAAAGGGAATCAGTAAATATGGCAAGATTTTTTTCTTCCAGGTTCATAGCATAATGTAATGCTGCAGTAACCACCCAGCATTCCGCTGTAAAGTTACTGGTGATTGGTGGAAGTTTGTATTTCAAAATCGTATTGTCCAAAACAACGGAACACCCAACATTGTTGTTTGATTTTGAGCCATCTGTAAATATGAATTTAAAGTTTTTGTATTTATCTTTAATTTTGTTAAATTCCGTTAAGTATATTATATCCGAGGAGCTATTTTTCGAATATTTTTTGAGAGTTAAATCTATTGTTGGAATTTTTAGAGTCCATGGTGGATATTTCAAATCATCGGTTGTAGATTCGAGGTGTTGTATTTCTTTTATATATCTGCCGGCTCTGATTCCCAACGGCGCAAGCAGTCCTTGGTTTTCCAGAAATCTTCTGCACTTTGGTTGGAACTAGGTATCCAAGCTGGATTTTGGTTATTAAATTTTAGCCAACCAATATAGCCGCAGGCAAGCTGGTGTCTACGAACAGCTAATATTTCTTGCCCAGCTTCAACACAAATGCTACATACGGGACTAGTTCTGAATGCACCTGTTGCGAGAAGTAGACCAGCATGGTGAACCGAGTCAATTGCTGAAAGCTGGGTGAGCTTCGCTGAGGAGTAAATAAAACTTCCATAGTCTAGTTTGGGTCTTATCAGGCACGTGTAAACTTTAATCATGCTTGCCCTGTCAGCACCCCAAGAGCAGCCAGCGAGAACTTTAAGAACATTTATTCTCTTGAATGATTCTGCCTTTAACAGCTTGATATGTTCTTTCCAGCTCAGTTTAGAGTCTGTGTTAGGTGTTCTGCGTTTTGAAAACATTATACAATTCGTCTTTTCAGTTGAGAATGTCAAACCTGATTGTGTTTTACCAAATTTCTAAGTTTCTTAGGCAGTTTTGCAATATTCTTGGCATCCTCTCCCAGTCTCTAAACGATAGAAGCAATGCCAAATCATCAACAAACAGAAACGTTTTAATCAATTTGGGTATAATAGTCGTAACTTAGTTTATGGCTATTGCAAAAAGAGCACAGCTTAGGACGCTTCCCGGTGGAATACTCTTGTTCATATTTCTGATTGTAGAAAATTTGTTACCTATTCTGACTTGAAAAGTTCGATTTTGCAGAAAGTTTTCAATCAGACGGATAAGAAGACGACCCATAAATCCCCATTCTCGCAGCTGTTGTATGACGAGTGCTGGATTCAAGTTGTCGTATGCTTTTTCAATGTCGAAGTAAATGCCGATGCATTCTTTCTTCTCTGCAAAGCTACTCAGTATCTCGTATTCCATAGTTACAAGATGGTCACTTGTTGAGCGACCTCGCCGGAACCCACTCTGTGCGTTTGATAATAAATAGTTCGCCTCCATTATCCATGTAAGACGCTTGAAAACCAATTTTCTAACAGTTTACACACACAACTTGTAAGTGAAATAGGTCGATCATTTGATGGGAATAGTTTATTTTTATTGCTTTTTAAAATGGGAATTATAACTGCTCTTCTCCAGATCTCTGGAAATTCTCCAGTGCACCAAATACGGTTATACTGGGTTGAGGAGAGCATTCAGTGTCTGTTTTCTGAATCTGATTTTTAAGCATGTCATTATGTATGTCATCTATTCCTGGTGCAGTCGGTTTCAATTCATTCATTTAATTCATTGATATTAATATAATATATATATTAATATATATTGATATAAAGGTAAGGAAGCGGGAGATGAAAAGGCGGGAGAGGAAGATGATGAAAAAGATGACGAAGGTTGTAGAAGATGAAGAGGCTGTGGGATATGTAGATGGAGCAGGGGAAGGAGAGAGGGAAGGAGTGGGGGTTTCGGTAAATTTACTTACGACTGAAGCGCTGACCGGGACGCATTTAATAACATCAATGGGCTGCTTAAAAACAGTTTGCTTAGTATTAATTTCTTCAGTTTGGACACTAACACTTTTTAATTATTTTTTAAAACATTAGAAAATGAAATATTTACTGAAATCGGGTGTAATGTCTCGTATTTCTTTTTTGCTGCAAAATAAGTAATTTTTTCTGATTCTTGAATACTTTTAATTTCTTTTTCTTTTATAAAAATAGGACATACTTTTGAAAAAAAGAGTCATGTTGACCCATACAATTAACACATTTTACAGGGCCACTGCATTCCGAGCCCTCATGTTTAGTTTTGCCACAAAACCTACATAGCGCCTCTTTTTTAAAAGCTGTTTTAACATGGCCGAATTTTAAACACGAATAACAACGAGTGGGATTTGGTGTAAATTGTTTAATTTCCACATTATAAAAACCTATTTTAATTTCTTTTGGCAAGTTGGGGTTGTTAAATGTAAAATGATAATTGTGACTATTGAATTTTTCACCATTTTTAAAATATGTCATTCTTTTTACATCCGCTACGTTTTGTGGTTATAGTGCTTCTTTTAGTTCATCTAAACTAACGCAGTCTAAATCAGGACACCAAGCGAGGCCTAGACTTCTATTTAATTTGAAATGTGGTTCCACTTTAATTTTTTTAATTATATAACATATTGCATTTTTATAATTTTATCAGATTTAATTTTTGAAAAAGTTATTATCATTATTCCCTCACCTACTACAGAATTTATTCCTTTATAGATCAAAAAAGGTGAAACCTTTTTAAAATCCAGGAAATTTCCCTCATCATCATTTTCCTCTCTACTAATAATAAAAAATTTAACACATGATTGATTAGTGTCACTATTAGTTTCAGTAAGATTTTTAAATTTTTCTTTTTTTCCTCTTGCGAGGAGGAGATTCGGTCATAATGGCTAATGAATATTAATAAGAAGAAAAACAATATAATTATAAAAGAAAATAAACGAGAGAGAAAAAATAGAACAAAAGCGATATACAATAAATAAAGAAAAAATTAAAAGTTCAGCTCTTATCTGAGAAGTTGTTCGAGTTAATCCTCGGCAGCTCCACAACACACGTCTTCACTCAACCGATTCTAAACACCGGTTTACGGTCATATTTGGTTATTTTGCATGTTTCACATTTATTAATGTACTCTGTTATTTTATTTTGCTTACCCGGAGAATGATATTCTTTTTTAAGTTTTTCAAACGTTTCATTTATGCCCCTATGTTTAGTTTTGCCTAAATGATAGTTGTCTATTATTTCTATTTGTTCATTTGGGTTTTCGATATCATTTACTATCTGTTTGTATCTTAATAATTTAACCGACGGATATTATGTTTCTACTATTTGTTGAATTGTTCTAAAATAATTTTCATATAAATTTTCAGTTATTTCATTAGGTGATATATTATCCCGTAAGTTTTATTAGGTTCAAGGATTTGTTCTAACAATGGGGCGATATCGGATTTTCCGTAAATGCTCAATTCTTATTGACGTTTCCCGAATGGTGTAGTAAAATTTATTTTAGTATTTCCCCTTTTTATGATTACTTGATTCTTCTATATGTTAACGCATTTTTCCGGTTCGCAAATTCGTACCTGTTCATTGCTAGATTCTTGCGAGTGAATTGTTTCTAAATCTTCCTGTGATGGTGCCTGTAGATCTTCAATTATTGCTTCGTATTCCGAATTGTTTTCATTTCATTTAATTTCTCTTTACTGTCATTATTTCTAACTTCCTACTTTTTCATACCATGTTATTGCTTAGTGTCTTCTGAATCCACTATTTCTTTCTTCCTTTCTCTTTTCCAGCATCCTTGTCATGACTAGCGTCCTAACTGTCTGTCATGTTAACGCCCAATTCCTCCCTGCTCACTTTATTGAATTCTATCAATACTTCTCTGATAATTTTTATCATATCATTGCAATATCTGAAACCTGGCTTAAGCCTCCAATTCCTTCCCTCAGTGTCTCCCTTCCTAACCACTATCTGCTGTGTCATGATCGTACTAACCGCACTGGCGGAGGTGTTTGTATATTTGTACATAATAATTTCCGAACCAAAGTCCTAAGCCTATCCCCTTCTTCTGAATATCCCCACATTAAATTCCTGTTGCTAGATTCTTGCGAGTGAATTGTTTTTAAATCTTCCTCTGATGGTGCCTGTAGATCTTCCATTATTGCTTCGTATTCCGAATTGTTTTCGTCTGCAATATCTTGGTTCAGCAATTCTTCAACATCCATTTCTTCCTCATCACTGGTATGATTTATTTCGTCAATTCCTCTATAAAGTGCGTCGGCTACTTAATTAGTTTTACCTTGGATATGCTGAACGTCGAATTCAAACTCTTGAAGCTTCCATATCCATTTCATTATACGTGTGTTACCATTTTTCAGTGAGAAGATCCATGTTAAGGGTTTATGATCGGTACATAAAATAAATCTTGTGCCAAATAAGGTTTGAAATGCTGCGTCGCCCACACAACTGCTAACAATTCCTTTTCTATTGCGCTTTGTTTTAGTTCGGCATTTTGTAATACTCTAGAAGTAAATGCTACGGGGTATTCTATTTCATTTTCGTCCTTTTGTGAAAGTATAGCTCTTATTACTAGCATCCGTAGTTAATATGAATGGCTTTTCTAAATCAGGGTATTTTAGAATCGGCGTATTGCTCATCATTTCCGTTAGGGTTTGACATGCCTCTTTTATTTCTTTTGTGCAATATATTTTGGTTTTTAAAGAATTTGAGATTGGTCTATTGATTTTGGCATAGTTTTTGATAAATTTCCTATAATACCTGCTCATGCCCAGGAATTGTCTCGTCGTATTTTCATTACGCGGAATAGGGAATTTTACAATGGCTTCAATTTTTTTCTAATCTGTTTTTAATCCGTCCGGGGTTACTAAATATCCTAAATTCTGATTTAAAAAATTCCGTTTTGTCCATTGGATCGAAAGGTTATGCTGCTTTAAGGCTTCGAATACTCTTGTCAAATCTTTTAGGTGATCTTTCTCATTTTGCGAATAAATTATTATGTCATCCATCATATTAGATCATTGAATTTGAAATGTTTTGGATCATCATCGGCATCGCTCTCTGGAAAGTAGGAGGTGCATTACATACGTCGAAGGGTATACGCATAAACTCAAAATGTCCATTTTCGGTGGGAAATTGCTATAGATTGTTCATCCATTTCAATTTGATGAAACCCTGGAAAATAGGAAAATTTATGGTGGAAAATAGTTTTGATCCTTTTAACCGATTTAATAAATCCTCGATATTCGGCAAGGGAAATTTATCCTTTACTGTGGCCTGATTTAATTTTCTGTAGAGTCTGGCTCTAGCGTCTGTAGTATCCACATCGTTACGTAAACAATCTTAAATTAGTGTTGCTAATATTGCTCAGTTGTTAGTGAAACTAGTCAATATTTATATTTTAATAACCACTTTTTTCGCTGTGAAGTGTACAGGAGTGAGTAATTAAAATTATATTATAACATTGTATAATTTAGAACTGGTAACAAGCGTCCTATTTGAATTAATCCCTTTTCAGCTAATAGGATTAACAAAGAGAATTCCGTTGACGTATTGATATTGACGTATACGCTCTGAGTATATTTACACTTATTTAATTTTTCTCTAAAATGGCTGTTTGTCCGGTTTGCACGATCATGATAAGCCGTGATGACAAAAATACCATTATTTGCTAGTTGTGTAACGAAATTTTTCACATTAAATGTTCCAGCATCAGTGCCGACCAAATAGAAAAATTAAATGCATCGAAAAAAAATCCGCACTGTCAAAAGTGCGAAAAAAAAGTGTCCCGGCAGGTGACAGGCCTACCCAACCCACATCTACTGATCAAGACTCTACGAACACGATTTTAGGCGCCCTCGTAAATCTAAAACTAGACATCGAAGGGATGAAATCCACTTTCATTGCTGAGGTAAAAGCTGAAATGAAAGAAGTAAAATCATCCCTCGATAAACAGGGCCAAATTAGTTTCGAAAACATGGAACGTTTATCGAAACCTCTTTGGAGTCTCAAACAAAATTCTTTGAAGACCTGTTAAGAGAAAATAATCTTCTCAAGGAAAGAGTGTCTCAGCTCGAGACCCGGCTAAATAAGCTAGAGCAAGGACAACTTTGTAGATCGGCCGAGATCCGGGGGATCCCGGTTTGCCCAGGAGAAACCACGGCAGCTCTAATTATGAACATAGGTGCTGGCCTGGGTCTAAAGATCACTCCCGAAGATATTGACACCGTGGAACAGAGAAGACCTAGAAAAGATGACCCACGTCCGCCGGTCATCATTGCTAAATTTGTTAGGCAATCTGTAAGTGACGAGCTGATTCGACTCAGAAGCGTGAGAAGGGCCTTTTCGACGCGTGATATTGGTTGTTAGGAAAATGACTGCCACCAAATCTATCTCAGCGAGCAGATGATTCCCACCAATAGGCATCTCTATTGGATGGCACGACAAAAGAAAGCTGCAGGAAAATTGAAGCATGTTTGGTTTTTCGGCGGCAGAGTACGCTGCAGGCGGGAGGATGGCCATCCTGTCATTTTTGTTAACGCAGCTAAGGATCTTGAGGTCTTTACCTGAAGCATCCACTCCAGTTACCTCATACCTGGCTCTGACATCTGGCTCTCCTCTCGGTCTATCGCATCAGTCAAATTCCTCAATAGAAAAACACTTCGTTCATTGACTATTTTCTTTTCTTTATTACTCATTTTAATGTGTGTACAACTTATTACATCATGTTTGCTTTTCTCGTTTATTTCTTGGTTACTCTGGCTACTGTATTGCTTGTTCGTTTCTTTTTTTTCACATGCATTATTAAATTATTCTTAGTTAATTTCTCTTTACTGTCATTATTTCTAACTTCCTACTTTTTCATACCATGTTATTGCTTAGTGTCTTCTGAATCCACTATTTCTTTCTTCCTTTCTCTTTTCCAGCATCCTTGTCATGACTAGCGTTCTAACTGTCTGCCATGTTAACGCCCAATTCCTCCCTGCTCACTTTATTGAATTCCATCCATACTTCTCTGATAATTTTTATCATATCATTGCAATATCTGAAACCTGGCTTAAGCCTCCAATTCCTTCCCTCAGTGTCTCCCTTCCTAACCACTATCTGCTGCGTCATGATCGTACTAACCGCACTGGCGGAGGTGTTTGTATATTTGTACATAATAATTTCCGAACCAAAGTCCTAAGCCTATCCCCTTCTTCTGAATATCCCCACATTGAATTCCTGTTTGCTGAAACACCATGCATTCTCAAACTATCCTAGTTGTAGTAGTTTACCGCCCTCCCAATGTTCCTTTTGACTCCCACTTCGAAACCACTCTTTTCAACATTGTTCCTCTCTACTCACATGTTATTATTGCTAGAGATTTCAATACCAATCTCCTCTCCGATTCCTCTGACAAGTCTTATCTTGAAAACCTTTTTTTTCCCTCAACCTACATGTGGTACCATTCTCTCCTACCCACCACACATTTACATCTAATACATGGCTTGATCTCCTAATAGTTGATTCTCTTAAAAGCCTTATGTCCTCTTCCCAGTTACCAATCACGTTCCTTTCTAATCACGATTTAATATCCCTGACATACAATATCCAAACTCCAACATTCATCCCAAAAACCATTTCCTATCGCAATCTTGATTCCTTAACATTTTCCTCAATCCAAAATGATATTGACGCTCTGGACTGGGACTCTATATATTCCTCCCAAACTATCGACAACATGGTTGACATCCTCACATCCAATTTCTTATCGATCCTTGACTCACATGCCCCCCTAAAAACCATCCTAATCCGACGTCCACCAGCACCCTGGATCACAAAAGAAATCGAAAACCTACAAAAGAGACGAGAGGCCCGCCCGAAGACGTTTTCGACGGACTAGACTTCAGGACGACTACACTCTGTTTAAATCCCTTCGGAACCTGACATAAACTGCCATTCGAAAAGCTAAATCACAATATTTTCATGAAGACCTCTCCAGTGCCTGTGATCCAAAATCAAAATGGAAAATTCTATCAAAACTTTCCTTCAATAAATCCTCCAATGTTCCGCTTTCATACTCTTTTACTCCTAACGAAATGAATTCCTTTTTCGCTACCTCATCATCAAACTGTTTTCTTCTTTTTCCGCCAGCTACGCTCCAAACGGTCCTCCTTTTAACTCCTCCAACTTTTATTTTTCCTATATCACACCCTCAGACCTCATTGATGCCATTTTCCAATGTAAAACACAAGTTATTGGACATGATGGTATTCCACTAAAATTAATCAAATTATGCCTTTTTACTATCCTTCCAGTCCTCCTCCTACATATATATAATTATTCATTGCAATATTCCTGGGTCAATCCATTTCAAATCACCCAATATAAATATAATTTGTTACTCAACATTTTTTATTTTCCTGATTCTTTTATCATGAATTCCCTATGGGTAGATATTCACAAAACTCTAATTGAAAAAAATTTACAAGCCATACTTTTTATTTGACAGCCATTTTAAGGATTTCATAGAAGTACGAGACCTTTAGCGTTCAGGCCTGTGTATTTCAAGGGACCCGATTAAAACTTTATATATAGAGTCCAATAGTAAATTTGACCACCTTTTAGATATAAAAAAGAAATTTTCAACCGAACAAGTAGTTTCGGAGTTACTGCGAAAAATGTGCCAAATAAACGTGGATTTGATAAAAGTACGGGATCTTTAGCGTTCTGGCATATGTATTTCAAGGGACCCGATTAAAACTTTATATATAGATTCCAATAGTAAATTTGATCAATTTTTAGATAATAGAAAGAAATTTTGAGTTGGACAAATAGTTTCTGAGTTATAGTGACTAATGTGAAAAAAAAAAACGTGGATTTTACAATAGTACGGATTTTGTTTAGCGTTTTGTCATGTTTATTCAAGATACTCGATTAACACTTTATATAAAGAGTCCAATAGTACATTTCATTATCTTTAAGATGAAAAAAAGTAATTTTTAATTGGACGAATAGTTTCGGACTTATTGACAAAAAAAGTATGACAAACATAGTTTTGCGAAAAAGTGGGACTGGCCCCCAGTTGGCCAAATTCCTTTTTGGATACCTGACGTCTGACAAAAAAAAACATGAGGACGTAAATTGTAGGTCATTTTCTCCTCTTTATTTTAATATTGAAGATTATTTTGCTTAAAATGATTACTTTGCATGTTACAAGCAACATAATGAAAACAATTAAAATGGAAATTTTGTTGGAAAACTTCAAATTCGTGTTCAGCACCCCAAAAAATATATAGTAAGGCATAAAAAACAATTACCCATAAACTTTCCACTTCAAGCCTTATTTTATAACCATTTGACTGGACTAAACGAAATCTAACCTAACGATTTCCGTCCCATATCAATACTTTCCAATCTGTCCATATCCCTTGAAAGACTAGTTCAATCACAAAATCTCCAATTTCCTAGAAAACTCTCATCTCCTTAATCCATTCCAATCTGGGTTCCGACCTGGTTATTCAACTCAGACAGCCTTAACAAAAATTACTAATGACATAGATACTGCTCTTGACGAACGAAAACTAACTGTCCTTATCCTTCTAGACTTTACTAAAGCCTTTGACACCCTAGACCATTCTCTTCTCCTCACGAAACTAAAAGCCCTATCATTTTCCTCAAGCTCTCTCCTCTGGTTTCATTCCTTCCTCTATAGTAGAACTCAAATAGTATCCATACCAAACCAGCCACTTTCCTCTTCCGTTTCATTGACATCAGGGGTAGCCCAAGGTTCCAGTGTCTCTCCTACCCTTTTTTGTGCCTAAATAAATGATCTACCAAACTCCATTCACCATTGTTCCTACCATCTATACGCAGATGATTTCCAGATATATCTATCCTTCCATCCCTCTGATTTAATAAAATCATTCTCCCTTATCTAAGAGGACCTTAATAGCATTTGCAAGTGGGCCTATGATAACAAGTTAAAATTAAATGTAGAAAAAACGCAGGCTATTATTATAGGTTCTAATACCCATTTGAGATCCCTTCCCCACCTCCCAATCCTGTCTATGAACTCCCAACCTATTCAATTCCACTCCACAGTTAAAAACCTTGGTATAGCCTTCGACCAAACCCTTTCATGGAAACCTCATATCTTCCAAATTTCTCGACGGGCTATATCCATCCTGAAACTATTCCATTCTTCCCAGGACTTCCTTCCGAAACCTACTCGTGAACTTTTGGTTTCTTCCCTTATCCTATCCCACTTTGACTACAGCTGTGTGGCATATGGTGGGTTGACGGCGGAACTCGAGAGTAGACTAAGAAGACTAATGAACTGTTTCCTTAGGTTTATCTTTAGGGTTCCAAAAGCCTCCCACACATCACATCTATATACAGAGTTAAAATGGCTTTATCCTTCATCCCGCAGAAATTATTTCCTAGCCTCCTTCCTCTATCAAACCATTAATTCTCGGAATCCCTCCTATATCTATAACATATTCCAGTTCAGATCCTCGGTCTCCTCTCGTACTACAAGATCTTGCTCCTCAGACCTGTATACTTCCTTCCATAAGAGTACATCATTTACCCACTTCTTTATTTTCCGTGTTACTTCCTTATGGAATTCACAACCCTGTTATATCTGTAATGCTCCATATCTGTCCACATTTAAATCCCTTCTCATTCAAAACCTCCTTACCCTCCAGAATGATACTGACTAGCAAAACCTCACTATAAAAAAAAAGCATTCAGTAGATGCAAATAGGTTTTTATTTTTTCTCCTACAATTATTGGATTTTTGTAATTTTTATTTCATCTGTGTCTGTTTTTGTTCTTTATTTGTAAAATTGTAAATAGTTAACCATATTGTTAATTTATTTTATTTCATCTTATGAAAGCTAGACTCATTGTATTTATTTATGTACATTATATTATTCTTAGGGGATATCGTCCCAGAATAAAGTTTATTTTCTATTCTATTCTATTCTATTATATAGTCGATGACCATTCTTATTTTCTTTTGTCCCGACGAGTCTGATTTTTTTTTATCACTATCCAAAGCGGAGAATTATACGGCGATTTGCTAGGTCTAATTATCCCATTTTTTTTAATCATTTTTGTACTTCATCGTTAATTTGTTTTTTAAATTGTTCCGGGTAACGGTAATTTCGCGTATATATTGGGTTTTCATTCGTCGTTATTACTTTATGTTTGATTAAGCCCGTTGATTTTAAATTTTTTCGTCGTCTCTTTTTAATACTTCGCCCTGTTGGCTTATAATTTTAATGAGTTCCTCTTTTATTTTCGGTTTTATATGTTCATGCCAGATTAGGTTTTTAATTTCATTTTTATCATCGATGAAAAATAAATAATTTTCTAATTTAAATATGTTTTTATTATATTTTAATTCATTTTTTTCTAAGTCAATTATTAATTTTAATTTTCTCATTGTTTCATAACCTAATAAAAGCTGAAACCTATTGCTAAACGGAAAGATTAGGAATTTAACTTTTTGATTGATTTGTGACCCTTTCGCTCTTCCTGTCGGGGTTTTTTATCGCGAAGTCTTTCTTAATTATTTCCGAATAACGTGGAATGTGATCGGGGTGTATATAATTTTTTGTGGCACCCGTATCAATTAACCATTTATTTCCTAATTTATCAATTGCATTGGGAAAATCATTACTTAAATTTAAATTATTTAATTCTGTATTGCGCTCTGTAGTTTGTTTGGGTTAATTTCGGCGGTTTGTTTATTATTATGTAATTCATTACTTATATTTGGTCTAAGTCCGGAGGTCTGCTCGTGCTTGGGCCTAATTCTAAAAAATGGTCCTGCCTTTGTTCTAATAATTCAATTCGTTCCTGTAACATCTTTATTTTTTTTGTCTTTTTCCTCCTCTATCGCGTGAACACTATTAGATTCCGTTTTCATTGAAACTGTATTAGAATCTATTTGAGGTTGATAATTATTTTTTTCTAAAATTTTTAGAGGGTGGTTTGTTGAAAAATCGATGTTGCGATTGAGGATCCCATGGTTGATTATAAATTGGGGTTTGATATTCGATAGCTCGTTGTTGTCGCCGGAAGTTATGCAGATTATTATTAAAGGTTTGACTTTGTTCATGCTGATACTGTTGCGGTCGGTAGTGTTGAGGATTATTAAAAGACGTATATTGCTCGCGATGATATTGTTGGGGTCGGTAATTTTGGTAGTCATGATGGTTACTAAAATTCGGTCTGTATTCTTTATTTTGATAATTAGCTTCAAAATTTTTGTTTTTATCATTATTTGCGGTGAGCTATTTTTATATTGTTTTTTATCTCCGTATATTCTGTGTACATTGTGGGCCGCGTTATTTCTTAATATTTCTTCGAGGTCTTCCAAAGTATCAAATTTAATATGGTAATACTTACTTAATTTTTCTTCCATTTTATTCAAAAAAATAAATGCTAAATTATTACTTATTAAGAACGCTTTACTTTTAGACTACCAAGATTTGAAGATGCATCAGATATTACTTTCTAAATCATCTATTAAAAGAGCAATCACGGTCATTAAACCAATAAACGGTTATAGAAAATTTGGAGTTAGGTTGAATAACGATTGAAAAAAAAGAATATTTTGATGAAGATAGTAACCTATGTTTCGGGGATCTCCTTTTAGAAGAAATTAATTCGACGCCGGATACTATCTTGGAAATAACTCAGAGTGAAAATAAAATTTTAATGAGCCGAATTAGAGAATTAGAGCTAAAACTGAATAGTGATGAAGTAAATTTAAACGAGGTGGGAGAATGGTGAGAACAATTTGAAAAAGACTGTGCTAGACATAAGGTTCTCAATATTTAAAAAATGATAGAAATCCTAAGATATTTTGTAACTGGAGCATCTAAAGATTGGTATGAAGCCAATTTAAAAAAAAAATTGGGTTATCAAATTGGAACCAATGGAGATATTATTTTTTGACGATATTTGAAGATAAATGGTGGTCTAAAATACTGAAGGCTTTTAACTATAAATTTTTAGGTGGCTCATTAGTCGAATATGCACTGAAGAAAGAAAGGTTATGTTTGGACATCGAGGTTGACAAGGAGACAGCACGAATTTACATGATTGTTGTTGGACTACCTTTGGAAGTTCAAAATGTTCTAAATCGCCAGGAGGTGACTACAATGAAGGAACTTTTTATGGAATTAGGGAAATTGGATGATTCAAATGTTAAGTTACAGAAAATTTCTCAGTTCATTGACCATACACTAACAGGGAAAATAGAGGAGGTTAAGAAGAAAGTTTTCATGGCAACAAAACGGCCCTGTACTCTGGGTGAGTCTTTTGGATGGAAAAATCGTTTTCACCCGATGAGTGAATGCCGGAATAAACACTTGAAAGTTGTAAGAAAACAAATGAATTTAAATGAAGCTAACGAGGAAACTAAAATTACGTCTGACGGTATGAATTTTACATTACCTGACAAATAGCTAGGGGACCCGGAGAGATTGCATCCATTAATAAAAATAAATATTATTGTTGAGGAGTAGAAGAAAATAAAGGCCGTTTATGATAGTGGTTCAAACGCCAGTTTAATAAACCAGAAAGTGATAGATGAATTAAAAATAAATCTGCTTCGATATACAAACGCATTTCAAACCATTAATGGATGGAACTTCTCGACAGCTCAGGCCAATCTTTCATTAAAAATAGGTAATTTTTCGGAGAATCTTAACACTTATGTAGTTAAAAATAACAAATTTTTGTATGATCTCATTTTAGGCCTCGATGCCATCACTAAGTTTAATTTTTTGCAAAATGAAAAATTAAGAATATTACAAAGAATTAATAAAAATGAACTAATTTGTTTGGATGACAATACTGTAACTAATGAAAATGGTTTAACAAAGATGAAAATTGAAGATGATAGCGTTTTAAAAAATGACAATGCTGTTTCAAAGATGAACAATAAAGATTATAATATTTTAATCAATGAAAATGTTCTTGGAAAGAAGGACACTGAAGAAATTGAGGAAGATTCCATTGAAGTTTAATGAGTACACTGAGTTGAGCAAGTATCTACCTAAGTTGAAGCATCAGACCGAAGACAGTGAAAAATATCAGATTTTTAATTTATTACAGAAATTTGCAATTATTTTTGCCAAACATAAATATGACGTTGGCACAGTTCGTTCTAGGGAAGCCGAGATCAGATTGAAGACAAATAAGTACATTACTTCGCGACCTTATAAATGTTCTATAATCGATGAAAAGGAAATAAACACACAAATTAAAATGCTACTAGAGGCTGGCGTGATTGAATTATCGGATTCACCGTTTGCCTCTCCTGTTTCACTGCCATACAGAAAAGAAGATGGTTCCCGGACAAGACTATGTATCGATTTCCGTAGATTAAATAAATTAGTGATTCCAGTTTCCGACAGTGAACAATGTAATAGACAAAATATCTAATTTCAAATATTTTTTTCAGTTCTTGACATAAATTCAGCATTCTGGTGTATTGCATTAAAAAAAAGATCGAGAAAATACATCATTTATTTCTAAGTTTGGAAAGTTCATGTTCAAAGTCTTACCCTTTGGATTTAAAATTACCCCTGAGATTTTCCAACGGACTCTCTCAAACATCTTAAGACGCAATGATTTGGATGACTTCACCATAAATTATATTGACGATATCTTAGTATTTTCAAAGACATGGCAGGAACATATTCATCATATTGAGCAGTTGCTACTAGTTTTACAGAAAGAAGGCTTTAAGCTTAAATTGCACAACTTTTGCTGCTAG
This sequence comes from Euschistus heros, assembly GCA_003667255.2. Taxonomy (NCBI): domain Eukaryota; kingdom Metazoa; phylum Arthropoda; class Insecta; order Hemiptera; family Pentatomidae; genus Euschistus; species Euschistus heros. Next base: position 212,697 of record RCWM02000397.1, on the reverse strand, counting down.
TTCTGTAAAATATCTTGGACACTTTATTCAGGAAAACAAGATTTCACCGACCCAGGAAAATTTAGTAGCGATTAAAAAGCTTCAAAGACCTAGTGATAAATCTGGTGTACGAAGTGTATTACGCACCATCAATTTTTATTTAAAATATATACAAAACAGTGCTGAAAAATTTGAGCCATTACATAGGTTACTAAGGAAAAATATGCAATTTCAATGGTCAGAGGAGTGTGAAAAAGCTTTTAATCTCATCAAATAGTATTTATGTTCAACATCTATTTTAGCCATTTGCATCAATAAGGATTTATACATCGAAAGAGATGCTAGTTACAGCGGTATTGGGGCAACGATGAAACAACCGCAATCAGATGGCGTATTGCATCCTGTGGCCTATTTTTCCCTAATATTCCCTAAGATGGACTTAATCCATTTCGAAATGTAAGGCGATTAAAGAGGCTATTAAGTACTGGCAGTACTATGTAATTGGTCGTGAATTCATAGTGTGTAGCGATCATAGGCCCTTAGAAAATTTGCGTACGAAAGCTAGAACTGATGAACATTTAGGAGATTTAATACACTATTTATCGCAGTTTAATTTTAGAATTATTTATAAGAAAGGAAAGGACATTGTAATGGCAGATCTACTGTCCAGACAGCCTGTCTTGGACTACTTTGAAAACGAAGGTGTGATTAAGGTAGTGAATATAATAGAATTAAAAGAAATTATTAAGGATCAACAGAAAAATGCCATTGAATTGCATTCTGCAAAGAAAACGAAGAAGCGCAATTATATTATTTATAAAGTATTACAAGACAGATCTCGAATATTTTTTTTGGTTCAATTTGGATTAAAATTTATCAAAAGAATACACGAATATTATGGACACATTGGCGTTGCCCAACTAAAAGAAAAATTAAGGAGATACTATTACTTTAAGGGACAAGATAAATCGACGAAGACTATTATGCAAGTTGCACCATTTGTGTGGAAAATAAAGTGCGTCGAGGTAGGCTTATTGGGTTAATGTCAAAACTCGGACCTGCTCAAGAGCCATATGAAATCCTTTCTGTGGATTCAGTAGGTGGGTTTAGAGGAAACAGATCACCGAAGAAATTCATGCATATTTTAGTGGACCACTTTAGTCGCTATGCAAGGATCTCAGCAACAACTGGTCAACGTGCTCGTGATATCATTAAACTTATTAATCCCATCGCACAAAATCGTAAAGTAAAAATACTCTTAGCGGACCAGTATACCGCCCTAAAGTCGAAAGAACTGAACCAGTATCTGGACAAGAAGAATATTAAACTAATATTTACTTCCATTTATTGTCCACAATCTAACGGGTTCAACGAAAGACTGAATCAAACTCAAGTTAATAGAATCAGATGTAAAATAAATGGAGGCGATGTCCGTTCTTGGCATAAGGTCGCAGAAGATTGTGTTGCAGAATACAATAAAATAATCCATAGTTCAACTAAATTTGAACCCTCATATTTACTTTTTGGACAACAATCATACATTAGTCCTCCAGAGACAGCACCAGCAAGAGATTTAGCACAATATAGAGAAGAGGTGTTCCAATATTCCATGAAGAGTTTTGAAACAAACAAAGTCAGAATTGATAGGGACCGACGAATGGATGAGTTTAATATTGGCGATATGGTATACTGGAAAAGTTAAATCGGAAAAAACAGACAAGATCATGATAGGCCCCTTTCCTATTTTGCAACGGATATCCTCAACAATTTATGAAGTTGAATGCGGCAAGAAAAAGAAGATCTCAAATTGTTTTAATTCAAGCAAGTTGTCTCTTTTTCCGTGGAAAAAGTGACCTCAGAGGGGGAGGTGTAAATAGACTATTCTAATAGTCACTTTGGTTAATCATCTGTTTGATTACTATACTAGTGTGTGGCAGGTTATACTTGCAGAGGTTATAAGACTGTATAGTTAGTTATTTTTCAGAATTATTCTATGAAATATATGTTAATTTATTGTTAATTCTTTACAGAATAATAAATCTGTTTTTATTTTACATTTAATCATCTGTTTTACAAGAAGTCATTTTGAAAACCAACTTACATATATATATATATATATATATATATATATATATATATATATATATATATATATATATATATATATATATATATATATATATATATATCATTACAGATCATATAGAATATATGTATGCATCTTAGGTTGTGTTTTCAATTTGGTAAAAGAAACTGAGTTCGACGGTGTACCTAACAGTTTTTAGCATCTTTAACATTTCGACAGTTTCCTTCCTAAAACTAAGGTTTATGTGCTTTTTCAGACATAGAATAGAATTAATTCTTCTTGATACAGAGCCACATTACGATTTAGACTACTTAGCGGAGAACCATGACTCCTATATCCGTCGCATACACGGGCTCTTAAATAGGGCGATCGCTCTCAAAACTCCAACAATTGCAGTTTTGAAAGTTATATAGAGCTTGACATTGATAATAAAATTACTTATTTTCAGTTAAATTGTTATTCAAAATGTTATATTGTGTCTACATCATTTTCATAGTACTAGCAGCAATAAAAATTTGAATGTACAATGTTGAGGCCTAGAAACGAGGTTTACCACACTGCCACGTAATTTTACGGCTAGAAATTAAAATTCAACCGGATGCAGTCAATAAGATTATTTCTGCCAAATGAAAATTATAACAAATTAAAATGTCAATCCTCAGTTTTTTAATATTGTGTGTAAAAATATGAATTATGGGCCTTTAGTTGTAAGCACTCATAATGCAATCCATTATACGCAACCATTTCTAATAGTTTCAATCCATCTGGATTACCAACTCATAGATTAAAATTGAAAATTGGATTTCTAATTATGGTTTACATAATCTTTAAACATCTAAACCATATAAATTTAACTAGGTCAAAAATTACTGCTATGTGTAAAAATATCATTGAAAATATAACGATCAATTGCATACTTTAATATAAGAATTTTATCGCTAAACATATAAAACTTCAATTATTAGTTAAAATTGTCTAAATTATTTTCCTGTGAGAGCGGGCGAGGCCGCGACGGGGGATGCTAGTGAAAAATTAATTTGTTAATACATTATCCCGGAAATATTGACTTAACCGAAATGTTCCCAGTGTCTACTACTAACCATACATTTCATTTTATCAGTATTAACTATTAAAACAATTTCTTTATCGGTTTTCATGAGAGTAGTTGCGTTTAATTTATTAGTTTCCTGTGTCAACCCAAAAGTACCATATCATGCTGAATTGATATTCCCAACCAAGAACAGGAATTTTATTACCCATCATTCATACACATCTTATCATTCTCTCGTAAGCCTTACCTTCCTAATAAGGTATTCTAGTGCTAAGTTAAAGAATACCGGAGAATGAGAATCTGTCTGTTTTAAACCAGAACGTAAATCAAACTTTTCGGAGAATAAGTACCGATTCGGACTCTGTTAAATGTTTCGGACATGCACATCTTTACTAGATTAACCAATTTTGTTTTTAAATAATTCAAATTTTTTTTTAAACCTGTATAGAAAATGAATTAAAATTAAAATTAAAGAACAATATCAAATTAATAAGACATTTTTAGACATTAAGACATATTGCTAGCACCAGGTTATCCGGACAGGACAGCGAATATCATTTCATATTATGGAACTGTTAGGGGAAAAGCATTAAATAAGAATTTCCCGACAGGAAGCCAGTTGTTCCCTTTTCATGCTATGCAACTAGGGTTGCCATCTCCTAAAATACAAAAGCCGGACTTGACGCTGTATTAAGCCAGACATTTGCCACAAAAGCCGGACATACCTTATATAAAGCCGGATGTACGTTTTTAAAGTTGAAATTAACTTCAATAATAAAAAAGTCTGTCAAGATAAGTTACATATAATTTTTAATTAATCAAAGCTATGTAACATAATTTATATTACAGGTTTAAGTTTTTAGTTATAACATTGACCACTTATTTATAGTCCTATCCTTAATCTTTTGATTTATATGTATGACATCAAAATTAATAACTACCTGAAACATTTTCAGTCTTCTATAGACTTTACTTATATAAAACAAAAACAAAAATAAATAAATTACAGCTCCACTTTGGCAGTAAACTAATAGTTTTGATTATACAAATATAAAAATACATGCACTATTCAAAGGAGAAAACAAAAAGATTAAAATTAAAAAGCCAATTATAAAGAAATCTCAAATGTTTCTAAAAATAATAAAAATCCATAAATTCTTAGTTGTATTTTGCTTTTTCACCTTCTTTATCCAAAACGTCTGGGCAATAACCAAAGAGAAAAAACTCTTTCAACGTTGACATTATGGCATAGAATCGCTAAATAGTATTCTTCCAATTTTAGTAGTTCAGAATTAAATTCTTCATTATGAAATGATCTAAAATAAGCTGTCTAATTTTTATGTGCCGAAAGTTTTTTTAAAAAATATTTTATGAAATTCTCCTAATGGTCAAAAAGTTTATTAAATTAGTCAAAAACGTAAGAGGAGTGGGAGTTTCCAAGATCTGGACACAGTCGCATTTCCGCCAAGCGGTTAGATTGGTACTTTAATGAGAAGACGAAAAAAAAGTCTAACAAATGCCGGACAGGCCGGACACACAAATATTTGGTCGGACACGGCCGTAAAAAGCCGGACAAATGGCAACCAAATATGCAGGGCTAGTAAGTATTTTGTATTCATAATAAACTTATAAACCGAGAAAGGCCAATCCGCTTTTAAACGATTTACAAAATTATTTCACTATTAGTTTTCCCACTATTCATAACTAAAAAATATATTCTTAGACTTAGAAATACTTTCCTCACACTACATTTCTTGTAATGTAGAACTGTTGAAGTGCTACAATATTAAAGTTTTTAAAAATCTAAGAAAAGAAATGAAATATATTGCTACTCACCTGAGGTGGCAAAGCGGACTTTAGAAATATTTCAGGAAGAGTGGAAAGGGCCAAGAAATTAGGTTAAACCCTTGGGCTTTCCGTATAAATGGTAATGTTTTGTTCCGTTCCTATTGGTAACAAATTTAAGTTTATTTTCATTTTAATGGATAGCGATCTTGTAATTCTGGATCTCATAACTGCATGAAAGATTAAAAGATCATACATACAACATAGGATACAATAATAAAAACCAGAATTCCAACTTAGTTATCTATTTAAATGAAAATAACAATAAATTTCTAATGTGGTTTTATAAACGTGATTTTATTCTCTGATTAAAAATACAAACATAATTAAAATTAAATATTGGAAAAAGAAAATACATTATAAACAAATAAAGTAATCTACCTGTATAAAAAAATTAAATTACACGTTAGTCTTTCAAAGTAAGAGAAACAGTTATTAAAAAATTAACACAAGGTTATAGTTGCACTCTTAACAGAAGGTTATAGTTACACTGTTATAATCACTTAGTAGCCAATATGCTAGGTTAGCCAACATTACAAATTTAATAAAGGTTCGGAAGTGAAATCAATACATCAAGCTGAAAATAGCCTAAAATTAAATATGTATGAATCATTAGAAATAATAAAATCGTTAAAAACTAATCCAGATTTTTGTTGAAATTAACAGATTAATATTTTATATTAGTCCCATTTTAAATTTGTTTTTCAATCGGAACGGAAAAGCCTAAGGGTTTAACCTACCTCTGGCCATTCCTATCTCCCCTTCCACTTCGCCCTTTTGTCGTTTTGCCACCATACTCGAGGATCAATATATTTGATTTCTTGTCTTATATATATAATACCGGTAATATATATAATATCTATCTATCTATCTATCTATCTATCTATATATATATATATATATATATATATATATATATATATATATATATATATATATATATATAACAAAGTGTTGATGTTTTGAAAATTTTGTTTGTTTCAGAACTGATAATAAATGTGTAAAATTCGGAAATAGTTTTCAAATAAAATAATTCCTATAGAAGTGGCGATTAATTCATCAATCATAATTGTAAATTAGCTCTGTAGAATTTCCCCCTAAGCAAAGTTCAAGGGAACTATCAAGATTTTTATGTTTTATAATCCAATCAAAAACTAATATAAAATCATCGAAAAAAAGTACATCACAGGTAATATTCGATTATATCATGTAACACGGTCTTGTCCAAAAAAAGAAATAACAATATTCTAGTGCATATTTCCACATAATTGTGTCGTGCCATATGAAATGTTTCACTTTAAGAGTTATAAGGTAAAACATTATGAAATCAAAAGATTTTTATTCAAAAACTTTACCCTAAAGTTATATTAAATTTATTTATTATAATTTATTATAATATAAATAGTTATGTACGCCTGAATGGTGTTGGAGATATAAATAAACAATTTGTGTTTAATCCCTCTGCCAACCGTATAAAAGGATTCCCCCACCTAGCCTCATAAGACATTCTGCCGTCGTACGTTGAGACGTACAGATGCCAAGTTTGTGATTAAGTTATAAATTGTGTACTTGTTTCTGTATCAATGTATATCACTTAATAAAGGTTTTTTTTGAAAACTTCAACCCTTCAAACTTTTATTTAGCTATATATATATTTATATAGCTAAATAAAAGGATCGCGGTTTCGAGTTTTTAAAAAGAGGCTTTATTGTGAAGTACATACTTGACTTTTCTAAAGCCTTCGACTCCCTTGATCACTCTATCCTATTCTCCAAATTAAAATCATTAAACTTTTCCTACAGTTCCATCCGCTGGTTTCAATCTTTTCTTTCTCACCGTTCCCAAGCAGTTAAAATACCAAACCAACCCCTATCATCTTTTCTCACTCTTACCTCAGGTATTGCTCAGGGATCCAGTATTTCTCCTCTCCTTTTCAATTCCTACATTAATGATCTTCCTAATTCAATTTATCACTGTTCCTACCACCTCTATGCAGATGATTCCCAAGTCTACCTCTCCTTCTCCCCTTCAGAGCTATCCACTGCTTTCGCAAAAATTCAGGAAGACCTGGACAGAATCAGTGCCTGGGCTACCTTAAACAAATTACAACTTAATGAAAAGAAGACTCAGGCCATTATAATAGGCTCTAGCTCCCTCCTTAATTCCCACTCACAATACCCTCCTTTAACCTTAAATAATCATCCTATCTCTTTCTACTCCTCTGTAAAAAATCTTGGGATTGTTTTTGATCAAACCCTCTCTTGGAAATCTCAGATTGCCCAAATTTCCCGCCGTTCCATAGGTCTTCTCAAATTGTTCCACCGAATCCGTGACCTTCTTCCCCAGCCAACCCGTAAGCTTTTAGTCTCTTCCTTATTATTCCCTTGCATTGACTATGGTTGTCTGGTTTACGGTGGCCTCTCGAGGGTTCTGGAGGACAGACTGAAGCGAATCACGAACTGCTTCGTCAGGTTTGTCTTCGGTAGTCCGAGGCGTTCCCACGTTTCCCACCTCTATTCCCAACTAAATTGGCTTTATCCCACTTTCCGTAAACAATATTTCCATGGAACATTCCTGTACCAAACTATCAATACCCTTTAACCTTTTTATATCTACAACAAGCTTCAATTCAGATCTGCAGTCAATCCTATACATACAAGATCCCGTCTCTCTGATTTGTATACCCCATCCCATAGAACTTCAACATTCCAACGCTCCTTCCTTTTCCGCTCACCAATCCTCTGGAACTCCATCCCTCCTCACATCAGACAAGCTAAATCCCTGAAAACATTCAAATATTTCTATTTCCAATACCTCCTCCTCATTCAAGTTGACGCTTGCTAACTATCTACCTACTTAATCAAAAATTACTGTTGCATTGCTGGATTCAGTTCAGGAATAATTGAGATTCCATAAATTCAAATTTCACTTTCCATGAATATAACATTAGGTTTTACTGTATATACAAAACTAATCATTGTACCAAAGATTTTTCTATATAATTTTATTTTATTTTTTTCTTATTTAATTTTATCTTCTCTAATTTGTAGAATGTTATCTTATTTTCTTTTCCGTTTATTTAAATATCATCTATGTACATACTGTCATTAATGTATTATTGTCTTTGTTTTTTTATCTCATTAGGTCTCTAACCAGACTTAATTTAGTTAATACTTGTACATATCTGTTATTCTTAGGGGACATTATCCCAGAATAAAATTATGTTTCTATTCTATTCTATTCTATTCTACATACATTGATACAAGATACAAGCACAATTTATAACCTAGTATAAAACTTCGAGTAGAACATCTGTACGTCTCTACGTACGACGAATAGAATGTCTGATGAGGACAGGTGGAGGTTACCTTTTGTAGGGTTTTTTAGGAGAAAGGATATCATACATTTTATTTATATTGCTAATTCTATTGAGGTCTACATAACTCCTTCCCCCTAGCTCCGAGGTCTCCGATAGAACAAATATCTTAGTGTAAATAGGTTAGATTCTATACAATAAAATAAAAGGTTTGAACCTTATACATTTCTTAATACCTTTTACACTAAGTTTTAAATATAACAGATAACATTCTATAAAAAAAAGGGATTGGACCTTATAATCTAAGTTTATACAAAAATAAAAGGATTAGACCTTGTACGTCTCCTGTTTACTAAATTAGAATTTGTACATTTGAAAACAAAAAGATTAAACTCTGTACTGAAATACAATTATCAACTTTCTATAAACAAAAGGATTAGACTTTGAATTTCTTGTTTACTAAGTCAGGATTTGTTCACTTGAAAAATAAAAAGATTAAACCTTGTACGTTTAACGCTAGAATTGGATTTTATACAACTGTCAAAGACAAAAGGATTGGACTTTGAATTTCCTGTTTAGTAAGTTAGGATCTGTACACTTGAAAAATAAAAAGATTAAACCTTGTCCATTTCTTAATATTAACAATAAGCATAAAATATTTACAAAAATAAAATGTTTATACATTACAGAATTCCTTACATGCTAAAGTACAAAAAGATAAAATGATATTTCTTAATACTAAACAATACATTATTTAAACAAAAGGAAAATAAAAGAAGAGTCTTATAATTAGTTTCTTCTATTACAAATATTACTTCTAAATTCAAAGCTACACAATTAAATCAAAATAATAATTCAAACACTCATCTAATTAAAATTAATAATAATTTCAAAATAAAATACATACTTTCTCCAATGATCAATCAAAAAAATATTTCAAGACAAAATAATAGTATCCTAATATTTATTATAGTGACTACAAAATATTAATTTAAAAATAAATCAAACAGAATATTATTGTGAAATAAAATAATAATTTGAATGATCTTTTACATTATTAACATGGAATATAATATTTTACAGCAAAATACAAAAGTCCGATTTTATTAAAATAACTACAGCATTTTAATTTATTGTTTAAGGTGTTAATATACGCTATTACTGCTAATCTAATTTTTTGCTGCATCGAACATTTATCTCTCTCTTTCCCTATTATTCTTAATAATTCGTTGAAGGTAGAATGAACTCTGTTCAATAATCCTTAGGAGTTTGAGTGGCTAGCTGAAGTATAATGCGAAATAATATTATTTTCTTCACAAAACTGTTTTACCAAATTATTTTTCATTTCCGTCCCTTGGTCTAAGGATATTTGTAGAGGTGTGGGAAAGTACGTCATGTAGTTAGTTAATGCGTTATTAAAATTAAAAATATCAATCATTAATTTAAATTCTGTCTGACTATAAAACTGATAAAATGATATTCTTTTTCTAAGGTTTGAATGAATATTAAAAAATTACTCTGATAAGTCTATTTTAAATTTTTTAAGTGTAAACCATTCAAATCATATCAAATCTGTAACGCTAACTTCATTTTATAAATGCATAAAAAATGTTTATAACAATTATATTCAACTTCTTAAAAACAAAAATAAGCAAGAAATCAAGATTAAGGCTACATTAGATTATTAACCAACGATGACAATACTTAATCACGAAGATGAATGAAATTGCTATGCATATTGCATTTAAATTTAAACTTAAATCTGTGAAATTGTTTATCCCTTTAGTTTTATATTTAATATTTCAATTCCAGTGATTAACAGAACATTAAATAAAATGATCATACCTCGTTTTGTTTGAATTGAATCGTTAGAAAAATAAAATAAAATAATTAGTTTTAATTTACAGGTTCTTTAGTTCGTTGATACAATGTAATTGTTTAAATAGAAAGCATAATAGAAGCTTAAAAGGAACGAATACAACAGTTTAATCCTAAACGTATTTAGCCTGATACGCATATCTGAAAGTTAAGATTAATATCGAAGTAATACTCATGTAAATATATTCTTCAAATGACTAATTATCATTAACACACAATTAATTATTATCAACTAAATTATTATTATTAAAATTAAATAGTGACTTTTGATTTGAGGAATCTATTGCTCTTTTAAAAATTACCTATAGATATTAATTATAAACGAAATATTGTAGTGAGAAGCAACATAAAACTAAATTTTGCAATCTAAATGAATATAAGATATTTAAAATTTTATAGAAACAGTTAAAACGTATTATTAATAATTAATGATAATATTAATAAATGTAACTATAAGCAAAAACTGGTATGAATATGAATGGTAATAAAATGGTATAGAGGTTGAATTCGAAGTTACTAGAATCAACAATTTATCCTATTTAAATATTTTTACTTGGTTTTTTCCTATATTTATACATCTTTTTTGGTACATTCCAAAATGGAAAATTATATGTTGATTTACTTCGTCTGATTATAACCATTCCCTTTTTAAACAAATTTTGTAATGCTTTCTCGCCTAAATCAACATTAAGTTGAGTTTTAAGATTTTTCAACTTATTTTGGCAGTGAACATGCCCACTTTTTATGGAAATAGAAGCCATTACTTCTTTAAAGGTCTTTAGGTTTAATTCGTTAACTTTTGTTACTTTATTATTTAATTTTTCAACAGTTATTTGCAAATTACTTTCTGAAGCTTTTAAATTGTTTGTTTCTTTCACTAAATTTGAATTTAAGTCTTCCGTTTCTTTGATTTTACTAATTATATTTTTATCTTTTTCTTCCTGTGACTTATTAATGGTTTCTATTGTTTCATTTAAATCATAATATTTATTTTGGACTGTTTCTTTATTTTTATTAAGTTCTTCAAGTTCTTGGTATTTTAAATTATACGCTTCTTCCACACTCTTAAAATTGTTTACAGAATTTTCTACACTTTCTTTTATTTCCGGTTTTATATCTTCGTCGCTGATTAAGTTTTTTATTTCATTTTTATCGTCGATGAAAAATAAATCGTTTTCTAATTTAAATATTCTTTTATTATATTTCAATTCATTTTTTTTCCAAATCAATTATTAATTTTAATTTTCTCATTGTTTCGTAACCTAACAAAAATTGGAATCTATTGCTAAACGGAAAGATTAGGAATTTAACTTTTTGATTGATTCCTATCAGGGGCTTTAGGTTGATTATCACGCTCTGTGACCCTTCCGCCCTTCCTGTAGGGGTTTTTATCGCGAAGTCTTTCGTAATTATTTCCGAATAACGTGAGATAACAAACACAAATAGTGAAGACTTCGGAAAAGATACTTTATTTACTGATAGTTACATACAAGACTTCTAGTATAATGGTTACAAGTCAAATGTAGAGTGTCTTCCTCTGAAAACTTCCAGCTACTTAAACCTATAGGTTTGGAGTGGGGATAGGGCCGAGGAATAGGGTGAAGGCATCGGCGTGAGAAAGGTTAGTCCGGCGTAGGTGTCAATTGTCTGATGTCACTGTGATATACACAGGGTGTTATATAGTCTAATAAGAGAGGAACTAGGGTGGCTGGGGATCTTTAACCCAAGGCAGTTTACTTTATGATTGTTTATGACATGTGTTGTTTAAGATGTAATTTATATTTTACCCTTGGAAGGGCAAAAGGATACTTTCTCTTAGTCAGCTACTAAAAGGGTTTCGCAATAATAAAAGTAATGTTAAAGATTATATTAATATTATGAGTAATATTTATAATCTTATAACTCGTGGAATGTGATCGGAGTGTATATAATTTTTTGTGGCATCCGTATCAACTAACCATTTGTTCCCTAATTTGTCGATTAGATTGAGTAAATCAAAATTTAAATTTAAATCATTTAGTTCTATATAACGCGTTTTAGTTTTTTTGGTTCTTTTTCGGTGATTTGCTTACTATTAAAATTTAACTGATTATTTATATCTGGTCTAAGTCCGGAGGTCTGCTCGTGCTCGGGCCTGATTCTAAAAAATGGTTCTGTTTTTGTTCTAGTAATTCGATACGCTCTTGTAATATTTTTATTTGTTTATCTTTTTCCTCCTCTATCGCGTGTACTCTATCAAAAAACCCGTTCTCATAGAAACTGTATTAGTCTACTTGGGGTTGCTGATAATTTTGCCTAAAATTTCTGGAGGGTGGTTTATTAAAAAATTTATACTGTGACTGAGGGTCCCATTGTTGGTGTCCCATTATAAGTCGGTGTTTTATATTCTATAGCTCGCTGTTGTGGCCTAAAGTTATGCTGATTGTTATTATTACAGGTATTAAAAGTTGGACGTTGTTCATGCTGATACTGTTGCGGTCGGTAGTGTTGCGGATTATTATAAGACGCATATTGCTCGCGGTGATACTGATGGGGTGGTTAAACCCTTGGGCTTTTCCGTTCCGATTAAAAAACAAATTTAAAATGGGACTAATATAAATATTAATCTGGTTTTTTCACCAAAAATCTGGATTGGTTTTTAACGATTTTATTATTTCTAATGATTCATACATATTTAATTTTAGGCTATTTTCAGCTTGATGTATTGATTTCACTTCCGAACCTTTATTAGATTTATTGTTATTTTCATTTAAATAGATAACTAAGTTGGAATTCTGGTTTTTATTATTGTATCCTATGTTGTATGTATGATCTTTTAATCTTTCATGCAGTTATGAGATCCAGAATTACAAGATCGCTATCCATTAAAATGAAAATAAACTTAAATTTGTTACCAATAGGAACGGAACAAAACATTACCATTTATACGGAAAGCCCAAGGGTTTAACCTAATTTCTTGGCCCTTTCCACTCTTCCTGAAATATTTCTAAAGTCCGCTTTGCCACCTCAGGTGAGTAGCAATATATTTCATTTCTTTTCTTAGATTTTTAAAAACTTTAATATTGTAGCACTTCAACAGTTCTACATTACAAGAAATGTAGTGTGAGGAAAGTATTTCTAAGTCTAAGAATATATTTTTTAGTTATGAATAGTGGGAAAACTAATAGTGAAATAATTTTGTAAATCGTTTAAAAGCGGATTGGCCTTTCTCGGTTTATAAGTTTATTATGAATACAAAATACTTACTAGCCCTGCATATTTGGTTGCCATTTGTCCGGCTTTTTACGGCCGTGTCCGACCAAATATTTGTGTGTCCGGCCTGTCCGGCATTTGTTAGACTTTTTCGTCTTCTCATTAAAGTACCAATCTAACCGCTTGGCGGAAATGCGACTGTGTCCAGATCTTGGAAACTCCCACTCCTCTTACGTTTTTGACTAATTTAATAAACTTTTTGACCATTAGGAGAATTTCATAAAATATTTTTAAAAAAACTTTCGGCACATAAAAATTAGACAGCTTATTTTAGATCATTTCATAATGAAGAATTTAATTCTGAACTACTAAAATTGGAAGAATACTATTTAGCGATTCTATGCCATAATGTCAACGTTGAAAGAGTTTTCTCTTTGGTTATTGCCCAGACGTTTTGGATAAAGAAGGTGAAAAAGCAAAATACAACTAAGAATTTATGGATTTTTATTATTTTTAGAAACATTTGAGATTTCTTTATAATTGGCTTTTTAATTTTAATCTTTTTGTTTTCTCCTTTGAATAGTGCATGTATTTTTATATTTGTATAATCAAAACTATTAGTTTACTGCCAAAGTGGAGCTGTAATTTATTTATTTTTGTTTTTGTTTTATATAAGTAAAGTCTATAGAAGACTGAAAATGTTTCAGGTAGTTATTAATTTTGATGTCATACATATAAATCAAAAGATTAAGGATAGGACTATAAATAAGTGGTCAATGTTATAACTAAAAAACTTAAACCTGTAATATAAATTATGTTACATAGCTTTGATTAATTAAAAATTATATGTAACTTATCTTGACAGACTTTTTTATTATTGAAGTTAATTTCAACTTTAAAAACGTACATCCGGCTTTATATAAGGTATGTCCGGCTTTTGTGGCAAATGTCTGGCTTAATACAGCGTCAAGTCCGGCTTTTGTATTTTAGGAGATGGCAACCCTAGTTGCATAGCATGAAAAGGGAACAACTGGCTTCCTGTCGGGAAATTCTTATTTAATGCTTTTCCCCTAACAGTTCCATAATATGAAATGATATTCGCTGTCCTGTCCGGATAACCAGGTGCTAGCAATATGTCTTAATGTCTAAAAATGTCTTATTAATTTGATATTGTTCTTTAATTTTAATTTTAATTAATTTTCTATACAGGTTTAAAAAAAAAAATTTAATTATTTAAAAACACAATTGGTTAATCTAGTAAAGATGTGCATGTCCGAAACATTTAACAGAGTCCGAATCGGTACTTATTCTCCGAAAAGTTTGATTTACGTTCTGGTTTAAAACAGACAGAGTCTCATTCTCCGGTACTCTTTAACTTAGCACTAGAATACCTTATTAGGAAGGTAATGCTACGATAGAATGATTTGATGGGTATGAATGATGGGTAATAAAATTCCTGTTCTTGGTTGGGAATATCAAATCAGCATGATATGGTACTTTTGGGTTGACACAGGAAACTAATAAATTAAACGCAACTACTCTCATGAAAACCGATAAAGAATTGTTTTAATAATTAATACCGATAAAATGAATCCAAGCTCCTACTAACTCCACATTCGCGTTACGGCACGCTTGCTTTGTGAATAAGGTCTGACGGCCGGCGGGGAAGGCTGGGGCTAATGGATGCTGGGGCTCAACCTTAATAAATGAGGGAGGAGTCCCCCAGAATCCGAAAGTTTTTTTGTTTTTTTTTTTTTTTGACATTTCGTAATTTTTTATTTTTTTTGTATTTTGTATTTTGTTTTTTTTACGGGCGATTAACATACAAATCAAGGATTTTAACACTGGGCTAATCACCCGAAAAAAATGATGAAAAAAAACAAAAAAAAAACAGGACAATTTCCAATTACTAATCGGCCGTATTCATTATTAATAGGAAACATTTCGGTGATGTCTATATTTCCGGGATGAAGTATTAACACATTGGACAATTCAAATATCCAGGGTTTACCATTTCAAGCAAAATGAAATTTAAGAGGAAATAAGGTCAAGATAAAACGTCGACAATGCTTGTTATTTCTAGGTCGCAAAACTACTCAGTTCACGCTTACTGTCCAGAAATTTAAATATTAGGATATAGCTTAGTCAAATAAGGAGTTTTATTCAGCTATTCTCGGAAAACAAGCAATGAACCTGAATTCTTGCATATACCTTCGATTTGGCCTTTTAAATAAGGGGTGAAAAGTCACTGACCTCAGTACGTTAGCATAATTAAATAATCAAGGTCAAAGGTCACAAAAATCTGGTTTTGTTTTTTCAAATATCTCGATTTCTATCAATCGGCCGTCAATCAAAGTGGTTACAAAACTTGTAGATAATAATATTCTCTATAATTTTGGTTCTATTCATTTTTTTTTTAGGATTAACTGTTTTCGAGATATAGCGCGGAGAAGGAGAACTGGAAACCGGTTTGGACATACATTTGCTTCTAGTGCCTTCGACAATTGTTTCTCAGAAATATTGTCAGTAACAAATTTGTAGATCATTAAATTTACTTCAATTTTATATATACTGGCACTTGAATCAAATGTCTGACAAAAAGTGAGGTAAAAATATTTTTTCTCTATAATTATCGATTTTTAACAACGTATATCTCGAACACCGTTGAGAGTTGGACAAATATGTATAGAAACAATTTTATAGGAAATTTAATTAGCTTTAATTTCGATCTGTAAATTATTTTTCTAGAGTCCAAGGTTTACGAGATATAATCAAAAAACCTAAACATAGGACCTTCTCCCCTTCCCTTACCATAAACTGGGGATTCCCATACTCCCAAGGACCGGGACTTTTAGTATATTTACCTTCCAACTACTCCTAACGAAGCTGTGAAGCCAAAAATAGTCGCATGATTTATGCTCCAAGTGCCAGAGACGTATATATGAAATTAAAGTAAAATTAATGCTCTGCAACTTTATTTCTGAGAATATTTATGTATGTCCAAACCGGTGCCCACTTCTCCTTCTCCGCGCTATATCTCGAAAACGGTTAATCCTAAAAAAAAAAAATTAATAGAACCAAAATTATAGAGAATATTACTATCTACAAGTTTTGTAACGATATAAGGAGATGGCAGGTTATTCAGAAGATTGATGAGATCAGTTTCAACAAAATTTTCGGGTGGTAAATATAAATTTAATAGGTATACGGAGAATTTTAGGTACAGTTTGGCAACAATAGCATGCAAGGGAGTATTAATAGCTAATATCTCAGACACAACCCAGTTATGTACTGCAACCAACACGCCACCACACTCTCTATTTCCGTCCATGTAGTCGTTTCTGTAAATTGTATAATCTTTTCAATTTAAATTCCTTATTTGGTAAAAGTTTACTTTCTTGTATACATATGACTACTGGTTGATATTTGTTAATTATCTGTTTTAGTTCCTTATATTTACTCAAAAGCCCGTTACAATTCCACTGGATAATAGTTTGAGGTAGTGACATTGGGGAATGAGCGAGTTGAAAAAAAAAACAAAAAAAAAAAAAGATTAGAACGACAGAGTAATAGACAAAATAAAGAAAAACTAAAACTTAAATAGTAAATATTAATTAAAATGTATAAACATGAATACATCAATTAATTTCCACTTTTTCTTTACTCTTTGAAGTGCTTCTAGTTTTACTTCTGGTTTGTCTTTGTTTAACTTCTGCCATGTTGATTTAGTGTAAAATCAGAGGCAATGTTAGTCTCAATAGGGGGAGGATGGTTAAGGGTTTGGGATATGGGGACCACATCACCTGAGGGGGGGGACTTTGGGTAGATGAGGTTGAGGGAGGTGAGGAAGCGGTAGAGGAAGAGACTGGAAAAGATGAGGATGCTGTGGAGGAAGCAGGGGAAGGAGAGAGGGAATGAGGGGGAGAGGAGTGGGGGTTTCGGTCAATTTACTTTCGACTGAGGCGTTGGCGCATTTAAATAACATCTATGGGCTGCTTAAAAACAGTTTGCATAATATTAATTTCTTCAGTTTGGACAAAATAATTTTATTTTTTAAAACATTAGAAAATGAAATATTTACTGAAATCGGGTACAATGTCTCGTATTTCTTTTATGCTGCCAAATAAGTAAATTTTTCAGATTCTTGAATACGTTTAATTTCTTTTTCTTTTATAAAAATAGTACATACTTTTGAAAAAGAGTCATATTGTCCTAAACATTAACACATTTTACTGGGCCATTGCATTCCGTGCCCTCATGTTTAGTTTTGCTACAAAACCTGCTTAGCACCTCTTTTTTACAAGCTGTTTTAACATGACCGAATTTTAAACACAGTATTTTATAAGTTTATCTGATTGAAGTGTTGAGAACGTTTCCACTAATAGTGTACCATTTCTTAACTTTTTTTATCATTTTTTCCTCACCTACTTGAGAATTTATTCCTTTATAGATTAAAAAAGGTGAAGCCTTTTTAAAATCCATAACATTTCCTCATCATCGTTTTTCTCTACTAATAATAAAAAAATTAACAGATCGTGTTTTAGTGTCACTCTTAGTTTCATTAAGATTTTTAAATTTTCCTTTCATCCTCTTGCAAGAAAGAAATTCAGCCATAATTTCTAATGAATATTTATAATAAGAAACACAGTATAATAATAAAAGAGAATAAACGAGAGAAAAAAAATATGAGGACAAACGATAAACAATAAATAAAGAAAAAGTAAAAGTTCAGCTCTTATCTGAGTAGTTAGTTGTTCGAGTTAATCCTCGGCAGCTCCACAACACACGTCTTCACTTTACCGATTCTAAACACAAAAACCGATCGGTATCGATATTTTTCTCATATATTTTCCAGCTTGAAGGGATCTGTTACTATTTATGAATACTATTGCAGAAAAAGATTGTTGATTGTTTTTTTTTAACATGACAACAGGAATCGGACCTTTTTTTTCCCAACAATTTTGAAATTTTGATATGGTGTTGCGATCAACTCTCTTAGCCTCCCCTAATTTGATAAAAATATATTAATATTTTATTTATGCGTGAAATATCCTCATTCTCATTTTCTCATTTATTGATATTTACAACTGTACAAAACAATATACATTAAGTAAATGTGTTGATAGTGAATTCATTGGCATGTAAATAACTTGTGAAGAACTACTCACTAGTAGCACTTCAATAATATCTACACTAAAAGGTCTCTAGGCCATCTTCTTTTCAGACGACTGGGAGGATTATCGGGAATGGAGAGGGAAGCAAGTTGGGAGACTAGTGGATTTGAGTGGTTATGGAGCTTACTATGGAAGGATAGGTATCTGGTTTGGGCTAAATCAGCAACATATGGAACATTAAGATCTTTATGGATAAGTTTATTGGTCACAAAATAAGGAGCATTAAGGATTTTTCGAAGGATTTTGGATTGTAAGGATTGGATACGAGATGAATTGGATGGTTTAGTGGAGCCCCAAAGCTCTACTCCGTATGTCCAAATAGGTCTTATCACAGTCATGTAAATGAGTCTTTTGTAATTTATTGGAAGCTTAGAACGTTTGTCTAGTAAATGTTGAAGTAGTCTGTAACGACGAGCAGTTTCTTGTCGTTTTAGTCTTGTATGTGGATTCCAAGTAAGACGTTTGTCCAAGTGGAGTCCTAGGTAGCGGATCTGTTCAACAGGGATTAGTGGAATATGATTAAAGGATACTGTAGGACAGGAAGTCGTAGGTTTACGACGAAGGGTAAAAGTTATTTGATGGGATTTGTTTGGATTTATTTTTATTCTCCAATTTTGACACCATTCTTGAATGTTAGTAATATGAGATTGTAGTGATTGGGATGCAATGAAAGGATTATTATTTACTGATAACACACAAGTGTCATCGGCGTAAGTGGTGAGGACAGTGGTAGGATGAGTCGGGATGTCAGCTGTATACACCGTGAAGAGGATTGGACCTAAGATACTGCCTTGAGGAACTCCGGCAGATTGGGCAAAGAGGGGTGAATAGGAAAATTTATGGTTAACTTTGAAGGTGCGGTCACTGAGGTAGGATCTAATAATAAGGAAATATGTAGAAGGTAGAAATTGACGGAGCTTATACAGCAGTCCCGGGTGCCAGACTCGGTCAAACGCTTGTTCTATATCAAGAAAGGCTCCCGTGCAGTACATTCCGCGCTCCAATGCAGAGGAGACAACGTCCACCACACGATGACATTGTTGGATTGTTGAATGTGATGTTCGGAATCCAAACTGGTGATCTGGAATTACATGATGGGATTCTAGGATAGGATAAAAACGTTTTAAAAGGAGTTTTTCTAGGATTTTACCCATGATTGGTAAGAGAGAAGTAGGACGGTACGAGGATGGGAACTCAGGTGGCTTTTTGGGTTTAGGTATCATTTTAACTATTGATAATTTCCATGAGTCAGGGAAATATGTGGTGCGGAGTACCGCATTATATATGTATGTTAGGAATAGGATGGCTTTACGAGGAAGGAGTTTTAGGATGTGGGATGTAATTAGGTCGTGTCCAGGAGATTTGTTTGAAGGTAATCTGTGAATTATGTTTAATATTTCTGAAGGTTGGAATGCTTTAGGGGGAGGAGACATTTGGAGTGGGATGTTGAGTTCTGCTTCAATATATTCTAGGTGAGCAAGATTAAGGATATCAGGATGAGGGTTAAAAGTTTGGAAAAGGTGCTGGCCAAAAATGAGTGATTTTTCATCGTCAGATTTTGACCAGGTTTTGGCTTCGGTTAGTAGAGGATGATTACAGTTTCTGTAGTTCAGTAGTTTTTTTGGTAGTATTCCATAAAGATTTGTCAGTGGTATTAAGGTTTTCTGTATCGTTATGTAATTTTTGAATTTTGTATTTTTTAATTTCTGTCTTTAGTTTGTTTGTTAATTTGCAGTAATTATTTTTATCTGATGGATATCTGGTCCTATGCCACTTCGCTCTTGCTCTACGTTTTTCTGTTATTAAGTCGCGAATATGGTGTGGCAAGTTAGTCTGAATAGAATTTAATTTTTGTCTGTGTGAGGTGTTATCGTTAATGCTGGTGGATATTGATGTGGTAAGTTTGTCTATGGCAGTGTCTATATGATGTTTTGTTTTGAGTGGAATTTTCAAATCTATTTCGTTTTCTAAATCGTAACGGAATTTGTCCCAATCTACTCGTCCCGTAATTAGTCTAGGAGGAGAGGGCTTAGGAACAGGATGTGAATGCAAGTGAAGCAGAATAAGGCTATGGTCTGATGAAAGGTCATCCAGGGATTCGACAAAGGTATGAGAGGTGGAAATTTGGGAAGAAATGAATATATCGAGGATATCGGGATGTTTTTTAGGAGATGTGGGCCAATAAGTAGGGTTTAAGGGTGAGAGAACAGAATAGGAATTGGAGGTGGAAATACGGGAAAAAATTCTACCTCGGGAGTTGGATGTTCTACAACCCCATCGCTGGTGTTTGGCGTTGTAATCTCCCCCTGCAATAAAGCGCGGTCCGAGGGATCGGAATAAGGAATCAAGGAGGTTATGAGAAAGGGAATTTCCAGGAGGGCAGTATACAGCTGAAAATGTTAGATGGAAAGGACGAGTTGAAATGGATACTGAGGTTGATTGAATGGCGTCAATTGAAGTAGAAGGGACAAGGGAATGTGGTATTGATTTATGGATTAGGATGCAGGATCCACCATGGGAGGTGTTGTCTGGGTGATCAGATCTGTAAGTGATGTAGTCACGTATGTAAAAATATGACCGTTGAGTAAAGTGGGTTTCAGTCAACAGGGCAATGTCTATTTGATTGTCATGGAGAAAAATGTCAAGTTCGTCGCGGTGGTTTTGTAGTCCGTTAGCATTCCATAAAATGACAGCCAGAGGCTTAGCGCTCATCTAGCGACATTGAATGGAATTTCGGAAAGGGCTCTGGTAAGCAGGGTGATGAGGGGTTTGATGGTGTCTTTCAGTTCAGAAAGGAATGAGGAAAGGATGGCATTTATATCATTTGTATAAGGATGGGGTTGAGGAAATGAATCTGGAGCTTGGTGGGGATTATATGACTGAGTAGGTGCACAGGTAAGGGGCTGGGCTCTTCCTAGGATACGAGGAGCAGAATCTATCTGTAATGGTATTTGAGGTGAAGAGTTGCTCTGAACAGATGGTTGGATTGGAAGTGGGTGTTCCTTCTGAGGTGGTAATTTTACTTTTAAAGGCAAATTATTAACAGGAGTGTGCTGTTTATGGGGTTGAGGTTGAGGTTGGGAGGTCTGGGGATGTGAATAGGAGATTCGAGGCGCCTGACGTCGAGTTTGATATCTGATCTTATCGGAGTATGATGCTCCCTGTTGTTGATGATCGGGTGTTGAAGTCGATTGCTGTGGCTCTATTCTATGGGAATTGGCTTCTTGAGTTTCTTGAAGTATTTGTGGACAGTAGATTTCAGGTACATTGCTTGTATGATTTTGTGATTTTATGTTCGTCGACTTTGATGTTCTCTGGCTGTGCACACTTTTATATACTGAGCAGCCTCTGTAGCTTGCTGGGTGGTCTTGACCACACAGCGCGCATATTGCTGGGGTATCCCTTGTTTTTTGGCATGACTCAGGTGCATGAGGGCCAGCACATTTCACACACCTGGCTTGGTGGTGACAGTACGTCTTGGTGTGTCCGAGGCTTTGACATCGGGTGCACTGGACTATCGCTGCCCTTTTTCTTGGCTCTTCAAATCTCACAACTGAATATACCAGCCTGGTTACGTTGAATATTTCATCGTTGTTTCTGGCCGGTTCCAAATCGACGAAGAATAATGGCAAAGGATATTTTTCTTTGGGGTTAAGCACACAAGAGACTTGCCTCACGTTATGACCTATTGCTTCCAGATCGTTTTTGATTGCGCTCGTTGGGGTGGTGGAATGGAGACCTCGCAATACCACTCTGTACGATTTTTCTTCTTTCAATTGGTAACAATGAAAGTCGTAATTTTTAATGGTTAGGTGATTTACCAATTTTTTGTAGTTATCTTTTGTAGAGGTTTTGATTTTTATATCTTTGAAGCGAGAGAAGCAGTTGAAATTAGTCTCTCCGATCAAAGCTGATATTTCTCGACAGAAAGATATAAAATTTTCAATTTTTGTAACATAGATTGGAGGTGGTTCAAGATCAGAAGAATGATGCGGATTTGTGTTATTGCTATTGGTGGTCGAAGAGGTAGACGGGTTAGGTTTAGCTGATGTGGTTTCCTGAGATTTTTTGGCTGCAGATTTACTGCGAGTTTGAGGATTGTTTGTATTATCGTTTGGCTTTTTTGATTTTAAAGTTTTGTTTTTCTTTTATTTGGTGAGTTGCCCGCTGAACCTGGGGCGGCATTTCAATGGCGCTTCTGAAGTGTTCTTCTAGACTGGTAATCAGTCTCGCTGAACTCAGAATAAGAAGGGGTCTCTGCCTCTGAGTCATCACCAGATGTGACAACTTCCATAATAATATAGACAAAAACAAGCAATAAAAATAATAATAATAATAATAATAATAATAATAATAGTAATTCTGAATGTCGATATTGAAGTATATACCTAATTAAAAACTAAAATATTAACATAATTATGTACAATATTTATACTAAAGAATACATATTTTTAGAAATAAAATATAAAAGAAAAAAAAATTAACTAAAAAGTTCCTAGGTAGTAAAAAAAAAAATTTAAAAAAATTAAATCTCTGGCTACGTACGAGAGGCTACAGAAACTATCAACAGAGCCTTGGCCTTGTAAAGATAGCACTGTATTCAAACAGGCGGGAGGATTACTGGCTAGGCTAGCCAGTTAGAAAACTACCTCACCTATATATATTAAGTTAGTGCACTGTAATTAATGTTTCAACTCACCTAACTCAAAGTTATAGTCATAATGATCTATCGTTCATAATGTCACTATTAGATAGATACGAACATAAAACATAAGTTAATAAACAGAAGAAAATGTCACAACCACAGAACGATTTTAAACGTGATGTATAGATGCGGCCATCTTGTCTGAGACTATGCGTGAAATATAAAATAAAATTAACTACATTTAAGTAATATTTAATAATTAGTTTATCTGCTGTAACATTTGTGTATTTACGAGTAATTACTAGAGATGGGCCGACAACTTGGAAAAGATGAATAAACGGCTGCTTCTGTAGTCGGCGATTTACCGGCAAAAAGCGCCGAATTTCTACGCTTAAAAATAGGTTGATTGAAATGAAAACGGCGTTTATGGATTATAATTTTATTTTTTTTTAGATTTATCTTTATTGTTTGTTATTTAATCCAAGAACAGTAACGCTAGTAGACTTATCGACTAATCGGCCTTTTTGCCAAAGCCACTTCTAGAGATTACGTATAACTTTTCGTTTTGTGATACGTACCACAATAAATGGAACAGTAATACAATATTTTATTTTATAGAGACATATGGAATTTCAAAATAGCATCTGTATGAACGAAATCTAATTTGTTGGGAAGGAGAATGGCCAAGGATGTCCTTCGATTGTCAAAATTCGTGAGATCTTGGCAGATGTGAAACCGGTATCCTTCATTGGCTTTTGGTAGTTGATGGCAATGTTTCCTTTTTTTCTTTATAATTGTATTATATATTGTACGAATTGTCTGAACTAGACTCAACGTGTCATATTTTTCTCGGAAAAATTTCTAATCTAAAATATTTTAAAAAAAAGAAATTTTTTATATGTTTTTCTTATTCTACTTGATGATTTCTGGCGTGATTTCGGCGCAGGAAATGCCAGATAAGGTAGAGTCTTCTGAACTATATTTTCAACTTTTTTTAATATTTAACTTTACTTTAAATAAAGAAAACATGCTGATTAAAGTGATTTGTAAAAAGTGATTTAAAGTAATATTGATTTTAAGACTAATAATTTTTTTTCGAAAATCTAAAACACTATATGTTCTTTCCACCTCAAGACTTGGGTGAATCTTAGTGTTTTCTTTCAGAGATCTTCGGCCGCAGTGGATACATCTTGTATTCAAATGGGATGCACCGCATTGATCGTGGTAGCATCTCCCTCACTCCATTCCGTGGCAATACCCTCCCAGCCTCAGGTCACAGGTCACATTTTGCCTATCACAGTCAATTGATCATACTCATTTTCACTTTAGTGAAAATGATTACATATTTCACCAGATGTAATAAAGTTTGGAAAGGTTATCTTCGTTTAATCTGAGACACATTCGTTAGGTGGATCCGAAAGCAACGAAGAGTTTAAAAGGCTTAGGATGCGTCGTCCAAATCTCTATCAGGGTTAATCCAATTACCGTTGGAAACTTTCACAAACGCTGCTGGGTAATTGGTTCGCATGTAAGGGATCTGTACAATCGGAACCACACATGTGTTGGCAAGTCACACCCATTTACTCTGTATTACGCAATTGTGCCAATTCATATTATACCTTATGAAAGATAAAATCATTAAAAAATATATATGTTACATTCATTTAGAAATCCTAGTTGGTATTAAAGCATTTATTTTTTTATTAAAATAAATTAACTGGTCTTCCATATTTTATTTTTGAACTGTTTCCCTTCTCTTTTTTTATTTTTAATTATTTTAATGACAGTTTTGAATCTTGAGCCGGGCGGGTAATGTTACTTGTAAGGGCCTTGGGGTTCGGAGAAAATAAAATCTCTGGGTGTCTTAATCACTAATTGTAGCATTATTTTTTTGTTCGTGAGTTCTTTATCATTCCGTTATCAATGATTTGTTTTTATATTGATAGATAGATAATAAGACTTTATTTACATTTTTACAATTTACAATTTATGTTAAGTATTCATGTTCCGGCATAAGTCCTCTACATGAATAATATAATTTTATATAATTGTGAATAGACTTTACAATTCAAAGATTATCTTTTAACAACAGAAAAAATAAAAAAAAAAAAACTACACAACAAAAAAAAAAATATAAATAATATGATAAATAAATAAAATTAATTAATATAGCGTATAAGTATATATATATCTCACTTCATATAATAGTAAAAAAGAAAAACAAAAAAAAAAAAAAAAGTAAATAATGTATAATAACAAATGTTTAACACAGCTAATAAAGAATCTATAAATTAGATTAAGTGAGGAGTATATGTTTTGTTCTTTTGTGCATATATCTTTTTAGCGATGATTTATTGTAATTACCGATTTCTCGGATAAGTGAATTTTCCAAGATTATTGTTTTACCAAAGTAATTTTTTGTTTGATCGTGGACGTGAAGTTGGATAGGGATAAGATTGAGATCGAACAGCATTTTTGATATTTTCGTATACCGAGGGTAATCATTGATTATCCTCATACACAAGTTTTGTTGTATCAATGATGTGTTTTAAGTACACTATTTACGGTTCCAGACGGAACGAAAAGAACAGACACCCATAAATAAAATACCTATTATTATTATTATTTTATTTTATTTATTTAATTATTTATTTATTATTATTTTTTTTTATTATTTTTTATTTTTTTTTTTTTTTTTTTTACTATTTCGAATATTTACCATGAGTATTTTTTAATATTTACTAGAAACTTTTACTTTTTCTTTTCTCATTTACGCTCTAAATACCTTCATATCTTTGGTATCTTTGGATCATTCTTTTCATTATTTCTATATAATACTCTGTACGTTTCTGTTCTGGGAATGAGAAGTGATAACATGTTTTTAATATATAATATATATATATATATATATATATATATATATATATATATATATATATATATATATATATATACTTATGTAGACCTCAATAGGATTAACAATATAAACAAATGTATGATATCCCCTCTCCTAAAAAACCCTATAAAAGGTCACCTCCACCTGGCCTCGGTGATATTCTGCCGTCGTACGTAGTGACGTACAGATGTTCTACTGGAAGTTTTATACTAGGTTATAAATTGTGCTTGTATCTTGTATCAATGTATGTACTTCACAATTAATTAAATCACGACCTAGCTCTAATTCTGGAATATGACGGAAATCCGCTGAAATAAAGTATTTCATTGTCATAATAAATACGTGCGTATAAGTGGGTTCTCGTTATGGTAAGCACACGTATTTAAAATTTCTGAAATTAGTTGTTCCCGAGTCCTCGTGTTCTTATATTTTTTCTTTAAAAAATTTATTATTTCTTTAACTGTACTAAATTATATGTCATATATGGCGACTTTAGCTTTTCCTGTTAATTTATTTAAAATTGTTAAAATTAATTTAGCCTGATTAGTATTTTTATGAGTATTGTCTTCTTTGCAATATAAATTGTACAAAAATTCACTATTTCTAATAAAATCTACCAATTGCAGCGGATTTCCGTCAAATTCTGTAATTAGAGCTAGGTCGTGATTTTTAATTTCAAGGGCCATATTACTATTTTTATCAATTAACGTCTAACCTGTTATTTTTAAGTTACTTAATTTATCTTCTAATTTATTCATAAAAATAAATGTTAAATTAATATTTTAAATTATTATACTTATTACTAATTATATTTAAATTACAAAATTACTTAAAAATAAAAATAAAATTAATTAATTATACCTGTTCTTGATACAACGATGTTTTCGAAGTCTTCTCGATGTCTTCTCGATGACTTCTCGAAGAAAGCGGCCTTCAGCTCCTTCCTGTCGATTCTTTAGCAAGAGGTTGTAGGTCCTTTTGGTCAAGGTATTTGAATACCAAAGCGCTCCTAAAGACTTGAATATCTGCTGATGTATTCTGTTAATACCCAGCTCCCAATCTACTCATGCCAGTAGAAAGAGGTCTCGTTGTTTTGTACCTGAAATAAGATAGAACTGCCGCGAAGTTACGTTTACGCTTCCAAAAGTCCCTCCGTTCGGGCGCCAGCTAAATAAAACGATCGCTGTTTGGAGTTTTTAAAAAGAGGCTTTATTGTGAAGTACATACATTGATACAAGATACAAGCACAATTTATAACCTAGTATAAAACTTCGAGTAGAACATCTGTAGGTCTCTACGTACGACGGCAGAATGTCACCGAGGCCAGGTGGAGGTGACCTTTTATAGGGTTTTTTAGGAGAGGGGATATCATACATTTGTTTATATTGTTAATCCTATTGAGGTCTACATAAGTATATATATATATATGTATATATATATATATATATATATATATATATATATATATATATATATATAACAATATAATATATATTATATATTAAAAACATGTTATCACTTCTCATTCCCAGAACAGAAACGTACAGAGTATTATATAGAAATAATGAAAAGAATGATCCAAAGGTACCAAAGATATTAAGGTATTTAGAGCGTAAATGAGAAAAGAAAAAGTAAAAGTTTCTAGTAAATATTAAAAAATACTCATGGTAAATATTCGAAATAGTAAAAAAATAAAATAAAAATAAAAATAATAAAAAATAATAATAAATAAATAATTAAATAAATAAAATAAAATAATAATAATAATAGGTATTTTATTTATGGGTGTCTGTTCCTTTCGTTCCGTCTGGAACCGTAAATAGTGTACTTAAAACACATCATTGATACAACAAAACTTGTGTATGAGGATAATCAAGGATTACCCTCGGTATACGAAAATATCAAAAATGCTGTTCGATCTCAATCTTATCCCTATCCAACTTCACGTCCACGATCAAACAAAAAATTACTTTGGTAAAACAATAATCTTGGAAAATTCACTTATCCGAGAAATCGGTAATTACAATAAATCATCGCTAAAAAGATATATGCACAAAAGAACAAAACATATACTCCTCACTTAATCTAATTTATAGATTCTTTATTAGCTGTGTTAAACATTTGTTATTATACATTATTAACTTTTTTTTTTTTTTTTTTTTTTTTTTCTTTTTACTATTATATGAAGTAAGATATATACTTATACGCTATATTAATTAATTTTATTTATTTATCATATTATTTATATATTTTTTTTTTGTTGTGTAGGTTTTTTTTTTATTTTTTCTGTTGTTAAAAGATAATCTTTGAATTGTAAAGTCTATTCCCAATTATATAAAATTATATTATTCATGTAGAGGACTTATGCCGGAACATGAATACTTAACATAAATTGTAAATTGTAAAAATGTAAATAAAGTCTTATTATCTATCTATCAATATAAAAACAAATCATTGATAACGGAATGATAAAGAACTCACGAACAAAAAAAATAATGCTACAATTAGTGATTAAGACACCCAGAGATTTTATTTTCTCCGAACCCCAAGGCCCTTACAAGTAACATTACCCGCCCGGCTCAAGGTTCAAAACTGTCATTAAAATAATTAAAAATAAAAAAAGAGAAGGGAAACAGTTCAAAAATAAAATATGGAAGACCAGTTAATTTATTTTAATAAAAAATAAATGCTTTAATACCAACTAGGATTTCTAAATGAATGTAACATATATATTTTTTAATGATTTTATCTTTCATAAGGTATGATATGAATTGGCACAATTGCGTAATACAGAGTAAATGGGTGTGACTTGCCAACACATGTGTGGTTCCGATTGTACAGATCCCTTACATGCGAACCAATTACCCAGCAGCGTTTGTGGAAGTTTAATACAGAGTAAATGGGTGTGACTTGCCAACACATGTTTTTGTTTTTTTTC
This sequence comes from Euschistus heros, assembly GCA_003667255.2. Classification (NCBI taxonomy): domain Eukaryota; kingdom Metazoa; phylum Arthropoda; class Insecta; order Hemiptera; family Pentatomidae; genus Euschistus; species Euschistus heros. Next base: position 183,697 of record RCWM02000397.1, on the reverse strand, counting down.
ATAATTTTTTCGGATGATTAGCCCAGTGTTAAAATCCTTGATTTGTATGCTAATATTCCGTAAAAATGATGCAAAATACAAAAATAAAAAATAACGAAATGTCAAAAAAAAAAAAAAAAAACTTTCGGATTCTGGGGGACTCCTTCCTCATTTATTAAGGTTGAGCCCCAGCCTTCTTTTAGTCCCAGCCTTCCCCGCCGGCCGTCAGACCTCATTCACAAAGCAAGCGTGCCGTAACGCGAATGTGGAGTTAGTAGGAGCTTGGATTCATTTTATCGGTATTAATTATTAAAACAATTCTTTATTGATTTTCTTGAGAGTAGTTGCGTTTAATTTATTAGTTTCCTGTGTCAACCCAAAAGTACCATATCATGCTGATTTGATATTCCCAACCAAGAACAGGAATTTTATTACCCATCATTCATACCCATTAAATCATTCTCTCGTAAGCATTACCTTCCTAATAAGGTATTCTAGTGCTAAGTTAAAGAATACCGGAGAATGAGAATCTGTCTGTTTTAAACCAGAACGTAAATCAAACTTTTCGGAGAATAAGTACCGATTCGGAATCTGTTAAATGTTTCGGACATGCACATCTTTACAAGATTAACCAATTGTGTTTTTAAATAATTCAAATATTTTTTTAAACCTGTATAAAAAATGATTTAAAATTAAAATTAAAGAACAATATCAAATTAATAAGACATTTTTAGACATTAAGAATAAAAACGTCTGTCAAGATAAGTTACATATAATTTTTAATTAATCAAAGCTATGTAACATAATTTGTATTGCAGGTTTAAGTTTTTAGTTAGAACATTGACCACTTATTTATAGCCCTTTCCTTAATCTTTTGATCTTTATGTATGACATTAAAATTAATAACTACCTGAAACATTTTCAGTCTTCTATAGACTTCACTTATATAAAACAAAAACAAAAATAAATAAATTACAGCTCCACTTTGGCAGTAAACTAATAGTTTTGATTATACAAATATAAAAATACATGCACTATTCAAAGGAGAAAACAAAAATATTAAAATTAAAAAGCCAATTATAAAGAAATCTCAAATGTTTTTATAAATAATAAAAATCCATAAATTCTTAGTTGTATTTTGCTTTTTCACCTTCTTTATCCAAAACGTCGTTTTCCTTAGAAGTAATATCATAAAATTCTGCAAATGTTCATTTTAAATTGCATAATATGAACATCATCTCTTCAATTGCTTCTGTTTGCAATTTATTGAGTTCCTTTGTCCACTGGGCATTAACCAAAGAGAAAACTCTTTCAACGTTGACATTATGGCATAGAATCGCTAAATAGTATTCTTCCAATTTTAGTAGTTCAGAATTAAATTCTTCATTATGAAATGATCTAAAATAAGCAGTCTAATTTTTATGTGCCGAAAGTTTTTTAAAAAGATTTTATGAAATTCTCCTAATGGTCAAAAAGTTAACTAGATTAGTCAAAAAGGTAAGAGGAGTGGGAGTTTCCAAGATCTGAACACAGTCGCGTTTCCGCCACGCGGCTAGATTGGTACTTTAATGAGAAGACGAAAAAGCCTAACAAATGCCGGACAGGCCGGACACACAAATATTTGGCCGAACACGGCCGTAAAAAGCCGGACAAATGGCAACCCTATATGCAGGGCAAGTAAGTATTTTGTATTCATAATAAACTTATAAACCGAGAAAGGCCAATCCGCTTTTAAACGATTTAAAAAATGATTTCACTATTAGTTTTCCCACTATTCATAACTAAAAAATATATTCTTAGATTTAGAAATACTTTCTTCACACTACATTTCTTGTAATGTAGAACTGTTGAAGTGCTACAATATTAAAGTTTTTAAAAATCTAAGAAAAGAAATGAAATATATTGCTACTCACCTGAGGTGGCAAAGCGGACTTTAGAAATATATTAGGAGGAGTGAAAAGGGCCAAGAAATAAATTAGGTTAAACCCTTTGGCTTTACGTATAAATGGTAATGTTTTGTTACGTTCCTATTGGTAACAAATTTAAGTTTATTTTCATTTTAATGAATAGCGAACTTGTAATTCTAGATCTCATAACTGTATGAAAGATTAAAAGAACATACATACAACATAGGATACAATAACAAAACCCGGAATTCCAACTTAGTTATCTATTTAAATGAAAATAACAATAAATTAAATAAAGGTTCGGAAGTGAAATCAATACATCAAACTGAAAATAGCCTAAAATTAAATATGTATGAATCATTAGAAATAATAAAATCGTTAAAAACCAATCCAGATTTTTGTTGAAATGACCAGATTAATATTTATATTAGTCCCATTTTAAATTTGTTTTTCAATCGGAACAGAAAAGGTAGGGTTTAAACTACCTCTGGCCATTCCTATCTCCCCTTCCACTTCGCCGTTTTGTCGTTTTGCCACCATAGTCGAGTATCAATATATTTGATTTCTTGTCTTATATATATAAAACCGATAATACATATAATATATATATATATATATATATATATATATATATATATATATATATATATATATATATATAACACAGTATTGATGTTTTGAAAAATTTTTTTGTTTAGAACTGATAATAAATGTGTACAATTTGAAAATAGTTTTCAAATAAAATAATTCCTATAGAAGTGGCGATTAATTCATCAATCATAATTGTAAATTAGCTCTGTAGAATTTCCCTCTAAGCAATGTTCAAGGGAACTATCAAGATATTTCTTTTATATAATCCAATCAAAAACTAATACAGAATCATCGACAAAATGTACATCACAGGTACTTCGACACTTTTCACAGGTAATATGTGATTATATCATGTAACACGTTCTTGTCCAAAAAAAGAAATAACAATATTCTAGTGCACATTTCCACATAATTGTGTCTTGCCATATGAAATGTTTAACTTTAAGAGTTCTAAGGTAAAACTTTATGAAATCGAAACATTTTTATTCAAAAACTTTACCCTAAAGTTATATTAAATTTATTTAATATAATTTATTATATATATATATATATATATATATATATATATATATATATATATATATATATATATATATATATATATATATATTAAAAACATGTTATCACTTCTCATTCCCAGAACAGAAACGTACAGAGTATTATATAGAAATAATGAAAAGAATGATCCAAGGATACGATCATTTAGAGCGTAGAGAGAAAAAGTAAAAGTCTCAAGTAATTTTTGTAAAATACTCATGGTAAATATTTGAAATAGTAAAAAAAAAAAAAATAATAATAAAAATAATAATAGGTATTTTATTTATGGGTGTCTGTTCTTTTCGTGCAGTCTGGAACCGTAAATAGTGTGCCTAAAACACATCATTGATACAAGAATGATAAAGAACTCACGAACGAAAAAATGATGCTACAATTAGTGATTAAGACACTCAGAGATTTTTTTTTTCTTCATACCCCCAGGCCCTTACAAGTAACATTACCCGCCCGGCTCAAGGTTCAAAACATCATTAAAATAATTAAAAATAATAAAACAAGAGTCCTCTCTAATGATAAGCATCAATGAAAACTGTTTAGAGTGACAGGGCATTCTAATTAAAGTGGGCGCCTGGGGCCTTTGTTCCGTTAGCAATAATGAATTGATATAATGGTCCTTTATCGAGATAATCTCGCCTGAGTTCTCGACTCTCTGGGAGCCGCTCGATCCAAGGATCTCTTCGATATTCGTTGAGATAATTTTGAGAGTTCAACAGTTTATCATAGGACCAAATCCCTGGCTTAGTACCGTCACTAAGTACAGTTGGCGTATAATGCGAGTCCACCCTGTAATTTATTTCCTTGTCGGCTGGCAGCGGTACAGTAATGGGGCAAATCGTAATGTCGAGGAGATAATGCTATTATAGTACGAATTATCCTTATACGGATATGACATTTGATATATCGTTATCATATGTCATGTGACATAATATGAAATGCTCTTAGGAACAGATGAGTGATACACCAACGAAATACTTCATGACTATATTATTATTAAAATATTAATTATGGAGAGATAGTTTTCGTTTTTTATAACAAAAATAAAAGAATAATATCTATCTATACTATTATATAAAATAAAAAGCCATTTTTAGTTTGTGATCACTAACCACAAAAATAACTAAAATAATCTGTACCAAATATTAACCTCATCATTTTTATAGTTCCTGGAAGGTTTAGCAATAATAATATACTACAAAACAAATACTTGGATATTAAAAATGATAATATGTGGATAACAGTGAAGTTGTAATATTAAACGATGAGAGGTTACGAAGGTACGGTGTTATATAGAGCTTGAAATTGTTAATGAAATTTACTTATATCCAATTAAATTATAAAAAAAGATTTAAAAATGTGGTGTGACACGTGGAATTTAGAGAATTTTAAAAATGGACTGATATGTGGTTTGCACCATTCCGCAATAGAGTTTACAAAAGTAAAACTAGCGAGTCTATCTGCGCCAAATCTCAACTACCTACATCACCTTTCGTCTATGAATCTTTACCAATAATAAAGTTTAAAATTCTAAAATAATAAATATACAAAGTTCAGTGGCAGAAATGAAATTCACCTCACTGTGATATACTTTTATGGCTAAAAATTAAAATCCGATCAGATGAAATCAATAAAATTATTTCTGCCTAATAAAAATTATTACCTAATCAAAATTTAAATCCTTTGCTTTTGTAATATTGTATTTAAAATATGATTTATAGACCCTTAGTTGTAAGCACTGATAATACTGTCCATTATCCGCAATAGTTTCTTAATAGTCTCTATCCATCTGGATTATCTACTCATACATTTAAAATTAGAAATATGATGTCAAATTATTGTTTTATGTAATCTTCAACCATCTAACTTATTCAATTTTAACCAGATTGAATATTGCTGCTATGTATGAAAATATCGTGGGAGAAATAATGCTCAATTGCATAAATGAATACAAGATTTTTAACGATAAACAAAACTTCAATTATTAGTTAAAATTAGCTTGATCCTTAACTGAAGTGAGAGGGGGGAGGGGGGGGGGGAATGCCGTGGCGATGGAGTCTAGTTGTTAACATTGCTACAGAAATGGTAATTAAAAAAAACAAATAAGTAAATAAGTAAACAACCGACTACCAGCGGTACAGGGTGTCGTGGCATCGAAATGGCAACATGGGAGAAATAAAACCACGTATTTTGAAAAATATTTATTTAATATTAAATAGGCAAAAATATTATTCTATTATATTTTATGCTTATTTCTTGAGTTCCATACCTAGTTTTCTAAACAGTTTGAAATCTGCTGGAGATATGTCTGGCGAATGAGGTGGACGAGGAAGGACTTCGTACAGCTCTTTTAGTTTCTTCACTGTCTGTAACGCTAGCATTGTGTAAGATTAAATGCCCATTCCGATTAACGATTTCTTTTTTTTTTTTTTTTTTTTTTTTTTTATACGCTTTTGATGCATGATGTCAATATAAATGCAGTATGATTGTTGATGTGATGGTTTTACCTCTGGGTGAAAAACAGAAATGAAATATTCCTGATATTGGCCACCACACAGAAGCCATTATTTTTCAGAGTAGAATTTGGTTTTGGCATGTTGCATGATGTATTTCATTACAAAGATCATGGGCATGGGCTGCAATCTGTCCAAATTTAAGCTCATAACAAAAAATAATAAAAAAATAAAAAAATAAAAAAATAAAAATTCGCAAGTGTCTATAGTTTTATTTGATGGAAAATAACCTGAACGTTGTATATAACAAAAATCCACTGAACCCACTTTAAATTTCTGAAATTCAAATCGTTCAACAACAAAATTCATACCTACCGATTAATTACAAAAGACTCTACATAATAATTAGACCTATTTGGCCATATGGGGTTGAGCTGTGGTGCTCCACTAAACCTTCTAATTAATCTCGTATCCAATCCTCTCAATCAAAAATCTTAGAAAAGTCCTGAATACTCCTTACTTTATTACAAACAAACGTATCCATAAAGATCCCCATGCACCATACGTTTCTGACTTAGCTCAAACCAGATATCTATCTTTTCGTAGTAAACTCCATAACCATTCAAATCCACTAGTCTCCAAAGTTACTTTCCACTCATTTCCTGATAACGAAAAGAAGATGACCTACGAAGCTTATAACCAGATCCCGGATTTTTATGCAGTAAAAAAGTTCAAAATATGCCATATAATATGCAGTAAAAATCCTTAAATATGCAATAAAAATATGCATCTAAGGTACAAAATCAAATAGATAAATATGAAGTAAAAAATATCCGAACAAGTGAAAAAGATTAGTAAAACTATTAAAAAATTATTAAAAGGATTTTAAAACTGTGTTTTGAAAAATGAATTTCAATTTGTTTTTATACAACTTCTTTTATAGGTACAATAATTATATAACCAAATTTTATTATTTACAATACACAACACTATTATTTACAATACACAACACTATTATTTACAATACACAACACTATTATTTACAATACACAACACTATTATTTACAATACACTACACTATTATTTACAATACACAACACTATTATTTACAATACACAACACTATTATTTACAATACACAACACTATTATTTACAATACAATCAGGTACTACAAAAAAAGTATTTAACTTGGTGCACCTTTTCTTTTTTTTTTAACAGTTATTGTACAAGTTCGGCATTAAAATTGATAATTGCATTTCAATTTATAATGCATTTCTAAGTTTTCTGCTTTAAAACTCAAGCTTCCATCGTGTTACCACAAGTACTTGTACAAGTAGGACAGTAAGTGTCAGGCAAGCTAAGGGAGAAGGGGGTGAGGAGAATTAGTCAGGTAATGAGAATGAGCCAAAAAAAAAAGAGAACCCAGAAAAAAACACACCAAAAATATTGTTGAGCGCCACGTCGTTTATTAATGGTAAAACGACGAAAACCTTAGAAAAAAAAATATAAGAGACAAAATAAAATAAGATTAAATAAATCAATAAAATAGCCCCGAGAAAAAAAATATTTTAAACTGTAAAATCTTCGAAGAAAGATAAGTAAAACACTAGATAGTATAACTCTTAAATATACTTCCACCAATTAGTTGCGATAATTCATCAAAACAAAAATCCATTGACGCTGAAAACATATAAATAAAATAAAATTATTTTATTAATAATTTTGTGATTCTCACCTCTGAATTCAAAATTCACCACCATGCACTCAATCCTTAGAAATGACCCTTGACCATTTCCATACATCTGAATGTATAATCATTAAATTGTAACAATTATTATTTTTATTATTTTTACTCAATAATTAAAATTATCTCTCCTTCAATGTTGGTCACCCCTTTTCCTTGTTTTTGTTTTTAATTAATTTGAAACCAAGATGCAAATGGAAATTTAAAAGGCAATAATAATAATTTTATTGCAAACAACGGGAAGAAAAAAAACAAAACACCAATTTTGTTAATAAGAAAATTGGACCATATTTATTACTGTTAACGAAACATTATTTTTACACATTATGATTATCAAAACTCACTTTAACAAAATTTACAAATTAATTAAACAAACAATATCTAATATTGCTTTGTAAATAGGTGGTCCAAAAATATAAAATATTTGCGAGCTCGCTATCAAAAAACAGATATTACGAAATAAACAAACAAACAAAAGTTAAACAATTTCTCTTTTTAATACTAATTACCCAAATTCAGCAAACATTAAATAATTTATTGTTTGATTTATTCTGGTACCAGCGCAAAATGAACTTAAAATAAACTGATTCATGATTAAACAATATTTGAAATTGTTATTTATCTTGCAACTTCCAAAATGTGCTGAGAAGAATTGTCCGCTTTCCCTTATTTCTCTTTAGAGGGAAAGAAAAATAATCAACATACAACATTTAATAAGGTTTAAAAGAGACTGATAAAAGAAATTAAAATAAAACTTATCTGGGTGGACCCTTCGGCGTTAACGAGCGATGCATTGGTATCAAGGGACGGCCACAATTTCTTCTACTCCAATTTTGTTTTTGAATCCACTTAGAGCTGTAGATGACGTTGACTCATAAATTTTCTTCGATGAATAAATCCCAGCATCAATTGTTTATATTTTAATGATAGTTATTATTTATCAAAACATTTTTATCCAAGCCCTCTATTCAATAAAAAAAAATCAACCGCATTTAATTAAGTTTCTTTTATTATTTTTTCCCCTACCTTTCCTTATTATTCATTTATTTATTTATTAATTTTTTTTTTAATTTCTATTTTCCACCTTTCTTGAAGTGTAACAATCGTTTAAAATATTTTTATAATTTGAAAAAGATCCTTCACATCTTCAGAGGTAACAGGAGCAAATTTATATGAATTTACAATAACTGGATTGTTTTCAACGTTATTTAAAACAATTGAATCGTCCTCATTTAAACATTTTTTAGTTCTGCGAGGCCTCAATTTTTAGTGAAAATGTTGTTAATTTTGTCCTGTAAAACATTCCCTATGTCGCCTGGGACTTTTGACAAGATGTTTTTTACATCACTGACTATTTTGAAACTTTCGTCAAGAGACGAATTCGTTTCTTGAAGCTGTTTTAGTTTTATTGGCAAAAAAGGCAAAAAGTTAGATTGTTGCTGAGGGCTGTTGAACTATTCATCATTAGATCATATCAGTTTTCTACACTTTGGGCCATATCCCCATCTATTTCATGTATTTCAAAAACGAATGTTTTAAACATAACAAAGTTCTCGACATAAAACGAAGCTACTTATATCCAGGTGCCTATCTCGTAATCACTGATTGGGAAGGTAGTCGTTTCCCATTCATAATTTCTTCATATTTATTCTGGAAGGAGCTTTTAAGAACATTTTTTCCCATTGCTAATTAACTTGTTAACATTAGGAAAAAGTATCCCAAACTTTTCCAGCAAGACAGTTACATTCATGCGCGACAAGTGACGTCGATCTAAAACAATTTGATCGATCTAGCTGCTTTAATCATGCAATGCGCCGCCAACAACAATACACGGCTTTCCATTCCAACTTCATTTGATAATATTTTAACTCCATTATTCATATACCTTCTTATAGCCTCATGATTTATTTTATCAAGCTGTTTACACGAAATCAGATATTTCGTCTTATTTTATCTAATACTCCGACCAGTAAATTTGCAACATACAAACCTCGAAGGTCTGTTGTTTCGACAACTTTTAAATATAAATATTTGTCAGCAATTGCCAATTTTACTTTATAACGTTTTTATACCAAGAATTTAAATAAGATTTTCGTAATGTGCTTTCGAAAGGCGCCCGGTCTTTCCGAGTTTTTTTGGAGATTATTTTTAGTTAAATAAAAAAATTGAAACTTGGAGTTTTTCATCATAATTATATTTCATAATATTCATAACCATCAAAATATGCATTTATAATCAAATATGCAAAATAAAACCGGGCTTGAACCCATCTAAATACCATAATTCGTAAAGATATTCGGTCCACTGATTAATAAAAGGACGCAAAAAAAATTGCCATTGATAAAAATCCGGGCTCTGCTTATAACATACAACTTACAATTAATACGATTATAAAAATATATAGTATGACTGTATCTTAAGTTTTGTAATTATTTTGTTTTATTCTTATTATTATTAACTTTTTTTTTCTTTCTTACTTATTTGTTTTGATTTGTGTGAGTATTTATTTGTATATATTGTATCAATAAATAGTTCATTATCTCTATCTCTATTACCTATTGCCCTTGACTCAGGCACATTGTAATATACCTATATAGCAATAAAATCTGAAAAAAAAATTGAAAAGAATGAGTGTTTTTTTTTTTTTTTTTTTTTGTTTTTTCAGTTTGTAAGAGTAAATTTAAATTTTTCAAAAAGTTGTTCGGATAGTTAACTCAGTAGATTTAAGTTACCATAAAACGGCGTGACTTTGCAGCATTTTTGTTGAACTTTAACTACCTATCAATAATGTTTAAAATGCATGTATTAAAATATTTGCTTTGAATAATAAGCTTAAAAATGAAGTTCATTCATCGCATAATCTTGGAATTGCAAAATTTACAAAACTTATAATTAATTTTATTGTTTTTAAACTTTAGTGCAAAGTCAACCGGATACCCGTGACTTTGCACCACCATTTTTTTTTTTCAATTAAAAAAGCATTAGAAACGTATTCTGAAACAATAAAAACATTCTAATGAGAAAGAAAATTGAACGATTTTTAAAGGATTATTGAAAAACGATAGAAAATACAAAAGCATACCAACAAAATATTATATAGAAACAAAATAACGACTTAAAACATGACAAATTAACGTAAACAACTATAATTTTGGCAAACAAGGAACAAAACGATACCTATACAATAAATTTCGCACATATAAAGAAACGCTTTTGGAAAACTGTAATCTGCAATAGTTAGATGAAAACTGTTAAAATATAAAAATGAACACTATGACTTAAAAAATTATAAATCTATAACTAGGCAAAATGCTAACAGCATTCGCCAATATACTTACACATAGATGGCAAAAACCTTATTAACAAGAAGCAAAACATTATCCCAAATAATTAGGATTTTAACCAACCTATTAACTCCTTAACTACAAAATATCCTCGTTTATTGATTTGTTTAGGAGGAGCATTGCTGCCTAAGACTTCTTTCCACAGGGAGGTAACTCTGCGACAAAATATTCTGGTGCAATGTCATTCCTAATTCATATCAAAAAGGGGATTCTATTTTATTTTCAAATACCATGACTTTTGGTAAATATTTTTAGCAAAATGAATATCATATATTTAAATTATAATAATTATAGAATAAAATTAATGCAAAAACTAATCGATTTGAGAAATATTTAGTTATTGAAAGCAGGACTTTATCCCACAAAGGAATCACACCTGTTGAAACACTACAATCAACTAACTGTTATAAAACATGAGAGGTGACTAGAATCAGCGTGGAAATTCCTTAGCCCCAATCACTGTTGTTATAATCAAGTAAGAAATATAAAATATCCCTCATTTAGACAACAGCAAAACATTTTTTCTTTAACTGAAACTTTTTAGTGTGCTTGGTGCAAAGTTAAGTACATTGGTGCAGAGTAACGCCGTTTTACGGTATTTCAGTGGTCCTTTTAATAATGACAAGCGTTATCACTGAGCTCAAATTGCCGCTCATATGGGCTCATGGGTTCCAAGAAAATGTAAGCAATACGATGAGAGATTTGGAGAATAGCGTTTTCATGAATGTTCTAACGTTATTCTATTCATCTGCTAGATTTCAATATCATAAAACAATAGCGCAAGTAGCAGTTGTTATGAAACACAGAGAAGACATATGTCCTCTGAAACAAACGTAACGAAATAATAATTTTACGAAATACTAACCTGATTACTGATAGCACCCCTCCATAACCAGATTAGGTAGGATTGGGGGTCTGGAACATCGATCTGGTGGGGAGGTGGAAGGGTGGACACCGAAGGGGAAAAATCATCTCTTTTATTACGCAAAGAACATCAGCAGAGTTGCTCTTGGTAATACAGTCTAAGGGCGGGTACTTAAGGGCAATCCCATCCGCCCCTGGAGCATGTGTCACGCGGAAAAGGGCTGTGACCTTTCGGTAACGAGGACAGATATGCAAGGAGGGGTATCATCACAACTGAGCCAGGGCCTAATGAAGAGATCGGAAATATTGCTCAATTTCCGAATTTCCCGTAATAGAGTGGAATTTATTCTCAGAAAAAATGCATGGTTCCATCCTGATCTAAGGATAGTGTGGTTGTGCACATATCAGTCCTATCATTAACAAACAATTTGGTCTATTTATTCTTCCGGTATAATTTTTAACCTTGATAGAACTTCGCTGATCCGCCTCCCACTTGTCTGACCCTCTCGTGAAAAAATGGAGGGATAACAATATTTTCGCGGAATCTATAATAGTCCAGTAAAATTGTTCATTTAAATATGCAAAAGGCCGGGTAGTTTTGATGTTATTAGAGTTGTACTTGTGTACGAAAATTCAAGTTTTGAATCTTGAAGCGCCATCAGCCTCAATTTGGCACCTTCAAAGCTTCAAATATTTCGAAATATTTTGCGTGTCCCCAAAATATCTGTTGCACGGTTGTTTATAAAGAAACGCTTGTTATATTCAAAACTAAACTTGTTATATTAAAAATAATTTAGAACTAGACTACATTTAAACTACATCTAAAACGATTTGAGCAGAAAAAAAATTTAAGGAGATGAAATGGTCAGGGGTGCAGTCATGATGAATAAACACGGCAAGTTTTTTAATGAAAAACTTATATTTTGGCTTGCCAACGTTTCGACCTGCCTTGCAGGTCTTCATCAGGGCTAAAATAACAAAAATTGGATGTGATCAAGATGATACAAACATTAAAAAAAAAAATAAATAAATAAATAATAAACATCATTTAAAAATGAAAAACAAACAAGAAAAAATATCTGTAGTTAATTAGATAATTGAATACAAAATAGTAGAAAAGTCTATGCAAAGATACTGTTGTAATAAAATAATTAAATAACTTAAATTGAATAATACAAATTTTAAATTGTGTGAACTAATACAATGTAACGATTTTATTAACAGATGTTTTTAATAGGAATTTAAATAAATAAATGGTAAGATAGCAAGGTAAGCAAAACAATAAAGTAGGCATAACAATAAACGAAGGAAGAGGTTGGGGAAATGTGAGAAATTAAAATAAATGGACTTACTGATTGTTGTCTAGATGAAGGCTTAACTAACAATGACTGTTAAAAAATAAAATCAGGGAAAGGGGGGGATAGTTACTTGCAGAAAGTAATTAAGGGTGGCAGTGGCTCATGGTGGATAAAAACCGAACTATTTTTTTTTTTTGTATTTAAAAGGCGTGGAAGATGTTAAATATGAATTTAAACATTTTGCTAAAAAGAAAGCGCTATCACAATCAGCATAAAAAAAAATAAAATAATAATAATAAAATACATAAATAAATAAAATAAATAAATAACTAAAAATAAAAATAAAAATAATTATAGTAATAAATAAATAAATAAAAAATTAATAACAAAAAAATCCTATTAAAAACATCTGTTAATAAAATTGTTACATTGTATTAGTTTACACAATTTAAAATTTAAAATCATTTTTCTCATACTTTTATTGATGTTTTTTACTTATTATTATATAAATTATGCGAAAAATAATTGAAGATTTTTACAAAAATGGTCGTTATACCAAAGTTGATTTTGTTTTTAGGAAATATTATGTTTTGTACGGCACTCTGATTGTTTTTAAGTTTCGTTTTTATATAAAAACTAGATTAAGGTAAAGTTTATAAACGTCATCAGCGTAAATTACTGGACTTTGCGATATGAAAAAATACAATATTTGCTCGAATGCAGGCAGATATAGAATAAGGTCAAGCTACTATTTAAAAACAAATTTTTATGAAATAAATTAGGGAAATGAAAAAAAAAGTTAGAAGCAGTGATAATATTATATACACGAATATTATGGACACATTGGTGTTGCCCAACTAAAAGATAAATTAAGAAGATATTATAATTTTGAGGGACAGGATACATTGATCGAAGACTATTGTGCTAGTTGCACCATTTGTGTGGAAAATAAAGTGCGTCGAGGTAGGCTTATTGGGTTAATGTCCAAACTCGGACCTGCTCAAGAGCCATATGAAATCCTTTCTGTGGATTCAGTAGGTGGGTTAAGAGGAAACAGATCACCGAAGAGATTCATGCATATTTTAGTGGACCACTTTAGTCGCTATGCATGGATCTCAGCAACAACTGGTCAATGTGCTCGCGATATCATTAAACTTATTAATCCCATCGCACAAAATCATAAAGTAAAAATACTCTTAGCGGACCAGTATACCGCCCTAAAGTCGAATGAACTGAAGCAGTATCTGGACAAGAAGAATATTAAACTAATATTTACTTCCATTGATTATCCGCAATCTAACGGGCTCAACGAAAGACTGAACCAAACTCTGGTAAATATAATCAGATGTAAAATAAATGAGGGCGATGTCCGTGCTTGGCCCAAGGTCGCAGAAGATTGTGTTGCAGAATACAATAAAACAATACATAGTTCAACTAAATTTGAACCTACATATTTACTTTTTGGACAACAATCATACATTAGTCCTCCAGAGACAGTACCGGCAAGAGATTTAGCAAAAGATAGAGAAGAAGCCTTCCGAAATTCTATGAAGAGTTTTGAAACGTACAAATCCAGAGTTGATAAAAACCGAAGAATGCATGAATTTAAAATTGGCGATATGGTAAACGTGGAAAATAGTAATAAGCTAAATAAAAAAAAAAACAGACAAGATTAGGATAGGCCCCTTTCCTATTTTGCAACGCATAACCTCAACAATTTATGAAGTTGGATGCGGTAAGAAAAAGAAGATCTTAAATTGTTTTCATACTAGCAAGTTGTGTTCTTTTCCGTGGAAAAAATGACATCAGAAGGGGAGGTATAAATAGACTATACTGATAGTCTGTTTTGGCTAATCATCTGTTTGATGATCATCTGTTTTTTCTGACGAGAAAAAAAAAGGAAAAGGTTTTAAAACCTGTGCCATATTATTGGGTTTACTACATGACTAACGACTTATGCAATATTATAAACATGACTCCATATGAATATGACTCCTCTCATAAGAGGAAAATGTAGGGACTATTCGTTCGGGCAAAGGATATGAGTCAAAAGTGGATGGATGAATCACATCTCAATGAGGCTTAAGGCGTCATCCAATGTCATCCAATAGGTTACGCTTTCCGCTGGTGAGCTCACCTCGGACCACTGTTTAAAATTGTAAATGATCTTTTTGAGAGGCCGGGCGTCTGGGAGAATATTCTGAGGCAATTAGTGAATGACTTTCAAAGCCAATCCGCTCTTGAGTTTTATTAATACACCAGATAATGCCAGATGACACACAAGGTTATGGATTATGGATTATTGTTGCGAGATGGAGAATGCGGGATAAAAATTTAATATCGATAGAATGAAATCGATTAGTACCTCAAGGAAAAATAATGGAGTAGAACATTATGTTCAATCATACTTTTATTTTATTTTTTTAAATAAGTACCATATTTTTCTTAATTGGGAAGAGAAAAATTAATAAAAAAAGTTGATTGATTCAAATTAGCAAAAATAAAAAAATAAAAAAGTAATAAGTAAGGCCGTGTAATAGGACATAGTAGGCCATGGGAGAATGGCCAATCTAGGAGGTAAAAAGTCATAATCGAAATTAATGAAACTATTGTGATAGTTGTATAGTTAAGTATTTTATAGAACATTATTAAAGGTTCTTCCGTTTTTAGGAGGTGGATTTCAAGATAAAACAACGATGAAAGTAGTACCTAACTCGACAGGTCAAATTTTGTTAAAACTATTGATTCTTTCAATCTAAATTTGTCTATCATCCTATTGATATTTTTTCATTATTCTTATATATATTAGTGAATATAGACAATCGTTATACCAGTTAGCTATTCTCAAAATAATTTTTTAATAATTTGACCTATTATATAATTCTTTTAATAGTGTCGTAAGCTAAAGCATCTTTTATACTAAAAAGTAACCCAAAGTACCTCTCTGAAATTCATAGTAGAGGTGACTTAGAAGGTATATGAAATAATCATGAAGCATTTACCTGTTTTTATCTGCTTTCTTGTCTGAAAACAGACAATATCGCGAAGAGAGTTATTTCGTATTTGACATAACTGTAAGGGCGTTGATTTAATATATATAACTATATTTGAAACACTTAAATTGGAGGATATTATTCCAACATATTCAGCTGCACTGAAGAGATATTTAAAATTGGTAGTTACGAAAATTCATCAAGGGGATTGAGAAAATCACTTTCATAAGAAAAAATCGTTTTACATACATTTATTAAGTTACGATACACAAAAATACATAAGAATGAATGTTTTTACTGTATGTATTGGATTTTCATTAAGATTATTGAATTTATTTTTTTTTTGACAGTTTGATAGTTCCTATCTAAATTGAGACTAAAGTATAACTGAGTAAATAGTTTTGTTTAGTAGGTAAACAGGTAAGTAAGAGTATCACAGAAAGATTTTAAAACAGTATTGTTTCATAACATGATTTGAATTTGTACACCGGAAACATCTCATTCATACGATACCAGCTTGACGTGTTTTTTCATTCATTACTTGTTTAAGATAATTCAAAATAATTACTATAAAATAACTATAAATAATTACCCATTACGTAATCGTTGGAAACGAGCTAATTCATTCTTTTTATTTTATTTTATTTTTTTTATTTATTTAATTGAAATTTACAACTGTATACACAGATATATTATACATCAAGTAAATACGATGATAATGATAAAAATTACACGTCAGATGGAGTCCTAGGTAGCGGATCTGTTCAACAGGGATTAATGGGACATCATTAAAGGAGACTGAAGGACAGGATGTCATAGGCTTACGACGAAGGGTAAAGGTTATTTGATGGGATTTATTTGGATTTATTTTGATTCCCCATTTTTGACACCATTCTTGAAGGTTTAAGATATGGGATTGGAGTGTCTGGGAGGCAATAAATGGATCATTGTTTACTGAAAACACAGTGTCATCAGCATACGTGGTGAGGATGGTGCTAGGATGCGTAGGGATGTCAGCTGTATCCTGTATAGGATTGGACCTAGGATACTTCCTTGAGGAACACCTGCTGATTGGTTAAAGAGAGAGGAATAGGAAAAGTTATGATTAACTTTAAAAGTTCTATCACTGAGATAGGAGCGGATAATAAGGAAATATGTAGAAGGTAAGAATTTACGGAGTTTGTAAAGCAGTCCTGGATGCCAGACTCGGTCAAATACTTGTTCTACATCGAGGAAGTCTCCCGTGCAGTACATTCCGCGAGTTATAAGATTATAAATATTACTCATAATATTAATATAATCTTTAACATTACTTTTATTATTGAGAAACCCTTTTAGCACCTGACTAAGAGAAAGTATCCTTTTGAACTTCCAAGGGTAAAATATAAATTACATCTTGAACAACACATGTCATAAACAATCATAAAGTAAACTGCCTTGGGTCAAAGATCCCCAGCCACCCTATGTTCTCTCTTTTTACAACATATAACACCCTGTGTATATCACTGTGACATGAGACAATTGACACCTACGCCGGACTACCCTTTCTCACGTTCCCTTTAGTAAACATTTAGCCAGACACTTTCACCATATTTCCCCGGTCCTATCCCCACTCCAAACCTATAGGTTTAAGTAGCTGGAAGTTTTCAGAGGAAGACACTCTACATTTGACTTGTAACCATTATACTAGAAGTCTTATATGTAACTGTCAGTAAATAAAGTATCTTTTTCTAAGTTTTCACTATTTGTGTTCGTTATCTGGCGCCCGAACTAGAGACAGACATAGCATCGAGATCGTACTATTCCTAGGTTTTCTCGAGTAAGCTGCTCTGCCTTGACCGAACGCTGAAGAACTTTGACTGAAGATCCACTCTTGCGAGGTGTCTGACTGTCATCGCTTGGCCCACTGATCCCAGGTACCAACACTTCTTCATCACACATCGAGTTTGAAACCCACTCATCCGAGGTATTTCAAGCTGAAGTCTCCTTCTGGCTCACTGACCCCAGGTACGAAGCAAGGAAGACAGCGAACTTATTTAGTAAGTTTAGTTAAGATATTTATGTTACTTATATAATTATTTCCTTTTTTATTACTATTATATTATAGTATTATTATTATAAATATGGCATCGTTCCAAAACAAAAGGGGATATAGCCCTTCTTTTTATTATAAAAATTACAATTTAATTAAATTTTTAAATGTCGTGAGATTGGAAATAAATAAAATATATATTCAAAAAGAACCACTTAAATATGTATTAAAGAATGTATTAGCTCATGAAGCAGAACATATTATAGTAAAATATAAATTCAAATATTTTAATGATTTGTTGAATTATTTAGAAAATGTCTTTTATGACTACAGGTCAATAGAGGAACTAAAATTAGATTTATTTGATACCGAAAGAAATCAAGATGAAAGTCCGTTAGATTTTCTGTTACGGTTAGATAAACAAAGATCCCTAATAATTTTTCGATATGATTTTAAATATTTATCAGATGATGATAAAGAAATGGGAACAAATTTAATAGAACGCCGTTTAGTCTTTCATTTCTATACGAATATTCCTGTAAACATTAGCATATTCTTAAGGTCAAATGAAGCAAACAATTTAGAGGAGATAAAGGTTTTGTTGGAAAATGAAAACTACTTTTTCTTAATTGATCAAGATTCATCAGAATCTATAACTAGGACCGGCGAGAAATGTAATAATGACTATTTTCCAAAGGAAACATTTACTAAAAGAAAATTTCATAAAAAGAATAAATATAAAAAGATTTATATAAACAATAAATCAGCCTATAATAATAAATTTTCTTACAACAATCAAAATAATCATTTCAACCAATATCCATCCGGTATGTATCAACAAAATACTCTTTTTAAAAGCCAATTTAACCAATTTGCTTCAAATCCTCATATCACTCAGAATCGTCAGCCGACTCAACTAACTAATTCTTATCAACTAATTCTTGTTTTAAAGAAGATTATAAAGATCGAAGAATTCGCGAACTTGAGGAATCGATAAAATGCCTTAAAGAACAAATTTCAGAAGACCAATATGAAATGTTCGAACTACCCGATTATCCGATATTTCATGCACATGAAGAAATGGATAAAAATAATTCAATAATTGATAATGCGGACTCTTTAAAAATCTAACACCGGAAACATTAGGTGAAGAAGATAACCATATAGATATTGTTGATGAATCTCAAAAATTCATTGAAAGACAAAAGAATGAAGATTTCGATAATATCGGTATAATTGAAGAACCTATTTTTAAATTAGATGAATCAAAAAGTGATAATAATATTTTAATAAATCGAGAATGCCTTTCAGAAGAAATAGATATTGGGATAATAAAAACAACTAACCACCAAAAAAGTAGTGTTTTAGAAAATTTTCCTCAAAACAATTCCAAATTGCTTGAGAAGGAAAAGGTACCGGTCGAAATGCCTTGTGGAAAAGTGTCAAAACAGAGTCTAAACACCGATGATGATACTATTCTAATTTCTAGATGTGATGAAATGGTTACTGGCACTGATAGTCGGCCGTGTACTAAGATAGCAGCATTATTGAATGAAAATTCAGTAATCGCACCTTTCATTGCAAAAGAAGGTAGTCTGAATCAAATCACACATATTGGGAATAAACTAATTGATGAAGAATTAATTAAAATTACTGAGGTTAATAATGAAATGGATATAGAGAAACCTGATTCATCAGATTTATTAAAAAGTACACCTACTTTAATAAATAATATAGCCAAATTAACAAACTTATATACTGAACAAAATATAAACAATAGTTCTGATTGTATTAAGGAAGATAATATTTCAGAAGTTGATGCTTCACCTAGTTTAAATAAACCTGAAAATAAAAGTTATTTTTTAGATGTGTCAAAAACTAGTAGTAGTGAACGCGATGAGCAAATAAATGAAAAATCAGTTCTAAAAATTGAAACCTTAATCTTACTATCATCAAAAGAACCTAAGAACCGTAAAGCTTCAGAAAACAGTTTAAGACGCACTATTTTAGAAAAAAGTCTAAACAGCTCAAAACAGAATTCAAGTACTAAATCAGCTAGACTATTAGACTTCCAAAAATTAATAGTTAAATCAAAAATGGACTTGTCAACTACTATTACAAAGAGTAAAAGAAAACGATATAAAAAGTCAAACCTTTGCACCAAGTTAAAAAAACCAAAAGGAAAGATTACTTTCTTAGGATTTCTTTTAAAACAACCAAATTTTCAACTAAAAGAAGATATCGGACATGTCTATAAATGGCCAACTGATGAAAATAATATTCACTTATGGATGTTGAAGCCTGATAGAAGAGGGACTTAAGTCTCTGCGAACCACAATATAAGGTACGAATTTGGCAATCAAGGTATGAATTTATAAATCAGGCTAAATCAATAATAGTTAAATTGTATTAATAATATCTTATTTTAACGTATCAAGAACGGATTAGAATTAAAGGTGTTTAAATATCTCACGAAAATTTATTTCATTTAATAAAAAAAAAAAATAATAATAATAATAAATAAAATAAAAAAATACATATTATAGTCAACATTGAAATACATACTTATACATAGTCATTTGCTATAAAATATCAAAGGAATGATGACACATTTAAAACATTATTGCACTGTATATGTAACTAATTATTTTTTGCAATTGACAACTTTACTGTTCAACATTCAACCTGTTGTTATGTGAATTGGGAAAATTAATTAAGTTAAAATAGTTTTATTGCTTAGATATTGAAAAAAAAAAGAGGAAAAAGTTTAATTAATAACATGAAATAATAATAATCAAACAATTGTTATTGAAAACAATAAATTTTAATTATGATGCTATAAATGTCTATATAAAGGAACAACACACTGCCTTTAAACCAGAATTATTTCAATATGTGAATTTTTAAATTATATGGAATATTGTTGTACAAAAAACGAAAATGTTAATTATAATTGTTTATTAGAATTAGTTAGTAATAGTAATTTAAGTAATTATAAATTGTTTAAAACTAAAACCGAACCTATAATTTTATATTAATGAAATAGGTCAATATTTAACAAAATTAGAAAAAAAAAAAAAAAAAAAAAAATCTTTGTTTATACATAATGTTAATTTTTTATATACGTATTTAAAATAAAATATATATTATATTATAGATAGTTTAATTTTATTAAGCAATGATATTTTGTATAATTTATCAACAATAAATATTTTTTAACATAGGAATAAGATTTGATGGATGTATATGTCAACAATTATTGTAATTTACATTTAGCTACAGCTATATTTTAAATGTTGTAATTATGTGACAATAGTGTAAACCAAACTTCCATGTTTTCGAACTTTCCATCCAGTCCTACAATGGAACCTTCCATCCTGAACATCCTTTTGCAATCAATGGTAGGCCTCTGGAATAGTTTCATAGAAGACAAAAAATGGGAGAATCCATTCTAAAAATAAATTTTATGCTTCGGGGACTTCGCAATTAAAGGGGGGAGGAGTTATAAGATTATAAATAAACTCATAATATTAATATAATCTTTAACATTACTTTTATTATTGAGATACCCTTTTAGCACCTGACTAAGAGAAAGTATCCTTTTGAACTTCCAAGGGTATAATATAAATTACATCTTGAACAACACATGTCATAAACAATCATAAAGTAAACTGCGTTGGGTCAAAGATCCCCAGCCACCCTATGTCCTCTCTTTTTACAACATATAACACCCTGTGTATATCACTGTGACATAAGACAATTGACACCTACGCCGGACTACCCTTTCTCACGTTCCCTTTAGTAAACATTTAGCCAGACACTTTCAACATATTTCCCCGGTCCTATCCCCACTCCAAACCTATAGGTTTAAGTAGCTGGAAGTTTTCAGAGGAAGACACTCTACATTTGACTTGTAACCATTATACTAGAAGTCTTATATGTAACTGTCAGTAAATAAAGTATCTTTTTCTAAGTCTTCACTATTTGTGTTCGTTATCTCGCGCTCCAATGCGGAGGAGACAACGTCCACCACACGATGACATTGCTGGATTGTGGAGTGAGATGTTCGGAATCCAAACTGGTGATGTGGGATTATGTGATAGGAAATTCTTTTTATTAAATTAATATAATACACAAAATAAATGGTGCAAAATTAAACCTTATTAAAAAAAAAAAAAAAAAAAAAAAAAAAAAAGTATATCGAAACCACGGATAATGGGGGCCTACTGTATAGTGTTTCCCTTATGGTTGTGACTTGAGTGGTTTTATTTTACTTTATTTAAGCTCTATTGTTTAAGTCAGGTTAAATCAGGTTGCCAGGTCTGTTTAAATAATTCTGACTTTTTCCTCCTAGATTGGTCATTCGTCCCACTATGCGGCGGTACTATACGCCTCCGAATGCTTGAATATGACCAAAAAGTTAGTAAACTAGAATTTAAAGATCGGAAAATGCTAAAAAAGATAATGGGCCCCATAAAGAATCAGATATAACAATGAGCTATACCAACTGTTGGAAAGCATTACATCAGCCATGAGAAATAGGATACTAACATTTTACGGGCACATAGTCAGAATGGACAGCCTGAGACTAAACTCGAGAATCTTAACATTATCTCTAGAGAAAAAGGAACCAATGCCAAATGGGTGAAACTGGTTCGAAAAGATCTGGAACTTCTAGGAATCAATCCTAAGGATGTTTCCAGAGATAACTACCAAACCCTCATCAGGACATCAGATGCTCTCAGGTTGGTGACGGCTAAAGCGTTAGGACCCGGAGTGGGAGTGATGAGGACCGAGGAGAGGAAGAGGGCCCGTAGCGCAAGAATGAAAAGTTTCTGGGCTAAGGGGGAAGGAAGGGTGGCCAGAGTTAGGGACCACATGGTCCAAGGTGCCAAAACGAAATTAAAAAAAAAAAATTGTAAATGAAAGAAGTAATTGTGATGGTTTTCAATCTTAAAGCACTAAATAAATTCTTATATTTGAACGTGAAGGGCAAATGGAAAATAATTACCAGTCTTGTTCGACCGAAGTTTAAGTAGATCTCAAAGTCAAATGTTTTGAAATAAATATAAATTTATTTTCCTACTTTTAATTGATGTTACCTACTTTATAGAACATATACATCCAGTAAATGTGTGGGAAAATAAATACAGTAACATGAAAATAACTTTTAAAGTTGGCCTTGGTGGCACTTTAATAAAAGTTCTATAGTAGGTTATCGGTAATAGATTGGGAACCGAGTTGAGAGATTAGTCGATTCGAGTAGTTATAGAGTTTACTAGGAAAGGATATGTTTCTTCCAAATCAGCAACATGGAACATTAAGGATATTTAAGGATAAGTTTATTTGTGACAAAGTAAGGATTTTTGATCGTAAGGATTGTGTACGAGATGAATTGGATGATTTAGTGGAGCCTTGAAGCTCAACTCACTATGTCCAAATAGTTCTAAATACTGTAATTTAAATAAATCTCTTGAAATGTATCGAAAAGTTTGAACGTTTGTATAGTAAATTTTGAAGAAGAAAATGACGGGACGTTTAATCTTATAATTTTTAATTATGTTTTATAAATAATAAAGAACACATATTTCATTGCGAAGAATATTTTTTTTTGAAAATTTCATACATAATAGAAAATTCTTTAATTATTACATTCCATAATCACACAAAGATATTTAAAACTCGTAATCCTTTACGCAACTATCAAACTGTAAGGAATCATATATTATGAAACGGAATTCTCTTCTATCGAACTACCCAGCATTTATGACGCTAAATACTCGTAAATGCCAGGGAAATAAATGGTTTCGGAAATACCTTTATAATTAGTCGAGTATCGGTTTCTCTAAAAGGCACTTACGTATCGTAGACCATATGGTGTGCATTTAGTGTCCTCTACATTTTGCTATTTACTGAACTAGTATCCACATATATAGATTTAATCGTAAATAAAATATTAATCACTTCCGATATAAAAGGACATCTAATGAAAAAATAGATTATTTAAAAAAAAAAACAACTAAAAGAACATATAACGGCATACAATATTAAGATATTCAACTTGACTGTGTTCTTAACCAAAAATAACTAAAGATGGGCCAACTAGTCGGTAAAATTTCGGCTGCTTTTGTAGTCGTCGATAATTCGACAAAATCGACAATATATATATTATAGGAAAGATTTGATAATTTGAAAAAATATTTTTGGTGAACTCAATATCTCGAAAATTTGTTATCTCGAAAAATTGATAACTCGAAGTAAATTTGTTCACCCTTGAATTTAGGCTTGCCGAATTATGACTGCATAAGATAAAAAAAATCTATAGCTACATAAACAGACGACTATAAATCTTTAAACAAAAAGGACCTAGAACATTGCCGAGGTCATCTGAATATTAACGGAGGCAAGGATCGGCTTGGTGACTAGGATTTTTCATTTTACCACAGAAAAGTTATCGTTTCTTTACAATTTATTGTTTACAAGCTGATTTCTTACAATTGAGATCTGAATGTAAAAATAAAAACTAATTAAGTAATAAAATATAAATTATTTTTAAAATATAACAACAGCAATATAACAACGTTGTATCGTCCGCATTGGAGCGCATTGGATGTACTGCACTGGAGCCTTTCTCGACGTAGAACAAGCTTATGACCGAGTCTGGCACCAGGGACTGCTTTACAAACTCCGTAAATTCCTTCCTCCTACATACTTCCTTATTATGCATTCCTATCTCAATGACAGTACATTCAAAGTAAGTCCGTCCATTCATCCCTCTTTACTTGTACACAGTCGACATCCCGATCCATCCTAGCACTGTCCTCACCACTTACGATGATGACAAATGTTTGTAATCATTAAATAATGATCCCTTCATTGCATCTCGGGCACTCCAATCCCAAATCATAAACCTTCAAGAATGGTGTAAAAAATGGAGAATTAAAATAAATCCCATCAAATAACCTTTACTCTCCGTCGTAAACCTACGGCACCCTTTAATGATATTTCCCTAATCCCTATTGAACATATCTGCTACCTGGGACTCTATTTGGACAAACCTTTTACTAGGAATCCACAAACAAGACTAAAACGACAAGAAACGGCCCGTCGTTATAGACTACTCCAATATTTACCAGGCAAACGGTCAAAGCTTTCAATAAATTACAAGAAACTTATTTACATGACAGATATTAGACCTATATGGACATACGGAGTTGAGCTCTGGGGCTCCACTAAACCATCCAATTTTTCTCGTATCCAATCCTTACAATCCAAAATCCTTCGAAAAATTCTTAATGCTCCTTACTTTGCCACGAATAAACTTATCCACAAAGACCTCATTGTTCCATATGTATACCAATCCTTTCATTGGAAACTGCACTCCCACACGAATCCATTAATCTCCCAACTTACTTCTCATTCGATAGCTGCTAACCCACCGAGGCGTCTAAAAAGAAGATGGCCAAGAGACCTTCTAGTTTATAATTTTTTTTTTTTGTGCTACTAGTGAGTAGTTCTTTAAGTGATTTACATGTCATTATAATCATTTCCTCAAATTTACTTGATGTATATTAAAGTACAGTTGTAAATATCAAAAAATAGTTTAAAAAAAAAAATAAAATAAAATAAAAATAACAAAGAAAAAATTAAAGTAGTAGTTTTAGACTATTTTTTTAATATTGCCTAGACAATTTTTAAAGCATCCAGTTATTCACAAAACAATTTTTTAAATGAACATAAATATACCTATTTTAAAATTGGTTCAAATAAACCATGAAATTGATCTATCCAATCCTTACAGTCCTACATGCTGCGGAATCGGCACAAACGGTAAGTGGAAGGTACATATCCTTCCATTTTTAAGCTGCATACTAACTCGAATTCACGATATTCGATTTCTCAACTTCTTATTATGAATAGGATTAGTATTATTCATATTCGTTTCTTTTTATAATTATTATTCATTGTATCCTTTTATTTATTTAACTTTTTTTTCTAGCACAATTTATTCTATTTTATTATTTATTTGAATTTATTTTAAATAATAAGGCATGAATGTGTACTTTACAGAGGTATTACTTAGTGCTCTATAGATTGTAATGTTTATAAAAATAACAAAAAATCCACTAATCTCACATTTTGCTTTCCATTCTGTACAGATAAACCTCCGATGCGTCCCAATATGGCTCCGGAACTTTCTTAAATAGAACTTTTATTGCTATTTAAGTGCTACTACCATTGGATAGTTGTTTCACAAGCAATTGACATTTTGAACGTTATATTCACGTTTACTAGATAATTTTTTTTTTTTAAATACAACTGTAAATTTCAATAAAGAGATAAATAAAAAAAAAGATTATTGATGTAGAATGAGAACTTATTATAAATAGGGATGAATGTTTATGTGTATGCCTAGTCGTTCTGCGCCAGTTAGTTTAGTCAACAGATATAATCGTTGAGTTGTACCGTAGTTACGCTTACTCTCGAAGATGTTCAAAGAACACATCAATATCAAAAATAGATCAAGTACATTCGCAATCAGTAGCAACTGGGGCGCTACCTCAGTAATAATGAAGCGCTAAAGGATTATTTTCCCTTCCTAACTACACACTTATCCGCCATGACCGAGTAGGTCGGACTGGCGGAGGTGTGGGTTTGTTTGTCCATGATGGCCTCAAGTTCCGAATCCTTTACCACTCAAATCCTACTGAGTTCCTTTTTGTAGAAATTTCCTACAAAACTCACCATCTCCTCGTGGTAGTTTACCGCCCTCCTCATGTTCCTTTTGACTCATCTTTCGAACCATCCCTTTACAACTGTGTTCCTTTTTATACCAATATCCTTATTTCAGGAGACCTGGATTCCAATTTCCTCTCTGACTCCCGTGATAAACTGTTCCTTGAAAACCTATTTTTTTCCCTACATCTCTTTATAGTTCCGTTCTGCCCTACCCACCACACTTCGTCGTCTGATACCTGGCTTGACTTGTTCATTATTGACGCAGAAATGAACCTTCTCAGTTACCTGTTCCTTTCCTATCCACCCATGATTCATATTTTTTTTTATTCCTTCTCTTCCGATTCTCTTCACCTTTCCTCCCATTCTACCTCAGCTCCTGCATACAACGATGCTAATTTTTATTTTTCCTACATCTCCCCCTCTGAACTTATTTCTTCAATAATGAAATCTAATTCCAATTCTACCGGCATAAATGAAATTCCTATAAAATTGATAAAACTGTGTCTTCCCGAAATCACAACAGTCCTCTTATTCATATATAATTTTTCCCTTCAAAATTCAGTATTCCCTACCTCCTGGAAAATCATTCTATAAATAAATTTTCGAATCCCACATCTCCTAAAGACTATTGTCCGATCTCCATCTTAGCTAACCTCTCTAAACCCTCGGAAAGATTAGTACTGTAGATTAGTACTGATACTTCTGGATTTTTCTAAAGCGTTTGATTCCCTAGACCACTCTATCCTTTTTTACAAATTAGAATCATTAAATTTCTCCTTCAGTTCCATCCACTGGTTTCAGTCTTCCCTTTTACACCGTTCCCAAGCAGTTAAAATACCTAACCAATCCTTATCTACTTTTCTCACTTTTCTTACTTCTGGTATTGCTCAAGAGTTCAGCATTTGACCGATCCTTTTTAACGATCAACGATCTACCTAATTCAATTAAGCACTGTTCCTATCACCTCTACACAGATGATTCCCAAATCTATCTTTCCTTTCCTCCTTCCGATCTTCCTTCTGCTTTCGCCAAAATTCAGGAAGACCTGAATAGAATTAGTGCCTGGGCAACCTTAAATAAATTACAATTAAATGAACAGAAAACTCAGGCGATCATAATAGGATCTAGCTCCCTCCTTAGTCCACATACCCATTATCCTCCCTTAATCCTAAATGATCATCCTATCCCTTTCTACTCCTCTGTTAAAAATCATGGAATTATTTTTTATCAGACCCTTTCTTGGAAATCTCAGATTGCCTAAATCTCCCGCCGTTCTGTAGGCCTACTTAAATTATTTCACCGATCCCGTCACCTTCTTCCCCAGTCAACTCGTAAGCTTCTAGTATCCTCCCTAATATTCCCTTACCTTGATTATGGTTGTCTAGTTTATGGTGGTCTCTCGACGGTTCTCAAAGACAGATTGAAACTAATTATGAACTGCTTTGCCAGATTTGTCTTCGATAAACCGAGGCGCTCCCACGTTCCCTTCATCTATTCCGAATTAAATTGGCATTATCCCATATTCCGGAGAAAATATTTCCATGGATCATTCCTTTACGAAATTATCAGCACCCTTCATCCTTCCTATATTTACAATACGCTTTAATTCAGATCTGCAATCAAGTCACTGAACACAAGATCCCGTCTTTCTGATCTATATACCCCATCCCCTAGAAGTACTACATTCCAGCGCTCTTTCCTATTCCGCTCAACCACCCTATGGAATCCCATTCTTTCTCATATTAGACAAGCGAAATCTCTAAAAACATTTAAATTCCTCTATTTCCAGTACCTCCTCCTAATCTAAGGTGACACTTACTAACAATATATTTTCTTAATTAAATGATATCTGACTCTTTCTGAAACACACTCAGTTTTACCAATAAAAATAACTTTTTCTCACTCCGAATACAACATTTGGGTTCTTATATTGTATATAATCAGCATTGTATTAAAATAACCTATTTATTATTTCATTTGTAGAATGTTTTCTTATTTTCCTGTTCATATATTACATTAGTATCTATGTATACATTATCGTTGTTATATTAATATTTATTCTTTATTTTATTTATTTTATTTTTATTTTTATTTTTTCATCTTATTTATTCATCATGTCTCTGACCAGATGTAACTAATATCATTTCCTTCTATACTAATTTGTTATTCTTGAGGGACTTGGTCCCAGGATAAAATTATTTTTCTATTTCTATTTCTATTTCTATTTCTATTTCTAAGAAGAGATTTTCAAGTATTCCTGTCAGTTGTAGACATCTGATCGGTAAAGTGAGAACTCATTTAGATTTTACTTGTTCGGTCAGCAATTTTATTGGTTTATAATGGATACCTATTTTTATAGTAAATGTTGTCGAAGGTAGTATAGAATAAAAAATTTCTATTCCAGTATTGAAGGATTTCAGTTTCTATAGATATTTGAAGAAAGGACAAAGGTACTAACTAACTAAGCAGTCGTCATTTGGTAGAAGGTTAGGGGTGGCAGCTGATATAGCCATTGTGCCTTGTCCCAGCTCCTTCAATGGGGGGGGGTCTGCTTGAACCGTTCCAACAATTTTGATGTTCTCTTCAAAAATCTTAATTATGCTTTTAGATTGGGTAATTATGTAATATAAATAATAAAGTAAATATATAAAATAATATAAAAATTTAATATTATATCCTTTAATAGTACTATTGTCATGGTTGACATTACTATATACTATAACTATGCAAAACACAGTAAAAAATCCTTATTCTCATAGGAAATGTACCATAAATACTATTTATAATGTGTAATTATAATGTACCATAAACGCCATTTGAAAATGAAGACTTGGGATTACGATTTAACTAAATAAATGCAGCTAGACAAATAGTAATACTTTTTGTTATTTTTGGAGGATTTTTTTAATACAAGAAGAATTATTATTTTTCAATTGATTAAATTTTCTTGTGTTTGGTCTCATTTTTTAGTATATCCTTTTCTAAATACGAATCAAATGGTCTGGCAGCCGAAAGCCGTCGGAAACATGCCGCCAGACCGGTTTTTATATCGGGGGAAACTGAACCGAAAAATAAAAAATAAAAAATTTATCTACCATTTTTTAATATGTTATTAGGACTCATAAGAGTATTTAAAATCCAAGTTTGCAACGCTCAAAAAAGTACTCGAAATTTTTTTATTTATATCTCGTAAAATATGAAAATTTGCTGGACATAGCATTGCAATTTCAAGAGTACTAAATTTTTATTAATTTATGTCTAGTCGCATCTCTGTAAATTAATTTATAGCGGAGATTGAGCTCTCCAAGAATGGCATTTTTCATAAAATTTGCAATTTTTCTGTCAAGAGTCAAGTTCTCAGGCGCATGCTGATGAAAGTACTGGTTTTACAAAAACAGCTTTGGAATATAATTTAAAGGATCTTTAATTAGCTTTAATTTTAGATCCAAAAGATACCCGTAAGTTTAATAGTTTTCAAAGAAAGAGGAAAAGACCGGTTTGACAAGTGTGTGAATCGGTAGGAACCGACCCATTTCAATTTTAATTTACTAATATACACATATAAGTACCTGTTTTTGTATTTAAAAAGATGTATTAGTACGAAGAATTTCGCTGTTAGGATAGTTCCGCTTTGCGGTTCTCCGCGTAAACACGTTTGTAGGTACTCTTTTTGCTATAAATCCGAAACTATTAGTCTGATCCAAAATTTCATTTATTTCATCTAAAAGCTCGTTACATTTACTATCAGATTCTATTTATGAAATTTTGATTAAATTCCGTGAAATACCCATTCCAGCACGCTAAACACCGCTAACTGTTGTGAAATCCAAACTTTTTTGGCACATTTTTCGCTATAACTCCAAAATTATTTGTTCCATCCCAGATTTCTTTTTTCCATCTTAATGCTAGTTAAATGTTTAATCCGATCCTACCTATGAAATGTTGATTACACTCCGTGAAACACCCCAGTTAGCACGCTAAATATGCCTGTTTTGGCAAAATATGACGATCTTGACATTCTCAGTGGGCTGGCGTGGGTTTTTCTTGGGTTTTAATAAAAATTTCATAATGCATATACACTTAACTAGCTTTGAGATAAAAAAAAAAAGAAATCTGGGATGGATCAAATATTTTTAGAATTATAGCGAAAAATGTGCCAAAAAAGTTTGGATTTCTCAACAGTTAGCGGTGTTTAGGGTGCTGGAATGGGTATTTCACGGAATTTAATCAATACTCCATAAATAGGATCTGATAGTACCTACAAACGCGTCTCCACGAAACCTACCTGACCAGTTCGATCCTTACACTTCACTTCCAGTTTACATTTATCGGTAGCTCTTTCCTATAACCTCACATGTAAACAATCACTTCTACAGCTTCAACTTGGATTGTGTTGTTTAGTGTGTTATATTGATATTTAGTCTTCTTAAATGTAAATAGTTGAAACAGAAGTTAACAAAATGAGTTTCATAAAGGATTTAGTGTTTTATATATTCATGTTTTCTTATTTCATCTTCTCTAATGTGCAAAAGTGTCACAAAAGTTAACAAGATTAATTTATACATGGATTTAGTGTTTTATGTATTTATATTTGTTGTATCAATTTAAGCGAGAAAATTTTAGTATACATATTTTGTGAACGGATTCTTTGTCGTCCATATTACTTATTGCCCTAAAGTGAGACAAATTGTATTATTAATTCAATAAAACACATCGATCTATAAATAAATGTAAGAAAGTATATCCCAGGTTTCATATTTTCTTATTTCCACTCCCTTGAGAAAATATAGCAGAAATTAATATCATAAATTTCAACAAGCATTCTGACTTTTATATATTTATAATTTGTTATTTACCCTTCCCTGACATCAGACAGTTTATCAGGAGTTAAAATTACTGGTGGTTAAGCATCATATAAATTATGATTTAATATAATATTAATTCAAAATTAATTTAGGGTCTTATGTTTTGATATTTTCTTGTTTCCACTTAATTATTTTCTTATTTCTCATTTTAATATGAGAAGGTAAACAGAAGTTAATATTACTTTGAACAGGGAGTTAGATTGTCTCAGTAAATGAAGGAGAATAGCCATTCCCCTCGAAAAGTAGCGACTTAAACACCGAAATAAACCGGAACAAGGTTAGATCGATAAAAGGTTCTCTGGGCGCGCGTAGGGGCTGGAGGCCGGCTTGCGGAACGGTACCGTGAACACTATTATTTTATTTTCTAATTTTAATATTAAGGTATCTGGATGGCGAATTGAGCATCAATTTTTAGGAACCATTATCGGTAGCCAGAATAGAAAAAAATTGGTGCAATTACATCACTGATATTCTAAAAATAAAGTTACCAAAGTAACTATTCCATTCTGATTTTTCGGCAAATACTATTCCCCGGGCCTTGGGCGTTTGGTAAGCTAATCTATGAGGATAGCCTTTGGAGTCTCCCTATCGTGGATGTTTGTTTATGAAAATCCCTATCATGACGGAGTGGTTATTGGGGTCCAGGCTGACAGCTCTATCTCCAGTCCGGGTTGGAAATGCATCAAGGGTTATCTAAATGCTGAGTCCGCTTCGAGTGGTCCCAAATCAAAAAGGCCCAGTAAAACAACCTTATCTTCTAATGCCCTGGCTAGTTCAACCCGGCCCGTAGGCTCCTCTATTCGTTCCCTTTGGATTCCAGGCGGCTTCGGAGGAGGAGGAATGCTCGATAAGGAAAGCGAGGATTAAATTGAATTCAAATGGACGGTGGGATCTCAATTTAGTGGATTCGACCGGAGTGTAGGGTATTCGTGGTTGAAAAGAAAATTTCAAAATTGTATTTTAAATGAAATAAAATAAAGATGCTGGTTCTATATCGTATACAACTTTTTAAAAAGTTTAACTAATGGAACTTAGCTATTAATGTTCTTAATTTTTATTTATACTTTTATTTTTAAGAAAATTTATCTATCAGACAACAACGACAAGAAACAGTCGGTCATTTTCGTCTTTTACAACATTTACTAGACTAACGTTCAAACCTCCCGAATAATTATACTAGACTCATTTAAATTACAGTAAGCAGACCTATTTGGACAAACCGAGTTGAGCTATGGGGCTCCACTAAACCATGAAATTCATCTCGAATTAGATCTTAATACTCCTTAGTTTGCCACAAATAAACTTATCCATAAAAAACTCAATGTTCCATATGTTGCTGTTTTAGTCCAAACCAGATACTATTCCTTTCATAGTAAACCCCATTCCCACTGGAATTCATTCTCCATTCTCCTAACTTGTTTCACACTCCTGAAATGAAGATGAAAAGAAGAGACCTTCTAGTTTAGAAGTTTTATTGAGTGCTACCAGTGAGTAGTTTTTTACAAGGTATTTACATTTCATTATAATCATTTTCCTCAAATATACTTGTTGTATATTGTATACACATGTAAATATCAATAAATTATTTAAAAAAAATAAAATAAGGAACATTTAGGAATGTTTACAACTTTTTTAATAGTTAATTTATGGAGCTTAGCTCTAATGTTCTTAATTTTCATTTATATTTATATAAAAAGAAAAAAAATAAATAATTTTTCCATCAAAACCATGACACTACCGATTATTTTGTATCTGTCAAGAGAGATTGTCAGACTTTTATATAGCGATAAACCTCATTTTAAATATAATTGGTATCTTAAATCAAGCAAATAACCAATTTTTTTTTGTTCAAGCTATTTATTGAAATTTATATCTCCATAGAATAAAATAAAAGTATCTTGTAAATATGAAGATAATGCTTATAATGGCATGTCGATTGCTAGTAAAGAAACCTCTTAGCACTTAAGGTTTTTACGGATAAGTTTATTTGTGATAAAAGTAAGAAGCACTAAGCGAATATTTTTTTCTCCTATATGTATAAGGTGAATTAAATAATAAAATATATATATTTTAACAGGATCTCATTCTCGTATCAAAGATCTATTGTTCATTTATCTGTTTATAAATAGATAAATAGAAATTTACAACTGTATTAAAAAAAAAATTCTAATAAATGTGATTACAACTTTCATAACATGACAACTGGTTGTGAAGCAACAGCCCACTGGTAGCAGTTCAACTATCGTTCTATATGAGAAGGTCCGAGGCCAACTTCTTTTCAGACGGTTCGGAGGGTGATATGGAATAGAATGGGTTACAAGTTGAGGTACTATTAGAATTTTATGATTATGGGGTTAACTAAAAAATGATAGTTTTGGGCTAAATAAACAACATACAGTGTATTTAGATCTTTAGTGATAAGTCGGATTTTTAACGAAGTAAGGAGCATTGAGGATTTTTTAAAGGATTTTGGATTGAAAGGATTTGATAAGAAGCAAATTGGATGGTTTAGTGGAGTCCCAAACCTCAACTCCGTATGTTAAACTGGTCTAATTACCTTAAATGAGTCTCAAGTAATTAATTAGTAGGTTTGAACGTAGTAAATGTCAAAAGTTACATAAGGTGGATAAATAAATGCTTTTTAACAAAAAGCGTTTATTAAAATGTACAGAATTACAGGGTTACATCGTATATGACTGAAAATGGACGAAGAACAACTCGAAAGGGTTCACGAGTCTATTTATACAGAAAATAATGCTGATCTTGAATGATGTAAGACTTCCGGGTAGGTCAGTTATTGCTGATGGTCTTCCTGTTTAGATTTCATAATTCGTTTATATAACTCGCCCCTCCTCCATGAGATCAAGCCGTCCCTGGCGTAGTAATAAAGGTCAAGGTAGGTTGAATTTGATGGCGTGATTTCTGGTTGTTTACATCTTACAGTACATAATACAGTGCATAAAGTTCATTTTTCTTCTTCTTCTTCTTCTTCTTCATAATTGTGAATCTATTATTATACATTATACATATAATAACTAAAACTATAAGTACGGAATAAACAATTGAAAAAATGATCTACAACATTTTCGTATATTATTTTTAATATTGGCTTTATGAATTTCTTCAAAAGAATAGTGATTATAATTTTAATAATCTAATTAATCTGAGGGCAACAATATTTTACTTTCCCAATAAGTATATCGTTGGGTTAAATTGAAAAGGGGTACATTTTTTTTTCCGAATATAATAATGAAGTTAACCTAGGGTGTACAATAAATCTTTATGTTTAAAATTAATACTGATACTGAATATCAAGAACTCATAACTAAAGATTATACTTAAGAACTAGGGGTATATATTTTACAAAAGGATGGGGATTACTTATTACTAGGGTTTAAACTTTATAATTCCTTATCTTCTAAAAGTTCATTTTTACATTTATTATCTATTCTAGAGTTATTTATACAATTATAATTGAATGAATGAATGAAAAATTACCGTTTATTGAAAAAACATTTTACAATTACAGGAGGTTTTGGCTCTTAATAGAAATAATAGTTAATAAACATAATAATTTAACTTAATAAAAAAATTAAACATAATTAATAGTACTTAATAAGCATAATTGATAGTGTTTTTTTTATCTTAATACATTATATGCATTAATAATATTATTGACATCTTTTTGACATAATATGAATTTGCACTGGAAATATTATAAAGAAATATATTAGAAATATAAATAAACATAAAGACATAAACATATGAATTGACACAAACAAATATTTTCATAACTACTAATATAAAAAAAAAATAAACACTTAATGGCCAGTTACAAGCATTAATAGAACTGTTGTTTACATTCTGATTTTTTACTCACAGAGCATTTACTATAGCTGTCTTGTCACGAGAAGTCAGTGTCACTCTGCCCTCGCCTCTTGTATGATGCTTCCAACAATTCTTCTGCCAAAATTTTTTTCTCGATGTTCTTTCTTGTTAATGAGTTTTGAGGGAGTGTCTTGCTTGTATAAGAAATAGAATGAGTGCTTTTTTTTTTATCTCTCATTGCCTTGCTCAAATCCTGAGAAATTTTTGTTGTACTTCCTTTCAATATGAAACTTGATTTCAAGATTTCCTGTTTGATTTTCAGAGTCGTAAATTTGACCAATATTGATTTGTTACAATTTTCTTAAAAATTGTTGAAAATTAAGATGCAATCACCAGTGAACGATTCCTCATATCTTAATACCATGGTAGGAAATACAAGAGAGGTAACAAATTAATTACCCTTTTGTATAGGATATGATAAAATAAAAAAAAAGTTTCATAAGTGGGAAAGAATAAAGGAAATTGGACAAAATATGAAATATAGTCTTTAAGAAGGAAACAGTGTATTCTGCCTAATTACCACAAGACTTCTGGGAGTTCGGATATTAGTTTAATATTTGTATTAGAGATGACATCTTTAAGTTCGGAGAAGGACAAAATACTTGAGTGAATAATGTTGAGTTTACAGAATTCAAGGCTAGTGTCTAAATCGTTAATTTTATTATACAGTAGCATAAGGTTCCTGAAAAAAAATGAGTATTGTTGGTTTATTTCTACAGAATCCGAGTCGATTCTATTCTAGTCCAGTAAAATAAGGGTTTGTCGAAGAAAAAACTGCGGAACTTTTATTCTCATCGGATCTTTATGTTTTTTGGGGTGCTGAATCCGAATGTGAAGTTTGCTACCACGGCAACCATCGGCTTCATATTCAAAATCGCAAAAAAACCGCCAAAAAAACCCCGTTATTTTTGTTTTTTTTATCTATAACACGATAACGAAGCTTTTTTCGAAGAAAGTCTTCAAATATTAATTGTACCTGGAACTAGTACCTACATAATGAAAAAAAGAAATCCGAAATCGGACCATTTTCCGCGAAGTTACGTAATTGGGAAAAAATGGAGAAATTGGCCTACTTGTCGTCAGCCCCACAGCTCCGCGAAAACACGTATGTCGTACTCTTTTGGCTATAACTCTGAAACTATTTGTCCGATACAACATTACTTTTTTTCATCTTAAAGCTGATTAAATTTACTATAAGAATCTATAAATGAAGTTTTAATCAAACCCCGTAAAATGTACATGCCAGCCCGCTAATAAAAACGTACTGTTGTATAATCCAAGTGTTTTTTGGCACATTTGTCGCTCTAACTGCTCAAATAATTGTTCGATCCCAAATTCCTTTTTTCTATCGCAAAGCTGATTAAATTTGCTATCAGATGCTATACACGTAAATTATATTAAATCCTTTAAATCACCCAAGCTAGCACGCTAAATATGTATGTTTTGGCAAAATATGTAAACTATGACATGTTCAGTAGACTGGTGTGGGTATTTCATGGTGTTAATTATGAGTTACATATAAAAGTTATAATAGTAAATTTAACCACCTTTATGATAAAAATATTAAATTTTGGATTGGACAAATGGTTTTGGAGTTATAGCGAATAATGTGCCAACAAAAAATGTGTTTTACAAAAGTACGTGATTTTTAGCGCGACAGCTTTTGTATTTCAAGAATTTTGATACAATTTTCATATATAGGATCTAATTGTAAATTTAACAACCTTTCTGATAGAAAAAAAACATTTTGAATTGGACAAATACTTTCGGAGCTATAATGAAAAATGTGCCAATAACCATGGTTTTACAACAATACGGGTTTTTAGGCGTCTGGGATGCATATTTTAAGGGACTTGATTAAACTTCATATATACATTCCAATAGTAAATTTAACAAGCTTTTAGATGAAAAATAGTAATTGTAGATCAGACAAATATTTTTGTAGTTATAATGAAAAATGTACTAAAAAATTTTGGATTTCACAAAAGTACGGGTTTTTAGCGTACTAGTATGTGTTTTTGGCCCCTTAATCTCTTTAACTCTAAAAATATAGGTCCGATCTAAATTCTTTTATTCATATTAATGCTGGTTAAATTTATTATCAGATCCTATGTATAAAATCGTTCATGAAATTATTTCCGTACAATGTACAGTAAAATAAAAGGCCGTTTTTAGGAATGTAGTATATAATAAATACGATAATATGCATGTTAAAAATATTTTATAAACTCACCTATTGGTATTTTTCAAGGACTCCCTTTCTCGAATCTCAACGAAAAATCAAATCTAGTTGCTATAGAGATGACTGTATAATTGATCACTTTTGATCACGCCGAACGTCAGTGAAGATTTTCTGACCCCACTCTGTCAGGTACAGCTGGTACAAGAAGTTGGTAGTAATGAATAAAAACTGATCATATATTTATTATAATAACATCACTAACAACTAACACTGGGCTAATCATCCGTAAAACTGATGACAATTACAAAAAAAATAATAACAAAAAAACAAAAAAAAAGGTAAAAAAAAAAAAAAAAAAACATAATATATAATATATATAAAACAATTATATATATATATTTAATATATGTTTTATATGTATATTTTCATATTATTGTATAACAATAGTACGTTAAGAATCACGATATGGATAATAATATGTATTATTATATAACGATAGAAAGAATGTATAATATAAGAATATAAGTAGTATAACTAATAATAGACAGTTGAAACTGTAATTGTGTAAACTGTAATCCATTGTTTTTGGCACATTTTTCATTATAACTCCGAAAGTATTTGTCCGATTCTAAATGTATTTTTCTTCAATCAGAAAGGTACTTTTTTATACATAGGATCTGATAATAAATTTAACCAGCATTAATATGAATAAAATAATTTAGATCGGGCCTATATTTTTAGAGTTAAAGAGATTAAGGGGCCAAAAACACATACTAGTACGCTAAAAACCCGTACTTTTGTGAAATCCAAAATTTTTTAGTACATTTTTCATTATAACTACAAAAATATTTGTCTGATCTACAATTACTATTTTTCATCTAAAAGCTTGTTAAATTTACTATTGGAATGTATATATGAAGTTTAATCAAGTCCCTTAAAATATGCATCCCAGACGCCTAAAAACCCGTATTGTTGTTAAATCCATGGTTATTGGCACATTTTTCATTATAGCTCCGAAAGTATTTGTCCAATTCAAAATGTTTTTTTTCTATCAGAAAGGTTGTTAAATTTACAATTAGATCCTATATATGAAAATTGTATCAAAATTCTTGAAATAAAAAAGCTGTCGCGCTAAAAATCACGTACTTTTGTAAAACACATTTTTTGTTGGCACATTATTCGCTATAACTCCAAAACCATTTGTCCGATCCAAAATTTAATATTTTTATCATAAAGGTGGTTAAATTTACTATTATAACTTTTATATGTAACTCATAATTAACACCATGAAATACCCACACCAGTCTACTGAACATGTCATAGTTTACATATTTTGCCAAAACATACATATTTAGCGTGCTAGCTTGGGTGATTTAAAGGATTTAATATAATTTACGTATATAGCATCTGATAGCAAATTTAATCAGCTTTGCGATAGAAAAAAGGAATTTGGGATCGAACAATTATTTGAGCAGTTAGAGCGACAAATGTGCCAAAAAACACTTGGATTATACAACAGTACGTTTTTATTAGCGGGCTGGCATGTACATTTTACGGGGTTTGATTAAAACTTCATTTATAGATTCTTATAGTAAATTTAATCAGCTTTAAGATGAAAAAAAGTAATGTTGTATCGGACAAATAGTTTCAGAGTTATAGCCAAAAGAGTACGACATACGTGTTTTCGCGGAGCTGTGGGGCTGACGACAAGTAGGCCAATTTCTCCATTTTTTCCCAATTACGTAACTTCGCGGAAAATGGTCCGATTTCGGATTTCTTTTTTTCATTATGTAGGTACTAGTTCCAGGTACAATTAATATTTGAAGACTTTCTTCGAAAAAAGCTTCGTTAT
The DNA here is from genome assembly GCA_003667255.2 of Euschistus heros. Taxonomy (NCBI): domain Eukaryota; kingdom Metazoa; phylum Arthropoda; class Insecta; order Hemiptera; family Pentatomidae; genus Euschistus; species Euschistus heros. The sequence continues at coordinate 144,417 of RCWM02000397.1, read as the reverse complement.
CGTGTTATAGATAAAAAAACAAAAATAACGGGTTTTTTTGGCGGTTTTTTGCGATTTTGAATATGAAGCCGATGGTTGCCGTGGTAGCAAACTTCACATTCGGATTCAACACCCCAAAAAACATAAAGATCCGATGAGAATAAAAGTTCCGCTGTTTTTTCTTGAAAACGGCCTTTTGGAGCCTTATTTTCCTGGACTATTCCAGAGATATTGGAAATAATGTTTTTTTTTCTCATTATTGACTTGAATAATTCTTATGTCATTATCAAATTCGTTAATTAATTTTTTATTTACTGAAATTTGGTTATTTATGTTATGTTCTAAAGCAAGTTTATTCGATTTAACTTTGCTTAGAATTTCATCATATTTAGTCTTGTCATCAGCATCCATACTTCCAGTTAGCCAAGAAATAGCTGAGCCTAGACCATTGATCAAACCTCTTTTCACTCGGAATTTGTTCAGGCTGAGATGTTCGAATTTCGACTGGGTGTATTTTAAGTGAGCTTTGATAATGTTAAGGTGATTATTGTCCGGCCTCTTTAAAGATATTGCGTTAATCGTCTTTGCTATGGAATTTAGTTCGTTTTGAATTGATTTTATATTTAAATTATGCATATAGGTATAAAATTTAGAAATGACTAGGGAATCTTGTAATTTTACGGGAGTTATTCCAGAAGTCTTACTAAGGTCTGTTACCTTGTAGGATTTTACTGGAGTCAGTCACAACATTATGATGAAAAGGTATCTCATTTTGACCTGAAACAGATATATTCTTAAATTTTCTTTTTTTTTTTTTCTTTCTTGGCCGTTTCATACTATTGGGAAGGAATTTAAAATGTTTTTTAATAGGTCCTTTATTACTAGTGAATGTCCTTTTTGATGCGTCGTATTTAATCTTGAAATATTTGGGTTTATTTTTTTTATTGTAAGTTGTTTTAAGATTTTCGAGTTTCATGCTTTCTTCTACAGATATTTTTTATATTTTCTAGCGGTATAGTATTCAACAATTCGATAAGTGTTGAATGGGATCTTTCTAAAAGACCTTGTGAGTCAGAGTTAACATTTTCTGTACTAAGCGCGGTTTTTAGAACTGATCTGGACATCTGTTGGAAAACATTTGGGGTAGCGGCAATTTCGTGTGTAAACGGGCAATTCGTCTTTTGTAATTATTTTATGTTTTAATAAATTAGTACTACATAATTTATTTTTATCTCTTTTTATTATTTCTGGAGATTGCGAAACTAAATTTATGATATTATTTTTCTCTTTCGAATTAATATAACTAGTGCGTATTAATTTTGGAATTTCCTTTACTATCTCGGCAGAGTCCGTGGGACAACAGGTCACTAGACTTTCTGAGTAGATAGATTCCACTTTATTTACGTCCATAGGCTGAGAGCGAATAGTCATCAGTTCTGTGGCGTAAACTTCACACCAAGCTTTATCATTTTCTATATCTACTACGCTTTCATCAATAAAAATCTTATTTTCTATTTTAAGGGGTTTTATAATTCCTGACTCACAATTGGGAATTGACCTAATAGGGACAGGTACAACATCATTACCTGGATTCAACGTTATCTTATTACTAGTGTCTGTATATTTATTCATCGGAAATAATAGTTTTTTTCTTATCACTAACGTATTCTAAAATATTTGTTAATTTAATCACATTTTCGCTCAATAAACTAATTTGTTGTTGTAGTGTTTGTAAATATTCAGTTTGGTGCTGTCCATTATATTGTTGTTGGTGTTCGTTATTGGGTTCTAAGTAATCCACTTCGTAGGGAGGATTTAATTGGAATGGGCGTTGTGGTTGCACACTTTTCATTGAGACAGTATTTGGTGAATTCCATTTAGGGATGTTTTGTTGAAAAGGAGGTCTCTGGTTATAGTATCTTTGTTGGAATTGGGGTCTATTTGATTAAAATTATTAAATGGTCTTGAGTAAAACGCAGGATGCTGAACTCGAGGTTCTTGCTGTTGGTTATCATTAGGTTTAAAATTTGGAATTAAATTTGAATTTTGGTACGTCAAGATTGTTCATAAACTCTATACTACTGGTATATTTTAATTGTTCCATAATAATACTGCAATCATTAATTAATTTGAAACGCGCCTCATGCAAAGTTCGAATTTGTAATACCTGTAAGTGGGATCCTAAAGAAGGGTGCACACCGTGAATAAAAGTACGGACTAGGGTCGTGTCTAATTGAATTAATAATTGGTTTAAAAGATCACCGTTGATTCCATCTAATTTATATCGAGTTATAATCATAGTTCGTTTTTCATCTAGTTTATTTAAAAATTCAATAGGATGTTCGTGATTTCATGATTGTTACTTCTGCTCGTAAGTCTGGAACAGTTCTATTATCTGCAAAATGTTTACGCAGAGCAATGATTAATTCGGTAACGCTTTCACAATTATTTTTATAAACTACTACCTCTGCCGGTCCTTCTAGATAACTCATTGCGGCTATAAAAATAAGCCAATGATTGTCAATACGTTATAATTTCTTCATTGCAATAAGTTGCTAATAAAGTTTCAAGTATGCTAATGAATTGTGGTAATTTATAACTATTTCCATCATATTTAGGAATATATTCCAATATTTCATAAGGTATAGGTTTGGAAAAAGGCATTTTGGATAATAATTGGGAAGGCTTTAAATAAAATTTGGTATTAGATATACGGAGTGTAATCACAGGAAATTGATCTCGTAGTCCCTTCGGGTTCTCGTCCGATAAAGATGATGAATTTCTTCTTGTACTGTATTCTTTCTTGGGGTCCAGCTTATCTTCTTCTGGTATCAGGGCTTCACAAGTAAAGGATTGAATCCAAAGTTCTTCAGGTGTGAGAGGGCACGAAAAAGTCAAATGGACTGATTCCTGGATAACTTCTGATGGTCCCTGTTTGGGTGCCAGTTACATAAGGTGGATAAATAAATGCTTTTTAAGAAAAAGCGTTTATTAAAATGTACAGAATTACAGGGTTACATCGTATATGACTGAAAATGGACGAAGAACACCTCGAAAGGGTTCACGAGTCTATTTATACAGAAAATAATGCTGATCTTGAATGATGTAAGACTTCCGGGTAGGTCAGTTATTGCTGTTGGTCTTCCTTTTTAGATTTCATAATTCGTTTATATAACTGAAGAAATAGAAAACAATTGGTGCGCTTCGGGGTGTTTTAGTCTCTTATAGATAACCATATATGGTAATATTTATGAACATATACACGATTTTTTCGAGTTCTCAAAAATTATTGCTCAAATAAGTACCATACAAGAAAAAGGTACAAAACTCGCTAAAGATATTGATCATGCCCTAGATTGATGTATTAACCCGTTGTGTAAAAAACAAATTAAAATTTACTAAACATCAGCCAGAAAATTAACTAAAATTCAACATATTAAGCTTTGAGGATCAATTAAACCTTCCAAATCTTCTAATCTTTATCTAATCCTTACAATCAGAAAGCCTTTTATAACCATAATTATACATACTCACCCATCTTTTCTCAGACTGCTGGTATTCCTCAAGGTGGTATCCTCGGTCCCATTCTTTATATCGTATATACAGCTGATATCCCAATTCATCCTAACACTATCCTCACAACCTATTCTGATGACACAAGCGTGTTATCAGTCAATGATGATCCATTTGCTGCATCACAGACACTCCAGTCACATATCACTTCCCTTGGAGAATGGCGTCATCACTGGAGAGTTAAAACTAATCCCTGAAAATCCCAGCAAATAACCTTTGCCCTACGTCGAAAAACTACCTCATCCTGTCCTCCTGTATCCTTTAATGGAGTACCATTAAATAAAGTAGAACAAATAAGATACCTAGGATTTTATCTGGACAAGGGACTTACCTGCAACCCTAATTCAAGATTAAAAAGACAAGAAGCTGCACGTCGATTTCGACAACTAAAACGATCAAATTTCCCGATTCACTACAAAAAAACTCATCTGTATGACGATTATCAGAGCTATTTGGACTTGCGGTATGGAGTTATGGGGATCCACCAAACCATCGAATCCTTCCCGCACCCAATCTCTCCAATCCAAAATCCTTCGAAAAATCCTAGCTGCTCCTTACTTTATCACAAATGAACTGATCCACAATGACCTTAATATCCCATATGTTGCTGATTTAGCACAACCCAAATACCTTTCCTTTCATTATAAACACACTCCTCATCTAAATCCACTTGTTGCACAACTTGCTTCCCATTCTCATTCTTGGCAATCCTCCGAGGCGTCTGAAAAGAAGATGGCCTCGGGATCTTCTTCTTTTGTAATGTACCATTGGGTAGTTCCTCGACAGGCTTTCAGCATGTCATTATTTTTCATTGTAAATCGCTCATTTACTAGATGTATGTGTAATTCAGTTTTAAATTTCTATAATAAAAGAATAAATCGAAAAAAAAAAAATATTTATTCAAATACAAATATTAAAAGGAGTAAGTTTAATTGAAGTTTTGACAGTGTTATATACGGTTGAGCATATCTTGTTACTAAAAAATAACTTTAACTCAATACAATTGTATATCTGACAAACCGTTTGAGTGAATTTGTAACTTACAACAGAGGTTGGAATATTAAAACAAAATGTTTACTTTCATCATAATGAATCAACAGATTTATTTGTTCTCTCTCTCTCTCTCTCTCTCTCTCTCTCTCTCTCTCTCTCTCTCTCTCTCTCTCTCTCTCTCTCTCTCTCTCTCTCTCTCTCTCTCTCTCTCTCGTCTCTCTCTCTCTCTCTCTCTCTCTCTCTCTCTCTCTCTCTCTCTCTCTCTCTCTCTCTCTCTCTCTCTCTCTCTCTCTCTCTCTCTCTCTCTCTCTCTCTCTCTCTCTCTCTCTCTCTCTCTCTCTCTCTCTCTCTCTCTCTCTCTCTCTCTCTCTCTCTCTCTCTCTCTTTCTCTCACTCTCTCTCTCTCTCTCTCTCTCTCTCTCTCTCTACACACACTCTCACTCTCTCTCTCTACACACACACACACACACACACACACACACACACACACACGTACACGCACACGCGCACATGCACAGGCACACGCACATGCACACACACACACAAAACATTTTTTTTTTCAGTATTCCAAACTCTGTTAAAAGTTACAACTTGAATCAAACGGTTTATTACATATATCATTGTATTGAACAAAGTTATTTTTCAGCAACAAGATTATATGCTCAACCGTATAGAACATTGTCAAAACTTCAATTAATCTGACTCCTTTTAATATTTGTATTTGATTATTAAAACTTTTACTTAATATTATATTTATGTAGAAGCATTGGGGATTTATAAAAGGCTTTCGGATTGTAAGGATTAGATAAAATTTAGAAGATATACACGACTTGATCATTTAGCTACCTGTAAATTATAACATAGTAAATCGTTATACAAAGAAACCATGTAAGCTGAATGAATCATTTATGTATGCGTAAATAATTTTCTGTAACGATATCAATAAAATGAAAATGGATGTTTGATGAAGAACTGTTTTCTTCTGAAAAAGATAAATGCTTATTTTGATCATTAGCTTCTGAGGCAAAATATTTAATTTCAGTAACAACAAATCATTTCTAAGGGCGCAATTTCACTGAGGCAACATGTAGAATGCAGCATTGACGCTCAGTCATTCAATAAAGGGAACACTATACGATAAAAAATATGTCTCCTAGCCGCATGCTACGATTTGACTGTTGTTGCCTGTCGATTGCACCATCATTCTACATGATTCAACTTGTCGCACAGTATCGTCGTCTATCCAACAGGCAACGGATCGATGCGGCTAGTAGTGGACGAACGAAAAAACTACGTCTTTTTTAGACGATTACCATAATTCCCTTAAGATATGGAATAGTAAAATAGCATAATAAAAGACAATTAGGGAGAAAAAAATTCTTTCCACTATTATTATTAAATTTCGTTTTATATTATTATATTATTATTTTTTATATATTAAATGTTATTTCAAACATTGTGAATAACCTTCAACTAACATTGAAAAAAAAAAACAGTACAAAGTGTATTAAAGCTATTAATAATCCATATTACAATATTAGAAATTGATATACTCTTCAAAAAGATACCGCTCAAACAAAAATAATTACTTTTAATTCATTGTAATACATCAGAGTTCCCTGTTATTGTGTGTAAAACTAATAAAAATTGGGAGAGATTATTGTTGAAAATAATAATTATTTTTTTATTTATTCATTTTCATTGTACGTGTTGTATGCAATAGGTGGGCCCAGTAGTTGGCGTTTCTTTCGACTAATGGCCATTTTATCAACTTATATTTCTACGCTTGTACACAGGTTTATAGAAATGAAATCATGGCCTTATTTGATTATAATTTTTATTTTAGATTCAACTTTACACTTTGTTATTTATTTTAGAAATGGGAACTCTATATACGTATGTATGTGAAAGCAATTTTTTTATTTTATTTTTTTTTTGCATTAAATTAGCGAACATTAATTAAGATCAATTAAGACAGACAGGAGCCCAGAATCTAGTCCTGAACCACCAAATGATGAAGAGATAATGGACGCCTTTGATCGGCTAAAAAACAATAAAGCACCTGGAGCTGATTATTTGCCTGCCAAACTCTTCAAATGCGGAGTGGAAGAACTGATAAAGAGAACACAAGACCTGATTCTAACCATCTGGGTGTTATTGATAAATTTGTTTTTAACAAAATGAGGAGCATTGAGGATTTGGGATTTTTAGGATTGGATACGAGAAGAATTGGAAGGTTTAGTGAAGCCACGACGCTCAACTCCTTATATCTGAATGGGTTTAATTACTGCCAAGTAAATAATTTTTTTAATTATTTAATTGAATGCTTGTATAATAAATGTTGATGTAGTCGGAAGCGACGAGGAGTTACTTGTCTTAAGTCTCTTAAGTGGATACCATGTCAGTTTGTCCAGACGGAGTCCTAGGTAGCGGATCTGTTCAACATCGATCAGTGGAATGTTAGTCAAGGATTACTGTAGGGCAGGAAGTTGTAGGTTTCTGACGAAGGGTAAAGGTCATTTGATGAGATTTATTTTGATTCTCCATTTTCGAAACCGTTCATGAAGATTCGTGATATAAGATTGGAGTTATATAAATAATAAAAAAAGAAATTGTTAATCCAGTAGGGCGCTACCGACATGTTAAATGTTATAGCCAACTAAATAAAATACGGAACTAAATAGAACTCAGGTGTGCTACGAGATCCTTCTTAAACGAATCCCCCTCCAGTATTTTTCAATGTCAGTAATTTAGGCGGCATAAAAAATAATTTTAAGTGGGCACCTGCTCCTTACCACAAACCGACTACTTTTTCCTCTCCTTCCTCCTCATACAAACAAATCTATTTGCCATGAGAATTCCACCAAACTTTTAAACTTTTTGAGGAAAAAAATAAAACTAAGTGATTTATTCTAATGAAAAATTATCCTAATCACTGATTTTAACATTATGACTAGAATAAAAGTAATTATATAATAATAATTACTATTTAAAAAAAAAATAGTTAAATCCAACAAAACATGGGATAAATAGAAATAATTAACAATAGTAAACGATATCTTGAAATGCGATACATTATTATAGCCGGGGGAAATAGCGCCTGACAGTCATCGATATCACAAATATTAAAAAACACGTAAAGTTTTGAATACATAATAAAATAAATACCTGCTGTATGGAATGACTTTAAATTCAGTATTTTCGGTCCGATAACAGACTTAAAAGACAAGAAACTGCTCGTCTTTTCCGACTACTCCAACATTTAATAGAAAAGAGATCAAAGCTTCCAATAAATTACAAAAGACTTACTTACTTGGCAGCAATTGGACCCATTTGGACATACGGAGTTGAGGTTTGGGGCTCCACTAAACCTTACAATTCTCCTCGAATTAAGCGTCCTTATTAAAAATTACATAAGCAAGATAGAATAAACAGTTTTCATTTTAGACAACGACGCTTTAAAGTTTACAAAAATGGGTAGTGCAAGTTATAATAATAATTTATTAATTGGTTTCAACCACAATTTTAAACTTAATAAAAATCAATTGATAGTGATAGCGGTGTAAATTAAATTTCCTTTAGATTAAGAAAAATCAATTTTTTGTAAATGTTCTTATTATACCTAAAAATTACATAATTTAAAGGGGGAGAAATCACAGACATGCTTGGAGGGTTAAGCTCGGTTGTTAATTTAATTTAATTTTTCAATTTTTTATTCTATTTAATATATTTTTTCAAGTCGGGAAGAATGTCCAACACAGTTTCGAGTTATGTTTTTAGTAACTATTTTTGATGTGGGAAATGCAATAACAAAATTAAATTTAATTAACAAAAAAAGATAAGGTGTCACCAATAACAAAAATTCTTTTAACCATCTTTGGTTCGAAACAAGAAACGTGCAAACTTCTTCTAAATCCTAATATTGCTTAAAACCCAAGACACATTACACAACTCGACTAATTAGACTTAGGTAGAATATTTTAACTGTTATATGCAACTCTAAATTCTTCTTCAAAATTGTTGCTAATGAATATTAACTGGATTACTCGATTTACTTGAGCGCCGCGTACTTTAAATTTATTTGGCTTTACAATCAATTGCAAGAACACAAATAAATGCATAAACAGGTAAAATGAAATATATATATATATGTGTGTGTGTGTGTGTTTGGTAAGGTTTTTGAGGTTCAGTCAATAAATAAAAACTACTATTTTGGCGACGTTTCGAGCCTATATTATTCTCATAATCATGCCCTACAGTAAAAAAACAGGTCACAATAAAATTATATAAGTCATGCAACTTATTTCAAAATATAAAGTTAGTTACAATATAATTATATAACAACATGTGTTAGAATATTAAAAATGTATATAATTACAGAATATAGAGAAGTATGAAACTACTGGTGGATATGGTATCGACTAACTAAATTCTAACAATTCTAGTACACAATTGACGTGGGGAAATTTTTAAAAACAGTTACAAGGCTAGAGGGGGATTTCCCAAAACTGGTGGTATTCCCACAGATGCAGGTATAAAAAGGCTTTCGGTATTTAGGTGTAATATACATATAAATAGATAAATGATTTGTATAATGAATATTAATATAAGTGTATATTATTGGTCTAAATGTATTAAACTGGAATAAAATATGTTGAGATTTAGAAGATCTGATTTTTTTTTTTTATTGCGCGATTTTTAATTTTTTCTATGGTTATCATTTCTATAATATTTCTTTTAAAATTATTTTGCTCATGGTGAATAATTTTGGGGGAATCAAATTTAAAAGAATGTTTTGTTTGCCTGTAATGTGTGGTGAGAGCTGTTTTGTCAGGTTTGTATTTATAGACGTGAAACTGTACTAATGTTGGTAAACACGTCGTTTAAGATATTGTTCATATGTACTGAAATAAGACTTGCCACAACTATCTTCACACGGTATTTCGTAAAAATATTAGACTGTAATTCTAACATATCTATATCTTAAGTTTTGTTGAACAATTTTTGTATTTATGGTGGAGGTATTTTTGAATGTGAGAGTGTAGTCAGTTTTATGGTCTGAGTGTTTTTCTGAGTCTTTCTGATAGTGTCTGTATTTATGGAATACCGTAATATCATTTATTGTTATTATACATATCATTTATTGTTATTGTTATTGTAGGTAATATCATTTATTGTTATTATATATATATATATATATATATATATATAGAAGAGAGAGAGAGAGAGAGAGAGAGAGAGAGAGAGAGAGAGAGAGAGAGAGAGAGAGAGAGAGAGAGAGAGAGAGAGAGAGAGAGAGAGAGAGAGAGAGAGAGAGAGAGAGATGAGAGAGAGAGAGAGAGAGAGAGAGAGAGAGAGAGAGAGAGAGAGAGAGAGAGAGAGAGAGAGAGAGAGAGAGAGAAATTTCTTGATGGTTTCTATTAAATGTTTGTGTTTATGACTACTGTAGTCGATACCATATCCACCAGTAACATTGGCATAATTATGAAAACAATATAGTCTCGAAACGTCACCAAAATAGTTTTTATTTATTGACTGAACCTCAAAAACCTTACTAAATATATATATATATATATATATATATATATATATATATATATATATACAAAAAAAAAGTGTTTCCTATTTAAATACTTATTTTTTTGCCATAGAGATTATAAAAGTAATCCCACCACATTTAGCGTGCACAAATACATAAAAATCATGTGTCACGTATTTTGTTTGAGAAATGTCTTAAAATGCACTTTGCGCATCTATATCACACACTGGAAGCTATATTATATCTTAAAGAAGATATAGACTTCACGAAATTTAATGTAGAATAAGAATCTAAAATAAAAATATGTGTTCTTAAATGTAAAAAATGTAAATACAAAATTTAAATCTACCTAAATAATTAAAAAGGGTTACATGATAAACTTTTGTTCGATCTCATAAAATATGAAAAATTAATGGGGATTAAAATTTAGAGGGATACCCGTCGGAATTTGTCGCCAGATTTGCACGCTCCAATCACTTGATGCAAAAAAAAATTTGATAAATTAAAAATTTCTCAACATAAAATTATGAACAATTTGGCCCCAAATTTGAGCCTTTACGACGCTCAGTATTTGAGTTTTAGGGATTATAAGAACAATGCCGCATCGACTATTGCCACTCCCGCCTAAACCTACCGCATTCTCGGGTGGCAACATGCACTTTCATGGTCAGAAGGACCCCCTGAACAATAATCAGGAGAGAAACATTGGTGCGTGATTTTTGTGTACTTAATCACACTCAGCGCCTAGACTAAACCTATTGACTTACACCACTCTCATTCTCAACAGATTTTTGTTAATTTGCGTCTGAAATGAAGACGGCCAAGAGATCTTATGTAGAACTTTCAAGTGCTACTAGTGAATAGTTCTCTACATGGTACTGACACGTCATTATTATCGTTTTCCACAAATTTACTTGTTGCATTTAATGTATACAGTTGTAAACATCAATAAATAGTTAATTAAAAAAAAAATAGTATCTTATTATTATATAAGATTATTATGTATTATATTATTACAATTACATTATACTTATATATTATTACAAGTACACAATTACTTGTAAAATACATTCTGGTGAGATATTTGGTGTTATTGGTAGAACATTACGTTTCCTTCAAAATACACATATACTTATATGCCAATTCTCTGTTCTCTCAGCCGTGTCACTAGTTTAAAAATATTTATTAAATAACAGGAAGCAGTAATTAAAAAAAACATATATTCTCAACCCTTAATAGTCCAGTCAATGAAAACATGAAATGGAATTTAGAGTGCGTTTTCTGTGATTCAAGGTATTTCTTCGGAAACATATTCAGGGTAGATAAAAAGTAAACATACTAAAAGTCCTTGAGTTTTCGTGCCTGGAAACGGAAGGTTGGGGGGGAGGAGGGGGGGGGGGCGGAAGACCCCTTTTTTCGGTTTTGCGCTCATATCTCGAAAACAGTGGGTCGTCTGCAAAACTTAACTATTTTCTAAATCAAAATCTCTACAACTTTTATTCTATACACATTTTTCATATTTTGTACCGTTTCCGAGATATACGCTTGGCAAATGTGAACATTTTCGAGAAAAATATTTTCACCTCTCGTTTTTTGTTAAACCTCCCTCTATATCTTTTAAAAAGTTCATCCCACTACAAAAGTCTTCATAAATAATATTGTAGAAAATTAAACTACCTTCAAAATACACATATATATGCCAATTTATCTTCAACCTGTCAAAAGTTTCATAAATTATAACTTTTCTTGGTAAAATGTCGTATTTGTCAGTGGTCTTATTTCTTGAAACTCAATGCCTTCTATTAGGTATTCTAACTAACCGTATATGATGAACTCCAATGATTCATTGGAGTCACTGCGAGTCCAAAAATCTGCCGCACATGCTTTTGCCACAGGTTATATCTTCTTCAAGAATGTGCTAATTACCATATTATCAGGTCAAGTATTACCGATTCCTAAATATTTTACTCCATTCAGCGTACCCGAAAAAGAATTTAATTTAAAGCAGCTCCAAAAAGAAAAAGACAGGGGAGAAAATGGACGGCAGAAGAGAGGAGGGAGAAAAGTGAACAGGTGAAGGAGTATTGAAGAAAGCGTAAAGCTAACTTGGTTGCTTAAGCGTGGTCCTTGGCATGTAACGAAAATAATAATAATATTATTACAAATGAAAAATTCCGCTCCATGATTTTATTTTATTTATTCATTTTTTATTTGTTTTTCAACTAAAAGTTTCATTTTGCTTGCGTTACCATATTCTTAATACAGGATTCATGAAAATTGTTAGGATTATTTTTAAAAAAAACTATTTATTGATATTTACAGCTGTATACATAAATAAAATAAGTAAATTTTTTTTATTTATTTATTATTATTTTTTTTTTTTATCTGGACAAGAGACTTACCTGGAGCCCTCATACAAGATTGAAAAGGCAAGTAATTGCACGTCGATTTCGACTGTTCCAACACTTACTTGTGAAACGTTCAAATCTACTAATTCACAACAAAAAAACTCATTAATATCAGATCTATAAGGATGGCACACAGTGGGTAAAACAGCAAAAAATGGGTAAAAACCTCATCTTATCTAAACGAGTAGTCCTGTAAGCATGTAATTTTGTAATAATTTATTTCATGAGGTGCTGAATCGAATGAAACCATAGCCAGAGTAATTTGATCATTAGCACGGAGCTAAGTATTTTTTTTTTTTTGTTTAAAAATTAAAAAAATCATGTTTGTCATCGTTTTATATGTTTTGTGAGGTACTAAATTGAATGAAATTAAATATAAAACTATATTACAGACCTAAATCTATGAAATAGTTATTTAATGTAATAAATTTAAATTTTTTAAAAATTTAATAATAAAGTTGAACTTATTTGAATGAAACGGACAGTTATTAATGATTATCAGTCATATATTATGAAAGAAGTTTAATCTACATATTTTTTAATATAATATATAATGAAGTAACGGTAGCAAAAGATATCACGAAATCACATACGAAAAATAATTTTTTTTTTTTTTTTAACTTGTAAATTAGATATACATATAGAGCAGGGTCGGAACTAGGAAATTTGTCAGGGGGGGGGGGGGCAAAAATCAGTTTGCCGCCCCCCTCTCCTTCCCTCCTTACTGCCTCACCATTAAAATACAACATCTCCGTATTGATAATTAAAACTAACTAACAATAACAAAACAGAAATTCCTGAAGTAAGCGGGACTGAACACCTTAATATTTCCCCGCCACATTTGCCTCGTTGTAGGTTTGGCCTCTACAGTCCTCTATATTAAGTCCATCTTTGACTAATTTTTTTAGGATTTCTTGGATACCTTCATCTGTTTTGTCACTAACTGTGAAAAAATCAATAAAACTTTCTTCATCCTCCGATGTATTTGCTTTGACGTAGCGAACTAGTTGTCATTTGTTCACTGTGGGTGATATCCGGAGTACAGTCAAATATAAAGGAAAAATATTCCAAATCCATGATGTCCTGTATTATCTTTTACCTTATGTTATTGGCTATAATTTAAAGAAACCCATCTTGTATTTTATGTGAAAAATACGAGATTTGCCCTTTCTTGTGCCGCTCAATGTGTTGTTGAAGAGGGACACTGTAATGCAAAGTTCAATCGTGTTAAAGAATTTTCCACTGGATGGGTCTCAGAAAAAACAGTATTCTTTTCTTTTGTTCCTCGAAATGAACTCCTTTGCTTTGCTAGGAATTGAATAGCATCAATAATGCAGCCTTCCTGTGGCTCTTCTAGATGGATCTGATTTTGAAATTCTGCATCAATACATCTCTTTAGTGAACAAGATTATAAAGCTTCCCACGAACAAAAGTAAAGTGGTTGGATAAATTTTCATGTTCCGGCAATTTTTCACTGATTTTTTTCCAATTAGTAAATCCTTTTTCTTTAAGAAAGACACTTGATGTGACGCTAAGTGTGAAAACAGCCTGAAGGGAACACAATATTGTGCTTTATTAGTTTCACTATAGCATAAGCCATGATCTCTTTACTTTTGATCCATTTTTGAATTCTAATCCAACCGTGATAGGACTGGCGTGGGAATGAGTCGGAACAGTGAAAAGCCAGATTAACCGGATTCAACAAAAATAGGTGCATTGTTTTCTTTTTACATACTTAACCCTTTAACGACCACAGCGGGCACATAGGACCGCAACAATTTTGTTCCAGGAATACTTACGTCATTGTAAAATCAAATTACCTTATTATTACGATAGCTAAGGTTCTTGTGAACATAATTATCACCTTGGGTTGAGCTTACCTTTATTCTATAGCCATAGCAATTCCTGGAAGCTAATTTGTTATTGTTTAGCGTATTTTTAAGTTATTTTAATCTAATTAAAATTATTAAGGACTTGGAAAAACTGATATATTATCTACCAATACTATTACGGTATCGAATCGAGAGGCAATTTATTTTGCATTGCCAACTCCACGATACGCTTGGTACGGGAAGATATTCCACGAAACATGTTTAAACAAAAAATGGACCAAATTACAAAAAAGGTACTACTAAGTAAGTAATGTCTATTTGAGACAAGAGCTATAAGCATACTAAATAAAGTGGAGGGTGCGAGGTAGGAGGGTAGAAAATAGTGAAAGGGTAATAAAAGGTGTTGGAAGGGTTTCGACAGGTCAATCACCTAAAGAACAGTTTTATACCTGATCGGGTGAACAACACATTTTTGCTGAATAATAAACCTAGTATGTTATTCCATCAATATTTCTGGAAATTAATTTTTTTTTTTTTTTACAGCTAGGTACTGTTTTTTGTTATCCTCATATTCATTTTATGGAAAAAGAACTAATGTTGAAGGGGTTTATACATTTTTTTTTTCAACAGTGCAGTATTATTTTGTGTGAAAATGAAAAACAAATCAAAATATGTCAATAGAGAAGTAAAATAATATCTATTAAAGGAAAAAATAGTTTTATGATTTAGAAAAAAACGGGCAGTGCACCACGGACATTGGCGGGCACATAGGCCCGCTAAATTTTTGCCCTAATCACCATACTTAAATGGTTGCTAATGATTATAAAAATGCATGACATAGTTACATAACAGCTGAATGCAGCTTTTGAGCGAAAAAAAAATGTTTGGTCCACAGGGAAATATTAGCAGAAATGACTTGGTCGTCAAAGTGTTAACATATAATAATTTGTGCAATGGTTAAGAAATACAATTTTATAACAAAAAACACATTTTTCATGTCACTCAATCACATCAATCACATTCAGCGTTATAGCCTTGTTTTTTCCTTCACTTCGTTTTTTCATTTTGAGAACAATAAATTCATACGCAATATGTATTATAAAATATTTTCACCTGACCAAGTTCGAAATGAATCTAAAAGGATAAGGAGAGAAAATGTATAATCGGGTTTCATTTAAAATAACCTTTTCTAAGAAATTTTCATTGTGAACTCGCCGACTCTGTCGCCGGGGTTCCAGGAATATTTAGTACTTTGACTCATATTATAATGCCACAATTAATTCCTTCTCTTCCCTTATGTTTTATAATTTAATTATTAACCCTTTATCCGGGCACAGTGTTCTACAATACACAATAATATGATAAAATGTTTGGATAGCCCCCATCATTCAGAAACATTAATTGACGTTAAAAATATAAATATAAAATATATTATTAATATATTCAATATTATTATTAGTCAAAAAAATAATCAAACAGTGGATTTATATAATCTTAATAATGTATGCTTGCACTGAAAAGGTTTAAATAAGCATCAATATTCTGATGATATACATTTATATCATATATTATATGTATATTTGATTGAATATTTGAGCTTACCAGACTTTTCTTTTGAGCCTTCATCTTCATTAACATAAGGATTTCTAAAAAAAAGCTTCTAATTTTTGTGTTAGTGATAGCACTTCACTTTTTTCTTCTTTTTTCAGTTAGGAAGTATTCTATACTCGGCTCCACTGGGTCGGTTTCGGTCATCCATAATTCGGACATTTATAAAAACGCAGTTCAAAATTTACAAAATAAATCCGTTTTCCAAATACAGATAAACGGTAACACTAACAACTAACTAACACTCCGTTCACAAAAAAACAAAATGTAAGTATAAAACAACTGCCGGCTTTTGCAAGAAACGCAGACAACATAACTGTAAACAATGGCAACAGTCCAATAGTCCAATGTCATTTTACGGGGTAGGGGCACAGTTTTCGCGCCCCCGAGCCCACTACTAGCGCTCTGGCTACTAATGCATATTAAGTATGAATAACACTGCGGACTCACTGGAAACGAGAGAGCGGACCAACTGGCCAAGGAAGGAGCTTCAAGTGAGCAGTTCGAATGTACCCTCAGTCTCGAGGAAGTAAAAACGTTCAACGAAGCCGCAGTCAGCCAGAGATGGATTGGGAGGCATCCACATCAAGACCCTGGAGATGCAATCTACGAACTCACTCGAAGAGAGCAGGTCCTCATCTTCCGATTGCGAACTGGGCACAACAAGCTCAGAGCTCACCTGTTCAATAAGTTACATATTGGATCCGGCCTCCTTTGCGAGTGCGGAGAGGGTGAACAAAATACCGAACACATCCTTCAGACCTGCAGGCTCTGTTCTGAGCAAAGGAAGCTGATCTGGCCCTCTCCAACCGATGTGCGGATCAAGCTCCATGGTGACCTGGAGGACCTTAAGAGGACCACTGAATTCCTCATCTTAACCCCCGACCTGGCCATCTAATGGAAGATCGCAGAAGAAGAAGAAGAAAGTGTTAGGAATGACACTCAATCTGGACTCATGAGCTCCATTAATTTTTATATGACGCAAGCATTATTATCTTAGTATCCAGTATAATAGGTTTATAAATTATGCAAAAAATCAAAATTAAATTACAGAATTCATTAAATGAAATAATAGTACATGTCTATCGAAAATTCAAGAGAAGATGGCCAATAGGAGACTTGTTAATGTAATTGAAAAAAGAGGCTTATTTTCAGCTTCTCAATTTGGCTTAAGAGAAAACTTTTCATGAATCGAACCGATTCTGCTGCTACAGAGCGAGTCAGAAGAAGCTTTCTCTCACAAGGAACACCTCATTACTATATTTTTAGATCTAGAAAAGGCCTACGATACGATGTGGAGAGGAAGATTGTTAATAATCTTAAGGGATTGGCAATTCCAAGCATATATGCCGTTTAAGAAGCTGCTCGCGTAATCCTGAGCTGTCTTTGGGTACTACTAAGGTTGCTTTTATTGATAGCCGGAAGTATTTGGGTATGTATTTAAATAAGCAGCTCAGCTGGATTAACCCTATTAAGCATATCTAGGATAGTTGCTCAAAAGGCTTGGGACTGCTGAAATGCCTTTCGCATTCAAGTTGGGGAGCTGAAAGACAGTGTCTATTGGAGATATATCAAGCCACTTTACGTAGTAAAATGGACTATGGTTCAGTAATTTATAAATTTGCCCGGCCATCGATTCTACGATTGCTTGACGTAGTCCACAATACAGCTCTGAGGATATGTATGGGTGCCTATAGAACATCACATGTTCTTAGCATATAGGCAAAAAGTGCAGAGCCTTCCTTGATATTGAGGAGAAAATATCTTTTTGCAAAATATACAGCTAAATTATCTGCATTAGTAAACCATCCTTTAAATGCATTTTTTTCTGAATACATGGACAACAGAATGCAATTACCAGCAAAGAGCACACAACTTGCTCTCTGAACTCCATTTGGGTACTATCATCCATAATATTCAGTACTACCCAAAGATTACAAAACCACGTTGGTGGAATTATAAACCATGCATTAATATTTCACTAAAGAAAATCAGAAAAAGTGATACGATTCCTATTGAATCAAACAAAAGTTTTTTACTTCTCTTAGAAAAGTTTCAGGATCATAAAATCTTGTATACTGACGCTTCAAAATGTGAAAATTCTGTAGTGGGTTGTGCAGTGGTGACGGAAAACGAAGTAAGTCTCTTTAAGTTACCTCGAGTCTGCTCCGTTTTCACTGGAGAGGCAACTGCTATTAAGGAAGCACTCCTGCACTGCCTGGAAGCCGAATATGAAGAATCAGTAAATGTCATAGATTCAATGAGCGTATTATTAGCAATAAAAATGATCAGTCTCAACATGTAACAATTTTAGAAGTTATCGAGCTTATATGGAAAATTCAAGAGAAAAACAATACGATTGTCTTTATTTGGGTTCCTTCCCACTTTGGCATTTCTGGAAATGAAAGAGCTGATTCTGCAGCCCCGTTAGCAAGGATTAGTGACGGTGATATTGTTAAAAAAATCAACCTTACACCTAAGGAAGACTGGGTAGAGGTATGTGAGATGCCCGATTTAAGCCAAGTGGAAAGAGAACTGGAAAACAAATAGATCTAAATTGTTAGATGTAAAGACGAACTGCTCCGCAAAGTGGCAAACAAGTTGTAGGACGTCTAGAAAGGAAGAAATAATTTTGTGCCACCTGAGAATCGGCCACAATTCTCACATGGCTACCTTCTCCGCGGTTCGGAGCGCCCTACCTGTGTCAACTGTCAGGAACCCAGGACAGTACAACACATTGATTGTCCACAGCTTTCATCTATAAGGGAGAGATTTAAAATTTCAAATACACTTCAAGAAATCTTACATGATGATAAAAAATCAGTGAAGTCTCTGTTGGATTTCTTAAAGGCTATCAGGTTTTATGGACGGATATAGGAAATAAATAATCGAAGATAAACTGCCAATGACCCTGAAGGGTAGAGGCAATCAAATAAATAAATTAATTAATTAATTAAAGAATATTGATTGTGATATTATTATTTTAAAAATGTTTTTAATAACTTATTATTATTATTATTTAACCTTTTCAAATTTTGCCCCCCCCCCTGATATCTGCCGCCCGGGGCACGTACCTCCCCTGCCCCTCCCTAGTTCCGGACCTGATATGGAGTAAAAAGGATGCATTGATATAAAAAAAAAAAAAAACGAAATGAATAAATATGGCAATTGGCTGCAGAGAACTAAGGTAATGATTTATACAAACCATAGCCCTGTAACCTGATCATCCAACGGGGAAGCAAGTACTGAAATATTTATTTTTAATTTTTTTATTCTTTTGAAGAGCTGTACTTGAAATTCAATGCTGCCTCTATATCCTGGGACAAAGATTCTTGAGCGATTTATGAGTTAGTTATTTTATATCGAAAACTAAAAATCATATTGTAATAAGAAAAAAAGAACATATATATAAGTTAAGGATAGAAGGTACCAATATACATGTTAATCCTTAATGCTAACTCTGTAAACGTTGGAAATGTATATATAGAGGATTTAAATGAGGAATAAATCAGTTGTTATCAAGCCGTTGTACGTGTATTATTTCATTCCTTTTTCTTTTTTTTTTATCTTTTTACTCTCAGTGAACATAAGTGGTGCCGAAACCCGGGAACACGTAAGAGGAAATTCTTTACTATATTTTTTTTTTATCTCTCTCTTTTTCTAGTGGTTTGGAGATAAATTCGGTATTTTCATAAATTATTAGCTGAAAATGACTGACATACCACCTATACCAGCGCAACCACTGTCGGCAGCACACGCTAATATACTGAAAATAAAAACGGCCACAGCACAAGACCTGAGGAGAGCGATTTCTGACCTTGAAGGGTATGATGGAGAAATCGGAGAATTGAATTACTTCCTCAAGGGCGGGGACAGGTTATTGGCTAGAATAGATGCAAAAGCCGCAGATAACTTATTGGATCAAGGAGATGCCAATACCCTCAGGGCCGCTTTAGTATGCAGGGTAAAAAGAAGTGTACTGAACCATATCCAAGCAGATGAAGACACGCCTTGGGTAATAGTTAAAGAGAGGCTGAAGAAAGCATATGGAGGTGGGCAGTGGTCCCCAGAAGAAGACATATTTCAGATGTTCCGCGAAACGAAGCGGTCCCACCAGTCGAACGGGCGCTATGCGGACACTCGTATCGTCCACTATAACCGAGTAACGGAGAAGATGAGAGAGACGGAAGAGCGAGGACAAGTGGAAGCGAAGATGACATTTTTGTCCACCATCCTGAAGGTGCAACTAGCACGGGAAACCGGAAGGAAGGTAGGTCTGCCCAGGGAGAAATCGTTCCTAGAGTGTGCCCAGGAGATGGTCGACGCTGGAGCCTGAGACAAAGAGTTCCGGAGAAAAGACGAGGAGGAGAACAGCTGGACCAGAGTGGTTAACAGAAGAAGGGACGGAAGAAGGAGCGATAAGAGAAGCTACGGCGTGGAGAGGAACGAGACGAGCTCCGGGAGAAGAGACAAACCGTGGAGGCCAGAGGGACGTCGAGACACAAAGAGGAGGAGCGGAAGGAGAGAAGAAAGACGCTGTCATGGATGTGGGAAGACCGGACACCTAGTAGCTCGTTGTCCGCGAACAAAATGTTTTGAGAGCGGCACAGAAGGTCATATAGCCAGACAATGTCCATATATAAGTAGGCACAAGGACAGGTATCAGGGCGAACCCATGGAGTTAAACGCACAGAGAGTATGGCGTCAGAGAGAGGTCCCAGTAGAGTCGACAAACTCGTCTGAGTCGTCAGAATCAGAGGAGCGAACCAGGAGATACGGAAGAAGGAAGAAGGAAGGAGAAACCAAGAAGGGCGGGCAGAGGAACGCGGACGGAGAGAAGGGCGCTACAGGAAGAATGAGGGGAGTGCGCTTCGAGGGGCAACCGCGCAGTATTAAACAACATAGAGGGAGTGAGAGGTAGGTTGCCTATCATCAGAGTCACAGGTGGAGTAAAGTGTTTAGAGGATACGGGTAGCTCAAATACCATCATGAGCCGAGAAGCTGTAGAGGCATTCTGTAAGGGAGAGAGGAGACCCCAAACGCAGGTATGTAACTGCAGACTAATTACGCTAAACGGACCGTGTAGGATAGAGGGGGAAATAGAACTGGAACTGACAAAATGGGGGGGGGAGAAAAAAGGGGTAAACTGAGGGTACATGTGGTGGAAAAGATGCCGCGGGAGTACGGGGCGATCATAGGGTGTGATCTCTTAGAGATGCTAGGGGCGCGAGTGAGGGTGAGAAACGGGAAATGGACGGTGCACATAGGGGGGCACAGATATCGGGGAAGGAAGGGAACGACAGACAAGCACGGGATGATAGGGGTGGTGGCACAGTCGGAGGATTGGTGACAGGTAATAATGAGGGAATACCGGGATGTTTTCTTCAGGGAAGGAGAACCTCTGAGTGCAAGAGGGGAAACGGTGCATGAGATCCCGTTGAAACAGGAACGCGTGGTATATGTAAAGGAAAGGAGGTACCCTCAAGCTCTGAGGCAACATATCCGCGAGGAACATAGTCTGAGAAAACAGGGAATCATTGTGGATAGCACCTCACCCTATAACAGTCCATTGTGGATAGTCAAAAAGAAGAGTGATGGGGGGATGGGACAAGAGAAATACAGAGTAGTGATGGACTTCACGAAACTGAACGACAATACGTTGGACGAAAAATACCCAATACCGAGACTGGACGATATACTGGACAGACTGGGAGGAGCAACCATATTCTCAACTCTGGATCTTAAAGCAGGTTACCATCAAATTAGGATGCACCCCAAGGACAGGCAAAAAAAGGCGTTCACCTTTGAGAGGGGACACTTTGAGTTCACGAGGATGCCTTTTGGGCTAAAGAACGCGCCGGTGACATTCCAGAGGTTAATGGATGAATTCCTTAGAGGGTTGGACGAGAACGTTTGTCAAGTGTACATGGACGACCTGTTGGTTTTCAGCAAAGACGAAAGGAAGCATGTCGATGACTTACGGACCGTGTTTAAACGACTAAGGGAATTCGGCCTGAAACTATCACCGGAAAAGTCCAAATTAGGGATGGAAGAAATTACGTTTCGGGGGGAAGAGATATCGCGATAATTCCCACAGACGCAAAGGGTATCCGGAGACTGATGGGTACGCTGAATTATTACAGAAGGTTTATTCCGGAGATGGCGCAATATTTAGTACCCTTGAATAATCTATTAAAGAAAGGAAAAAAAATTGTAGTAACGCCGGAGATCGAAGATAAGGTCCGAAAGTGTAGGGAGCGCCTTCAAGCAGAGCCGATTCTAGCATTCCCAGACTTTACCAAACAGTTCACGATAACCACGGACGCAAGTGAATATGCACTGTGGGCGGTTCTATCACAAGAAGGGGAAAGGGGCGAGCGGGCGGTAGCATATGCCAGTAGACGCCTTACCGAAGCGGAGGCAAGGTATAGTGCGGTGGAAAGGGAACTGTTAGGGGTAATATGGGCGATAGAACATTTTAGACCGTACGTGTTTGGACGCAAATTTACAGTACAGACGGACCACAGACCTTTACTTTGGGTGGGGAAAATAAAGGAGTCGTCGGCACGGGTCACCCGGTGGAAGGAGTACCTGAGGCAGTACAATATGGAGATCGCCTATAAACCCGGACGGGAAAACGTTGTAGCCGATTGGCTATCCCGAGCGGTTCAGGTGAACGCGGTCGAGAGGGAGTAAGGGGAATATTCAGGCGGTATTCGGGGATTCATCAGGGAATGGACACCAGAGGGAGAGGGCCAGCAGGCAACACAGGACGAGACCGAGGGACAGGACGATGCGGAGTCGAGTGCGTCAGAGAACAGACCGACTGACATGGAAGAGGACGATACCATTATCAACAACAAAAGACGGCAAATAATTTGGAAAACCAGGACTCAAGGGTTAATGAAGATCGAATATTCGTCTTACGCCGGTTGTTCCATTAAAACCATTTGGTTTCAGCCAGGGGTTAGGGAGGAGCAAATCATAAAGGTGCTTAATGATTCCTCGAAACCAGGAAAGAGCTACCATTTGTATGTGGGGAATAACACGGAATGGGACAAAATCCGGCGGATGTGGCAGGAAGAAAAGATTGGGGTCGATCGGAATTTCACCAGATGCACCAAAATCGGAAAACTGTCTGGGAACCGGATAAGCAAAAGGAGGTCACACTGGCGTACCACCAAGGAAAGACCAATCACAGGGGCATAAATGAAACATTCCAGGCACTCATGCGGCGATATTACTGAAAAAACATGAAGAAGACGATTGAGGGGGTAATAGCCGAATGCGAGGTGTGCCAGACGACAAAATATGATAGACACCCACCTACGGGACTGCGGGAAGTAACTAGGACGCCATCGGGACCACTAAGTGAGCTGCAAATGGATACGTTCACCTGGAAAGGAGAAAAGTGGGTGACGATGATCGACATTTTTAGTAAGCTGGCGATGGCGTACTGGATCCAGGAACGAACGGCAGAAGCGATCGTACAGGCTGTGCACACGTGGTTTCTGTTCTATGGGGTACCCGATAGAACCTCGTCAGACGGAGGGCGAGAATTTGATAACGGGAAGCTACGGGTAGAGCTAAAACGGGTGGACGTGGAATGGCATAAAAATACGCCAGGACACCCCAAAAGCCAAGGAGACGTGGAGAGGCTGCACAGCACACTTGCGCATTTTTCACCTGCGCATTTTTCACCAGGAAAAAGGACTGGAACCTAATGAAGCAATGCCGAAAGCAATAGTAGCATAGAACCATTCGGTGCACGCTGCGACGGGATTTACACCATTCGAGATACTCTTTGGTCCGCGGGAGAGGCGGCGGGAAGAACGTATCACGGAGCTGGACTCGGACATAGGGGACAGCATAGAAGCAAATCGGATCGCGGTGGGAAAAATTCGCAAGAAGGTGGGTACAAAAATCGCGGCGGATAAGAGTAAGAGGGTGGAGCGGGAAAATCCGGAGGTGACGGACGGGATGGGAAAGATAAAGATTGAGACAATAGTGTACCGGAAAATCGTTTCGAATAGGGGAAAAGAAATACAGCGTTACGAGGGACCTTTCAAGGTGGTCACTATTCGGGAACATAACGTGGTTACTATACAGGACGTACGTGACCCAGGGAGACGACGGACGGTACACTTGGAACAGTTAAAAATTCCCAGAAGTACAACAACATAAACAGGACATGGACGAGGTATCCTCTCTCCCACTGCCTCAGGAGTGATACGACGTTGTATAAAAGGTCATAAAATAATCTTTTGATAGTGTTGTTAAGTGTTAATTTTAGTTTGAGTGCTTAAGAAGAATTATGTTTTGTTTTGTTTTTTCAAAGTGGTAAATTTTTGGTTATTAAGTGTTACTTTTAATTGGAGTGCTTTCTGTTCATGAGATAAAGTATGTTTTTTTTGGTTTATTGTTTTGAATTGTAAATATGTTTTTAGTTCTCAATAAAATTATATAAGTTATACAAGTTATTTCAAAACATAAAGTTAGCTACAGTACAGGTAGGTATATAACAACATGTGTAGGGTGATACAAATATATAGTTAAATAAGCTTACTCCAACTTAGACTTTTAAAAAAAGGTTTATTTCAAATTACAATAAATATGACACTTGCGCCTAACAATGACTGACTAATAGCTATAAGACGTGTCGAACTGACCACTACAATCCTAGCTTACTTCTATTTTCCGTCCTAAAAGACGAGGTCATATATAGGGGTTGTTATCGGAGTGAATAAGGAAGCGAAGGGTGAAGGAATTGTGTAAGGAGTGATGACCTTTTATAAAGATTATATTAATGATTATATTAATGATTGGTCTTAGCTATCGGTGTGAAAGTAAATAGTGAGATAAGGAATTGTGTAAGGAGTGATGACCTTTTATAAAGATTATATTAATGATTATATTAATGATTGGTCTTAGCTATCGGTGTGAAAGTAAATAGTGAGATAAGGAATTGTGTAAGGAGTGATGACCTTTAGGTTACTGTTATAACTCTTCCCTTCTTTAAGATTTGTTATCTCCTGGTAACAATTTTTGCTAAAATGTTGATTCATACACTTTAGATAGAATAATTTTACAAGAGTCCTCAGTGAATGGAGCACTGGGTGTCAATACTGTTTGTGTTTTCTTATATCTATAATAGTATACATATACGGTTATAATAATGATTAACAGTATAATAGTGATAATAATTAAATAATAATAATACACTGCGATATTTTCGCTAAATCTAAGAATGTTGAGTGTTGGTATAGTTACATTTGTGGTATTTAAGGTTAATGTTTCTGATATTGATACATCATAAAATGGTTGTAATATGTTGTGATAATTGTGATAATAAATTTGTGTTAATGTGGGGTAACAATCATTTATGCCTATATTTATCAGACTTACTTTAGGTAAAAATTGGCTAATATTATTACTATTGGTTATCTTACTTATATTATAAGTTAAATATTGTTTTGTAACATCCAGATATCTTATATTTTTATCTAATCTATGCTTGAGTTTACAAGTTTTTACATTTCCATTTTGAATTATTGAATAAATACAACTGTTATTAACTTTAATAAGATTTTTACAATAATATTCCTCCTCGTATATACAGTCTGCTGTAAAAATGTTGTTTTGGTTTTGAATGTATAAATCGCTGTCAAGCTCAATTTCGTAAAATGTGCCATTAATATATTTAGGTACTGTATGAACTACGTATCCTTGGTATTTGTTCTCGTGAGTTGGTAGTCTTATAAAAGTATGAATTACCTTCTTGTGTGTTGAACAAAATATTTTACTATTTGCCCATTAAATTTCTGTATTGTTAGATAATAAATGGACTTTGTTAGGAAGATTTTTCAAAACGTTAGTCATAATACTGGAATGAATTATACCTAATTTGCAAAATTCTAGTGATAGAGTTATTTCTTTTACTTGGTTTAGTAATTGAGAAATATGTATGTATAAATTATAAGCGTCTTCATTTGTTTTTAATGTCATCGTATTATTGGTGATAAGCTCGAAATTTTTATTTAGTGTTTTAATTTTATTTTTATAATCAGATATTAATTGTTTGTCGATATTAACTGAGGTTTCTATATTATGTTCAATTCTATAATTATTTTCTTCTATCGTTCCTATTATTTTATCGTAGTGTGCTTTATCATTGGCATCCATATTGCCAGTTAGCCAACTAATTATATTTCCTAAACCGTTAATTAATCCTCTTTTTGTCCTATGCTTATATTGTAATAGTTCTAATTGATGATTAACATTATTGGTTAAATCTTTTAGTATAGAATAAAGATAATGTCCTTTAAAAAATTTTAAATGGTTATATATGTTCTCTAATTCAATTTCTAAATAACTAATGTTGAAGAAATGATATGTTTCAAAATAAGAATTTATAACTTTTATATCATTTATATAATAATGAAGTATTCCTGGCGAGTTAGTCAGATCATGCACTTCAATTGTTTGGATCTTCTCCATCAGAGCTAGAACCATGATCAGAGTTGTGAGTTTGCATAGAGGTGTCATCTGTAACATAGGTTTTACTCTTATTTTTCGTTGGTCTTTTGATATTGTCGATATGGGTGGTTTGTTCTCGTTTTCCTTTTACTATGATGTTCACTTTCCTTTAAAAGATCATTTTTTTCTGTAAATCAACAATTATTGAATTTAAGAAATTTATTTGGGTATCTGCCAATTCTTTTTCTTCTAATAATGTAGTCATTGATTCATCCCCTGAAATAACTTTTTCAGCAGACTTTAAACTTTTTAATTCAGTCGTCAGTTGTTTTGATTTCTCTTCATGAACCGCTTTCTCGCCTAAAGCAACATTTAGTTGAGCTTCTAAAATTTTTAACTGATTGGTATGGTCACTTTTTATGGCCTCTATTTCTTCTAAGGTCTTTTGGTTCAATTCATTAACTTTTGTGACTTCATTATTTAATTTTTCAACAGTTACTTTCAGACTACTTTCTGAAGCTTTTAAATTGGTTGTTTCTTTCACTAAATTTGAATTTAACTCTTCCATTTCTTTAATTTTACTAATTATATTTTTTTCCTTTTCTTCATGTGAATTATTAATGGTTTCTATTGTTTTCTTGAGCACTGAACATTGTTCTTGGAGCTCATTTGTATTTTTAGAACTCGATGAGCACTTTTCTTTATATTCATTACTAACTTTATCAAATGAATCTTTTATTTTTGATAGTTCATCTTGAAGATGTTTTTCTTTCATCAAAGCTTGTTTTTCTAGTTCAGCTTTCTCAGAAACAATCAACTCTAATTCTTTTTTCTTACACTCTAATTCTTCTCGGAAATGTAACTGACCATTCAATAATTCCTTTAAATTTTCTATTTCTGACTCCAGTTTTTTAACCTCATTCAAAGATAACTCTTTTTCTTTAGTTAAACATTTAACATTTGAATTTAATTCAAGAACTTCAGATTCCAATAGTCGTATTTTTTCATTCTGCTCACTTTCACGCTGCTTACTTTCCAGATGTTCTTTTTGTAGGGCTTGTAGTTCTGGACTAAGTTCCATGATTTCTTTAATCTTTTTCTCAGCTTCTTCGGTTTTTTCTTCTATAGTTTTATCTTAATTTAACAAGTAGGCCTCCTTTTCCTCAAATAACTTCGCTTTATCTTGTAACATTTTTTTAATTTTGTCTATCTCAGTATTCAGCGATAATGTTGCCTCAGAACTCTTATTTTGTAAAGTTTCATTTTCTCTGGTCAATTCTTTATTTATCTCTTCAAAACTGGTTATATAACGCTCTAATTCTGAAATTTTGGAAACTAATGTATTATATTTTACTTCCAGGTTTTCTTTTTCCTGTAATAAGTTCATAGCATCGTTTTCAACACTAAGAACCCTTTTCTGTAAATCTTCAATTTGAAATATTTTGTTTGCTAATTCATTTTCAGCCAACGTAATTTTATCTTCCTTTTCATCCAAACTTTTCTTCAAGCTGTTATTTTGAGTTGAATAGCTATCAAGATCAACTTCCAACTGATCAATTGTTTTCTTTAAATTATAACACTCATTTCGGACTGTTTCTTCATTTTTAAGAAGTTCTTCAAGTCTATCATTCACTTCTTTCAATTCCGGTAGATCATTGTTCGTATTATTTAATTCGTGAACTTCTATTGGTCCGGCGGGTCGTTGTTGCATGGACCTGAACCTAAAAAATTATCCTGTCGAGCTTCTATAGCGTTCAGTCTTTCCGTTAGGATTCGAATCTGCTCGTCTTTTTCATTTTCTGTATAATGAACTCTATTGGACACAGTTCTCATGGATACTGTATTGGAATCTTTTTCAGTTGGCGGTAATGAAACTTGTTCTCGATTTGGATTTTGTTGGTTTCTCCAGTTTCCCGATGGAGGTTTGTTAAAAAATTGATGTTGAGATTGCGGGTCCCATGGTTTGTTGTATATTGGTTTTTGATACTGCTTATAGTTTGGGTTTTGATTATAATACGATTGATACGGTTGTTGATACGGTTTTTGTTCGTACCTTGGTTTTTCATAGTGGGGTTTCTGATGTTCCCAGTCTTTTTTCTTTTGAAAGTTGGGATCAAAATGTTTCCCTTTATAATTTGGATTTTGAAAATTTTTTTGTTGTGGATTATACTGATGTTTACCGTACAACCTTTGAACAATGTGTGCGGCACTGTTTTTAAGGATATCTTCAATATCTTCTAATGTATTCCATGTTATATGATAAATGAAATCTGTTAAAGAAGGGTGGAGATTATGCACCGCGTGATGGGATATTTGTCTATCATATCTTTTCATTTCTGCTTGTTTATCTAAGATCGTATCGTCGGTGTAAACTCGAGTATATAAGTCACAACGTCGTTCTATTAATCTTTCTAAATAATTATGAGGATTTTCGTTACTATGTGGCCTGACATTTAATAATTCCGCAATTAATTGTTCTCGAGTTCGAGAATCTTGATATTTATTTTTTAGAAAAATTAAAATTCCTTCTACGCTATTAAATTCTTTATCATGTACAGCTGCGGCTACTTTCCCTTTTAATTTACATAATAAATTTAAAATAATCTTTGTATAATTAATATGTCTATGTGGATTATTTTCTTTACAGTATAATTCTGTTAAAAACTTAGTATTACGAATAAAATTCACTAGACCTATTGGATTTCCATCATAATCTGGAATCATTTTAAATTCACTTTCTTTAATTTCTAACGCCATTGTGTTTTCGTTTGTCTGGTCGGTTAGTCTTAAAGCGTTAAGTCTGTCTAGTAATGACATACAAATGTTCAAATTTATATAAAAATAATTACCCTAAGATGTCTTCAGTTGATGTTGGCTTCTTAACAAAAGAGATGTTGGGTTAAGATTGTAGAAATTGAAATTTCTGCTTACTGGAAAGAAGATCCTCGTAGTCGTGGAGAATGCTTGATCTTGTTCAAGACTCAGTGGCAAATCTTCCTCTTGACGTGGAGACGTGGTTATGCTGCTACGGTACTGGTATTACACTCAGCCTAAGCTCCGCAAAGTTACTAATTCTTCAAAAATAAGCTCTCAAGTCCCTAAGTTCGGGCGCCATTTAAATAAGCTTACTCCAACTTAGACTTTTAAAAAAAGGTTTATTTCAAATTACAATAAATATGACACTTGTGCCTAACAATGACTGACTAATAGCTATAAGACGTGTCGAACTGACCACTACAATCCTAGCTTACTTCTATTTTCCGTCCTAAAAGACGAGGTCATATATAGGGGTTGTTATCGGAGTGAATAAGGAAGCGAAGGGTGAAGGAATTGTGTAAGGAGTGTTGACCTTTTATAAAGATTATATTAATGATTGGTCTTAGCTATCGGTGTGAAAGTAAATAGTGAGATAAGGAATTGTGTAAGGAGTGATGCCCTTTAGGTTACTGTTATAACTATATATATAATTACAGAATATAGAGGAGTATGAAGCTACTTACAATGTGTCTCTACAGTGTGTCTGTGAGTTTAAACAGACAGTTAACTAGGGTTAGTGGGGAAAACCCTATTTCTTAAAAATTAAGTTAAAAGGACTGTGTGGGTATTCCCAAAGATACAAAAATATTTCAGTGTAATATACTAATAAATGAAAGAATGGTTTGTATGATGTATATAAATGTAAATGTATATTATTGGTCTGAATGTATTAAGTTGGAATAACAGGTGTTAAGATTTAAAACGTCTGATTTTTTGTTTATTGCGCGGTTTTTAAATTTTTCTATGATTATCATTTCTTTAATATTTCTTTTAAAATTATTATGTTCATGGTGAATAATTTTGGGGAAATCGAATTTAAAAGTATGTTTTGTTTGCCTGTAATGTGTGGTGAGAGCTGTTTGGTCAGGTTTGTTCGGGTTTTTATTTATAGACGTGCAACTGTATTTATGTTGATACACTCGTCGTTTTAGATATTGTTCCGATGTACCAAAATAAGACTTGCCACAACTATCTTCACACGGAATCTATGTGGATATCCATTTATTAAAAGAAGGACTACTACTTTATTTTCCGCGGTTTGTTTATATTTTTCTGTAGATAACTTTATTGCACGATTTATTAAATTTTTTGCGGTGTTTATTTTATAACTTTTGGGGCATTGACTAGTATAATGTAAATATCTTCCGGAATGTATTGATTTTTTCCACCATTCTGTATCTATTATTCCATTAGGGTTTCGAATTAAAAGTAAGACTAAAAACGGTATTTTATTATCGTATTCAAATTCCATAGTAAACTTTAGTCTATTTGAAAATTTATTAAATTCGGCTAAAATTATTTCATGTTTATTGTCTTCTGTAGGTATAGCAGTAAGGATATCATCTACATATTTGAATAGAAATGGGATGTTGAAGGGGATTTTGGGGATAACTGAATCTAGGAGATCCTCTAAGTATATGTCTGCCAAAATTGGAGCGATTGGAGATCCCATAGGGCACCCATACATTTGAATGTATAATTTTTCATTAAATTGGAAATAACCCCTATCGGTACACAGAGCTAATAATTTGAGAAATTGGTCTTTAGGAATTGGTGTGTGAGTTTGAAGTTTATGCCAATGTTTTTCAATTATTATTTTTACCTTAGTGGTACAAATATTGGTAAATAACGAGGATGCGTCTAATGAAACTATTTTGTAGCCTTGTGGAATCCGGATATTAGTTATTTTATTATGGAACTCAAACGAATCTTTGACATTATATTTATCTGTGGACAAGTGTTTTAAGATATTGGTTAGGTATTTAGATAATTCATATGTGGGAGAGTTTATAAATGAAACAATAGGTCTCACTGGGTTGTCAGTTTTATGATTTTTAATTAGTGAGTACAGTTTAGGGGATGTTGGGGAATTAGTTATTAGTTTAATGTATGTTTTAGTATCTATGAGTTTTTGTTGTTTTAATTTAGCTAATGTTGAGTTTGTATCGTTCATTAGTTTATGTGTTGGGTTAGTACCAACATTTTTATATGTGTATTTTTATTTTTATTTTTATTAATATTTTATTACTTTCTTCATACACAATAGTGTAGAAGAAAGTAAACGGGATGAAATGAGAGGAAAATGTGTTAATATAATAACTAATTATAAAAATACTAATCACAATAGAAATAACCACTGTAATAATAATAGTCAAGAAAAAAAACACGAAAGGTGTACAAAGCTACCAGGGAATTTCTAAAAACAGAGCATAAAATAACATATAAACTGGGTGACACAAGTGTCGCCCAGTTCCATGACTTTGTCGCCCAGTGAACGTAGCAGGTACCGGCAAATACGGGAGCAAAAATTTCAATTTAAATACAGATTTTTAAAACAATAAAAAAATGGCCTCGAGCAAATTATTTTGCTTTTAACCCGCCAATTCCCAACGGCACCTGCAGGTGCCACACTTTTAATCGTGTTTGTACTGTTTCCTGTTTATGTTTTTTGCGCTGCCTGCCACCTTCTATGGAACCTAATTAAATTATTGGTTCAAGTAATTCAATAGTAGTGGTGCTCAATCGTTTTCAGTCCCATTTTGTGTTTGGTCAAGTTAGTGGTAACTTCAAGTCTCTGCATTCTTTCCCGTTTTTTACCAAGAATGGATCGAAAATCGTAAGTAAATCTTATTTTTATGTTATGTATCAATGCATGATGAATTGATTTAATGTTCGATTACGACTATGAGTAACGTTGAATAACACGTTAACGTTTTATTGATGTGTTATGGGTTTAAAATAAGCTTACATCTTTATGTAACAAAAAACAGCAAATTATTATAACTTATAAACGATACATTTTATTAAATTATTAAACATTAAAACTAGGCTATTTAAATAGCTTTATTGTTTTTGTCAAGTCATAAACATTAACTTTAAACTTGTATCACTATCTGAAATTAGCAATCATCCTTCTGGTAGTTGCTTTAAGAGTACTAGAGTGTTTATGAGAATGTTTACTGTTTAAATATGGCAAAGCTGTCACACCCCCCCTCACTGAAGACAATCGTGCCGCAGTGAGTGGTGGGAGGGTTGATATTTTCTCCCCAAATCATAGAGTACCGTAACGTAAACAACAGTAGTTGCAAAAAATGAAAAATACAAAAATGTACTTCGAAAACTTTTTTAGAAAGTTTTATTTTCTATCTTTTGACACAAAACAAATTAGGATCGGACAAAAATTATTCGAGACAGCAAAAATTTGGGTAACGGTTCGGATCGGCGACACCACCAAACTAGGTTGACCCGCGCTACACCGACCAGTTCGATCCTTACGCTTCACTTCATGTTTACATTTTTCGATAGTTCATTCCTATAACCTCACATGTAAACAATCACTTCTACAGTTTCAACTTGGATTGTGTTGTTTAGTTTGTTATATTGATATTTAGACTTCTTAAATGTAAATAAGTGAAACAGAAGGTCACAAAATGAGTTTCATAAAGGATTAAGTGTTTTATGAATTCATGTTTTCTTATTTCATCTAATCTTATGAGTAAAAGTGTTATAAAACTTAAGAAGATTAATTTGTACATGGATTTGGTGTTTTACATATTTATATTTGTTCTATCAATTTAGGTGATAAAATTTACAACTTGTAAAAGTGTTATGAAACTTAACAAGATTTATTTGTACATGGATTTGGTGTTTTATATATTTGTATTTGTTGTTTCAATTTCAATGATAAAATTTCAGTATACATATTTTGTGAATGGATTCTTTGTCATCCATATTGCTTTTTGTGCCAAAGTGAGACAGATTGTATAATTAATTCAATAAAACATATCAGTTTATAAATAAATGTGAGAAAGTATATCACAGGTTTTTTATGTTTTCTTATTTCCACTTCCCATTAGAAAATATAGCAGAAACTAACATCTTCACTTTCAACTTGGATTCTGTCTTATATTATATAATGGCTTATAACATGGAGAATTGACAATGTGAAAATAATCACAGATTAAGAGGTAAATGACACATCACTATATAATTGTAGAACTATTGGCATAATGTTATAGATTAATGTGTTTTTAAAAAAAATTAGAAGCCTGATGATGAAACATTATCTCCGAAACATGTAGCTACAAATGTTAAATAAATAGGAGTTATGCCAAATAAATACTTAAGGATTCTGTCTTTTTTATATTTATAATTTGTTATTTTCACTTCTCTGAGAGAAAGTTCATCAGGAATTAACTTTACTGATGGTTCAGTAGTATATTAATTGTTGATTAAATTAATATTAATTAAAAATTGATTTAGTGTCTTATATTTCGATATTTCCTTATTTCCACTTAAATATTTCCTTATTTCTCATTTTAATATTAGAAGGTAAACAGAAGTTAATATTACTTTGAACAGGGATTTAGAGTTTCTCAGTAAATGTAGGAGAATAACCTTCCCCCTCTAAAAGCAGCGACTAGAACATCGAAATAAATCGGAACAAGGTTAGAATCGATAAAAGGTATTCTGAGCGGGTTTAGGGGTTGGTGTCGCCGATCCGAACCGTTACCAAAATTTGAATTAACAAACACAAATAATGCTGTCACTTAACATACTTTTCTATGGATCTCGAGTAATTTTTGTCAGATCCAAATTTTTTTGGTGTCAAAAGATAGGAAATAAAAGTTTATACAAAATAGGGTTGTTGTAAATTTTTGTATTTTTGACCGTTTTCCCGTTTTTCAGTTAAAGGAATTAAAATGGCCTCCATTTTAAGAATTTTAATTCAATCAACTTCATTTTTAAAATGTTTTCTACCTTAATATACATACTATGTTTCATACAAATTTTTGAAAAACTTCGAAGAAAAAGCATATTTTGTAATAAAAACAAAAAAAAAATAACGGAATGGTGGCTATCTGGTAAACGACGCATTTTTGGAAGAAATTATATTTGTCTTTTTCCTTATTTTTACCCATAGAAACATTTCCGGAAGTTTGTCAATGTATTTCAGATACACCCTGTATATAGAAGGGTGGATTAAAAATAAACGAGATTATGTTTAAATTTTTTTTTTTCTGAAACGATATAATTTGAAAAGTTAGAAAAAACGATGTAGAGCAATTACAATATTTTTTAATTATACAGGGTATTCGGAAGATCGTTGGCCAAAAAATTATCTCGGGTAGGGAGGTTCATTTTGAACCTATTTAAGGTCACTTACCTGTATACAGTCTTACGGTTTTTTTTTTTATGCTTTTTTTTTGTAAAAATGGCCAAATCCAAACATTTATGCCTTATAACTCCGTTGTTTACTGATATATCAACGCCATTTTTTTCCCCTGTTATTACTAATACATTGTCCATGTAAAAAATAAAAAAGATATGGTGCAAAAAACAAGTACCAAAAAACGGGAGTTCGTTAAATCTTGTCAAAGGCAAAAATAAAAATTATGAACTTCAATTTTAGGTTCAATAAAAAAAAGTAAGTGCAACAGCCAAATCCAAATTGTTTAAAAAACTTCTCTATTTAATACTCTTTAAAAAAATACCATTTGCAGGCACGCAGCACATCTAGTTTTTTTTTTTTTTTTTTATAAAGTAACAAAAGGGTGCCACCAGCGCACACTGACAATAATAATGAATCGAATCATATTTTTTAAGCAAAACGTAACAAATAGTTGTGTATCTTTATAGCATAGGCTAAACTCCATATTTTCTCTTTCTTTCTCGGATTTTTGATTTTATCAGAGTAAACTTTATCTACATTTTCGTAAACAATAATCAGGGAACAAAATTAAACTAATTTTAAATTATTCATAAATTTAATTTGTAGAGTATCACAGGTATTGCTCAAAATGATCTCCACTATTTCTAATACAAGCACGATAACTTTTTCTTATTTCTGTGGTGGTTGTTCTTAAAACGAATTCTTCCTTCATTATGGTAAATGCGGCATTGATTTTTTGAATAAGTTGTTGTTTTAAAAACAATTCTTCATAATAAACCAAATCTTTGACGCGGTCCCAGGCGTAATGATCGAGCGGCGTGAGGTGTGGAGACCGTGCTGGTAAATTTAATAATTTAAAATTAGTTCAATTTTGTTCCCTGATTATTGTTTACGAAAATGTAGATAAAGTTTACTCTGATAAAATCGAAATTCCGAGAAAGAAAGAGAAAATATGGAGTTTAACCTATGCTATAGAGATACACAACTATTTGTTACGTTTTGCATAAAAAATATGATTCGATTCATTATTATTGTCAGTGTGCGCTGGTGTCACCCTTTTGTTACTTTATAAAAAATAAAAATAACTAGATGTGCTGCGTGCCTGCAAATGGTATTTTTTTAAAGAGTATTAAATAGAGAAGTTTTTAAAACAATTTGGATTTGGCTGTTGCACTTACTTTTTTTTATTGAACCTAAACCTGAAGTTCATAATTTTTATTTTTGCCTTTGACAAGATTTAACGATCTCCCGGTTTTTTGGTATTTGTTTTTTGCACCATATCTTTTTTTATTTTACATGGACAATGTATTAGTAATAACAGGAAAAACAAATGGCGTTGATATATCAGTAAACAACGGAGTTACAAGGCATAAATGTTTGGATTTGGCCATTTTTACAAAAAAATTCATTAAAAAAAAAAACCGTAAGACTTTGTATATAGGTAAGTGACCTTAAATAGGTTCAAAATGAACCTCCCTACCCGAGATAATTTTTTGGCCAACGATCTTCCAAACACCCTGTATAGTTTTTAGAAAAAAAATTAAAAAAACATATCTCGTTCATATTTGATCCAACCTAGTATTTTTATAGAGTTTTAGGCGAAAATGCAATTTTTTTATCTTTCTTACAGTATGGCCAAGAGAACCACAATAACAGGCTTTTTTGGTGTGGGATTAAAAAAACGCTCAAAAAACGAAGAGATTAGTGAGGACAAGGGCACGGAGAGCATCAGCAACACTTGTCATCTTAGCGGACCGGGTTGCAATAGTTAAGGAGCACAAATTGAGTTTCAACCACCTGAAACTTTAGACGTTGCTAAGAGTACATCCAAAAGTAAAGACCTAAAAATTCAGCAAATAGATAAATCTTTTGAATTGTATAAAGGTAACAAGTTGGACTCGTCTTGGTTGTTCAAAACATACTCGTTCCTTGAAAAAGTAAAACTTGGCAACAAGCGTTCTGGTGTAAAATGTGCTATTTGTAGTAAACATATTCACGAAGCCCTTAAGTTCTCCAAAAATGGTACTTTGCCCATTGCTGAGGGTGTTCGATGTGATGGAAAAAAGGAGTTAGAAAGAATTATTGACCATATTAATAGCGAAGCTCACAAAGCAGCTTTTAATCTCGATGAAATGGAGAAAAAGTGGACGACACAATCTGATATGCACCCTTGGGTAAAAACTTTAAGAACTTATGCAGCCGAAAAAGTAAAACTTCTCATTGAACTGGCCTTGGACGTGTATAATGACAGTCGTGTAATGACTCTATCTGCTCATTCATGGCCCTCGCGGTCTTTGACTAAGATTCACATTGACACCCAAATTTCTTCATATAAAGACAATGGCTTAGCTTCTGACTTTTCTCCACTCAACCCTTCTCCAGCTTTATTACAGTACAGGAATCCTGTAATGTATCGTGAAATGCTTGATGTTGTAGGGGAAGTAGTGATGGAAAATGTGGTTATTCAATTAAAAAACACAGAATGCTTTTCAATCCAGGTAGATGGTTCTGTGGATAAATATGGAGTGGATAACAAGTTCATAACAGCCCGATTCATTTCCAAAGATAATGAGATGAAATCTGTGTTCCTTGGTGAAAGTAAATCGCGTTTTCGAGGGGCAGAAGGTCTTATGAAATCTATTAAAATTGTTTTGGAAAATTTAGATTTGCTTGACACAGCTAAAGAGAAATTGACAGGACTGACAACAGATGGAGAAAGTGCTAACACAGGCAAACACAGCGGCTTGTGGGCTCGAATGATAGAGTACTTGGGAAGAGATGTACTTTGCATTTGGTGTGGGGCTCATCGATCCGACCTTGCCATGTCAGACTTGGAATCAACAGTCATAGAAGTTCAGCACTGGAAGATAAATTTAAAAGCTGTGGCAACTTTTTATAGAGCTTCAGCTTTACGTTTTAAAGAGCTTGATAAATTGGCTGAGCTAGACAAAACAACTGCTTACCGCTTTCCAGCCTACTAAGTAAGGTTTGCAGAGCACCTCAGTAATTTAACTATGGCAGTTTGGAAAAATCTGCCACTTATGCAAACACATTGGAGTGAAATTTTAGAAAACTCTGATGCTGCTAAAACAGAAAAAGCATTTGCCCGTGGTTTTCTAGGTTTTTGGGAAAAAGGCAGACAGCAACAACTGCTTACTAGCCTCATGCTGGATCTTTTGAAGTGCATGATGAAATTACAAAAAGACTGTCAGAGATCATTCGTCACAATCCCTGATATCGAGGTATCTAAACAAATCTTTATTGGCTCATTAAATATGATGGGAGGAAA
Source organism: Euschistus heros (assembly GCA_003667255.2). NCBI lineage: Eukaryota > Metazoa > Arthropoda > Insecta > Hemiptera > Pentatomidae > Euschistus > Euschistus heros. The sequence goes on along the minus strand of RCWM02000397.1, from coordinate 106,511 downwards.
CTGTTATCCTGGAGGATACGAAGAGGTGTTAAAAAGCGAAGGACGGAAAGATGGGCTTGAAAGTCATGAATCAGAATCAGACGATGAAGGATCCATCAGGAAAGTACGAAGACCTAATTCATTTGTGTCAACAAAAAGATGCTGGAAAGCAGTGAGAAACGAAATCATCTTGAGCTGCAAAAATTTGTTACTCAGAGACTTCCCGATGACCAAAGAAATATTTCGTCCAGAATAAATGCGTTCCTAAATGCGAAATCACCTACACAGCTCGTGTCCGCAGTGCGCGAAGACATAGAAAATTTGTTCGGCAGAGACAAGGTCTCATCGTTCACGGGTGATGTAATTGGGCTGTTTGCTACAGATAAACTCCCTACATCCTGCAGTATGACATCTTCTACGGCAAAACTGTACCACTATTTGAAGGTGTCTGAACACCAGACAGTATTTAGAAAGTTGGTTGAGTTTTATGCTTCTCTGACTCCACACAGCGCAGGCCCTGAAAGAGCTGTATCAGTCCATACCAATATAAAAACCATCAAGCAAACCTGCTTGTCACGTGGAGCTATAAATTCACGTATGTACATAGCTCTCAATGGTATTGGTACTGCTTATTTTGACCCAAGACCAGCGGTTGCAAAATTTCTTGAGAGAAAAGAAAGAAGAAGAAAAAACTCCCTGACGTAGACTTATTTCAAGATCAGCAGTTTGTGAAAAGGTTTTTCACCAAAGACTCAAAGCAGTAAATGTCATATTGTTTCTATCATAACACCAGTTTATTCTTCATTCTATTATGTTTTGAAAACCAGAATGTATTAGTATGTATATGTATATGAGTGATTCTCCCATTACTGTAAGAAATTCGTGTCTCAGAACCCACTAATGAAATTTATGTTTTTCATAAAAATTTGTGTGTATCATTTGTAAATACCTTTGTTACCAACTTCTTTACCAAAAATCCGTTCATAGAAGTTCATGGTTTATGAGATTTACAGCTGATCTTTAAAATCACTATAGTGAGGGACTAATGTAAGGAGTGAGGAACTAACGTAAGGAGTGAGGGACTAACTGAATCATGCAAAATGCTGAAAAATCACTAAAATTCACTTTATTTTCATATCACAAACAAAATCACATCTTTCAAGTTCCTACGTGTTAGACGATAAACAATCACTTAAGCATTTTTAATTAATGTTGATTTAGTTGTACATCATATTTGTTCCTTCTTCAGACTAGGAATGAATTGACTAGTAAAAATTCAAGTAGGAACAGTTAGGAACATTAATAATTAAAAAATTAAAATATCTGAACTTAAAATACTAGTTGACACCTTTTGTTAACTTAGAAAACATTTTGGAATTTAAATAATTATATAACCATAGTAATAATTAAAATAATTATTTGAATAACGATTTAAATGAGTGTGAGGCTTTCATTATTTTTCCATGACTTCTATGTCGATTGGGAAAACTCGAAGTACCCTCCGATTTTTAATTATGATTTTTGGAGGAGGCAATGTCATTAATATGTCTTCTGGGGCCAAGAAAAATCTGTCCTCAACATTCAAAGTGAACTCGCGTTTTGAGTTATCATATGAACGAAGTCCAATAGCTTCGATACTTTCTTTATTTGTGTCGTCTTTCATACTTGTGATGATGTAGCTTACGTAACTGAATCCCTTTAGTAAATTATTCTTTTTTTTGGCTGCAAATTCATCGAATCTTGCAACGACATAAGAGCCAGCTTGTGGATGAGCACGTGGGAAATATGCTGAAGCTTCTTCTGTCATAGGGGTTTTCAGAATTTGTGACATTCCAACATCTTCGTCATTTGATCGTTTAGGAGAAAATTGTGGATGACTATCCATTTCGATTATTTCTGATTCAACATCTTCGATTTCAAGGAGCTCTTCAGTTTCAGCTTGGCAATTATTGGTTGGAGAAATTCCAAAGTTCAGTTCGAAGTGTCCTATCGTGAACTTGTTACAATTTATTATACAGTCAAAACAACTAAGTTTATTCATTTGCAGGATATTTTTTCCGTCAGAAGAATCATTTCGGTGATACATAACTTGGTACACTTTCATAGTACCCTTAAAAGAGGGTATCGATTTGGGAATCATTTCTGCCATCCAAACGATTTCTTCAGGAGTTATGATGAAAAGAAGAACATTCCTGGATTTATCCTTGAGAACTCTAACAAGCATATCAAAGTCGCCTACGTCTTGTCCACAAGCAACGGCCTTGTCCAAGGATCGCTTCATCGCCCCTCCAATTCCATCAACTGCCCCTTTGCCGTGGCCAGGGGCTGAATAATTCCACGTAGAAAAATTCACACTGGGTATGAAAGCTCCAAGAGCATGGGACAAGAGATAAAAAATTGTGCGGTTTCGGTACTGCGTTGCAGGTGAATCGGACAGGAAGTGTACGGTGTTAACTTGGCGCAGGTTAGTAGCGATGTACTCAAAAACTGGTCTGAGATGAGCCCATATAGCAGCTGGCCCGTGTTCGGTACTAGAAGAAAGGGTACAAAAAGATTGATATTTTAATACTTCATATGGTACTCACTTTTTCTGTAATAAACCACAACTGTGTGGAGAGAAAACTGTTTTCGACTCCCTCCAAAATGCATCGATTGTATTTCTCGTCCGTACTTCATCGTGTAGTTCTCTGAAAAGTCGCAATGGACCAGAGTTTCTTTTTCTGTCAGTCTTGCTTTCAAACCCTTGATAGCTCGAAATTGATGGACCCGTATCGCTTGGTGATGCATGAAATCCTTCATCTTCCTTTCAAACAAATCAATGGCTTCTGATACCGTGGACTTGATGATCTTTTTAGCTGTGTACTTGACAGTTTTCTTCACATTGCCCTTGGTAACAACGTCTTCAACAGTTGTGACCCACTGTTCATAGGACAAATCGCCATCTTCAAAAGGTTGGTAAGGTATTAAAAGGCCCTTGCAGTTGTCGCAAATTCTTTCAAGACAGGCCAAGCTGCTATTGTAGCAGCAAATGTTGGCAAGGAGTTCTGCGGTTTTTTTAGAACTTATAATGTTCGCTCGATGCAGGGCCAACACCAGGAGGTCTATGTTATCACAAGTCCTGCAAGCACAAGTGTTCCGGGAGCTTACCTTCATGGGGACAACCCAGAAGGGCTTTAGCTTGCAAAATGTCGAATAGCTGAGTTTATAACTTGAGACAGAGCTAAATTTTGTATGCAAATCCATTAATGTACCTGAGAGGTACCGCTTCTGCTTCTTCACTTTTTTCCGTGTAATACAGTCCCGTTTTCCCGGACACATGATGCTATTTTCATCATCCTCATAAAATCGAGTTACGTCATGTACCACCTCTCCCGTTATTTTCATTAACTTCATTCGGGCAAAACTACAGCTTGTGATGTCATCAACCTTTATATTGAACAGTCTCGAAGAAAGGAACTTAAATTTACTTAGTAAACGATACTTCCTAAGGAATCTTGCATTGCTGAGGAAATGTCGTAGGAACTGAGATTTTACTTTTCTGTTTAGTGTATTAAAGTACCCATATACGGATTCACGCACTGATTCCGCAAAGAGGACTCTCCGTGCAATCTGTTTAGGAGTTTCATTCTTCATTATGTCCTTCACTTTGCTTCGGGAGGAAAATGTGGAAATTTTAGCTCTTGCCAATCGTTTCTTCAAGCGATCAATTGTTCTGCTCTTCCTCTGGTTTTCGTCTTCCAAATGTTTAATCCTCTTTTTCTTGTTATCGCTACTTGTTTTTTTTCGGTGTGCTGCCAATTTCTGAATATGCTGCATTCTGCTGGTCGAAGGTTGTGGTGTGTCTGCCAGCCAAGCTTGATGGTCGTGGTCCGACATTGCCTATGGCTTCGTCAACTTTTTCCCTTGAATTCTCTGATTTTCTCTCTCGGTACTTTCTCATTGCTTCTCTCCCATTTTTCCGAAATTGCCTTACCTCTCTAGCTGTCATATCATTTACCCGTTTCCTTTGTTTCTTTTTAAGCTTCATCTGATATTTATGTTGTTCTTTCACCTTTAGTTCTTGAAGTAATTCCGGGTTTTTAATTTTTTCTCTTCTGAGCCTGTCATATTCCTTTTTTTTTAATTTCTTATCTTTGTCAGATGAGGTAGTAATGGATTTTTAGAATAATCGGATGTTTGGGGTAAATGTTGTTGATGCCTTTTAATGAGCTCAACGAATCCGTAACTATGGCGATGATGCTTTGATCTATTGACATGGAGAAGTGGAGTGCTGATGATATTGCATGGAGCTCGGCCGTAAATATATTGCATAGTTTGTTTAGTTTTATTTTATGAGTGGAGTTATGGGTAACAAAAGATGATGCGGTTGAGCAGTCGGATTTAGATCCGTCAGTATAAATTTCGAAAGGTTTTGGTATGTTTTGAAGGAGACAGAGAAATTCAGATTTGTATACAGAAGGAGGGGAAATTATTTTTAGGAAGTCTGGTTAATTGAAGCAGTGTTTTAGGAGGTTTGTTTGTCCATGGAGGGTTATAAACTTCTTGTTTATATATTGGTATTTCTTGTAGCAATTTGATAGCTGACTTTACTCTTTCCGAAAAAGGAAGTGTTGCGTTCGGCTTTTTTAAAAATAATTTAGCAAATTTTGATTTAAAAATGTATTTATGTGCTGGGTGTTCGGAATAAGGTAGGATTTTGGAGATATAATTAACTGCTAACTTTTTTCTTCTGAACAATAGTGGGGGTATCCCTGATTCACAGCATAAACTAAGAATGGAACTAGTTCGAAACGCTCCCGTCGATAAACGAATTCTAGCATGGTGGATGGAATCAATTTTATTTAGTAATTGGAGTCGGGCAGAACCATAAATAAAACAACCATAGTCCAATTTGGAGCATATTATAGCTCGATAGATTTGTATTAATGAGTGCCTGTCGGAACCCCAGGAGGTGCTACTAAGATATTTTAATATTTTCAGTCTTTTTGTGGATGATGATTTTAGAGTGGAAATGTGTGACTTCCAAGTTAGTCTGCGTTCGAATATCATGCCCAAAAATCTGTGATTGTTTGTGTAGGGAATTATGGAGTTTCCTAATCGGAGTTCAGGAGAGGGAGGAGTGTTTCTTTTACGAGTAAAGTGCAAAACAAAGTTGGGCTAAGGACACAACCTTGAGGAACACCGTTGCCTTGTTTATGCAAATCTGAAAGTTCACATCTTATCCTGACTCTAAAGTGGCGATTTGATAGAAATTGTTGTATATATTTGAAAAAATGTCCTCTGATTCCAATAGATGATAGTTTATTTAGAATAACTTTGTGATTGATGTTATCAAAGGCCTTTTTTAAATCAAAGAATATAGCAATCATATGCTGAGAATTGATAAATGAATATTGGGCTTCGGCTTCCAATGTGACCAGGTGATCTACAGTGGATCTTCCCTTACGGAAACCGGACTGAAATGGTTGAAGTAAATTGTTATTTTCTATGACCCACATTAATCTTTTATTCACCATGCGCTCCATACTCTTACTGAGGCAACTTGTAAGAAATATAGGGCGATAGCTGTTTGGGATCCTTTTATCTTTTCCAGTTTTTAGAACAGGAACTATTATTGAATTGCGCCAGGATTTTGGTAAGTGTCCCGTTCGCCAAACATGATTATAGAATTCCAGTAACTATTTTTGAGTATCTGCAGGCAGGTTTTTGACCATATCATATTGGATTTGGTCCGGACCAGGCGTTGTTCCTTTAACAGTATTTAGGATATTTTTGAATTCCCACATTGAGAAGGGGATGTTATAATATTCTGTTTCAAATTTTTCTATGAAGTCTGTTTCTTTCTTAATTTTATAAAACCTTTTATCATATTAATTAATTATTCAAATAAAATATATATAAAATTTCCTAATCCTAAATTAAATAGTCTTTTAATTATTATTAACTGTTTAAAACTATATATTTGTGCCTTAATTTACTCGTTTGTCTCTTTTCTCCTCATAATGTTGGTAAATATCACATTGTTGTTATCACTGTCACGTACATATATATCTGGTATACACTTAAGTATTCTTTTTATTTACTATATTACTGTTCCTATCTGCTTTTACAATCATTTTATCGTTTTCAAGTTATTACTTCTTATTGCTAGGCCAGTTTTATCAATGTGTGTAAGACACATAAAAATATAATTTATATAGTACTTCCATTGCAGTGATAAAACTTGCCTAGCGATAAGAAGTAATAACTTGAAAACGATAAAATGATTGTAAAAGCAGATAGGAACAGTAATATAGTAAATAAAAAGAATACTTAAGTGTATACCAGATATATATGTACGTGACAGTGATAACAACAATGTGATATTTACCAACATTATGAGGAGAAAAAAGAGACAAACGAGTAAATTAAGGCACAAATATATAGTTTTAAACAGTTAATAATAATTAAAAGACTATTTAATTTAGGATTAGGTAATTTTATATATATTTTATTTGAATAATTAATTAATATGATAAAAGGTTTTATAAAATTAAGAAAGAAACAGACTTCATAGAAACATTTGAAACAGAATATTATAACATCCCCTTCTCAATGTGGGAATTCAAAAATATCCTAAATACTGTTAAAGGAACAACGCCTGGTCCGGACCAAATCCAATATGATATGGTCAAAAACCTGCCTGCAGATACTCAAAAATGGTTACTGAAATTCTATAATCATGTTTGGCGAACGGGACACTTACCAAAATCCTGGCGCAATTCAATAATAGTTCCTGTTCTAAAAACTGGAAAAGATAAAAGGATCCCAAACAGCTATCGCCCTATATTTCTTACAAGTTGCCTCAGTAAGAGTATGGAGCGCATGGTGAATAAAAGATTAATGTGGGTCATAGAAAATAACAATTTACTTCAACCATTTCAGTCCGGTTTCCGTAAGGGAAGATCCACTGTAGATCACCTGGTCACATTGGAAGCCGAAGCCCAATATTCATTTATCAATTCTCAGCATATGATTGCTATATTCTTTGATTTAAAAAAGGCCTTTGATAACATCAATCACAAAGTTATTCTAAATAAACTATCATCTATTGGAATCAGAGGACATTTTTTCAAATATATACAACAATTTCTATCAAATCGCCACTTTAGAGTCAGGATAAGATGCGAACTTTCAGATATGCATAAACAAGGCAACGGTGTTCCTCAAGGATGTGTCCTTAGCCCAACTTTGTTTTGCCTAGCAATAAACGACCTGGGACTAAATTTACCGAGAGGTGTCAAACCCCTATTGTTCGCTGATGACCTGGCTATAATTTGTCGCTCAGAAAACATCTACAATATACAAACAAAATTACAGGAAGCCATAAATAGGCTGCACTGCTGGTCTTTATCCGTTGGCAATACAATTCTCCTTCGAAAAATCTAATTGCTTGCACTTTACTCGTAAAAGAAACACTCCTCCCTCTCCTGAACTCCGATTAGGAAACTCCATAATTCCCTACACAAACAATCACAGATTTTTGGACATGATATTCGACCGCAGACTAACTTGGGAGTCACACATTTCCACTCTAAAATCATTATCCACAAAAAGACTGAAAATATTAAAATATCTTTGTAGCACCTCCTGGGGTTCCGACAGGCACTCATTAATACAAATCTATCGAGCTATAATATGCTCCAAATTGGACTATGGTTGTTTTATTTATGGTTCTGCCCGACTCCAATTACTAAATAAAATTGATTCCATCCACCATGCTGGAATTCGTTTATTGACGGGAGCGTTTCGAACTAGTCCCATTCTTAGTTTATGCTGTGAATCAGGGATACCCCAACTATTTTTCAGAAGAAAAAAGTTAGCAGTTAATTATATCTCCAAAATCCTACCTTATTCCGAACACCCAGCACATAAATACATTTTTAAATCAAAATTCGCTAAATTATTTTTAAAAAAGCCGAACGCAATACTTCCTTTTTCGGAAAGAGTAAAGTCAGCTATCAAATTCCTACAAGAAATACCAATATATAAACAAGAAGTTTATAACCCTCCATGGACAAACAAACCTCCTAAAACACTGCTTCAATTAACCAGACTTCCTAAAAATAATTTCCCCTCCTTCTGTATACAAATCTGAATTTCTCTGTCTCCTTCAAAACATACCAAAACCTTTCGAAATTTATACTGACGGATCTAAATCTGACTGCTCAACCGCATCATCTTTTGTTACCCATAACTCCACTCATAAAATAAAACTAAACAAACTATGCAATATATTTACGGCCGAGCTCCATGCAATATCATCAGCACTCCACTTCTCCATGTCAATAGATCAAAGCATCATCGCCATAGTTACGGAGTCGTTGAGCTCATTAAAAGGCATCAACAACATTTACCCCAAACATCCGATTATTCTAAAAATCCATTACTACCTCAATATATTAGAAAACATGGGAAAGTCGGTCTACTTCATCTGGATTCCGAGTCACTCAGGGATTATTGGCAATGAACTAGCTGACATAGCAGCGAAACAAGCACTTACCCTTCCTGGCCGTGGCGTGGCTATTTTAACACCACAAGAAATGAGCCATCCCCTCAAAAATGAAATTCTACAAAATTGGCAAAATATGTGGAATGAAAGTCCACCAAACAAATTAAAGGAAATTAAAAAATAAGTAAAGCCATGGATCACATCGAGTCATCAGAATCGTAGGGAGGAGGTAGCTATGACTAGATTAAGGATCGGCCATACGAGGCTGACCCACTTACATCTGATAACGAAGCAGCCACCGCCAAGGTGCCAACATTGCAATGGCTCCCTAACTGTGAAACATATATTTCAGGAATGCGCTTTCTATCTCGCGAAATTAGCTAGAATAGGATTTTCAACTAACATTTCCGAAACCCTCGGAAATGATATATCTAAAGCCAAAACAGTTTTTAATTTTTTTAAAGAAAATGATCTGCTTAACAATATATAATTAATCTTCCAACAAAATAATACTTATATAACAAATTTTATCTTAATTCATTTAATATATTATAAAAATTAACATATGATAAAATATACAATATTTATTCTCTTAATCAATTTTCTCAGGGGTCCTGTGGGGCTGTGGCTGGGGGCGGGGGCTACCTGGGGTTGGGGCGGATCGGTCCCGCTTGGCGGAGAATGCGACACGGCTGCTTGGGCTAGTTTTGCTCCAAACCTCGTGGGGATGTGGACTTTTCCGTATAGAATAAATGTAAATGGTTTTTTATCTGCATTCCACAAATGAGCTTTGTATATTATAAAAAAAAAAAAAAAAAAAAAAAATGTATATATATACTGATAAGCAAGCCGTGGCGTTTTTCCTTCTCGGCGGGTGCGGCTCATCTCTCCTCGGGGCGCGCCTCTATCCGCAGCACCCATTCCGGGCCAACTTATAATTAGAATTAATAAAAATTACGCAGGCATTGATGACCTTAGGGTTTTATGCCTATAAACCCAAACAAACAAACAAACAATTCTATCTCCTCAACAAATTGAGATATGAAACTAGTTTCTGCGCCCATTCTACCCCGTTTAGCACCCATTTTTTTTTTTTTTTTTTTTTTACACTGTCTGGGACACCCTGTATATTGTGCAATTATTTAACCAAGCAGATGGCGTTTGTTTCTATCAATAAAATAGCTTACGTTTTCTTACAATTCAATTTCTTACCATCTATCCAAATGTAAATTATAATAGGGCCTAAACTAAAATGTAAAATAAGTAGCTTAAGCTTACATGGGCCTATTTCATAAAGCTACAAGTTCAACTCCACAGCTGCAATTAAAAAAAAAACCTTGAAACCGACCAATGGGAGCACAAATGTCAAAGTTTTTTTGGAATTGTAGCTGCAGAGTTGTACTTCTATCTTTATGAAATAGGCCCCTGGTGTCAATTTAAAAATGGCTTCATACGTCATAGAGTTGACCAAATTAACTGTCAAAGTAAACTACAAATATGATTTTACATTTTTGCAATTGCACAATTTCTTGCAAGATACCTTGTATTAAGGTAATAAGGTGTTTTTCCAGCAAACATTATGTGTACCGCAATTTATTGTTTACTTAAAATATTTTATTCTAGTAAAAATAAAATTAAACCTTATCGTAGTTAATTTATCGTAAAGATAAGTTAAAACAAATATTTGGTTTCCCTAGAAAATATTCTTATAAGTACATTAAGAGATTAAAATATATAAAAACTCGTAATCAAAATAAGGTTTTCAAAATACTACATTCTTCTAGGAAGAGCCTGGGATCAGCAATTGAAGTAGAGAGATCCCGGTATTCAAAACCTCAAGGACCATGTTAATTAAGAGTTAAAACGGCCTAAAAAGGCGTCATTTGACACTTAATTTTGAAAATTTTTCCGGGGGAGGACCCCCGGAACACCCCCCCCCCCCCACAACCCTATCCACCCACCCTACAACCCCCCCCATCCTACCATTCCCCCCCCCCCCTACCCCCCTACTTTTTCAGTCCCGTTTGTCGCCCAGTCAAAATTCCTTAAAATATGCACTGTCTAAAAAAATATATCCAAATATAATAATAACTAAAACAGATAAGACTAATCAATCAGTAGCAATTATGAATGACGAGTATATTAATAAAACTAACGATTTATTAAAAGATAGGAACACATATAGAAATGTTGGTACTAACCCAACACATAAACTAATGAACGATACAAACTCAACATTAGCTAAATTAAAACAACAAAAACTCATAGATACTAAAACATACATTAAACTAATAACTAATTCCCCAACATCCCCTAAACTGTACTCACTAATTAAAAAAATCATAAAACTGACAACCCAGTGAGACCTATTGTTTCATTTATAAACTCTCCCACATATGAATTATCTAAATACCTAACCAATATCTTAAAACACTTGTCCACAGATAAATATAATGTCAAAGATTCGTTTGAGTTCCATAATAAAATAACTAATATCCGGATTCCACAAGGCTACAAAATAGTTTCATTAGACGCATCCTCGTTATTTACCAATATTTGTACCACTAAGGTAAAAATAATAATTGAAAAACATTGGCATAAACTTCAAACTCACACACCAATTCCTAAAGACCAATTTCTCAAATTATTAGCTCTGTGTACCGATAGGGGTTATTTCCAATTTAATGAAAAATTTTACATTCAAATGTATGGGTGCCCTATGGGATCTCCAATCGCTCCAATTTTAGCAGACATATACTTAGAGGATCTCCTAGATTCAGTTATCCCCAAAATCCTCTTCAACATCCCATTTCTATTCAAATATGTAGATGATATCCTTACTGCTATACCTACAGAAGACAATAAACATGAAATAATTTTAGCCGAATTTAATAAATTTTCAAATAGACTAAAGTTTACTATGGAATTTGAATACGATAATAAAATACCGTTTTTAGACTTACTTTTAATTCGAAACCCTAATGGAATAATAGATACAGAATGGTGGAAAAAACCAATACATTCCGGAAGATATTTACATTATACTAGTCAATGCCCCAAAAGTTATAAAATAAACACCGCAAAAAATTTAATAAATCGTGCAATAAAGTTATCTACAGAAAAATATAAACAAACCGCGGAAAATAAAGTAGTAGTCCTTCTTTTAATAAATGGATATCCACATAGATTCCGTGTGAAGATAGTTGTGGCAAGTCTTATTTTGGTACATCGGAACAATATCTAAAACGACGAGTGTATCAACATAAATACAGTTGCACGTCTATAAATAAAAACCCGAACAAACCTGACCAAACAGCTCTCACCACACATTACAGGCAAACAAAACATACTTTTAAATTCGATTTCCCCAAAATTATTCACTATGAAGATAATAATTTTAAAAGAAATATTAAAGAAATGATAATCATAGAAAAATTTAAAAACCGCGCAATAAACAAAAAATCAGACGTTTTAAATCTTAACACCTGTTATTCCAACTTAATACATTCAGACCAATAATATACATTTACATTTATATACATCATACAAACCATTCTTCCATTTATTAGTATATTACACTGAAATATTTTTGTATCTTTGGGAATACCCACACAGTCCTTTTAACTTAATTTTTAAGAAATAGGGTTTTCCCCACTAACCCTAGTTAACTGTCTGTTTAAATTCACTCCCCTAGGTTAGTTGTGTACTAGAATTATTAGCCTATTCATATCCACCAGTAACATTGTAAGTAGCTTCATACTCCTCTATATTCTGTAATTATATATATATATATTTGTATTACCCTACACATGTTGTTATATACCTACCTGTACTGTAGCTAACTTTGTGTTTTTGAAATAACTTGTATAACTTATATAATTTTATTGTAACCTGTTTTTTTCACTGTAGGGCATGATTATGAGAACAATATAGTCTCGAAACGTCGCCAAAATAGTTGATTTTTTATTTTATGACTAAAACTTAAGAACCTTACTAAACATTTAATAGTAACAGTCAAGAAATTTATCCATATAGCTAAATAAAAGGTCCGCGGGACTGAGTTTTTAAAAAGAGATTTTATTGAGAAGTACATACATTATATCAAGCAAAAGCACAATTTATAGCCTAATACAAGGACTTTGTGTTGAACAAACTGACATCACAACGTGTAGAAGCAGAGTGTCACCGAACGAAGGTGGGGGTGCCCCTTTTATACAATTATCTAGGAGAGGGGATAGTGTACATTTATTTATTATCCCTTAATACCATTGGGTTTCTATAACTTCTCCCCCCCCAAGTTCCGAGGTCTCCGATGGAACAAATATCTTAGTGTAAATAGGTAAGATTCTATACAATAAAAATAAAAGGTTTGGACCTTATACATTTCTCAATACCTTTTACACTAAGTCATAACATTGCAATAGATAACATTCTATAAACAAAAGGGATTGGACCTTATAATTTAAGTTTATACAAAAATAAAAGGATTATAACTTGTGTACTAAGTTTAGGATTTGTACTATCTATAGTTTTAAATAAAAAGATTAAACTCTGTACTGAAATACAACTATCAGCTTCCTATAGACAAAAGGATTAGACTTTGAACTTCCTGTTTATGAAGTCAGGATCTGTACACTTGCAAAATAAAAGGATTAAACCTTGCCCATCTCTTAATATTAACAATAAGCTTAAACTATAAAATGTTTATACATTACAAAATTCCTTAAATGCTAAAGTACAATTTTCCTAACAACTAAAAGATAACAGAATATTTCTTAATACTAAACGATACATTTTAATATCAATACATTATTTAAACAAAAGGAAAATAAAATAAGAGTCTTTGAATTACTTTCTTCTATTACAAATACTACTTTTAAATTCAAAATTACACAATTAAATTAAAATATTTTAAATCAAAATAATAATTTAAACACTCTTCTAATTACAATTAATAATAATTTCAAAATAAAATATACCTTTCTCAATGATCAATCAAAATAATATTTCAAGACAAAATAATAGTATCTTAATATTTATTATAGTTCTCCAAAATATTAATTACAAAATAAATCAAACAGAATATTATCGTGAAATAAAATAATGCTTTGAATGATCCTTTACATTATTAACATGAAATATAATATTTCACAGCAAAATACAAAAGTCCGACTTTATTAAAATAAACTACAGCATTGTCAGTTTAATACAGATAATTCTTAACATAAACATTACTCCTAATACCATTATATTTATTATATTTAAAATAAAAGATTTTTAAGACATTTTAATATTGTTTAAATAAAATTGAATATTTTTAATCAGAATCATTATCTGAGTCATAGTTATCCGAGACATCCGAAATATTTACGCGAGTGGATTCATTATCGTCGTCCGAAATATATTGTTTCTTTTTTCTCTTTTTTCTAGTGGGCCTTTTAATATTGTCAATATGGGTTTTAATGGGTCTCTTATCTTTCACTAGTACATTTACTTTTTTAAATTTGTCTCTACTCTTTATTTTTGCTTGGGTATTTTTTAAATATTCTACATCTCCTAATTGTCGTTGAAGATCCAAAGGGTCTTCTCTATTTTTATTTAATTTTTCAGTCCTTGTTTCTTTTTCGTCATTTATTTTGGATCTAATTAATTTATGTAATAATTGTTGGTCCTTGTGATATTTTAATACGTATTGTTCCGTCAGGTCGGTGTTTTCGTCTGACTCTAATCTGGAGGTTCCGAAAGTAATTTCATTGGGCGTTAATTTTAATTTATTATTTAAGGTATTATTGTACGCTATTACTGCTAATCTTAATTTCTGCTGCATAGAACATTTATCTTTTTCTTTTCCTATTATTCTCAATAATTCGTTTAGGGTAGAGTGGACTCTGTTCAATAATCCCAAAGAGTTTGAGTGGCTGGCTGAAGTATAATGTAAGATAATATTATTTTCTTCACAAAACTGTTTTACTAAATTATTTTTCATTTCCGTCCCTTGGTCTAATGATATTTGTAGAGGTGTGGGAAAGTATGTCATATAGTTAGTCAGTGCGTTAAAAATATTTAAATTTTGTCTGACTATAAAACTGATAAAATGATATTCTTTAAAAGGTTTGAATGAATATTAACCAAATTATTCTGATAAGTCTATTTTAAATTTTTGATGTGTAAACCATTTAAATCATATAATATCTGTAACGCTAACTTCATTTTATAAATGCATAAAAAATATAACAATTATATTCAACTTCTTAAAAACAAAAATAAGCAAGAAATAAAGATCGAGACGTAATGTAAACTTATTAACTTTTTAACCAAAAATAACAATACTTAATCACGAAGATGATTAAAATGCATAGTTTAACTTTAAACTTAAAACTGTGAAATTATTTATCCCTTTAGCTTTATATTTAATATTTCGATTCTAGTGATTAATAGGACATAAAATAAAATGATCATACCTCGTTTTGTTTAAATTGAATTGTTAGAATAATAAAGTAAAATAATAATTTTAATTTACAGATTCTTTTAGTTTCGTCGATACGATGTAATTGTTTAAACAGCAAGCATAATAGAAGCTTAAAAATAGAACGAATACAACAGTTTAATCCTAATGTGTTCAACATGATAAACATATCTGAAGGTTAAGATTATTATGGAGAAATAATCATATAAATATATTCTTCAAAAGACTAATTAACATTAACATACAAATAATTATTATCAACTAAATCATTATTATTAAATTATTAATAAATTATTATTATTAAGTTATTATTAAAATTAAATTGATGATTTTTAATTTGTTATAAATCCATTGCTCTTTTCAGAATTACGTATCTATTAATATTAATTATAAACGAAACATCGTAATGAGAAGCAACATAAAACTAAATTTTGCAATCTAAATGAAAATAAGTTATAATTTTACAGAAGTAGTTAAAACGTGTTATTAATAATTATTGATAATATTAATAAATTTAAATATGGGCAAAAACTGGTATGAGTATAAATTACAATAGTTAAGAGAGTTATCAGATTGAAAAACAATCGTTTAAATTCTATTGTTTAAATCTCTATGCTTCTAAAACATAAAATTGAAAACTAATAATCGGTATGATTATGAATATTAATAAAAAATTGTATTAATGTTGAATTCGAAGTTACCAGAATCAACAAATTATCCGATTTAAATATTTTTACTTAGTTTTTTCCTATATTTATACATCTTTTTTGGTACAATCCAAAGCGGAAAATTATTTTTTGATTTATTTGGTCTGATTTTAACCATTCCCTTTTTAAACAAATTTTGTACTGCTTTCTCGCCAAAATCAACATTTAGTTGAGCTTTAAGATTTTTTAACTTATTGCCGCAGTGATCCAGCCTACTTTTTATGGAAATAGAAGCTATTATTTCTTTTAAGGTCTTTTGGTTCAATTTATTAACTTTTGTTACTTTATTATTTAATTTTTCAACAGTTATTTTCAAATTATTTTTCGAAGCTTTTAAATTGTTTGTTTCTTTCACTAAATTTGAATTTAAATCTTCCGTTTCTTTGATTTTACTAATTATATTTTTTTCGTTTCTTTCCCGTGACTTATTAACGGTTTTTATTGTTTTATTTAAATTACGATATTTATTTCGGACTGTTTCTTTATTTTTATTAAGTTCTTGAAGTTCCTTGTATTTTAAATTTTCGTCGTCTTCTATATTCTTAAATTTGTTTACAGAATTTTCTACACTTACTTTTATTTCAGGTTTTAAATTATACGCTTCTTCCACACTCCTAATATTATTTACAGAATTTTCTACAGTTTCTTTTATTTCCGGTTTTATATGTTCTTCGCGAATTAAGTTTTTAACACTTTCTTTTATTTCCGATTTTATATGTTCGTCGCGGATTAATTGTTTTTTTTTTTCATTTTTTTTTTTTTTCGTCGATTAGATTTGGTAAATCGTTATTTAAGTTTAAGTCATGAATTTCTATTTGTTTATCCTGGTTATCAATGGTCTGTTTGGAATTTAAATTATTTATATCCGGTCCGGAGGTCTGCTTGTGCTCGGGCCTAATTCTAAAAAATGATCCTGTCTTTTTTTTAAAGATTCAATCCGCTCTAACAATAATTTAATTTTTTCGTCTTTTTCTTCTTCAATTGTATGTACCCTATTAGAAACAGTTTTCATCGAAACGGTGTTAGAATCTATTTAAGGTTGCTGGTTATTTTGCCTAATATTTCTAGAGGGTGGTTTATTAAAAAATCTATGTTGTGACTGGGGGTCCCACGGTTGGTTATAAATCGGAGTCGTATATTCAATAGCTCGCTGTTGTGGCCGGAAGTTATGTTGGTTGTTATTGTTATAGGAATTAGAGGTTGGACCTTGCTCATACTGATACTGTTGCTGTCGGTAATGTTGGGGAATATTATACGACGTATATTGCTCGCGGTGGTACTGATGGGGTCGGTAATTTCGATAATCATGGTGGTTGTTAAAATTTGGTCGGTACTCTTTGTTTTTAAAATTATTTTCGAAATTTTTCTTTTTATAATTATTTTGAGTTGGGTTATTTTTATACTGTTTTTTATCGCCATAAATTCTATGTACGATATGAGCCGCGCTGTTTCTTAGTATTTCTTCTAAATCTTCTAACGAATCGAATTTTATATGGTAAATGAAGTCCGTTAGTGCTGGGTGTAAACTATGTACTGCGTGGTGGGATGTCTGTTTGTCATACCTATACATTTCGTCCTGTTTATCTAATATCTCATTGTCGGAGTAAATTCGCGCATATAAATCGCATCTTTTTTGGCCCAGTCGTTCTAAGAAATCGAGTGGGTTTTCATTATGGTAAGTCCGCGTATTTAAAATTTCCGAAATTAATTGTTCCCTAGTTCTCGTGTCCTGGTACTTTTTCTTTAAGAATTTTATTATTTCTTTTACTGTATTGAATTCCTTATCGTATACGGCGACTTTAGCTTTTCCAGTTAGTTTATTTAAGATTGTTAAAACAAGTTTAGCTTGGTTTGTATTTTTATGGGTATTATCATCTTTACAATATAAATTATATAAAAATTCGCTATTTCTAATAAAATCAACTAGTTGTAACGGATTTCCGTCATTTTCCGGGATTAATGCTAAATCATGATTTTTAATTTCTAGAGCCATATTATTTTCTTTTTTAATTAACGTTGAACCTGTTAATTTTAAGTTGCTTAATTTATCTTCCAAACCATTCATAAAGATAAATGCTAAATTAATATTTTTAAATTATTATACTTATTACTAACTTGTATTTAAATTACAAAAATTACTTAAAAATAAAAATAAAAATAAAATTAATTATACTTTTTCTTGATACAACGTTGTCTTCGATGTCTTCTTGATGACGCTCCCTTTAGCTCCTTCCCGTCGATTCTTTAGCAAGAGGTTGAAGGTCCTTTTGGTCAAGGTATTGGAATACCAAAGCGCTCCCAAAGACTTGAAGATCTGCTGATGTACTAATACTCAGCTCCCAATCTTCTCATGCCAGTGGAAAGAGGTCTCGCTGTTCTGTACCTGAAATAAGATAGAACTGCCGCGAAGTTACGTTAACGCTTCCAAATGTCCCTCCGTTCGGGCGCCAGCTAAATAAAAGGTCCGCGGGACTGAGTTTTTAAAAAGAGATTTTATTGAGAAGTACATACATTATATCAAGCAAAAGCACAATTTAAAGCCTAATACAAGGACTTCGTGTTGAACAAACTGACATCACAACGTGTAGAAGCAGAGTGTCACCGAACGAAGGTGGGGGTGCCCCTTTTATACAATTATCTAGGAGAGGGGATAGTGTACATTTATTTATTATCCCTTAATACCATTGGGTTTCTATAACTATATATATATTAAACAAGACAGACAAATAAAAACAAACATACATATACAGTATGCATATTTTTACATCCTAGTCCCAAAGTAAGATTGTGGCTACATTTACAAAATAAAAATCATCCATAAACCAATACACAACAATAGTGAAGTTTAAAGGGTTTTGTAAAATGTTTGCTAAAAATTCAGTCTCTTAAAACATTATTTTAACAAAACTTTAAAAACGTGCTATTTTCTCAACTCCAGAAAAGGAAAACTTCAAGGACGTGTACAGATCCTGGTAATGAAATAATCGAAAAATCAGTTCCACAAACTTATGCAGCATTTATTTAGGTATACAAAAATATTGAAAAAAAAAAAAAAAAAAAAAATTATCAAATTTTAGTTATTCCACGTCTTCCCCACTTTGCGGCATGGAGTTATGAGGATCCAATAAACCATCTAATTCTTCCGATCACTTTAATCCAAAATCAAATACTCCTTAATGCTACTTACTTTGTCACGAATGAACTGATACTCAATGACCTTAATATCACATATGTCGCTTAATTGGCACGAACCAGTTACCTATCCTTTCTTAATAAACTTAATATTCACCAAAATTTACATGCACAACTTGCTTCCCATTACTTTTCTGGCGATTCACCGAGGTATCTAAAATAAGATGGCATCGGGATCTTCATCTATTGTAGATATTTGATTAGAGTACTACCAACAGATTTAGCACATTTAGCACTACAGCGCCATCGTTTTTGTGGATATTTTACATTTCTTTTGGCCCTTGAATTACAATGATAGCTTGAATTTTTTACTGAAATTCTACTAGTGAGTGGTTCTTTACATGCTATTAGCAAGTCATTGTAATAATTTTCTCAAATTTATTTGTTGTATTTAGGCGTACAGCTGTAAATATCAATAAATAGTTTTAAAAAGAAAAATAGTCCAAACAATTTTCATGAATCCTAGATGAAGAATATGGTAACGTAAGGAAAATGAAACTTTCAGTTGTAACAAAAATAATAAAAATAAAATCATGGAGCGGAATTGTTCGCTTGTAATAATATTATTATTATTTTCGTTACAAGCCAAGGACCACGCTTAAGCAACCAAGTTAGCTTTACGCTTTCTCCAATACTCCTTCACCTGTTCACTTTTCTCTCTCCTCTCTTCTGCCGTCCATTTTCTCCCCTGACTTTTTCTTTTTGGAGCTGCTTTGTTTTGGAAACATTCCCTCTCTTTAATTCTGTGTCTATAGATTGTTCTGTCTTCAATTTCATCTTTATTTAGGCCAATTTCTTTTACTTCTTCATGTACCTTCTGAAACCAATTGGGTTTGCCTTTTAATCTTTCAAAATGTTGCACGATTTTTCTTGTCAATCTGCTGGGACTCGTTCTTCGTATGTGCCCATAAAACATCAGTCTTCTTTTCCTAATTTCATCAGTTAACTTTTCTATATGTTTGTATACTCCTGTCTTATTTATCAATTTGGAAGTTTCTCCCACTGTTCTGTTTCCCAATATCTTCCTCACGACCTTTCTTTATTTTTTCCTGGTTTCTTCATTTTCTTTTATTGTTCCTAAAACTAGTGTCTCACTTGCATATAAACATCACTGGCCGAATTACTGTCTTGTAATGACGAATTTTTGAGTTTCTGGACAGTGATTTTTTATTGTAAACTTCTTTAGTTAAGTGGAATGCTAAGTCCATAAGTCCATCTTTTGCAATCTTGCTAGGATAGCTTCTTTCTCCCCTCTATTAGGCTGGATGACGTCTCCTAGTTACTTAAATTTGTTCGTTCTTCTTACTTTGCCGTACTTCATGCTTAACTTTGGTGGTGCACTTTTGTTGTTTGTCATTCATTACCTCAGTTTTCCCAAGGGAGATTTGCAATCTTGCTTTTTGCGCTGTTTGTTTAAGTAATTCTATCTGTTTTTGTGCTACCTAAATACAATCTGCCAGAATTGCTAAATCATCCACAAATGCTACACAATCACTTATGAGGCTCTCCTTTTTCCAACCAATCTGTATTCCACTATTGATGTTAGATTCTGCCAGTACTTTTCTCCATTCTCGGATTACTTTTTCAAGTACACAATTAAACAAGAATGGGGATAGTCCATCGCCTTGCCTAAGTACTGTTTTAATCTCAAATGGGTCTGATGTTTCTCCCATGAATCTTACTTTTTGTTTTGTATTTCCCAGTGTTTCTTTTATAAGCTTCTGTGTTTTTGTCTATTTTAAATTCTTCCAGGGTTTTGAATAGAGTCAGTCTATCTATGGAGTCGTATGCTTTATTAAAATCTACAAACATACACCAATATTCTTTAGCTCTTTTAGTCCTTTCTTTTAATATTAGTTTCAAATAATTGATCTGCTCTGCACAGGACCTACCTCTCCTAAACCCTGCCTAATATTCTCCTGGTTTTGCATCCAGTCGTTTTTCAATTCTTCTGAGGAGTGCTGTGGAAAGAATTTTATATGCAAGGATATTTCCCCTGTAATTATTGACGTCTGTTATGTCACCTTTCTTATGCAGTGGATGGATCAGTCCTCTTCCCAAATAGTTTTCATCAGTTTAACTAGAGCCAGTTGTTTTTCTTTTCCACTATATTTTAAACTTTCTGCTGTTATATTATCTTCTCCAGGTGCTTTAAAATTTTCCATAGAATTTAGAATTGTTCTCATTGCTTCTTCATCTGGAGGTTGGGTTGTTTCCAGAACTTCTCTAGGTTCACTAAATTCCAATCTTCCTTTTGGTTCCTCACAATTTAGTAATTTATCAAAGTATCTGGCTAGGATTTTACAGTTATCTCTGTTGTTTATACCAAGGTTACCATCTTTATTCTTAAAACGTAGACCCTGTTTCTGAAATTTCCTCAGTTTCTTCTTAAATAATTGATAGAAGTTTCTACTATTGTTTTTCTTAAAGTTTGGATGAATCAGATCTATTTGCTCTTTCTCACACTTTCTCTTGCTATTTATGATATTTTTGTTTGTTTCCATTTTGATGTTACTATATTCCTGAAAGTCTTCCTGTTTTTTACTGGAATACCATTTTTTCCAGGTCTCAAGTTTTCCTTCTACTGCTCTGTCACACTCCGTTGTCCACCACTGGTGTTTTCTTACTCTCTTCACTAGGATTATTTCATCTGCTGCACGTATCAACTCTTTTTTTATTTCTTCCTACTTCCCTGAATCTAATTTTCTCAAGCTCTTGATAAATACTTTATCTTCCTTAACCTTTACTGACAAAGGAGGACACACTCAGTCTCTCACGGATCTTGTTGGGAATTTTTTTGAAGGTTCCTGGTCAAAAAATATTAGACACTTATTTTGCAGTTCCGACCAATGGGCCCTAGAAGCCGAGAAAAAAAATAATATATCATTGAAATAATTTATTTTATATCTCGGGTTTAAAAAATGATATCGAGATGAATCTTGCACCAAGATTTTTTATTACAATTCATTGATTAGTATCACTGGAGAGAGGAGAACTTAAGTTTTCTTTTGATGTATATAAATGCAAAATTTGATGAAGAAAAAAACCTATTAAAAAAATTGGAAGATCCGAAAAACGTTTTGATTTTTACTTGAGTTTGAAACCAGATAGGAAGATGAAACCAAAGACATTTCAAGCGTATTACCACCCTATATTTTGGGTAAAAAATGAAATGGACATGTTTAACTATCGAAGCATAATTCACGTGTTTGTCAATTTAAACAAAAAGTCAGGCAAATTTTGAAGCTTACGAATTTTTATTTTTCTCTTTGGATGAAATTTCGTAATTAAGTGTTCTTTTGAATGCTGAATTCGAATCCGATGTCGGTTGTTGAGAAAAAAAATATATTAAACGTACTTCACTTAAACATTTTTAGCTTTTACACCATTAAATGTTTTTAGCCAGAATTTCATTTCAGCACCCTTAAAAACTTAGGAAACGCATGTAAACATATAGATATCAACAAAACAAATACATATATATATATACTATTTAGGAGAAAAAGATAATTTATTACAAATTAATATTTACATAATATTCAAACAGAACCACATAATAGATTTGATTAATATGTATTTATAATTTTTTATTTTATTTTGCAATTGAGCATGTTAAAATATGATTGTGATAGTTGACAAATAAACATTATAGCAATAACTGCCTCACTTCCATTGCTGATAGGATTTTGTTGAATATAATGAAAATGAAAGAGCATTATGCTTCGACGGTTAAACATATCCATTTCATTTTTTTTTCCCCAAAATATAGGGTGGTAATACGCTTGAAATGTCTATGGTTTCATCTTCCTACCTGGTTTCAAACTCAAGTAAAAAATCAAAATGTTTTTGGATTTTCCAATTTTTTTAAAAGGTTTTTGATCATCGAATTTTGCATTTATATACATCAAAAGAAAGCTTTAGTTCTCCTCTTTCCAGCGATGCCAATCAATGAATTTTGTAACAAAGTAATAGCGATTTAAAGGGAAGTAACCAATAATCGGTTTAAAAATTTTATTCCTCTCAAAGAGGGTGAAAAAATAATATTTTTTTGTTTTTATTGAATAATCGTTTTTTTCAATGTTTTTGATAATGCTGAATTAGAATCTGACGTAAATTTTCGTGTAAAAAAAGCTATAGAGGTAGTTTTCTTGAAAATCTAATCATTTTTTTTTTAGAATTTAATTAACCTAAACCAAAATCTATGGAGCAGTTGTATTTTTTATTAAATTCGCAATAAAAATTTAAAATCTTGGTGCAAGAATCATGTAGATATCATTTTTAAACTCGAAATATGAAATAAATTGGTTTAATGTTATATTATTTTTTATCGTCTTCTAGGGCCCATTGATCGGAACGGCAAAATACGTTTCTAATATTTTTTGACCAGGAACCTCCAAAAAAATTGCCAACAAGATCCGTGAGAGACTGAGTGTGTCCTCCCCTTGTGAGTCGAACTTTTTCATTTTTTTGGAAATTTGGTTTCCATTAGTTTTGGGCCGGAAATATTACTTTCATTGCTGAAAGCTAATGATCAATTACTACATTGATCCGTTTTCTAACTTTTACATTTTCATTATCTTTTTGGAATTCCGTTCCATGATTGCCACATGGTCTGTCTGAAATTCTCCAATCCAAGTTGTTAGGTGTTTTTTTGGTTTCTTAGGTAATTTTTTGATTTTGTTGACATCATTCTCAATAAATTATATATATATATAAAGTTTTTTTAAATTATTAAAATGCCTGCTGGAGAAATATTATGAGGATTATAAAAGAAAATAATTTGGATTATTCAGTGGTTGCCGGGAACAATAAGGTTGGGATTACGCACACACGGGAGAAGATGGCTAAATAAATTCCAGATATCTGGAGGGTTCTCGAGAGATTGGCACTTCTGTTCAGGTATAGCTGAAGAGCTAACACTGGAGCTGTATTGGACAAGCCCTAAATAGCCGGAATTTTTCAATAGGGCCTTTGTCCAGCGCAAGCCTATCTCTTCTCACCACGCCGTCAATAAAAGTGTCTGATGGTGCCTCATTCTCCAGACCGGTCCGGATTTAGGTTTTTTTTTTTTTTTTTTTTTTTTTTTTTTTTTTTTGTGAGGGGGGTTAACTGGTTGAGTGAACCCATGGTGTAACATCTTGATAGATTAGAAAAATAATTTAATAGACAAGAAATATTCAAATCAATAATCTAAAATGTAATGTGGGCTATTGAGATGAATCAGTCGATGAGATTAAAAAATAAGCATTGCTGAAGTTAAAAAGACATACTTTCGATTTTCCAACACTTTGGTATCATCTTTGATGGCCATTGTCAGGTTTAAACAATAAATCGTCAAATACAGAATCAGAAGAGAGGGAGAAAAATATATATAAAATAAATTAAAATTAGATTAAAACAAGTGACATAAAAAAAGATTATAAACTATTTGAAAATATGATATTTAGTGGAAATGAGAAAATACAAATTCTATAGACATAAAAAAGTTAAAAAAGATGTGGGTAAATTATAAAACATTATAATATGTAAAGAGAGGTAAATATAAATATATCTTGCTTAGAGGGAGCATCAACTTTAGTTTAGTTCAATTTTTCCATGTTTTTTTTTGTTACAACTTCCTTCTTTTTTTTTTACAATTTACTTCATTACATTTCACCCCCCCCCCCCTCCCCCGGTTATGTTGTATTAAAGTACTTTTAATTTTAATTTTGGCAATCATTATATCTTAAAACTTGCTCCATTTTCATTTTTTTTTTTTTTCTAATTTGTTTTACTTTGTTTAAATACTATGTTTTTGGCATCTTTTTAACTTACTAATTCTCTAAATCATTGTACAGTTTATCTAAATATTTTCTATTTCTTTATTGCAATATAATTTGAGTTTTCTCATCATAACAAATATTAACATTTTCAGATCATTTTCTAATTTTCATTTTTATTTTTACTTTTTTTTATTTAATTTTAATTTAATTTATTTTCGGTTCTGCGCCTGCGCCAGATTGTTCTAGATGCGACTCCTACAATCATTATTATAGCGTCAATTGTTATAAATCAACAGTGAATAAGAAGAACTAAGCATTGAAATAGTTATTAGTGTGGCTACTTTCTTAGTTACTAACCAGTGAATAAAAAATAATGTTAAGTATTATCGGGCCAATATGTAGTATTAGACCAGTTGGAACAGCTTATCAGCAGTACAGGCCTCGACCCCCCACCCTTTGCCTACTGCCTCAGTAACCACTTGGGAGCTGTAGTGTTGCTTCACCGACATATCTGGGTTAAGTTCATAAAGACGCGGAACTTATTATTTTTATCCATTTTTTTTCCATTTATTAATTTTTTTCCGCCTGAAATTATACAATGAGATATTATCATATGGTAATATCCAGTAAAAACAAGAGAAGTCGGTCCCTGGGGTCCAAACCAAGTCCGACAAAACCTAAAACTAGACAAGCCAAGAGGGCCAACCCCTCCCCTGTTCCTGACAGTTCACTAAATAATCAGAAAACACAGCCAGGAGCTTTTTCACAAGCAGTTGAAGATGAATTTCCATTTTTTACCCCTAATCCGTTTGATGAACTAAAAAACTCTGAACCAGAAGAAATGGAAACAGACGTTAGCAAAAAGATGCCCCGGCCCTCACCAGTTTATATAAGAAACATAATAAGCATCATACTCTTATGGGAACAGATAAATATAATTACTGTCCCAGGAGGCTGTTCATGTGTAAATAGGTCTAACGACACCAAGATACAACCCGATACACCTGAGGCATACCACGCCATTGATAAACATTGAAGCGAAACCAAAGCTGATTTCTACACATATTAGTTTAATATTGAAAAATAACTATCGTATGGACACACAAAGCGCAATTGTCACCATATGCCAAGGTGTGTGAGATGCGGGGATTCACACAAAACGAAAGATTGTAACGAACCGCGTGACAATCCGGCTGTATGCGCTTTATGTCACCAGGGCCATCCAGCAAACTACAAACGGTGTGAAACCTACAAGAAACTAAAGGCTCGACTCCTCAAGCAATGAATGAAGAAGCAAGGCCAGCAATGAGACAACCATCTAGATTAACAAACGGCACCATCTCCTGCGCCAACATTATGGGTGGCGGAGAGCAACCTACTGTAACAGGAGAGCCACAACCCTAGTCTCAAAATAATGAATCCCAGTATCCAACCCTTAACCAAATCCCTCAGCTTCAAAACCAACTCCCGCAAGATCCCGTAACACAGCCTAATAAAATAATATACCTATAGTTCATATCCCGCCTCCTCCCAATGCTACTGATATCATATCCAGACTTAACTCTTTCCTTTCAGATTTGCAGTCCATGATCACACCCCATACATCACTCCCAACCAATGCATTATCATTCCTGCCCAAAGAAATTCGTAAATGACACTTTCCCTATCCATTATCCTTTGGAATGCGAATGTTATTCGGAATCATACTGACGACTACTGCACGATAGTAACATTGATATAGCCCTGATTACAGA
This sequence comes from Euschistus heros, assembly GCA_003667255.2. NCBI lineage: Eukaryota > Metazoa > Arthropoda > Insecta > Hemiptera > Pentatomidae > Euschistus > Euschistus heros. Next base: position 80,160 of record RCWM02000397.1, on the reverse strand, counting down.
ACCTCGACTGACAAGTAACAGAACATTCAAAATAGCACCATACGAAACCTATCGGACGGATTACCCGGATGAAAAAGCTTATGCTGGCACTGTCGTCATCATCCATCATTCCCTCTCTCATTACTTACTGCCTTTTCCGAATGAAAGTTTCCTACAAACAACCGCAGTAGTTATTAAAACCTTCCTTTTTAGTCTTACAATAGCTGCAGCTTAGTGTCCTACAGGAAAAACTGTCTCCACAACCAATTCAGGCCCTTCCTTGATTCACTAGGAAACCACTACCTTCTTGATGCTGGCCTAAACGCTTAACACCAACAGTGGGGTGCCAGAATTACCAACTCCCGTGGCCGAGTGCTACTATGGTTACTCAATGCTATCCATTGCCAATACATTTCTCCCTGCTCTCCTACCTACTGGCCAACAGTTCCTACATGTTATCCTGACCTTGATTTTTTCATTTACACAGGCCTTGGTGTTACCAATCACTCCATTAAACGCCTAGACAAGCTCTCCTCTGATCACAATCTTCTAATCCTCACCCTATCCTCACCTATATTAGAAGACCAATGGTCTTCCAAGACTTCCAACTGAAACCTCTTTAGTCAAAAAACCTAACCGATTCCATAGACCTCAGAGTTTTCCTGAAAACACCCGAAGAACTAGATGATGCTTCCAACTCCTTTACGAATTTGATTCAACAAATAGGATGGAATGCATCTTTTCCTCAACCTTCCTATAAAAACTGTAAAAAAATCCTTTACCACAAGAACTAATACACCTTATCCAAACCAAACGTCACTTCAGATCCCTACGGCAAACAGCCAGGCATCCTGATGATCGGAGAACATACAAGCACTATACCAAATTAGTTAAAAAGAAATTGGCTTCCTTTAGATCCCAATCCTACAACTCCTATCTTTCCTGCCTAACTACTTCTGACAATTCTCTCTGGAATGTAACCAAAAAAAAATCATTAAATGTCACAATATATCCCTCTCCAACGTGAAGATGGATCCTGGGCTGCCTAAGATGAGAACAAAGCAGAAGAACCTCTCCAGCACCTTTGTTCCCCTCCCCGGAAAAAAAATCCCCTCCCACACTGCTAAAGTTCTTCAATTCCTCACTTCACCAATTCCTCTCACCTTACCTCCTTATGCTGTTAACCCCTCTTAGATAAAATTCCCTTAAAAAAAAGTTGAAACTTCGTAAATAACCTGGATATGATGTTCTCACCACCCAGAAAACTCCTTCAAAATGCGATAATATTCCTTACTTGTATATATAATTGTATCCTTTGCACAACCCAATTTCCTCTTGCTATGTATCAAACCTATAAGTTTTAATTGATCAAGCATAATATTCGAGTGCGGCAAAATAGGGTAGCTATAGACCCTTCACATTCTCTCACGGGTGGTCCGGAAATTCATTTTGTCCTGCCTTGTTTCTCCGGAGCTGGTTGCTTAAGGTCTTCACCCCTATTAAGCTGGCCCCCCCACCATCGCCAAACGAATTAAAACCTATTGCATAATTTTGTGCTATTTATGTGCTAATTTGTTGCCGTAGTACGGATTTTGTTGCTCGCACCGCTTGGCAGGTATTAACGATCAAAGGTGGGGGGGCTAGCTTAATATTAAGCTAGCCCCCCCACTATAAGAAAGAAATGGAATTTCAAAAAAAAAACTGCTTATGTCGGAATATGTTGCTATTTTGTTGCTCTAAGATGACATAAAAACATTTTAAAAAATCAATAATTTAAAAAAAAAAAAATTATGTCACATACGAGTGTTTACCGCTTACCCGTAAATGATGAAATTTCTTCAAAAATTTCACGCTATCTTAAAGCAACAACAATGTAACAAAATCTAGTACACATATATAATGAATTTAAACAGTATAAATTAAATTCTTAAACAGAAAAAAATAACTATATTCTATTATTAAGAAGAACCAGTTCCACTGCGTGACTTATCATGACCGCGAAGACATAGTGTCCATTTTCGTTTCCTAAAAACGAGCAACAAATTCAGTTTCATATATATTTCGATTGCAGAAGGTATAAACAATAATGTAATGTCAAAAACATGTGAGCAACTAATTTTTTTTAGAAAACTATTATGGTCTAATTGAGCGGAATACTTAACAAATACGAAAAAAAGTCAATTTCCGTTCCTTAAAAAACGAGCAACAAATTCAGTTACCTATATAATTTAATAGCAGAATGAATAAAACAATAGTTCAATGCCAAAAAGATGTGAGCAACTTATTTCTTTAGGAAACTATTATGGTCTAATTGAGCGTAATACTTATCAAAAAAGAAAAAGTGTTGATTTTCGTTCATTAAAAACGAGCAACAAATTCAGTTACCTATATAATTCAATAGCAGAATGTGTAAACAATAGTTCAATGCCAAAAAGATGTGAGCAACTAATTTTTTTTTTTTTGGAAACTATCACGGTCTAATTGAGCGTAATACTTATCAATAAACAAAAAAGTGTCGATTTTCGTTCCTAAAAAACGAGCCACTAATTCAGTTACCTATATATTTCAATAGCAGAGTAAATAAACAATAGTTCAATGCCAAGAAGATGTGAGCAACTAATTTTTTTAGGAAACTATTATGGTCTAATTGAGCGTAATACTTATTAAAAACGAAAAAGTGTTGATTTTCGTTCATTAAAAACGAGCAACAAATTCAGTTACCTATATAATTCAATAGCAGAATGTATAAAAAATAGTTTAATGCCAAAAAAATGTGAATAACTAATTTTTTTTTAGGAAACTATTATGGTCTAATTGAGCGTAATACTTATCAAAAACGAAAAAGTGTCGATTTTCGTTCCTTAAAAACGAGCAACAAATTCAGTTACCTATCTAATTCAATAGCAGAATGTATAAACAATAGTTCAATGCCAAAAAGATGTGAGCAACTAATTTTTTTAGGAAACTATTATGGTCTAATTGAGCGTAATACTTATCAAAAACGAAAAAGTGTCGATTTTCGTTCCTTAAAAACGAGCAACAAATTCAGTTACCTATCTAATTCAATAGCAGAATGTATAAACAATAGTTCAATGCCAAAAAGATGTGAGCAACTAATTTTTTTTGGAAACTATCACGGTCTAATTGAGCGTAATACTTATCAATAACAAAAAAAAAGTGTCGATTTTCGTTCCTAAAAAACGAGCCACTAATTCAGTTACCTATATATTTCAATAGCAGAGTAAATAAACAATAGTTCAATGCCAAGAAGATGTGAGCAACTAATTTTTTTAGGAAACTATCACGGTCTAATTGAGCGTAATACTTATCATTAACAAAAAAGTGTCGATTTTCGTTCCTAAAAAACGAGCAACAAATTCAGTTACCTATATATTTCAATAGCAGAATGTATAAACAATAGTTCAATGCCAAAAAGATGTGAGCAACTAATTTTTTTAGAAAAACTATTATGGTCTATTGAGCATAATACTTATCAAAAACGAAAAAGTGTCGATTTTCGTTCCTTAAAAACGAGCAACAAATTCAGTTACTTATATATTATAATAGCAGAAAGTATAAACAATAGTTCAATGCCAAAAAATATGTGAGCAACTAATTTTTTTAGAAAACTATTATGGTCTAATTGAGCGTAATACTTATTAAAAACGAAAAAGTGTTGATTTTCGTTCCTTAAAAACGAGCAACAAATTCAGTTACTTATATATTTCAATAGCAAAATGTATAAACAATAGTTCAATGCCAAAAATATGTGAGCAACTAATTTTTTTAGAAAACTATTATGGTCTAATTGAGCGGAATACTTATCAAAGACGAAAAAGTGTCGATTTCCGTTCCTTAAAAACGAGCAACAAATTCAGTTACCTATATATTTCAATAGCAAAATGTATAAACAATAGTTCAATGCCAAAAAGATGTGAGCAACTAATTTTTTTTAGGAAACTATTATGGTCTAATTGAGCGTAATACTTATCAAAAACGAAAAAAAGTGTCAATTTTCGTTCCTTAAAAACAAGCAACAAATTCAGTTACCTATCTAATTCAATAGCAGAATGTATAAACAATAGTTCAATGCCAAGAAAAAATGTGAGCAACTAATTTTTTTTGGGAAACTATCACGGTCTAATTGAGCGTAATACTTATCAAAAACGAAAAAGTGTCGATTTTCGTTCCTTAAAAACGAGCAACAAATTAAGTTACCTATATATTTCAATAGCAGAATGTATAAACAATAGTTCAATGCCAAAAAGATGTGAGCAACTAATTTTTTTTTTGGAAACTATCACGGTCTAATTGAGCGTAATACTTATCAATAACAAAAAAGTGTCGATTTTCGTTCCTAAAAAACGAGCAACAAATTCAGTTACCTATATAATTCAATAGCAGAATGTATAAACAATAGTTCAATGCCAAAAAGATGTGAGTAACTAATTTTTTTAGGAAACTATTATGGTATATTTGAGCGTAATACTTATCAAAGACGAAAAAGTGTCGATTTTCGTTCCTTAAAAACGAGCAACAAATTCAGTTACTTATATATAATAATAGCAGAAAGTATAAACAATAGTTAAATGCCAAAAATATGTGAGCAACTAATTTTTAAAAAATACTATCATGGTCTAATTGAGCGGAATACTTATCAAAGACGAAAAAGTGTCGATTTCCGTTCCTTAAAAACGAGCAACAAATTCAGTTACCTATATATTTCAATAGCAAAATGTATAAACAATAGTTCAATGCCAAAAAGATGTGAGCAACTAATTTTTTTAGGAAACTATTATGGTCTAATTGAGCGTAATACTTATCAAAAACGAAAAAGTGTCGATTTTCGCTCCTTAAAAACGAGCAACAAATTCAGTTACTTATATATTTCGATAGCAGAAGGTATAAACAATATTTCAATGACAAAAAGATGTGAGCAACTAATTTTTTTTAGAAAACTATTATGGTCTAATTTAGCGGAATACTTATCAAAGACGAAAAAGTGTCGATTTTCGTTCCTTAAAAACGAGTCGCAAATTCAGTTACTTATATATTTCGATGGCAGAAGGTATAAACAATAATTTAATGCAGAAATGATGAGAGCAACTAATTTTTTTTATGACCATTATGGTCTAACTGAGCGGAATACTCAGCGTTGACAAAGTTTGCTATTTGTACATTTCTATAGTATAAGGGTTAAGCATTTTTGTTATACTGCCTTTTAGTTTAACTATATCTTTTGAATATATATTATAATCATCTCAAAAGAAGTTGTGGATGACCATTCCAGTTCTTATTACTAATGTTAATAGCTATATTTAATATAATATATTTCTTTTAATATCTCAATTGAAACTTCTTTTTTTTTTTGTAAAAGATTATTTTTTAATTTTTAAATTGAAATGGTTATTTTCACAAATGAATAGTTTATTATTAAATGGGTATTGCTATAAATAAAATATTAGTAGTTAAAGTTAATATGTTTATATTATGAAGGGTAATTTACTTTCAAACCTGGAAATTGAATTAAGAAAAAAAATATCTGACTACTGGAAATTGTTCACTAACCTTAGCTCTAAATGTGCTAAAAAGATTTCTTCGAAAGATCATCGGGTTTTGGCAGGGGAGGGGGAAATTGGTGAAAATTGTACGTTTTTAGCAGTTAGATACATTAACTCGGGAAGCGATACTTTTAGCACATATTGTCTTCCATATATTATTAAAGCTAAGAGAATTCGTAATAAATTTGGTTATATTAATTTTTTTTTAATTCGATCAATATTTTTAGGACTGTGGACAAAATTTGGCTGTCACACTTTTCCGAGAAAACACGTTTGTTATTATTGTTCTGGCTATAACTCCAAAACTATTAGTTTGATCCTGATTTTTTTTTCCCATCTCAAAGCTGGTTAAATTTACTATCAGATCCGATATATCTAATTTTAATTAAATTTCGTGAAATATCCATTCCACTACGCTAAATTCCGTGTAACGTTGTGGAATAATGTATTTATGTATGTGTAATGAATTTTTGTTGGCACATTTTTCGTTATAACTCGAAACAACAAGTGGTTCGATCCTGAATTATAATCCGTTTTTATATCTTAATGCTGATTAAATTTGCTGTGAGATCCATTAAATCAAACTTTGAATTAATTCCGTGAAGTACCCATACCAGCCCACTCAACATATCAGAACTGTCATGTTTTTCCAAAACATACACATTTAGCGTGTTGGTATAAATATTGTACGAAATTTAATCACAATTTGATATACAGAACCTGATAGATAATTTAAGTAGTTTTAAGATGGAAAAAAGAAATTTAAGATCGGACAAATTGTTTAGGAGTTACCTATATAGAAAATGAATCAAAAAAATTTGGATTTTGTAAACGTTTTTCAGCTTGTAGCGTGCTGGCAACGGTATTAACAAAAATTAATTAAAATTTTATATATAGTATATGATAGTAAATGTAACCAGCTTTGAGATGAAAAAAAATTCGAGATCGAACAAATATTTTTGGAGTTAATACGAGAAATGTGCCGAAAAAATAAGAAGAATTTCACAATAGTATGGGGTTCTTAACGTGCTGGCATGGATGTTTCAAGGGACTTAATAAAAACTTAATACATAGAGTCTTATTTACTTACTACTTACTTATTTACTTACTTATTTATTTACTAGACAGTAAATTTAACCAGCTTTCAGATAAAAAAAAAAATTTTTAGATCGGGTAAATAGTTTTGGAGTTTTAACCAAAAGAGTACCGACAAACGTAAAGACAAAGGTAGGTTAATTTTTAGATTTACAATGGGGTTTCCCTTATGACTCATTGGTTTTTCCGTTCCTATGGGAAACAAATTTAAAATGGGGCTATTGGATATGTTAATCTGATTATTTAAACAAAAATCTGGATCGGTTTTAAACGATTTTATTATTTATAGTGATTCAAAAGTATTTAATTTTAGGCTATTTTCTGCTTGATGTAATATTTTTACTCCCGAGTCTTTATTAAATTTGTGGTTATTTTCATTTAGATGGATAGCGAAATTGGAATTTTGGGTCTTATTAGTGTATGCTCTTATATGTTCTTATTTACTCTTTGATTTACCGATCGTCCGGTTTTTCCGGTGTATTTTGCTTCACAGTCATTGCATTTTAATTCGTATACGCCGCTTTTTTGGAAAGGGTCTATTTTGTCTTTTGGTGAAGGGAAGTATGATGACAACAACAGAAACAATAGAAATTTTAGAAGAACTAATCTTCCGGTCTTATCTTCAACCACTAGAAAAATTAGACTTTTAAAATTTAAGTCAGTTTGCATAAAACATAATTATTTTCAATTTAACAATACATTCTATAAACAGGAAGAAGGATTACCAATGGGGTCCCCTCTTTCACCCCTTCTAGCAGATCTTTTTATGAATAAATTAGAACGGAAAATCCTACATTCAAAACTAGCTCAACACATCATGAACTTTAAATTTTTTAGACATAAAAATCTCCATAAACAATAAATAACACGAATTTCATAAATACGGGAAACCCACACACACAGATGTAGTTATAGACAACAATGCCAGGAGACCACTAACACACAAACTCGCAGCATTCAATAGCATGATATACCGCCTTTTAAATATACCGCTAAATGAACGAAATTATAACATAGAAATTAAAAAAAAAAAAAAAACTATGAATAATATATACAAAACACCCCCAGAGGAAAAAGCTACCCCAACAAAATATATTTTTTTACCATACTACGGCCCAAAATCCGCTAAAGTCGGGAAAGAATTGAAAAAAAATAGGTTTAAACCCTGAATTTAAAATAGATAAACCACTGCCATCATACTTCCCTTCACCGGAAGACAAAATAGACCCTTTCCAAAAAATGTAATGACTGTGAAGCAAAATACATGGGAAAAACCGGACGATCGGTAAATCAAAGAGTAAATAAGAACATATAAGAGCATACACTAATAAGACCCAAAATTCCAATTTCGCTTTCCATCTAAATGAAAGTAACCACAAATTTAATAAAGACTTGGAAGTAAAAATATTACATCAAGTAGAAAATTGCCCAGAATTAAATACTTTTGAATCACTAGAAATAATAAAATCGTTTAAAACAGATCCAGATTTTTGTTTAAATGATATGATTAACATAACCAATAGCCCCATTTTAAATTTGTTTCCCATAGGAACGGAAAAACCCAATGACCCACAAGGGAAACCCAATTGCAAATCTAAAACTTAACCTAACTGCCCCTTTTTACTTCTCAAAAATTCAGTGTTTCAGTTACCTCGAAGGGGAGTACCTATACTTGATTTCTTATCTTTTTTTAAAAAACATAAATAAGCTCAAATAGACCATAATAGTTTTCAAAAAAAAAAAAATTTGTTGCTCACATCGTTTTTGCATTGGGTTATTGTTTATATCTTCCGCTATCGAAATATATAAGTAACTGAATTTGTTGCTCGTTTTTAAGGAACGAAAATCGACACTTTTTCGTTTTTGATAAGTATTCCGCTCAATTAGACCATAATAATTTTCTTAAAAAATTAGTTGCTCACATCTTTTTTGCATTGAACTATTGTTTATACCTTTTGCTATTGAAATATATAGGTAACTGAATTTGTTGCTCGTTTTTAAGGAACGAAAATCGACACTTTTTCGTTTTTGATAAGTATTACGCTCAATTAAACCATAATAGTTTCCTAAAAAAATTAGGTGCTCACATCTTTTTGGCATGGAACTATTGCTTATACCTTTTGCAATTGAAATATATAGGTAACTGAATTTGTTGCTCGTTTTTAAGGAACGAAAATCGACACTTTTTCGTTTTTGATAATTATTACGCTCAATTAGACCATAATAGTTTCCTAAAAAAATTAGTTGCTCACATCTTTTTGGCATTGAACTATTGCTTATACTATCAGCTATTGAATTATATAGGTGACTGAATTTGTTGCTCGTTTTTAAGGAACGGAAATTGACTTTTTTTCGTATTTGTTAAGTATTCCGCTCAATTAGACTATAATAGTTTCCTAAAAAAATTAGTTGCTCACATCTTTTTGGCATTGAACTATTGCTTATACATTCTGCTATTGAATTATTTAGGTAACTGAATTTGTTGCTCGTTTTTAAGGAACGAAAATCGACACTTTTTCCTTTTTGATAAGTATTCCGCTCAATTAGACCATAATAGTTTTCTTAAAAAATTAGTTGCTCACATCTTTTTTTTGCATTGAACTATTGTTTATACATTCTGCTATTGAAATATATAGGTAACTGAATTTGTTGCTCGTTTTTAAGGAACGAAAATCGACACTTTTTCCTTTTTGATAAGTATTACGCTCAATTAGACCATAATAGTTTCCTAAAATAATTAGTTGCTCACATCTTTTTGGCATTGAACTATTGTTTATACATTGTGCTATTGAAATATATAGGTAACTGAATTTGTTGCTCGTTTTTATGGAATGAAAATCGACACTTTTTCGTTATTGATAAATATTCCGCTCAATTAGACCATAATAGTTTTCTTAAAAAATTAGTTGCTCACATCTTTTTGGCATTGAACTATTGTTTATACATTCTGCTATTGAATTATATAGGTAACTGAATTTGTTGCTCGTTTTTATGGAATGAAAATCGACACTTTTTCGTTATTGATAAATATTCCGCTCAATTAGACCATAATAGTTTTCTTAAAAAATTAGTTGCTCACATCTTTTTGGCATTGAACTATTGTTAATACTTTCTGCTATTGAAATATATAGGTAACTGAATTTGTTGCTCGTTTTTATGGAATGAAAATCGACACTTTTTCGTTATTGATAAATATTCCGCTCAATTAGACCATAATAGTTTTCTTAAAAAATTAGTTGCTCACATCTTTTTGGCATTGAACTATTGCTTATACATTCTGCTATTGAATTATTTAGGTAACTGAATTTGTTGCTCGTTTTTAAGGAACGAAAATCGACACTTTTTCTTTTTTGATAAGTATTCCGCTCAATTAGACCATAATAGTTTTCTTAAAAAATTAGTTGCTCACATCTTTTTTGCATTGAACTATTGTTTATACATTGTGCTATTGAAATATATAGGTAACTGAATTTGTTGCTCGTTTTTAAGAGACGGAAATCGACAATTTTTTGTCTTTGATAAGTATCCCGCTCAATTAGACTATAATAGTTTCCTAAAAAAATTAGTTTCTTCCGTCTTTCTGGCATTGAACTATTGCTTGTACCATCTTCTACTGAAATATATAGGTAACTGAATTTGTTGCTCGTTTTTAAGGAACGAAAATCGACACTTTTTCTTTTTTGATAAGTATTCCGCTTAATTAGACCATAATAGTTTTCTTAAAAAATTAGTTGCTCACATCTTTTTTGCATTGAACTATTGTTTATACATTCTGCTATTGAAATATATAGGTAACTGAATTTGTTGCTCGTTTTTAAGGAACGAAAATCGACACTTTTTTCCTTTTTGATAAGTATTACGCTCAATTAGACCATAATAGTTTCCTAAAATAATTAGTTGCTCACATCTTTTTTGCATTGAACTATTGTTTATACATTGTGCTATTGAAATATATAGGTAACTGAATTTGTTGCTCGTTTTTATAGAACGAAAATCGACACTTTTTCGTTTTTGATAAGTATTACGCTCAATTAGACCATAATAGTTTCCTAAAATAATTAGTTGCTCACATCTTTTTGGCATATAACTATTGTTTATACATTCTCCTATTGAATTATATAGGTAACTGTATTTGTTGCTCGTTTTTAAGGAACGAAAATCGACACTTTTTCGTCTTTGATAAGTATTCCGCTCAATTAGACCATAATAGTTTCCTAAAATAATTAGGTGCTCACATCTTTTTGGCATTGAACTATTGTTTATACATTCTGCTATTGAAATATATAGGTAACTGAATTTGTTGCTCGTTTTTATGGAATGAAAATCGACACTTTTTCGTTATTGATAAATATTCCGCTCAATTAGACCATAATAGTTTTCTTAAAAATTTAGTTGCTCACATCTTTTTTGCATTGAACTATTGTTTATACATTGTGCTATTGAAATATATAGGTAACTGAATTTTTTGCTCGTTTTTATGGAATGAAAATCGACACTTTTTCGTTATTGATAAATATTCCGCTCAATTAGACCATAATAGTTTTCTTAAAAAATTAGTTGCTCACATCTTTTTGGCATTGAACTATTGTTTATACATTCTGCTATTGAATTATTTAGGTAACTGAATTTGTTGCTCGTTTTTAAGGAACGAAAATCGACACTTTTTCGTCTTTGATAAGTATTCCGCTCAATTAGACCATAATAGTTTCCTAAAAAAATTAGTTGCTCACATCTTTTTGGCATGGAACTATTGTATATACCTTTTGCTATTGAAATATATAGGTAACTGAATTTGTTGCTCGTTTTTAAGGAACGAAAATCGACACTTTTTCGTATTTATTAAGTATTCCGCTCAATTAGACCATAATAGTTTCCTAAAAAAATTAGTTGCTCACATCTTTTTGGCATTGAACTATTGTTTATACATTGTGCTATTGAAATATATAGGTAACTGAATTTGTTGCTCGTTTTTAAGGACGAAAATCGACACTTTTTTGTCTTTGATAAGTATTCCGCTTAATTAGACCATAATAGTTTTCTTAAAAAATTAGTTGCTCACATCTTTTTTGCATTGTACTATTGTTTATACCTTTTGCTATTGAAATATATAGGTAACTGAATTTGTTGCTCGTTTTTAAGGAACGGAAATCGACACTTTTTCGTCTTTGATAAGTATTCCGCTCAATTAGACCATAATAGTTTTTTAAAAAAATTAGTTGCTCACATATTTTTGGCATTGAACTATTGTTTATACTTTCTGCTATTATTATATATAAGTAACTGAATTTGTTGCTCGTTTTTAAGGAACGAAAATCGACACTTTTTCGTCTTTGATAAGTATTACGCTCAAATATACCATAATAGTTTCCTAAAAAAATTAGTTGCTCACATCTTTTTGGCATGGAACTATTGTATATACCTTTTGCTATTGAAATATATAGGTAACTGAATTTGTTGCTCGTTTTTAAGGAACGAAAATCGACACTTTTTCGTATTTATTAAGTATTCCGCTCAATTAGACCATAATAGTTTCCTAAAAAAATTAGTTGCTCACATCTTTTTGGCATTGAACTATTGTTTATACATTGTGCTATTGAAATATATAGGTAACTGAATTTGTTGCTCGTTTTTTAAGGACGAAAATCGACACTTTTTTGTCTTTGATAAGTATTCCGCTTAATTAGACCATAATAGTTTTCTAAAAAAATTAGTTGCTCACATCTTTTTTGCATTGTACTATTGTTTATACCTTTTGCTATTGAAATATATAGGTAACTGAATTTGTTGCTCGTTTTTAAGGAACTAAAATCGACACTTTTTCGTCTTTGATAAGTATTCCGCTTAATTAGACCAAAATAGTTCTCTAAAAAAATTAGTTGCTCTTATATTTAGGCATTGAACTATTGTTTACACCTTCTGCTATCTATATATATAAGTAACTGAATTTGTTGCTCGTTTTTAAGGAACGAAAATCGACACTTTTTCGTCTTTGATAAGTATTACGCTCAAATATACCATAATAGTTTCCTAAAAAAATTAGTTACTCACATCTTTTTGGCATTGAACTATTGTTTATACATTCTGCTATTGAATTATATAGGTAACTGAATTTGTTGCTCGTTTTTTAGGAACGAAAATCGACACTTTTTCGTCTTTGATAAGTATTACGCTCAAATATACCATAATAGTTTCCTAAAAAAATTAGTTACTCACATCTTTTTGGCATTGAACTATTGTTTATACATTCTGCTATTGAATTATATAGGTAACTGAATTTGTTGCTCGTTTTTTAGGAACGAAAATCGACACTTTTTTGTTATTGATAAGTATTACGCTCAATTAGACCGTGATAGTTTCCAAAAAAAAATTAGTTGCTCACATCTTTTTGGCATTGAACTATTGTTTATACATTCTGCTATTGAAATATATAGGTAACTTAATTTGTTGCTCGTTTTTAAGGAACGAAAATCGACACTTTTTCGTTTTTGATAAGTATTACGCTCAATTAGACCGTGATAGTTTCCAAAAAAAATTAGTTGCTCACATTTTCTTGGCATTGAACTATTGTTTATACATTCTGCTATTGAATTAGATAGGTAACTGAATTTGTTGCTTGTTTTTAAGGAACGAAAATTGACACTTTTTCGTTTTTGATAAGTATTACGCTCAATTAGACCATAATAGTTTCCTAAAAAAATTAGTTGCTCACATCTTTTTGGCATTGAACTATTGTTTATACATTTTGCTATTGAAATATATAGGTAACTGAATTTGTTGCTCGTTTTTAAGGAACGGAATCGACACTTTTTCGTCTTTGATAAGTATTCCGCTCAATTAGACCATAATAGTTTTCTAAAAAAATTAGTTGCTCACATATTTTTGGCATTGAACTATTGTTTATACATTTTGCTATTGAAATATATAAGTAACTGAATTTGTTGCTCGTTTTTAAGGAACGAAAATCAACACTTTTTGTTTTTAATAAGTATTACGCTCAATTAGACCATAATAGTTTTCTAAAAAAATTAGTTGCTCACATCTTTTTTGCATTGAACTATTTTTTATACCTTTTGCTATTGATATATATAGGTAACTGAATTTGTTGCTCGTTTTTAAGGAACGAAAATCAACACTTTTTCGTTTTTGATAAGCATTACGCTCAATTAGACCATAATAGTTTCCTAAAGAAATAAGTTGCTCACATCTTTTTGATATTGAACTATTGTTTATTCATTCTGCTATTAAATTATATAGGTAACTGAATTTGTTGCTCGTTTTTAAGGAACGGAAATTGACTTTTTTTCGTATTTGTTAAGTATTCCGCTCAATTAGACCATAATAGTTTTCTAAAAAAATTAGTTGCTCACATGTTTTTGACATTACATTATTGTTTATACCTTCTGCAATCGAAATATATATGAAACTGAATTTGTTGCTCGTTTTTAGGAAACGAAAATGGACACTATGTCTTCGCGGTCATGATAAGTCACGCAGTGGAACTGGTTCTTCTTAATAATAGAATATAGTTATTTTTTTTTTCTGTTTAAGAATTTAATTTATACTGTTTAAATTCATTATATATGTGTACTAGATTTTGTTACATTGTTGTTGCTTTAAGATAGCGTGAAATGTTTTGAAGAAATTTCATCATTTACGGGTAAGCGGTAAACACTCGTATGTGACATAATTTTTTTTTTTTAAATTGCTGATTTTTTAAAATGTTTTTATGCCATCTTAGAGCAACAAAATAGCAACAAATTCCGACATAAGCAGTTTTTGGAAATTCCATTTCTTTCTTATAGTGGGGGGGCTAGCTTAATATTAAGCTAGCCCCCCCACCTTTGATCATTAATACCTGCCAAGCGGTGCGAGCAACAAAATCCGTACTACGGCAACAAATTAGCACATAAATAGCACAAAATTATGCAATAGGTTTTAATTCGTTTGGCGATGGTGGGGGGGCCAGCTTAATAGGGGTAGGTCTTCGGAGCTTGACCTAGGAGCTCCCGCCTTACCACGATGTAGCCGATAGTAATCTCACCGATGACTTCCACTTCCGCCGATGACGCTTTACCCACATCATAGCATCTCGCTCAGATTAAGATAAGTCTAGGTTAAGTATATTTGTTATCATATAAGTTTTTAAATTAGCCAATGATTCTTATTTTATATTGTAGTTTTATTGTCAACCTTTAATTTAATATATGTTTTTTTAATCTAACCGTCAAATCCATTTACCATTTGCACGTCATTCATCTAATTAATATATTAGATTATTCTTTTGATTATTCTTCTTTATAATTAACAGATCTTAATTATAGACCCCACGCTAACCTTGTGGAGAAGAGATTAGATTGATTTAATTAATTAATTAGTTATATGAAATACTTATTTATATTTTGTCAGGAAATTAAGTCCTGACTGGCATCCCTAAATTTAGATTAATCCAGGATCCGAACTCGACAGAGAGCTGGACAACAACTATCAAATATAAGTCTCCTTCCGTTCCTTTCAATAACCTTTGAAAAAATCCTTTTAAAACACATTCTACCTTTACTCGAATACCAAAGCATTCCTTCCTTCCTATTTGGATTCCGGACTGGTCACTCCACTGTCCAAGAAGGCCTTCGTGTTGTTGATCATATATCCTCTGCTCTTTAAAACAAGCAGTATAGCACTGGTTCATTTCTTGATGTAGAGCAAGCTCAAGACCCACTTGTCCCAATCCCTGTACCTTGTCCTACGATCCTATCAAAAAAAAACCGCTTCTTTCCAGTCCACTGTGGCTCAGAGTTCTCCAACTGTTATCCTATCGATGCCGGTGTGCCACATGGTAGTGTCCCAGTTCCTGTCCTCTATAATCTCTTCACAGCTGATATACCAACCAACCCTAATACCTTTTTAGCCACATTTGTAGATGATACTGCTATACTATCATCCCATCCAGATCCTAAACTTGCCTCCCTCAACCTCCAAACACATCTTATACAGAATAAAGCTTAGTGCAACAAGTGAAGAATAAAAGTTAATGCAGTCATATAACTTTTACCCTTCGCCGCAAATCCTGTCCTCCCATCCACTTCAATAATATCCCTAAACCTATATCCGACACAGTACGTTACCTTGGCTTTCATTTTGAGAAAAGACTGACTTGGAAACCTCACACTAGACTAAAAAGAAAAGAACTGAACAGGAGATTCTCATCTCTCAGTCGATAACAAACTCTTCATATAAAATAATCTTAACCTTCGGTCTACAGTTATGCAAACGACTTATGAAATCTAAACAGGAAGGCCATCTGTAGTCACTGACCTAATGAGAAAGTGCTGACGACGAATTCTTATTGTATAAATAGTCTAGTAGCCTCTTACAGATTGTTCTTCGTCCATTTCAGTCATACACGATGTAACCCTGTAATTCTTTTTTTGTTAAAAAGCATTTATTTATCCACCTTACCTAACTTACAACGTGAAGTGCAAGGACATGCAATACAACGTTGGGTCTTTTTGACCCAACTCTTTTTTCAGTTGTATTGATCATTTTAAACATTTTGGGAAACAATTAATGATTTATCTTTTCAAAAAAACATTAATTTATTATAATTATATATGTTATAAAATAAAAATCTTTCTTAAAATAATCATAAAAAAGCTTAATAAGCTTAAATAAACATATTATCCTAAAATCAATCTTATGAATCAAAAAAACAATAACTTTTGGCCTTTTTCATATTTTCTTCTCTAAAAGGAAATTAAGTACAGTGTATTGTATTTAACTTCGGCAATAGAAACAGAACTAAAATCAAACATAAGATAATAGTTTAGTTACAACTATAAACAAAGGACTAAATAATAATTACACGATAGATAACATTTAGTCTTGGTAAGATTTTCATAAATATTTAATTATTTGATTTTTTTCACAACGAACGCATAGTCTTCTGGGTAGTCTCAGATTGTCCACCCTAAGCTTCATGAATGGCACCGCAAGTGACAATGCCAATGATTTCAAAAAGTCTCATCTGCTTCGAGTCACTGATTTTGATTCAGCCGATGCAGAACGTAGGCATTAACTCCTGCAGCATAAAGAATTCCATAGAAATATCGCATTGGCCGCATTCTGGAACCTCTTTCTGTGAGGTAGCTATAACACAACTTATCAGATACATCCACCTCATCTTTTGTCAGGTTATAAGACACCACAATATCAGGTTTTGTTGCGTCGGAGTTTAAAATTCCCGTATCATTGATGAGAGCAGTAGTATATTATTATTTTTTTTTTCGGGTGGTACGACACAAAATCTTATCAGGTTGATAGAAGAACCGTGAAGCTCCTAATGGCACTTCTCTTGTGAAAATGAGAGATTAAGGAATTTCTCTCTACTAGAGAGTCTCTAGGTTTTGCAAGAGTGCCAA
Source organism: Euschistus heros (assembly GCA_003667255.2). Taxonomy (NCBI): domain Eukaryota; kingdom Metazoa; phylum Arthropoda; class Insecta; order Hemiptera; family Pentatomidae; genus Euschistus; species Euschistus heros. The sequence continues at coordinate 63,110 of RCWM02000397.1, read as the reverse complement.
CCATTGTGATTTTGCGTTTAGCGAGCAAGTTATTTTGAAATAACTTGTGTAACTTATATATTTTTATTGTCACCTGTTTTTTCACTTTATAATATAGTCTCGAAACGTCGCCAAAATAGTTGTTTTTTATCTATTGACGGAACCTCAAGAACCTTACCAAACACACACACACACACACACACACACACATATATTATTTTTTGTATATGTTGTTTTAATCTTGAAGTCGGTTTTGAATTATTAATTAATTAATATTATTTTTACTTTTTCAATTGTCTTTATGTATTGTCTTCATGGCCTTCAGATATTGCCTTTATGTTATTGTCTTTACTCTTATATATTTATTCTTTTCATACCTTTGTTTTTTATGCTCTCTACAATTTAGTCATACCTTTTTTGTTTGTTTTCTTCTTCTAGCCCTGATGAAGGCTTGCAATGCATGTTCAAACGTTGACATTACAAATCAAAAAACTTATTTTTTTAATTTCTGTGAATCTATTAAGACTGCATACCCCAACAATCTACTTCTCTAAATACTTAACAGTCAACTATACCTTATCAAAATCAAATTTCTATTTTATTTAATTACAATGACAGTCTCTGTAATCTCCAAGATCTGTTGGAGGCTATCAACCTTAATAACGAAGAATTGAAAAGCTCGCTAAACAAAATTGCCGTAATTCTTGACTCTCATATGGCTGAAATTTCTGATCTCAGGAAAAAACAAATGGAACAAGATAAAAAAAAATAATTTTTTAGAAAATTAAATAAAGTCCTTAAAGAGAGAAAAAGAAAAAAACAACTTTTTAATTTTTAATCTACCTTATACGGAAAACGAGGAAGTCTCTTCAAAAGTAGTTAATGCATGCCATGAAGTAAATGTGGAATTACCTTTATACGCCATAAATAATTGTTTTGAAATTGGCAAAGGTCGGGAACCAAGACCAATCTTATAGTGTGAAACAGGCACTAATAAAAAAAAAAGAGACGACGTAGGAAAAAATAATTACAGAATTAGCTATGACAGGTCACCGGAAGATAGGGATGAGGGCAGGAGGATATTTCCTTGCATGAATGGACTAAAGGTTGTGGGCAAAAATGCGCCCTACAGAAGAGGAGTTTTTAAAGTTAGAGGCAGTCTCTATCGTCTAAAGGAGAAAGAGAATATGCTGGAAAATTCACCTGCAACTGACCAAGAAGATGAAAAAATCAAGCTATCACAGAAAAGAAGAGTTCTTCACAGAAAATTAAAAGAGTTCGAGTTCCGGCCGGGATCGATTTCACTCAGCAATCATCCTTCCGAAAAAGACTCTTGACTTGATGGCCATCAATAATTTTAATCAAATTGAAACAATTTTAATAACAGACATACAGTGGCACTAGATCTGGTTCAACCGGCAGGAGGAAGTCGTCCATTTCTATTTGATTTTGTAAAAAACATAATAGTAAGCTAAGATTTCATATTCTGTAATACGAGTATTAATGGGTATTCAATTCTAAATATTGACACTATTGAAAAATTAAACTCTGTTTACTTATTCCTTACGTCAGTGTGCAGTTAAGGCCATTCCATATTTATAAAAGGTAACATAATTACATATATAAATTTATACCTAAGGAAACAAGGTTTTAATGTGAAGACAAGAACAAAGGAGAACCAGTCACGACTCTTGTTCAAAGAGTGTTGAAGGAAACATTGAAGTATCCTATAGTAGTTAATACAATAATAAGTAAAATCATGGAGAGGTCACAACCAAGGGTCGTTCAAAGCCATTCAGAGGTAAACATGGAAACCTCATACCATTCCTAACATTCCAAGGTCGAATCTTAAAAATAGAAGCAACTGCCGACTAATGAAGATAATAATATTATTAGTTGTGGTTTTACAGTATCCGTTATTGCTAGCTTTAGTGTATATTGTTTGGACTTATTCGTTATAATTTTGTTCATTTAACGGTATATTTAAAAGGCGGTATATCATGCTGCGAGTTTTTGTGTCAGTGGTCTCCTGACATTGATGTGAATAAACTACATCTGTCTATGTGGGTTTCCTGTATGTACTAAATTCATGTTGTTTATTATTTATAGTGGTTTCAATGTCTAAAAATAGTCAATTTTTTGGAAATGAATAACAATGTATATTTATTGAATGATGGAGCAAAAACACATATTAACATCAGCAATGATACTCTATCAGCCCCAGATCTTAGCTTTTGTGACCGAAGTCTCTTATCAAACACAAACTGGACAGTACTAGACGAACTTTTTGGTAGTGATCACTTCCCAATTATCATTGAAATGCAAAAAAATAGACCTTTTGTATCTTATAGCAGTCGCTGGAATTATTCCTTAGCAGACTGGGAACTTTACCGAGACTCGATAAGAAGACAAATCAGCTGTTTCGAGGCTGATGTTCCCATGAATAGCAACGATAAATTGAACTTAATCAATAAAGTAATAATTGAAAGCGCTAGTCTTAGTATCCCTCGAACATACAAGGAATATTCTAGGGTTAGAGTTCCATGGTGGAATGCCGAATGCAACATTGCAATAAAAGCGAAGAAGAGAGCGTTGAATAAGTATAAGAAGACTAAATTAATCGAAGACTTAGAGGAGTTCAAAAAATTAAGGGCCTATGCCAACAGATTAATTAAAAATAGGAAGAAACAATGTTGGAGAGAGTTTGTGTCTACACTGAATACTTCAAGCACATCTCAGGAAATATGGTCTAAAATGAGAATTATTAAGGGAAATAAAAATATTTGTAAAATATCAGGACTGAAGACAATAAACGGAGTCAAAACGGACAATACAGATATCGCCAATGAGTTCGGTGAATTTTTTCAAAAGGTTTCAGCCACAGAAAATTATGATGAAAAATTTATATCTCATAAACGTATAACTGAATATCATATGGTAAATATAACCTGCAATGATTTTGAAAAATATAATGAAAACTTTACTTTTGAAGAAATTAATAAAGCTATACAAAATTGTAAATCCAAATCAAGCCCTGGTCCCGATGAGATACCTTATATATTTATTAAAAAAACTCCCCATTGAAGCGAAAGTTCACTTATTAAAATTTTATAACTATGTTTGGATGGAAGGAAGTATACCTGACATATGGAGGAAATCGATAATTATACCTATCCCTAAATCTAAAGATACTCTCACTCCTGATAGGTTTCGTCCTATATCCCTGACATGTTGTACATCTAAAATTATGGAAAAGATGGTTAATGAAAGATTGACCGACACCCTAAAGAAAAAAACGTGTTATCGCTGACGAACAATGTGAATTTGTAAAGAACCGTTCGGCTGTAGATCATTTAATCAAACTAGACACCCTCATCCATGACACTATTAAAGCAAAAGAACATTTAATAGCTATATTCTTCGATATAGAAAAAGCCTACGACAGGGTATGGAGAAGACTTATAATAGCAAGACTTTTGGATTGGGGATTGAAAGGAAGAATGGTCAGATATATTGAAAAGTTTTTAGGTGGAAGAATTTTTCAAGTTAAAATTGGAGATACGCTATCCAAAACGTTTAATCAAGAAAACGGAATTCCTCAGGGGTCTGTATTGAGTGTTACTATGTTTCTAATAGCAATCAATGATATTATAAAGTCGGTTGAAGAGCCAGCAACTTGCATGCTATTTGCCGACGATTTCACAATTTTAATAAAAAGCAAATCCACTAAATTTATACAATGGAAAGCACAAAATATCTTAAATAGACTAGAACTGTGGGCTTCTACCACGGGCTTTACTTTCTCTACCTCCAAGACTAAATGTATCCATTTCTGCAGGAAAAGAATGTGCTCTGAAAATCCAACACTGGTTTTTAATGGAAATAACTTAACATTTGTAGAAAATATACGATTTCTCGGGATGTGGGTAGACAAACGCTTGAGGTGGACTGTCCATTTACAAAGGCTAAGAACGGATTGCCTAAAATTATTAAACATTCTTAAAGTTGTATCAGGAATGAGTTGGGGAGCCGATAGAAAAACACTCCTAATTCTCTATCGAACTCTAATTAGAAGCAAGATAGACTATGGTAGTATAGTATATAATTCCGCTTCAGAAACAACTCTCAAAATAATCGATACAATCCATAACACAGCAATCAGAATATGCACTGGTGCGTTCAGATCTTCACCAGTTGAAAGCCTATTTGTAGAATGCGGAGAACCGAGCCTAACTTTAAGAAGATCCTACCTTACACTATCTTACTACTCAACTCTGATTTCCAAACCAGATCATCCAAATCATAACATTTTTCATAACCTTAATAGTAACCTAGGAAACAATCTGGTGGGCATTGCAAGTAGAACCCAAAATCTCCTCCAACTTTTAGACATAAAACCGAATACAGTACTAACCATAGATGATCCATTGTTTTTTCGATGGGACAATACTTACATCAAGGTTGACACATCCCTCAAGGAAAAGATTGAAGACGACAACCCCATCATTAAAAAGAGACCTTTTGCAGAATTAAGGCAAAAGTATCCAAACCACGAAACAATTTTTACTGATGCATCGAAAACTGATGGAGAAGTCGGTTGTGCAGTGGTTTTTAACAATAGCGTACTAAAATTTAACCTACCGTCACTAAATAGTGTTTTTACAGGAGAACTATTTGCAATCTACCAAGGTCTTCTATTAATACAATCTACAAATACAAAACATGCTCTTTTGGTAACAGACTCTCTAAGTTCAATATTGGCAATAGCTGAAGACAATTCTGAAAATGCCCTAATACGCAAGATTAATAACTGCCTGTGGGAGATGCACGAGTCGATGGGTGGAGGGACTGTGCTAATGTGGGTACCCTCACATTGTGGCATCTCCGGAAATGAGGCTGCAGACAGTGCAGCAAATCTTGCGAGACTGAACCAAACAGGAACCATTATTACAGACATTACAACAACTTCTGACTTAAAAACATCCTGTAGAAAAAAATTGCTCAATCACTGGAAAACAAAATGGAACCAAATACGCAGCAAACTTCAAGAAATTAAACAAGACACACGACCCTGGACAACATCTTGTAGAAAATCAAGAATAGAGGAAATAATCTTGACGAGACTAAGAATAGGACATTCAGCTTTCACCCACGGTTACCTGATGAGAAGCCTAGAACCACCGATTTGTACAACATTCATGACAACACTGACAGTGAAACACATTGTAACAACATGTACACTATACTCTAACGCCAGAACAAAGTACAATATACCCTCAGAAATAGATAAAGCACTGGATGACACAGAAGAAAAAATCAAAAAAACATTTTTGAATTTCTAAAATTTTGTAAACTGTTCGACAAAATCTAATATGTATATTGAGCCGCTAATGACTCATGTGAGTAGATGCGGAATGTAATAAAAAAAAAAAAAAAAAAAAATGTCTAAAAAATTTAAAGTTTTATTGTTTTCTAACTACAGTGTGAATTAAATTGAAGGGTGAATTTCGTTTATTTCGTTAAAGAAACTATTGATTTGCCTGTTCGTCACAGAATTTTTCTATTTCTGTTTTTAGCAAGTTTGCACATCCTTGTTCATGGCTGTACCCGAGCATTGCCTAGTAAAGTGTATGTAGACTATAGTACTTAAGGTATTTGATCACAAATAATTCATAGCTAACTTGAATTATTTAGAGTGTTAAAGAAGGATTTCAGAAAAATATTCTTGATGTATTTCCGGTGTTACTGGAACCGTATCCCGGCTAGGCCAGGAGATGGCCTAGGTGAAGAATATATTCAATAAATTTAATTCTAGCATGAAGTAGAAAAATTCACAACTTAACTGCTTCTTCTTTACGAAACTTAAGTTAACTTATCCCTATTAAATTAAAACTTCTTTTAATGTTTGTTTGTAAAGAGGAAAAAATAACTTAATCATTGTACCACTTATTGAAGTTAGCATAGCATCCGATAACAAAGTATACTTCCTGAAGATTAAAACTAAAATTTATAATGATCCGTCACTAGAAGCTGCCTCACATGCGTGAGAATATTTTTTTTAAATATTTTTTAGTCTCTATAATGACAATATCCATGTCATTGATAGACTCTTTGAGAAGAAAGCAGAGTGGTAACTATTTAATAACTGCTTAATAAATAAATAAGTGTGGCGCACAGTGGGGAAAACACAGAAAAAACTCTAAAAACGAATTTATTATTTTGTCCTGTTTGATGGGCCATTGTATTCATTATTAGTTGGTGCAAACATTTCCAGTTGGTTTTTTCAATTTCATTTTTATTTGTGACTCCGAGGCCTTTAAAAGTTGGACAATAATATTCCACACCAAAATGGCCTATTTATATCCAGCTACCAATTGTGTCACTGTGGATTTATTTTTATAGATAAACCTATGAAACTTGACATATTTGTAGTTCAAACTCTAAAGAATTATGAAAAAATATTAGATTGGTCCTATGTATGAAATATATTACCAAAAAATATACTAGAGCAAGAGGGAAATATTAACCAGAATTGTTTAACATGTGTGGTCCTACAAAAAAAGCTCCCCTGAGCTCCGGTTAAAAATTACAATCACCGTAAAGCTTATACCACTACTTAATATCTCTATAAATTTTATTGACAACTGGTGATAACTGTGCAAAAAAACAACGATTGTTCTCAACCAAGTTGAGGTGGTCCCTATGTTTGTTTATTTACAAACACTATATACTAAACCTAAGGAACGGATTCAGATATACAAATGAAGTGATCTAATTCTCAAATGATCAAACAAATATTTAGGGATAGATGTCTATGTTCATTTTTTGCATTTTCTGAGAAATAGTTATTTCTTATTCCACTTATGGACGCTCATGGAAAAAATAATTATTTTTTTTAAATATAATAATTTTGGCAATACAAAGAAGTGATTATATGATAATATTATTAAAATGATATTAATTAAAATCACATTACAAAAAAAAAAATTGACTTTCGGATCATTGACACTCCAGTGCGCTTTTAGGTCTGCTTTCTTTTCAAAAAGTGTTAACACATACATTCACTTTATGAATCAAAATAAAATATTCCGATCTCTGTGAGGTATTTTTTAGTGACTGTTCATTCATTCATCCTTTGGAATCAGATTATTTGATATCTTTAAAATTTTGTGCAATTAATAAGCGGTTTTTCCCTCATTATAAACAAAAGTTAAAATCGGTTAATTTTAATAGACATAAGTTTAAAACTAGGTTTTATGAGTGGATAAATGAAAGATTGATATTATGATGTGTTTCATAAGCTACTAGAATCTTTAGATCCCTATACCACGTACGTGAGGACTCAACTTAAAGGAAAACTGCTTCCCATCAGTAAAGAAAAACTCCAATTGATATGTGAGCCGTCATATCATTCATTATGTAGGTGAATTACTCAGAAATAATCGACATAAAAATGTGATTATTCCGAAAAGGGAACCATTTTTTTTTTTGTTATAATGAAGTTAAATTAGCATGCACTTATGTTAAATTAAAGAAAAATTATGTTAAATAAAATTGTATATAGTAGTTTGTAATATCTCTCAGTTTTATTAAAGAAAATAATGATATAATTGTTCAATTTAGTTGCAATTGTAATGTATTTTTCCTTTCTGAATCGAATAAGACTGGGACTAACTGTTCTCGATAAAAATAGTTTTTTTTTTTCGCTTTTTGGCTGTTCTGCCCCACTGTGCTCGGCGGTGAGTGGCAACTTCGAAAGGTGCCACCTTGAGAAATTAATTTCTCATCGTTCAGGCACGTTTGTATGCGAAATGGGTCTTCCCGGGTTACTGGATATCGCAATTTCTCACATGGGGGTTTCCGGGCTAAACTCCTTAGCCTTGGTGTAGACATAGATCCCTTATGTCGTAGATGTGGAATCCCAGAAACTGCTGAGCACATCATTATGAATTGCACCGCTTTTGAAGCTCTGAGGGCCAAACTACTGAGGGAAACCGGACTATATGTTCTCTCGGGGAATGATTTTCCGCAGCTAATCACTGAAGAAAACTACCCGCACTACAAAGCTTTTGTATACAGATGGAAGACTGCTATTGGCTCACCCCATTTCGATCTTAGTAGAAGAAGATATATTCCTGGGAGGCCACCGGACAGCGAAGAAGCTGAAGAAGACGATGACATCTATGGAGATTGGATTCATAGTAACGTTGCCATAAGGTCATTGTAGTTATTGTTGTTATTATTATTATTATTATTAATGTTATTGTGTATACTTGGTTTTGTAATTATATACTGTTATTGTGTAAAATGTTATAATGTAATCATACAAGATGTGATATTTTGGCAATATTAACTTTTAATATTGCCTAAACCTGTATTGACCTGTATTGCATGAAGGCAACGTAGGATGGACAAAAAAGAGGAACATTAGAAAGAACGATTAAATAACCACGCACTGATTTTAGAATTTTTCTATTCTGGTGGTGCGAGGCAAAATTTGATGTGGTCAGGTAGCAAGAGTTAAAGTGTGTGGCTATTAGGTCGACTTTGTCTTAGTTTTAGATATTTTTATTTTGTTTTAGTGAAGGAATCTTAGAAGATGGATTAGTAAATGTTATCTATTTTTCAGATTTTTTGGATTAAAATTAAGATTACCTGTTGTAAATGAATTTAATGTGGTGGCCCAATTTTCCCAATTTTTCAAACTAAACTGCTCAAAAATGAATAGGGATATGTCTCATTTATCGCTTATCCGTTAATTTAAATAAAATTAGCCAATATATTTAATATTAGTAGGATACAACAAAATAGAAAATACAAACCAAAGTCAAAACCATTGTTAATCCTTTTATTTATAACAAGTTTTCTTAAGATTAGTAAAAACAAGGAACATGGCCGCTACTACTATGCAGCTAACTAAAGCATCTCCGTGTTTACTCTAGTGATTCTTGTGGTATTAGCTCACGTATCAGCTCAAGACTTTGTGTATATTGCGTATTTACAAACTACAACAATCTATGAAGTTTTCTGGCTAGGTGAATTCCTAGAAACTGATTTATGAAGGTGGTCTTTAAGTGTAGGGCGAGATAGTTGAGCACAGCGTGGGTAGGGCAGTTTCAACCTGCTGGCGGCTGGGACTGGCTATCACTTATATTGGCCTACCTTTCACTATCAGCTTCGGTGGTGTAGTGAGTTGGGCGCTCGTCTACAGTTCTTACACTCCTACAGCACGAAAACGATGCTTAATTCTACATAAACTTTTTTTTTTTTTTTAATTATTTACACATGTATGTATTTTTATTTATATTTATACATCTTTTTTTCTCTCTTATTTATTTTTTATTTAAATAATATTAAATTTAAGTATTATTTGCGATAATTATCAGTAATACTATGGAGTACGAAAAATCATCCTGCTTCGACTCCGATGAAGATATAGCGTGTTCCGACTACAGTGAGTCTGACTCGAAGTTTCTTAAGGGTCAAAAAGACAAAGGAATACTGCTCTTGAGGCTCCTGGGAACTCTGCCGACAAAAAAAAAGGAAACAAAAAGAAAAAAAAAATCGAATCAACCTCCCACTCCACCACAAACCCGCAGTAAGACAGTCGTTACTGCAGACACACCTATCGAAACTGCTAACAGATTTCAGCCATTAATTAACATGCCTTCAGACATCACAGTAGTTCATCCACAAAAACCTCTAACAGATATCAAGCCACCTCCAATCTACGTTACTGGAGTAAATAACTACACTACATTTTGTCAAGATATTTCCGAATTAATAGGTCAAACCAATTTCGAATGCTTCACCAGATATCACGACATAAAAATAAATACACAGACTAAAGAACATTACAAATCACTGATAGCCCGTTTAAAAACTAAAAACATTGAATTTCATTGTTACCAATTAAAAGAGGATAAGTCCTACAGGGTAGTACTTCGTGGACTTCAGCAATTAGTGCCTCTCGATGCCATTAAAAGATACCTGGAACAGTTAGGGCATAACGTCAGGCATGTCTCCAACCTGCTCCACCGCACTGAAAAACATCCACTCCCATTGTTCTTTGTGGATCTGGAGCCAGCTGAGAACAATGTGGAAGTTTTCAACATAAAAAGACTTGTGTACTCCGTGGTCAAATTTGAAGTGAAGAGTGAAGAGAGAAATTGTTCAGTGTACCAGATGCCAAAATCTGGGTCACACGAAGACCTATTGCGATCGCCAACCCAGATGTGTCAAATGTGCAGGACCACATTTAACAGCTGCTTGCATAAAAACAAGAGATACGCCAGCCTCGTGTGTCCTCTGTGGTGAGAGCCATCCTGCTAACTATAAGGGTTGCCAGGGGTACAAGTATAGGCAGAAGCAGAGAGCCACCAACTCCACTACAAATAAAAATTCTGTTCCTCAAACATCCGAAACAATAGTAGCATCCTTCCAGAATCAACAGACCATTCCACTCAACAATAATTTTCCTAAACACTTTCCACCACTGCCATCAACATCAAAACCTCAACAACAATAACATCAGAATCAACAATCCATTGAATCAGCAGCTCAACTAACCGAACCCCAGCCATCAACCTCAGCAGCAGGATCTTCTCAACTTCTTCCTCCAAGCACCGAATTCACGACCGTCTTACGAAGAAACCGTCGGCTACAAAATCAGGCGCCTCAAACATCCCTCCCTTCCCGACCTCCCAAAATAATCAATCTTTCCTCAACAACTACCCATCAGACCCCACAACCAGTAAACCAACAGACCCCACAACCAGTAAACCAACAGACCAACACCCCAATTCAAACTCATGAGCAAACCATACCTCAACAAAATCCTAGCCAAATCCCATTCCAAGTACCATCTTCAAGACTTTCCGCCTCAAAGATCAGAACCCTATCCGATTTCCTCCCAGGGTTTTGGTGATATCTCATCTATTCTTTCCTCCTTCCTCTGAGAACTCCAAGAAACGATCAGACCCTCAATTACCCTTCTCACAAGAGCACTCTCAGATATCCCGTCTATTTTTCCTCGATGATCCAAAACTCCTTGGCAGTTCTTTTATGGAATGCAAATGGTTTGCTCAATCATAGAAATGAACTAGGCATATTCTTACACAACAATAACATTCACGTTGCCCTTATTACCGAGACCCACTTGACGCCTACCTCCTATGTCCACATCAAAGACTACATTACTTACAGAACTGACCACCCCGACAAAACAGCCCAAGGCGGTACTTGTATTCTTATCCATAGATCACTAACCCATACCCTGATTCCTTCCTCTCCAACTGACACCATTCAGTTTACCGCACTAATCCTATCCTCCCTTCCATTTAACCTTACTCTTTCAGCTGTATATTGTCCTCCAGGAAATAGCATTTCCCAAAATATTCTACAATCCTTATTCCAATCCTTTGAGTGGTGCTTTATTGCAGGTGGAGACTACAACGCTAAACACCAACGATGAAGCTGGTCCACTAAAAACTTGTCAACAAATAGATGCGGCAATAGAACATCTTACTAAATAAATACAAACCTGCATAACAGAAAACACTTCACAAAATAGAATTAAAATTTCTGAAAGTTTTTTACCACAAAAATTCGCGTTTTATTAGTTTTATTAGGACAATTTTATTGAGGAAGAGTCGGATAAGAATCCCTGGGGTATTCCTTATAGGACTGCCTTTGGCAAGCTTACTCCACTACAGGTGATTGCATCATTGAAGCAAGGAGACGAACAGGCAGTAACACTAGAAGAATCGGCAAGGATATTTATCCAGGCGACATACCCCAGAGACAACCCATCCGAAGACAATGAAGAAGAAGCATTTATGAGACGTACTACTACGTATCCATCTGGTACTGATATGTGCCCATCATGGGACATATGGGATCTTCGGAATAGCGTGGACAGACAGAAAGTGGGAAGAGCACCAGGATTGGATTGTATAGACACGGCTATACTCAAGAACAGTATTCCCTACATAGAAGATAGGCTATTAGCGGTTTTCAATGATTGCTTAAATAAGGGATACTTCCCGAAACTATGGAAAACTGCTGATATTAGACTTCTCTATAAAGGAGTAGGCAACGACAAGCGACTAGCGAAGTCATATAGACCTATTTGCCTCCTCCCTGTTATGAGTAAAGTCCTGGAAAACTTGCTGCTTAAGACCTTGCAGCCAGTTCTGACAAGAGCAAGCCATCCACGGCAATACGGATCCACTAAAGGTAGGGGAACCGCTGATGCTTTGTTGAGGGTACGTCATGACGTAGCTAAGAGGGCAGATCGGTACGTCATGTTACTCCTCTTTGACATATCCTCTGCCTTTGTTAGTGTGTGGTGGCCAAGCGTACTTTACCAGCTCCAGAGATACGATACTCCTAGCAATTTGTATGCGCTGGTAATGAGCTACCTCCAGGACCGACGTGTTAAAATACGCGGAAACTTCTATGAGTATGAAGATGTAGTCGAGAGGGGCTGTCCTCAGGGCTCTGTACTTGGTCCGGCCCTGTGGAAGTTAGTCTTCAATGATATGTTGGCTATACTTGAGGAAGAATGGTTCCCCGCGATTGCCAATGTCGACGATCTGGCTGTCGTGGTGTCTGCCAACAGTATAGTCCAATTGAAGCAAGAAGCTGAAAGATGTGCTGGCCTAGTTAGTAGATGGTGTAGTAAACAGAAGATGAAAATGGTGGCTGCAAAAACACAGGCCATTCTTCTGAAAGGAAATAAGTGTAGGCCTAACCCTATTATTAGAATTGAAGGAGAAAGAATACGTCCAACTGAGACTGTCACCTACCTGGGGGTGAAAATAAGAAGAAATTTTGATGTAACGCCTCATTTGGAATATCTTGCCAATAGGACGGCCTTATCATTGAACTGTCTCAGTAGGTTAGGGGGCGCCTTGTGGGGCCTCAGATACCCAGCTACGATGGCGATATATAAAGGAGTGATACTTGATATCCTACGGTATGCATCTCCCGCCTGGTACCAAAATCTGTCACGCAGACAGATGAGTAGGCTGCCAACAATTCAGCGTAATTCTCTGCTGCGAGTCACCAGGGCGTACCGATCAGTGTCTCATGAGGGGGTCCAGGTCTTAGCAGGAGGGGTACCTCTTGATCTTGTACTGCAAGAAGATGGTTTTAAATTTAAAATGAAAAGGGAAGGCTCGGTGGGACTACCAAATAATCCTCGGTCTCTGATCGACGCAAATCCAAGGAAATGTTGGAAGATAATCCGAGAGTACACGATAGAAGAATGGAAAAGGCGGTGGGTAACAACCCCGAAAGGGGCTACTCTTAGAAAATATTTTCCCACTGTTAGGTCACGTCTTCAAGCAACTTGGGTACTCCCGGATTACTGGATCTCACAGTTTCTCACAGGCACGGGGGCTTTCGAGCCAAGCTCCAGAAACATGGTAAAAATATTGACCCGCTTTGTCCCAGCTGTGGTGTACCGGAGACCGCTGAACATGTGGTAATTTCATGCACTGCCTTTGAGGCATTGAGAGCCAAGTTACAGAGAGAAACAGGGCTGTATGATCTAACGGAGAGTGATTTCCCTCAACTAGTATCAGCTGACAACTACCCGTATTACAAAAGTTTCGTTTATGGTTGGAAAACTGAAGTGGGGGTGGAGCACTTCAACCTAGGAGGAAGGGGCCACGCCCCAGAAAGAACCCTGGACAGGACAGGAATGACGACAACCTCATCACCGAATAAAGCCTATATAAACGTAAATGTAAAGCTATAAAATAAAATAATAAAAAATTTATGATATAGGTATGTTGTTATTTTAAATTAGTAGGTTATAGTTATTATGTAGTTATTATTATTATGTATTATAGTATGTTATAGTTAGTATGTAGTTAATTTTAATATAGTATGTTGTATTAAATAAAGGTTGTTGTATTAGATATAAAGTATATTGTATTAAACACAACTATGTAGTTATGTAAAGCGTTTAATGTATTTTAAATATTAAATGTTATTTTAAACGTGTAGTGTAATCTTGAAATGTTAAATGTTAAATGTAATATTGAAATGTTCTGTTAAATGTTTAAGAAAATTTATTCTTGCAATGTTGAAAGTAATATTGAAATGTTATATTAAACTGTTAAAACCAGCAGTGATGGCTACAAGCCATCCCTGCAAAACCCGTGTAGCCGAGAGGCAAGGAAGGGAAATAAATAAATAAATAGTTTTATTAGTAGAGAAACGTCGAGCTAGGGCCAAATGGCATAGATCTCGATATCCATCAGACAAAACCTATTATAATAAATTGACTAACAAACTGATATCAGAGCTTAAAAAACTAAAATTTGAAAATTTACAAAACAAACTGAACTACTAACTGTTTCCGACAAATCATTATGGCACACTACCAAAAGACGGTTAAAATTCAAATCCTTCAATCACCCTCTTCTTACTCCAGTTCAATCCTGGACCAAATCTGATATAGAAAAATCACAGGTATTTGGTGAACAATTATTAATTGTTCTAATTAATATTTTTAAACCACATCTTGATATCCTAAATCCTAACCATGTAGAATTTATTGAAGCAGAACTGGCTATTCCTCTCCAAATGACCATTCCTCCTAAAACCTTCCACAATTCAGATGTAATAGCCATAATCCGAAGATTGCCCTCAAACAAAGCTCCTGGACATGACCTTATCACCTCAAGAATCCTCAAATATCTTCCCAGAAAAGCAGTATTACTTCTAACTTACATTTATAACGCTGTCCTCCGTACAACATATTTTCCCGATTCCTAGAAATTATCAATTATAAAAATGATCCCAAAACCTAAAAAACCGCCAGAAAATCCTTCCTCGTACCGACCTATTTGTCTCCTTCCTATCATGGGCAAAGTCCTTGAAAAGTTCCTTTTGAAACGCCTTTATCCCTTCCTTGATTCCCATCACATTATTCTTGATCACCAGTTTGGATTTCGTCAGTTTCACTCCACTACCCAGCAGTGCCATCGTGTGGTGGATGTTATCTAATCTGCATTGGAGCGCAAGATGTACTGCACAGGTGTCTTTCTTGACGTTGAACAGGCCTGTGACCGGGTATGGCATCCAGGACTGCTCCATAAACTTCACCAATTCCTTCCATCTACATATTTCCTTATCCTCCGTTCCTACCTCTGTGATAGAGTATTTAAAGTTAACCACAATTCTACATACTCATCCTTCTTTCCTCAGACCGCTGGTATTCCTCAAGGTAGTATCCTGGGCCCCATTCTTTATACCGTTTATACAGCTGACAGTTTATTCCAACTCATCCTAATATGTACTATCCTCACAACCTTTGCTAATGACACCAGCGTGTTATCAGTCAATGATGATCCATTTTCTGCAACACAGACACTCCAGTCACATATTACTTCCCTTGAAGAATGGTGTCATAACTGGATAGTCAAGATAAATCCTAGCAAATCGCAACAAATAACTTTTACCCTCCGTCGAAAACCTACCTCATCCGGTCCTCCAGTATCCTTTAATGGTGTACCGCTAATTAATGTGGAACAAATACGATACCTTGGATTTCATCTGGACAAGAGACTTACCTGGAACCCTCATACAAGATTGAACCCTCATACTTACTTGACAAACGTTCAAATCTCCCGATTCTCTATAAGAAACTTGTCTATATGACGATTATCAGACCTATATGGACTTACGGTATAGAATTGTGGGGATCCACTAAACCATCGAATTCTTCCGCATCCAATCACTCCAATCCAAAATCCTTCGAAAAATCCTTAATGCTCCTTATTTTGTCAGAAATGAATTAATCCATAATGACCTTAATATCCCATTTGTCGCCGACTTGGCACGAACCAGATACCTCTCCTTTCATAATAAACTTAACACCCTTCAAAATCCACTTGTTGCACAGCTTCCCGTTCCATTCCTGGCAATCCTCCGAGGCGTCTGAAAAGAAGATGGCCTCGTGATCTTCTTTGGTAAATATTCATTAGAGTACTACCAATGGGTAGTTCCTCTACAAGTCTTAATCATGTTATCATATTGCTTTGTATACAGCATATTGACTGGATTTATTTTCTAATATAGTTGTAAATTTCAATTAATAAAAGAATAAAATAAAAAAAAGATTAGTAAACATGAAGATTTATCATTTTGTAAATAAACAGCTTTTATCGTATTTTAATCCATTTGTTCTTTCAATAAACATGGAAGGACATCATCTTGAACCCGAGGATCGCAACATTATAGTGAGAATGCGTAATCAAGGTCGCTGACAAGTTGATATTGCAGAGGTGGTTGGCGTTTCCCAGAGTGTCGTCTCCCCTGCTTTAGCTCTTTCAAGAGACTAAGGGTGCCATTGGAAGGCCGGGCAGTGGATCTCAACGTATTACAACTAAAAGAGAGGATAGCAATATTGTTATCGCTGCCAGGAGAAACCCTTTTCATAGTGCCCGCCAAATCCTCAATGAAGTTGAACATGTTTTACCTAGATTTTTATCTACACAAACACTTGCTTGTATTTTATTTCAGCAAAAAACATAATAATTTCTAATGAATATGAATGCAGTTTAAAATAACAATAAAAAAAATAATAGGTAAAGTAAATAACACAAAATTAGCAATTTCCCTATTCATTTTTGCGCGGTTTATTTAGGCGGGATTGGATGTAATTTTTAAATTTGTAAAATATTTCCTTTGATGTAGGGCAATTGTTGCGTTGATATTTTTTCGTAAGTATGTTTTTAATGCTAATGAGTGATTTTAATGTGAGGAGTACATTATAAGGACGGAGAGAGGGTAGCGAATGTTGCGGGATAGATGCTGTCATAGAGTGTTGAATATGCCGATTTAGTCTATTAATGTGATTTAGTCAATATTTTGAGGCTTGTTGATTATTGGATTAATACTTATTTGTGAGTCTAATGTTTTTCGAAATTTCGGTCAGTTTGTTCGGTTTGAAAGCATTTTTTTTAGTTTTGGCGTTAATGTCTAATGTTGACCCTATAATGAAAATCACGGAGTGGTGCACAATGGGGAAAACAGCCAGTTTAGGAGTGCAAAAGTCGTATTCTCCACGAAACTAGAGGTTTTGAAATCTCATGTCCACTAAACATGTCAAATTAAGTAACAGCTCCATGGGTTATGATATCATTTAATTTTTTTAAGGAAAATAAAAATTATACTTTTCGCTTTTAAATACAAGCGTAGAATTTTGAAGATATTGATGCCACTAGATTTAATAAAATTTCGCAGTTTTTTTTAAAATATTTAAGAAATAGCAGATGAAATGCCAAGGAAGTTATCGAGACTAGTTTGTGTCATTTGGATCTAGTTTTTGGGTTAAAAAAATACAAAAAAGCTAATCAAAATTTTCATTTATTTTCAATTATTTTATGAATAAAATCAGCATAATCAACATAACACATAAATAAAAAATATAAAAAATCATTATATATATATATATATATATATATATATGTATATATATATATATATATATAGTTATAGAAGAAACCCAATGGTATTAAGGAATAATAAATAAATGTACACTATCCCCTCTCCTAGATAACTGTATAAAAGGGGCACCCCCACCTTCGTCCGGTGACACTCTGCCTCTACCCGTTATGATGTCAGTTTGTTCCACGAAGTTTTGTAATAGGCTTTAAGTTTGTGCTTTTTCTTGTATAATGTATGTACTTCAATAAAATCCTCTTTTTAAAAACTCAGCCCCGTGAACCTTTTATTTAGCTGGCGCCCAAATAGGGACATTTGGAAGCGTTAACGTAACTTCGCGGCAGTTCTATCTTATTTCAGGTACAGAACAGCGAGACCTCTTTCCACTGGCATGAGAAGATTGGGAGCTGAGTACTAATACATCAGCAGATCTTCAAGTCTTTGGGAGCGCTTTGGTATTCCAATACCTTAACCAGAAGGACCTTCAACCTCTTTGCTAAGGAATCGACGGGAAGGAGCTAAAGGAGGAAGTCATCGAGAAGACATCGAAGACAACGAAGACATCGTTGTATCAAGAAAAAGTATAATTATTTTATTTTAATTTTTATTTTTAAGTAATTTTGTAATTTAAATATAAGTTAGTAATAAGTATAATAATTTAAAATATTGATTTATCTTTATGAATGGTTTGGAAGAAAAATTAAGTAACTTAAAAATAACAGGTTCTACGTTAGTTAAAAAAGAAGATATTAATATGGCTCTTGAAATTAAAAATCACGATTTAGCATTAATCCCGGAATACGACGGAAATCCGTTACAACTAGTTGATTTTATCAGAAATAGCGAATTTTTATATAATTTATATTGTAAAGAGGACAATACTCATAAAAATACAAATCAAGCAAAATTAGTTTTAACAATTTTAAATAAATTAACAGGTAAAGCTAAAGTCGCCGTATATGACAAAGAATTTAATACCGTCAAAGAAATAATAAAATTCTTAAAAAGAAAATATCAGGACACGAGAACTAGG
This sequence comes from Euschistus heros, assembly GCA_003667255.2. Taxonomy (NCBI): domain Eukaryota; kingdom Metazoa; phylum Arthropoda; class Insecta; order Hemiptera; family Pentatomidae; genus Euschistus; species Euschistus heros. The sequence goes on along the minus strand of RCWM02000397.1, from coordinate 44,635 downwards.
GAACAATTAATTTCAGAAATTTTAAATACGCGGACTTATCATAACGAGAACCCACTCGATTTCTTAGAACGACTGGGCCAAAAAAGATGCGATTTATACGCACGTATTTATTCAGACAATGAGATACTAAACAAACAGGACGAAATGTATAGGTATGACAAACAGATATCCCATCACGCAGTACATAGCTTACATCCGGCATTAACAGATTTTATTTATCACATTAAATTTGACTCGTTAGAAGACCTAGAAGAAATATTAAGAAATAGCGCGGCCCACATTGTTCACAGAATTTATGGGGATAAAAAACACTCTAAAAACAGTCCGGTACAAAATAATTATAAAAAGAAAAATTTCGAAAATAATTTTAAAAACAAAGAGTACCGACCAAACTTTAACAACCACCATGATTATCAAAATTACAACCGACCCCATCAGTATCACCGCGAGCAATATGCGTCGTACAATAATCCTGAACAATACCGACCGTATCAGCATGAACAAAGTCCAACCTTTAATTCTTATAACAATAACAATCAACATAACTTCCGGCCACAACAGCGAGCAATAGAATATCAAACACCAATTTATAACCAACAATGGGACCCCCAGTCACAGTATAAATTTTTTAATAAACCGCCCTCCAGAAATTTTAGGCAACAAAATTATCAGCAACCCCAAATAGACTCCAACACTGTTTCAATGAGAACCGTTTCTAATAGAGTACACGCGATAGAAGAGGAAAAGGATAAACAGATAAAATTATTACAAGAGCGTATAGAATCATTAGAACAAAGACAGAATCATTTTTTAGAATTAGGCCCGAGCACAAGCAGACCTCCGGACCGGATATAAACAATTTAAATTCTAAACCAGATAAACAAACAGATAACCAGGATAAACGAATAGAAATTCATGACTTAAACTTAAATAACGATTTACCGAACTTAATTGACAGTATGGGAAATAAATGGCTAATTGATACGGGTGCCACAAAAAATTATATACACCCCGATCACATTCCACGTTTCTCGGAAATTTCTAAAGAGGATTTTGCGATTCGAACACCTACCGGAACGGCGGAAGGATCACAAAGCGTGATAATTGACCTAATGCCCCTGATAGGAATTAATCAAAAAGTCAAATTTTTAATATTTCCGTTTAGCGAAAGGTTTAATATTTTATTGGGCTACGAGGCAATGAAAAAACTAAAATTAAAAATTAATTTAGAAAAAAATGAATTAAAATTTAAAAAGAAAAAATTCAAATTAGAAAATGACTTATTTTTTATTAATGATAAAAACGAAATAAAAAACTTAATTCGCCACGAACATATTAGTCCGGAAATAAAGGAAGAATTAATCGAAATTATTAGCCAACATGGCGAAGTATTAAAAAGGGACGACGAGAATTTAAAATCTACAGGATTAATAAAACATAAAATAATAACAACAAATGAAAATCCAATTTATACGCGTAATTACCGTTACCCGGAACAATTTAAAAAACAAATTAATGATGAAGTTCAAAAACTATTAAAAAGTAATATCATAAGACCTAGCAAATCGCCGTATAATTCTCCGCTTTGGATCGTACCGAAAAAATCAGACGCGTCGGGACAGAAAAAAAAATTAGAATGGTGATCGATTACAGGAAACTAAATCAGGCTACAGTAAAAGACAAATTTCCCCTACCGAATATCGAAGATTTATTAAATAGACTAAAGGGATCGAAAATATTTTCCACCATAGACCTCGCGTCGGGATTTTACCAAATTGAAATGGATAAAGATTCAATAGCTAAAACTGCGTTTTCCACCGAAAATGGGCATTTTGAGTTTCTACGTATGCCTTTTGGCTTGTGTAATGCACCCCCAACCTTTCAGAGAGCGATGACGATGATGATACAAAATATCCCCAATTCTATGATTTACATCGACGACATAATAGTCTACTCAAAAAACGAAAAAAAAGAACATTTAAAAGATTTAAAAAGAGTATTTGAAGCCCTAAAAGAACATAACCTATCAATACAACTAGATAAAACCGAATTTTTTAAAACCGAATTGAACTTTTTAGGCTATATCGTAACCCCAGACGGATTAAAAACAGACAAGAAAAAGATAGAAGCAATTTTAAATTTCCCCATTCCGCGTAATGAAAAGACGACGAGACAATTTTTGGGCATGACGGGATATTATAGAAAGTTTATTAAAAATTACGCAAAAATTACCAGACCGATTTCTAATTCATTAAAAACAAAAATTTATGGCACGAAGGAAATAAAGGAAGCATGTCAAACCCTAACGGAAATGATGACTAACACACCAATTTTAAATTATCCGGATTGGGAACGGCCGTTTATATTAACTACAGACGCCAGTAATAAAGCCATCGGTGCCGTGCTCTCACAAAAAGACGAAAATGAAATAGAACACCCAGTAGCATTCGCGTCCCGAGTATTACAAAATGCGGAATTAAATTATAGTTCAATAGAAAAAGAATTACTAGCGGTAGTATGGGCAACCAACACTTTAAGCCTTATTTATACGGTACAAAACTTCTTTTATGCACGGACCATAAACCTTTAACGTGGATTTTTTCAATGAAAAATGGTAACACGCGCATAATGAAGTGGGTTTGGAAATTACAAGAATTTGAATTCGAAGTCAAACACATTCAGGGAAAAACAAATTACGTGGCCGATGCACTTTCCAGGGGAAGCGACGAATTGAATCATAATAGCGACGTGGAGGAAATGGACGTCGAAGAATTATTAAATCAGGAAATAGCGGACGAAAACAATTCCGAGTATGACGCGATAATAGAGGACTTAGAAGTACCGCCGGAAGATGATTTAGAGACAATCCATTCCCAGGAATCTAGTAACGAACAAGTACGAATTTGTGAACCCGAAAAATGTATAAACATAGAAAAAAATCAAATAATTATAAAAAGGGGAAATACAAAAATTAATTTCACTAAACCATTTGGGAAACGCCGATACGAATTAAACATTTATGCTAAATCAGATATCGCTTCATTATTAGAACAAATACTCGAACCTAATAAAACATACGGGATAATTTGTAAATCACCTAACGAAATAACCGAAAATTTATATGACGATTATTTTAGAACAATACAGCAAATAATAGAAACGGAATATCCATTTGTAATTTGAAAAAATATAAACAAATTGTAGATGACGTCGAAAACCCGAATGAACAAATAGAAATTATAGATAATTATCATTTAGGCAAAACAAAGCATAGGGGTATAAACGAAACCTTCGAAAAACTTAAAAAAGAATATTATTTTCCAGGGATGCAAAATAAAATAGCCGAGTATATTAATAAATGCGAAACTTGTAAAGTTACGAAATATGACCGAAAACCTATAAAGACCAAATTTCAAATTACACCTACACCAGAAAGACCGTTTCAGGAATTAATGATTGACATTTTTAATTTTAACAACGCAATAATTTTCACAGCAGTAGACACATTTTCGAAACATTTATTTGCTCAAACCCTACAATCAAAGAACGCAATTAATATTTGTAACGCACTGACTAACTATATGACATACTTTCCCACACCTCTACAAATATCATTAGACCAAGGGACGGAAATGAAAAATAATTTAGTAAAACAGTTTTGTGAAGAAAATAATATTGTCTTACATTATACTTCAGCCAGCCACTCAAACTCTTTGGGATTATTGAACAGAGTCCACTCTACCCTAAACGAATTATTAAGAATAATAGGAAAAGAAAAAGATAAATGTTCTATGCAGCAGAAATTAAGATTAGCGGTAATAGCGTACAATAATACCTTAAATAATAAATTAAAATTAACTCCTAATGAAATTACTTTTGGAACCTCCAGATTAGAATAAAACGAAAACATCGACCTGACAGAACAATATGTATTAAAATATCATAAGGACCAACAATTATTACATAAACTAATTAGATCTAAAATAAATGACGAAAAAGAGACAAGGACAGAAAAATTAAATAAAAATAGAGAAGACCCTTTAGATATTCAGAGACAATTAGGAGATACAGAATATTTGAAAAATACCCAAGCGAAAATAAAAAGTAGAGACAAATTTAAAAAAGTAAATGTACTAGTGAAAGATAAGAGACCGATTAAAACCCATATTGACAATATTAAAAGGCCCACTAGAAAAAAAAGAAAAAAGAAACAATATATTTCAGACGACGATAATGAATCCATTCGCGTAAATATTTCGGATATCTCGGATAACAATGACTCAGATAATGATTCTGATTAAAAATATTTAATTTTATTTAAACAATATTAAAATGTCTTAAAAATCTTTTATTTTAAATATAATAAATATAATGATATTAGGAGTAATATTTATGTTATATTGAAGGAATTACCTGTATTAAATTGACAATGCTGTAGTTATTTTAATAAAGTCGGACTTTTGTATTTTGTTGTAAAATATTATATTAAATGTTAATAATGTAAAAGATCATTCAAATTATTATTTTATTTCACAGTAATATTCTGTCCGATTTATTTTGTAATTAATATTTTGAAGTCACTATCATAAAAAATTAGGATACTATTATTTTGTCTTGAAATATTATTTTGATTGATCATTGAAAAAGTATGTATTTTATTTTGAAATTATTATTAATTGTAATTATTGTAATTATTGTAAAGGAGTGTTTGAATTATTATTTTGATTTAAAATATTATTATTTTAATTGAGTAATTTTGAAGCTAAAAGTATTATTTGCAATAGAGGAAACTGATTCAAAGACTCTTATTTTATTTTGTCCTTTGTTTAAATAATGTATTATTTAGTATTAAGAAATATCCTATTATCTTTTAGTTATAAGGAAAATTGTACCTTAGCATGTAAGGAATTCTGTAACGTATAAACATTTTATAGTTTAAGCTTATTGTTAATATTAAGAAATGGACAAGGTCTAATCCTTTTGTTTATGACAATTGTATAAAACCCTATCCTAGCGTTAGACGTACAAGGTTTAATCCTTTTATTTTTCAAGTGTACAGATCCTGACTTAGTAAACAGGGAGTTCAAAGTATAATCCTTTTGTTTATAGGAAGTTGATAATTGTAACTTCTTGTTTTCAAATGTTCAAATTCTAATTTAGTAAACAAAGTCTAATCCTTCTATGCTTGTATAAACTTAGAATAAGGTCCAATCCCTTTTGTTTATAGAATGTTATCTATTGCAATGTTATGACTTAGTGTAAAAGGTATTGAGAAATGTATAAGGTCCAAACCTTTTATTTTTATTGAATAGAATCTTACCTATTAGATATTTGTTCCATCGGAGACCTCGGAACTTGGGGGGGGGGGGGGGGGGAAGTTTATAGAAACCCAATGGTATTAAGGAATAATAAATAAATGTACACTATCCCCTCTCCTAGATAACTGTATAAAAGGGGCACCCCCACCTTCGTCCGGTGACACTCTGCCTCTACCCGTTATGATGTCAGTTTGTTCCACGAAGTTTTGTAATAGGCTTTAAGTTTGTGCTTTTTCTTGTATAATGTATGTACTTCAATAAAATCCTCTTTTTAAAAACTCAGCCCCGTGAACCTTTTATTTAGCTATATATATATATATATATATATATATATATATATATATATATATATATATATATATATATATATATATATATTTTTATTTATTTATAATTTAATTTATTTATAATTTTATTTATTTATTTTTAATTTTTTTTTTTCCTTTTTCATTCCTGTCTTGTCCTTATTCTTACCTTGCTGCTTTTTACTCATTGTTATTTATGTATCTGATTTTTTCTATGCGGTTTTTGTATATTGTTTTTTTACCTATGCCATTCTGTATTTCATTTGTCATCTGTTCATCGGTCTGTTATTTTGTCACATCTGATTTTTTGTCACTTCTGGTATTTTGTTCATTACAGCCCTGAAGAAGACCTGCAACGCAGGTCGAAACGTTGGCACGTATTAAAGAATTTTTCTTTGACGTGGTGTTACTTTGACTGCATCCCTGACTATCTTCTTCTCCATTCATCATCCAGTCAACCATACTTTTATCATCATGGATTGTAATCTTCTGGGCCAAGAACAAGAATCTAGATTGACTTCTCCAAGGATCGGCCGCAGCGCCAGGCTTCAAAAGAGAAATCCTTTTCCTGCTTCTCTTGCTTCTCGGACTGCGCTTACGGTTTCAATCTCATCTACTTATTTTTCTTCTTTGATTCAACCCAATATTGTAACTACCCCACCTTCTCCTACCCTTCCCTCATAACCAAATCTAACAATCATATTAAAACCTTATTAGAAACTAAACAAATTAATTATCCGTCTTATAGAAACCTCATTTCCTATAATTCCGTAGCTCCCCGTTTCTATGGTCTTCCTAAAATCCACAAATCCAACACCCCGCTTCGTCCTATTACCTCTAATATCAATTCCCCGTCTCTTAAACTCAGTAAATTCCTTCTCCCCTCCCTTCAAATTCTGAGCCACGATAATCCTTACGATATCTGCAGTTCCTTCCACTTACGTGAAACATTACTTTCCTTTAAAATTCCCGATAACTTTATCCTGGTCTCCTTGGATGCTGAAAACCTATTTACTAATATACCCATAGATAACGCTCTCCTCATTATAAACAACCACTGGTCATGCATCCAACCTCACACCCCTCTTAACCGTTCATCCTACTTAAAACCCTTAGAACTATGTTGCAAATCCGGCTACCTATCCTACAAAAATGAGTTTTATTACCAAATATCCGGTCTCGTCAAGGGTAATCCTCTTGCTCCTTACATATCCAACATCGTCCTCAATGTCCTCCTTAACTCCATTTTACCCTTATTCCATACTGATATCGCCTTTATCAAAAAATATGTTGATGACCTATTCCTTGTCCTCAACCCTGATAAAATTCCCTCTATCGTTTCCGCGTTCAACTCTTATCACCCTCGCCTCCGCTTTACTATTGAACGGGGAATCAATAATTCCCTCCCTTTCCCTGATCTTCTTGTTATCAGAAATCCCGACCATTCCATTTCCACCAATTGGTACAACAAACCCACCTACTCTGGTAGACTTTTGAACTTTCATTCCCAACACCCTTACCATTAAAAAAATTAATGTCACCAAGAACCTCATCCATCGCTGCCTCTCCCTTTCTGATCCCCAATATCATAATACCAACACATTACGCATCAAACAAATCCTCCAGGCTAACAGTTTCCCACCACTTACCATAAACAAACTCCTTTCCAAATACCTCGATAATTCGAACTCTACACTTTCCGCCTCAAACTCCCCCGCACCTCCATACCCGTTATTACTATACAGGTCCCTACCTTATATCCCCTTCCTTTCTGATAACATCCAAAAAACTCTCCGCTCTACCTTCCTGAACCTACGCCTAGGCCTCAAATCCCATAACAAACTTAACTTTATCTACACTAACCTCAAAGATCCAATCAGATCCAACGTCATTTACCGTATTCCCTGTGCTTTTCCTAATTATCAGTCCTCATATATTGGCCAAACCAAAAACCACCTTAAAACCTGCATCTCCCAACACAAACTCTCAATTTCTTCCAAAAACTCTCGGAACATGCCATATCCATAAACCATACTTTTGATTTTGAAAAAACTATTCTTGCCACGGTCCCTAACCATAGTAAACGTTTATTATCCGAATCCATTTATATCCCGTCAACCACAATAGTGACCAAGAGTACATTTCCAATACTTATTCCCAAGTGTTTAACCTTATTAAAAAACAATAACCTTCCCTTCGGTTTTTTCCGTCTCTTCTTGTCATTTTTTACTTTATATTTTTTTGCTTTATTTTGTTATTTTATGTATCTTTTTTATATTTGTGCTGCACCCCATCATGATGGCATTGGCCTTATTGTATTTTCTCTTTTTATTCTGTCTGTATTTACTTGTTATTTTGTTATCTTATAGTCTCTCTGTTGTTCATTTTTCTGTTATATTTTTGTTTCATTTTCCTATTCTGTATCCAAGTGTCCCGCGCCTTTTCTCCCTTATCCTACCCAGCTGTTCTTACCATTTCACATCAGTCATCGTCCTTCTCCTCACAGTGTGGCTCGGTGGGTAAGTGTTCGTTGATATTCTCTTCCTTTTACTTTTATCTTTCCACTTTTATTTTCCTTCACCTTCATTCTTTTATCCGTTTCTTTTCTTTTATCACTTTCTACATTATTTCCCTCGTTCTTTTCTATATTTCCATTTTTTTTTATTTATTTATTTATTTATTATTTTATTTTTAACCTCTATTTAATTTTTATTTTTTTCCTTTTTCATTCCTGTCTTGTCCTTATTCTTACCTTGCTGCTTTGTATTCTTTGTTATTTATGTATCTGATTTTTTCTATGCGGTTTTTGTATATTGTTTTTTTTATCTACGCCATTCTGTATTCCATTTGTCATCTGTTTATCGGTCTGTTATTTTTGTCACATCTGATTTTTTGTCACTTCTGGTATTTTGTTCACTATAGCCCTGAAGAAGACCTGCAACGCAAAGGTCGAAACGTTGGCACGTATTAAAGAATTCTTCTTTGACGTGGTGTTACTTTGACTGCATCCCTGACTATCTTCTTCTCCATAAATATGTTTAAAATGTAAGGTTATATAACATTGATTTTTATTAACTTTTTTTTTTTGATTTTTCTTAAAAATTGCTTCGTTGATTTCAAAATATTTTTTATGGGACTACCTCTGAAGTATGCCCTACCGTTCTAAAATGAATCATCGAAATTGATTAAGAATTGACGGAGTAATCGCGTAACATACACACAAAAAAAAAAAAAAAAAATACAGACGAGTTGAGAACCTCCTTTTTTTTGAAGTCGGTTGAAAAATCATTATGTACATTTATATATTTTTAAGCTAATTATTTCTGTCAATTTCCCTTGAAGGTGTCATTCTAAACTTAAAAAACGATATTTAATACGATTATTAAACAATTTCAGCAAAACTTTACCAATCTAGTCGAGTTATTATTAAATTTTACCACTAGGCCATGGATACTACAAACACACCTGAGATGCCAACAATTAAAATAGTTTATTTACTCTTACCTATAAACAAAGAATTGCCAAGTGCAAATTCTGGTTTTCATTTCAGTAGACACTTATGTTTCCATTCCTAACCAATTCGAGTTCAAAATCGTACCTTCGATTCTTGACTTTTGCTCTCCGAGTATCGCTGTTTTCCCCACTGTGTGGTGGTCCGAGTTAAGGCAAGATAAGGTGGCGACTGCTAAGATGAGGGGTGTAGAGTGCATGAAATATGCGATAATTTTTTACTTCATATGTAGCTTCGTTACGAATAGTTATAAGGTAAACGTACTAAAAGTCCCCGCCCCGGAGGGTGGGCTAACGTTAGAGGGGAGAGGAGGAGTTTTTTTGTTTTTCGATTATATCTCAAAACGGTGGACTCTATAAACATTAACGTTAATTGAATTTCATAAATAATTAATTATATACACATTTTTCGAAATTCCAACGGTTTTCGAGATATACGTTATTAAAAATCGATAATTTTAGAAATAAAAAAACATTTTACTTTACTTTTTGTTAAATATTTGCTTAAACTACCAGAAACGTATAAATAAAATTAAAGTAAATTTAATGCTCTAAAATTTTGATTCTGACATTTTTTCTGAGGAACGATCGTGGAACGTACTAGAAGCAAAGGTTTGACAAAAAGTGAGGTTACATTTGTTTTTTCCCGAAAATCACCGATTTTCAATAACAAATATCTCGAAGACGGTTAGCATTAGAACAAATTTATATGAAATCAACTTTATAGGAAATTTAATTAGCTTTAATGCTTATGTAGAACATATTTTTCTAGAGAGAGTCAACCGTTTTCGAGATATAATCGAAAAACCAAAAAAATGGAACCCGCCCCCCCACCGTTAGGTTATCCCCCAGGGGCAGGGAGTTTTAGTATGTGGGTTTGTAACTTTTTGAGAAGGTATATGGTTTGGTTCGAACGGGCTCTGTTGTATAATTTGATTATTCGCAATGTAGTTTAATAATAAATTTCCATTTTTATTTGCATTATGGCAATTCCATTGTATGTATTTTTATTATTCTATGTTCCAGGTCACCAATGATTATTCTATGTTTGTTTAAACAAATTAGTTTAGACATGTCATTGATATTTATTTTATTTAACGGAATATAAATAGAAATAACTGTAGTTTTTTTTTTATTGTTAATTAGCGTGTTGATAGCGACTGCTTTAGTAAATGTTAATTCGGGAACGTACTGTTAATGGTGTTGGACATCGGAACGAACTAATACCAAAACGCCGCCGCCAGCTCTATTACGGTCGTTTCTATAAATTTCATAACCCGGAACCATCAATCAGTCTTTTTTTTAGAAAGCCTGGTTTCACACACTGAGATAATAAGAGGCTGATTTTGCTGTAAAAATAATTTGAATTCTACATTGTTATCTCAAATTGTTTGGGCATTCCATGTGTTCGCGCCAATCGGCGCTTTCGTGAGGGGGGGGGGAGGAGAAAAACTTTAATATACCGTTTATTGACGCACTCTATGGATCTCTAGGTAACTAGCCCTTATCTGCGTTAATCCCTACTAGAATATTCCTCTTTCTTCTAGCGTCTGTGCTCCAGTACGCACCTATTAAAATTGCCCAAGACCTCATGGTCTTCCATCGCTTTTATGACCAAGGTGAAATTGCCTTCCAGGACCCTATTCCTCTTTTAAAAGTGATCTTATTTCCTGTGACGTTCATTAAAGATTTAGTTCTTCCCCTAATGAGTTGTGACATAAGAGGAGGAGAGCCTAGACAAATATTGCAGCTTAGGAGAAGCATTTACCAGACCGTAAGGATTCCGGGGGCCCCCGGACAGACCATCGGCGGCAGTAATAAGGTAAGAAGTTTCTTATGTACTATTTGTTTATGGTACCTTCTAAATAAAATCTCCCCACAGATGCAAAACCTCGTTTTCATATTTTCCCATACAGTCCATTTTCTGGAGGCCGAGGCGGGTTTTTCGTTTCGGACATTATCATTTTTTCCCTATACACCATGTTATGAATTTTATTGTTTAATTATTATTTAACATTTATGAAAACATTAGTGATTGTAACATATTTGAACATGTAATGATTATATGTATATATTAGTGATAGTTAAAATTTTCATTAATCAATTAATGATTGTAGACATATTAGAATAAATATTTTTTTACATGCCATGTTCAGCTTTTTCAATTGAACCATCACTTTTTAAAAATTAGCTATAATGTATTATTTTTATTACTATTATTATTGAGCGCTACAGTCCGAGTCGGGCCTTGGCTTCACAAAGTTCCGACAGCCATTCCTGTCTATCTTCCGGATCTGGAAATGTCCGTGCTGTGGCGACTATATCATCTGCGTAGGCTATGTGTTGGGTGATTCTATTATAAATATCTTCACCGGGATATTTCTTTGTATCTCTAATCGCTTTTTCAATGACCAGATTGAATTTTGTGAGCAATAGAGGGTCACCTAAAAATCCTAACTGTTATAAGCGTATATACTTGATTGGTTACCATTGTATTTCACATTAATGTCATTCACTTGGTGTTTAAATGAGTTAATAATTCATTCATTATAATTTATTATTATTGTATGTGCTGTTTATTACGATAGGGGGATAATGGTTTTTTTTTTTTTTACCATCAGGATTTGTGGCTGCTGATATTTTGGAGACTTATCTTCATCCTTATCCAAGATGATTTCATAGACACACACATTACATAGACACATCTATCTTGTATTAAAGTATATCACCTCTTTTTATTTTTATTTTTCTGTTTGAAGAAGTTTCTGGAGGTTCTTCCATAATATTTAAGCCCCCCCCCCCTCTCCTAGGGCCTTGATGAGGATTAATAAACTTCGTAGAGATAATGAGAAAGAATGAACAAACTAAAGTTAAAAGAAAATAAATAAATAACTGGAAAAATAAAAACTACCGAAACGTAACAGTTGTGCTTTTAGATAGACACTTTGTACGCAACGGCTGCCACAGCGAGACAGTGTTGCAGATTTATCCCAAAGCAGATAGCTATCCTTTCAAAGTAAACTCTATAACCATTTAAATCCACTAGTCTCTCAAACTGCTTCCCATTCCATCCCTGACAATCCTCCGAGGTATCTGAAAAGAAGATGGCAGAGAGACCGTCTTATATATAATTATTTTATTGAAATGCTACTAGTGAGTGGTTCTTTACATGTTATTAGCAAGTCATTGTAATAATTTCCTGAAATTTACTTATTGTATATATGTATACATTTGTAAATATCAATAAATAGTTTTAAATTTAAAAAAATATTGTTGGTGTGTTTATTTAATATTATTTATTTACCTGATTAAAAAAAAAAAAAAAAAATTTTTAGCGGAATGATAAAGTCATAACACCAAAAAAGTGTAGGGACTATTCCCTAATGACGACCGTGTTTCATATGAGAGAAAATTTTCTTTGGCAAAATCTGCCGAATACGAAAAGAAAATTCCCATACTCGAGAATACATAATCTACTCTGCGATTTCCTCACGTTTCGTCTAGTATTTTATCTGTCCACGACCGAAGGCACTGAACACGTTTTCTGTAAAATACTTTCCTTTTATTATGACTGGAGTTTTATCTTAAGTCTTTATTGATTTTTTCTTTCTGAGAAAGCGAGGAAACTGGATAGAATTGGCACAAGTATTCTGTTAAGTAATCTCTCTTAAGTCTTAACTCAGCGTCTTAATTTCACACAGTAAATAAACTTCCTGTAGTAAATAATATGAGAAATCTTAATAGATATAATGATAATACTAAATGATATGCTTCATTAGTAATTAATATATGGGACTTTACTTATGGCAAAAGCCATTAGTCATCTCCATATGCTGGTCATAGTGGACATGGATATGAAGTCGCATGTCCCGAGCTAAGAAATTCTAAATTTATATAATTTGTAAAATATGTTAATGGTTAATTGGAAGACCATTATTTCATTTATTTATTATAGTTATTTATGTTTATTTTGTAACCGGTCAATTTCCTTTGCAAATTATAAGGAAGCGATGATAAATTTGAAATTTATATTATCAGTAAAAGTTAAGGGTTTTTTTTTCCTTTAAATTTAAATTTACAACCTTATACAAAAATACATCGAGTATATTTGAAGATAACAACGATTGTAATAACGTGCAATGATTTGTAAATCTACTACGTATTATTTAATATTTTTGATGAAATAAAAAAGATAAATTTCCGATTATACCTTTTCCAAGATTACTTAAAATTTTTCGAAAATAGTTTAATCATTATCCAGTTATATTTAATCTACTCTTTGTTATTAAATAACAAACAGTAGAATAATGTAAATATAAAATAAATCATTCGTTATTCTTATGAAATAAAATATAAATCTTATTGAATTAAAACTGTAATTTTTTATTCGAAATCATCCATAATAAGTATAAGTAATTTTAAATAATTACCAATTAATACTAAAATAAAATTGAGTGGGTAATGAGTACAGTGTGAACACTGTGAACGTTTACGACTTCTAGTTTCTACTTGACCTTTGTTACTCTTTTAGAAGAAGAAGAAGAAGAAGAGAATGAACTTTATTCTGGGACTACTTGTCCCCTAAGAATAACATATGATTACAGTACATAGGACAATCATCTGGCTTTGATAATTAATTATAATAAATAATAACAATAGATAATAATACAAATTGATAAAGAATTAAATTATATGTTACAAGATAACTGTGACATCTTGTAAAATGATACATCTTATGTATACTATTATAATGCATATTACATAAATGTTCACGTTTTACATTAGCTCGGAAGATTGAAGATCCAGGAGGTAAAGGAATAAATGATGTTTAAAGGAAGTAAGAGTGGATCTTTTTCGAATTGTGATGGGCAATGAATTCCATAACGAGGAAGCACGGATAATAAAGGATTTCTCGAAGGATGCAGTTCGATGCGCCGGAGTGTATAGGTTGATGGGTTGGGTTCTAGTATTTAAGAGGTGAATGGAGGAGCGCAGAGAAAGGAGGTCATGGATATAGGTGGGTTTTTTGGTTTTCAAGGTTTGAAATATGAGAGCACCCAGAAAGTATTGACGTCGAAAACCGGGGTACAGCCACCCAATTTCAGAATACCTGTGAGATATGTGAGAACGTCTGGAGATCCCGAAAATAAATCTAATAAAACAGTTCATTACTCTTTTACATCTCATCTCGAGCTCATCAGACAGTCCTCCATATACTACGCATCCATAGTCAAAGTTAGGAAAAATAAGTGATGATACTAAAAGTTTTCGAGTACTTAATGGTAATGAATCACGGTAATGTGAAAGTTGCTTAAGAATAAAAATAGATTTTCTCGTGATTTGAGAGATATGGCTATTCCATGCAAGATGTTTATCGAAAGTTATTCCCAGATTTTTAATGGAATTTTGGAAATGAATTGGACGGTTTTTTAAGAAAAGCAGTGGATAGTAGGGAAGAGCTTTTAGGTGAGGTTTTGACCCAATGAGAATAGCCTTTGTTTTTTCTGGATTTAGACTTAATTTATTCTCCACTGCCCAAAGGTTAATGCTATCTATGTCTTTCTGTAGCTTACAAGTCGCCTCTAGCATATTTGAAGGATGAAAGGATAAATATATTTGCAAGTCGTCAGCATAAAGATGATATTGGGAGTAGTGGATGCGATTCGGCAAGTCATTAATATAAATAGAAAATAGGGTAGGTGAAAGAGAAGATCCCTGGGGTACTCCTCGCGAGAGTGGTAGTGAAGATGAGTGAGGTTTTCCAGGTATAATCACTGTTTGGGAACGGTTGGATTTTACTACAAACCGTGGAAATATTGGCTTTGTTCGTGTTTGTAACTTGTCTCTAACTTGTTTACTTGTCTTTTTAATCATTTCGTGCCCTCACTTAGAAATGATTAAACTATTACGGAAAAGGTTTAAGTAAACTTGGAAAAGGAAAATGTTTAATCCATTTCCAGAACCAGAAGCATCTTATTACTTTCCTTTTCTCATACAACTTGGTAGAATAATTTGTATTATATGTTTATTGCATTTCTTAAAAATACTGAATGATTTATTTTATATTTACATTATTGTACTGTTTGTTATTTAATAACAAAGGCTAAATTGTCAAAATATAGCTTTTGGATGATTAATATCCTTTTTCTCCAATTTCCCATAAAAATTGAGGGGTTTAATTCCATTTAAAGAAACTTTAAATAAAATTGGAAAATAGTCCAATCTAAATGAAAAAAGACTAACAATATATGTATGAAAAAGTTTGAAATATATATGAAATAGTTTAAAATAAAATGGAAAAAGATTGGTGAATGTTTTTAGTAAGCCTGCAAAAATTGTCCTCTATGCTGATGACATCCTTCTCTTTTGTCAAAGCAAATCTATTGATTTCATCGAATAAAAGTTGCAAGAAACTTTAAACACTGCCGATGAATCGGCAAAAAATAGCGGTTTTGTTATATCAACATCCAAAAAAATGCGTAGCATATATGCCGTTTAAGAAGCTGCTCGCATAATCCTCAGCTGTCTTTGGGTACTACTAAGGCTGCCTTTATTGATAACCGGAAGTATTTAGGTATGTTTAGATAAGCGGCTCAGCTGGATCAACCATATTAAGCATATCAAGGATAGTTGCTCAAAAGGCTTAGGACTGCTAAAATGCCTTTCGCATTCAAGTAGGGGAGCTGATAGAAAGTGTCTATTGAAGATATATCAAGCCACTTTACGTAGTAAAATGGACTATGGTTTAGTAATTTATAACTTTGCCCGACCATGGTATCTACGAATGCTTGACGTAGTCCACAATACAGCTCTAAGGATATGTACAAGAACATCACCTGTTCTTAGCATATATGCAGTATATACAGAACCTTCCTTGATATTGAGGAGAAAATATCTTTTTGCAAAATATGCAGCTAAATGCAGCATTAGAAAACCATCCGTTAAATGTAGTTTTTTCCGAAAACATGGCAACAGAATGCAATTATCAGCAAAGAGCACTCAACTTGCTCTCTGAACTCCATTTGTGTACTAGTATGTATAATATTAAGCACTACCCAAAGATCACAAAGCCACGTTGGTGTTATTACAATGCCTGCATTGATATTTCACTGAAGAAAATCAGAAAAAGTAATACGATTTATGTTGAATCAAACAAACGTTTTTTGCTTCTCTTAGAAAAATTTCAGGACCATAAAATATTGTACACTGACGCTTCAAAATGTGAAAATTCAGTAGTGGGTTGTGCAGTGGTGACGGAAAATGAAGTAAATCTCTTTAAGTTACCTCGAGTCTACTCCGTTTTCACTGTAGAGGCAACTGCCATCAGGGAAGCGCTTCTGCACTGCCTGGAAGCCGATTATTAAAAATCAGTAATTATCACTGACTCAATAAGTGTGTTACTGGCAATAAAGGAGAATCAGTCTCAACATGTGACAATTTTAGAAATTTTTGAGCTTTTATGGAGGATTCAAGAGGAACACAATATGATTACTTTTATTTCGGTTCCTCCTCACTGTGAAATTTCTGGAAATGAAAGAGCTGATTCAGCAGCCCAGTTTGCAAGAATTAGTGAAGAAGATGTAGTTAAAAACATCAACCTTATTCCTAAGGAAGACTGGATGAGGCATGTGAGATGCTCGATCCATGCTCGGTTCAAGCCAAGTGGGATGAGACGTGGAAAAAAAATAGGTCTAAATTGTTAGATGTAAAGTTGAACTGCTGAGCAAAGTGGGAAACAAGTTGTCGGACGTCTAGAAAGGGGGAAACAATTTTGTGATAGATTAAATATAACTGGACTATGATTAACTATTTTCGAAAAGTTATAAGTAAACTTAGAAAAAATAAACATTAAAATATGTAGTTAAATAAGCACAGAAATTGAAGTAATTATTGGCCTTTTAAAATAAGAGAATATGAATTAATTAATAATTTGTTTTTTGTTATTGATAATTCTTCGCCAGTAAGTGTCCATTCTCAAAATAAAAGTTAAAAAAAAAATTAAAACTTTAATGTATTGTTTTTATTTCTAAATAAATGTGTAACTAAACATACATCCTATTTTACCATGATTCAAATCTAAAACATGAGTAATCTTAGAACCCTAGCTTTTTTGAAAAAAAAAGTAATAGAAACATTCCGAAAATAGGGTAATTAAATAAATATTGATTGATGGAGACTTATGACTCGGGGAAACATCATTCAACAACTCGCAACCTCCTCACTCTAATAATAAAGTATTTCAAAAAGTTTTAATTAAGTCGGTATTTTTTTTTATAATTTAATTTAAAAACAGACCACCCTGATGGTAGAGCCCATGCCGGAACTGCTGTCATCATCCACCATTCCCTCTCTCACTGTGTATTTCCTTTACCAGCAAATGAATTTCTGCAACCCACAGCAGTTGTTATCAAAACCTTTTCCTTTCCCGTCACGATTGCAGCGGCCTACTGCCCCCCAAATAAACCCATTTCCACATCCCAGTTCCTATCATTTCTTAATTCCTTAGGTCATCGCTTTCTCCTTGGTGCTGACTTCAATGCTAAGCACCAGCAATTGGGTTCAAGAACCACCAACTCCCGTGGCCGAGCATTACAGTCAGCACTTACTTCCCGAAGATCCAATTTTATTTCTCCCGGCACTCCTACCTATTGGCCCACGGATCCAAACCGAAACCCAGACCTTCTTGATTTCTTCATCCATTCAGGATTAGGACTTCTCTATCACTCCATAGAACGCCTGGATGACCTTTCCTCAGATCATAGTCCTTTAATCCTAACCCTTTCTGTCTCTCCAATCCCAAAACCTCCTTCCCAATCATTTATAAGAGGGCCAGTAGACTGGAACCTCTTCGGTCAAATAATATCCGACACTATAGACCTCAGAGTATCCCTAAAAACCTCCCAAGACCTTGACAATGCAACCGATTCCTTCACAAACATAATACAGCAAGCAGCCTGGGCTGCATCCTCACCTCGTTTCCTTCCCAAAGTTCGAAAAGAAAATCCTTTACCTCAAGATCTACTGGGCCTTATCCAATCTAAACGCCATGCTAGAGCCATTTGGCAAACAACCAGGCATCCAGATGATCGGAAATCCTATAATTACCTTACCAAACTCCTTAAAAAAAATATGGCTACCTTCAGATCAAAATCCTATAATTCCCATCTCTCTTCACTCTCCTCTTCAGATAACTCCCTCTGGACTACCACTAAAAAAAATCCTTAAATATCAACCTACCTCCCATCCACTCCGACACGAAGATGGTTCATGGGCGGCTTCTGACGAGAACAAATCCGAAGTATTCGCCCAGCACCTATCCAGCATATTTCTTCCCCATTCTGAATCTAATCCCAACCACACAAGAATGGTTCATGAATTTCTAGATTCACCGATACCTCTCTCCTTACCTCCTAAAGCAATAAACCCCTCTGAGGTCAAATTCCTTTTAAAAAAAATTGAAATCCCGAAAATCCCCTGGATATGATCTCCTTAGTTCACAGATCCTCAGGCAACTTCCTCACAAAGGAATCATATTTCTCACCTACCTATACAATTGCATTCTCCGGACAACCCATTTCCCTTTGCTATGGAAGCACTCTATTATTATTCTTTTCCTGAAACCGGGCAAACCTCCTAACAACCCTTCATCATATAGACCAATTAGCCTTCTCCCAATCCTTTCAAAAATATTTGAAAAGCTCCTTCTTAAACGAATCCTACCCATCCTTGAATCGTAAAATATTCCTTCACACCAGTTTGGATTCCGCTCTAGCCATTCCAATATCCAACAAGGCCTGAGAGTTGTTGACCATATATCTTCAGCACTTGAAAGCAAGCAGTATTGCTCCGGCGCATTTCTGGACATAGCGCAAGCTTTTGACCGGGTATGGCATGACGGTTTGCTCTTCAAGCTCAAAGCCCAGCTACCGCAATCACTATTCCTAGTTCTTCGATCCTACCTCTCTAACCGTTCCTTTCGAGTTCGCTGCGGAATGGAATACTCTAACTGCTACCAAATAGGGGCAGGTGTTCCACAAGGTAGCGTTCTTGGTCTAGTTCTATATATCCTCTAAGCTGCAGATATCCCTACCACTCCTGATACTTTCCTTGCAACATTTGCTGATGACACTGCTATCCTTTCATCCCATTCAGATCCTTTAATAGCTTCCTATAATCTCCAAAACCACTTATCTTTGATTGATGACTGGTGCGATAATTGGCGGATCAAAGTTAATGAAACTAAATGCACCAACGTAACCTTTACCCTCCGCCGAAAATCCTGTCCTCCTATCAATTTCAATGGTATCCCACTACCTAAAGCTGACACAGTTCGGTATCTTGGCTTTCACTTAGACAAAAGACTTACGTGGAACCCTCATACCCGACTCAAAAGGCAAGAACTCAACAGACGCTTCAGCCAACTGTATAGACTATTAAACTGGACATCTCATCTTTCCGTTGAAAACAAACTTCTCATATACAAAACCATTATTAAACCTATTTGGACTTATGAACTTGAACTGTGGGGCACAGCTAAAAAGTCGAATATCAAACGCATTCAATCCTTCCAATCCAAAGTCCTCCGAACCATAGCATAGTAAGGAGCATAGTAAATGCTCCTTACTATGTATCCAATAAAACCCTCCACAATGATCTCAACATACCATACGTCCTGGACCTCATACCTCTTAAATTTTTAAAATTCCATCGCAATCTTTCTTTCCATCCTAACCCTCTGGCTCAATCACTATCCAGCTCAACACATCCTGATAACCCCCCTCGAAGATTAAAACGGCAATGGCCCCGAGATCTATTGTAAATATGTATATATATTGGAGTTCTGGCACTGGCCAGCTTCTCTACTCATGTCCTGAGTGACTGCACATTGCGCTCTCACTCAGCCTCCACTGGGTTTTCTTTAACTCCAGTGACGCAGCTGAGAGAGAAGAGCTGGGACCTCTCTGCGCCGGGCCTGTCCTTCCATGAGTGGAGAGGCAGGGTCGGTTGGGAGATCCCTAGGATGAGTGTGTCTTGTAAATAAAGTATGAATGTAGTTTTAACTTTTAATTTAATTTAGCTTTATTTTTATTTTTACTTTTATTCAATTTATTTTCATTTTATTTTATTATTATTATTTTGTCTTATGTGTAAATATATTTTTTTTTTTTTTTTTTTTTTTTTTTTTTTTTTTTATATTCATATATTTCACAGGTATGTTTATTCTATATTGAATATTGTTTATATATATCAGCATAGCTCTTTATTGTTCTATTTAATTTTATTTTTTATTTTATTTATTTATTTTTCATTTTATATTTTTATATTTTTATTTTTTTTCTTTGTTCTCTTATTGTATGAATGTAATCATGAAGTCATCAATATTACTTATTGCCCAAATTTGTGGCAGATTGTAATAATTCCTCAATAAATGATTGATTTAAAAAAAAAAAAAAAAAAAAAAAAAAAAAAAAAAAAAAAAAATTTAAAAGTTTTCTCATAGGTTCGCCAATAATTTTAGTGACAAAATAGAAATTGATGTTATTAATTGGAAGGACCAGGTAAGCCTGGCGGAGGAAGTAGGTAAACGCAGAACTACAAACTCCATAGCAAAAGTTTGCCTTTTATTAGAGCAATTTCAGTTAAGAGCTCCGAAAATTACTTTTCTCGCAACTTTACAAAATAAGAAATAAAGTTTTGGGTGGAAACCAAAGACTTCCTCTTGTGATCAATTTTGTGTTTTATAGGAATAAAATTCTTTGAAGGATCGGATCACAGCTTTGAATCAAACAGATAATATACTCGTATTTAAAGTCTTTTATAAAATTAGATTAAATATTCACACATACCAGACCTAAAAGACAAGAAACTACTCACCATTTCCAACTACTCCAACATTTATTAGACAATAATAAAAGCGATCAAAGCAACCAATAAATTACAAAAGACTTATTTACATAATAATAATAATAATAATAATAATAATAAAATTGGACCTATTCAAAAAGATGAAATGCAACAACAACTAAGCATATATATATATATATATATATATATATATATATATATATATATATATATATATATATATATGGACAAGCAGAAGCAAAGATTGGCTGCATTAGCATGCCGTTTACGAAGGTACAAAGGGTCTATGAAAAGAAAGAATCAAAACAAGTTATTTAAAGCGAATGAAAAAGCATTTTATAGATCACTAGAAATGAAGACTCTCAGGCAGGTACCACCAAAAGCTGTAAATATGGTTGAATTTGGGAAAGCTATATGGGAAAAAGCTAAAAATCACAACCATAAGGCCTTTTGGATTTGGAGGATGTAGTGCAAGCGGTAAAAACAATGCAAAACTGGAAGTCCCCTGGCCTAGATAAGATACAAAATTATTGGTTAAAAACTTTTGGCTGGTACCAAACCCCCAAACGTTTACATTACCACTCATGTGTGGTTCAATAAACAATTTCAATAATAATAATAATAATCCAGAGTAAGGGCTGCTCTGGAGGGATTGAACCACCAGCCCTCGACATCGGCAGGCAGTGCGAGCGGTGCTCCGGGGTCGTATGGATCCGTAAGACCGGCTACCATAGGACCTACAATAAGAAACTCTGAATCACGCTTGGAGGTTATTGAATTTCCCGCACGAGGAAGAGGACAACCCCGTCAAGATAATAGGCAAACGAGGATGAAGTGGAACCGCGATATGAATATTGCAGCAATCCGAGCCTATTTCTTGGCTACAAACAATGAATCAGATAGAACAGGTTATCGTAATAGAATCCTTAATTATTGGTATGACAAATTCCCAGATATCGCTGTCACTTCCCAAAGACTAGCCGATCAAGTAAAACAAATACGGCAGCGAAAATTCCTATCGGAAGCAGAAATACATAGCATCAAGCTAGAAGTAGAAGGTATATTGGGCCTTAGTTCAAGAAGAGAGAGAGAGAACATGTGGTCGAAATTGGAAGAGAGCTTGTAGAGACAGGACAAGATATGGAAGCTTCAAACACAGAAGAACAGTCTGGCTCTAGCCTTTACCCAGTGCACACCTGTATATTTTCGCTCCCAATTTATTTTTGTTTTTTTTTTTTTTTCATTATAAATCAATAGTTCGTAATCAGTTTCACCTAACTAGTTTATTTCTGCTATTAAACGAGGCATTAGTTAGTGAAGATTGAAAACAACTGGAATCAAGGTTCAACAATAATTATTAATAGCTGTATTACAGGTAGGCTTGTAAGCTTATATTATCTGAATAGTCAGTACCTACCAAGATAAGACCTCTCCCCACTCTCACTCATCCCCTCCGCTGCCTTCAATTACTACCAATATCGTAAAATGACTCAGTGCCCGGTCTGCAATACCACTGTCGCCAGGGATGACAAATTGGCAATCGCATGCATTACCTGTAAAATTATTTACCACGGCAAATGTGCCAATGTGACAGAGAGTCAAAAACAGAAAAAAAAAAATGGCAATGCCCATCATGCATGTCGACATCACTAAGACCAAATAGCCCTGTTTTAAAAGGCAAAGAAGTCTCCTCTGTGGGTCAAACCATGGAGGATAATATTTCCGCCATTTTAGCAAAAATGGAAAAAATTACGGAGGACATAGGGGAGGTTAAGGGCACCCTAAATAAGCAGGGTGATTTGGCGTATGAAAATAATGAGAGACTAAAGAAAATGGAAGAAATTGCCTTGAAGCAGGAAAAAATAATAGAGGAATTACTCACTGAAAACATTTCCTTAAAAACCCAGGTATCAAATTTAGAAATGAAAATAAATAATCTAGAGCAAAATAATCTATCAAATTCAATTGAAATAAGGGGTATTCCAACTAAAACCGGAGAAACCACAGAGGGCATTATTTGTTCCATAGGAGCTGCTCTGGGCGTTAAGCTCGGAGTAGACGATATACTCGTAGATTATGTGGAGCGAAAACGACCTAGAGGAGAAGACCCCAGGCCCCCGCCTATTATCGCACGTTTCGTCCGAAGGACTGTTCGTGATGAGGTCATCGGACTCCGAAAGGTGAAGAGAGATTTCTCCACGCGACACCTAGGATGGGGCAGCGATGAGAAAATTTTTATAGGTGAGGAGATGACGCGCAATAATCGACATCTCTACTGGCTGGCGAGACAAAAGAAGGCAACCGGCAAGGTTAAATACGTGTGGTTCGCAGGAGGGCGTGTGAGATGTCGGCGCAATGATGGTCACCCGGTAGTCTTCATAAATGAAAAAAAGGACTTAGACATTTTTGACTGACCTTCAATTTACAGTTCTCACCCAATTTCATTTTTTTTTGCATTTATATATATTTTATTTTTATTTTTTAGATTTTTTTTTACTTTTACCACAGAGTAATGTTTTTATTTATTTTCAATTCAGGAATTTATATTTTTTGTTTTTACCATAGAATGTTTTTATTTATTTTTAATTTAGGAATTTATATTTTTTATTTCTACTGCAGAAGAATGTTTTTATTTATTTTTAATTCAGGAATTTATATTTCTAATTTTCAGTTTCACATACTTTTTTATGGTTTATTAATTCTGTTATGGCTTTCAATGTTTAAATTCTTAAATTTATATTCTATTTTTATATTTTTATTTCTTTTTGAAGTAAAACCACGAAATGTTCCTCTTTCCTTAATTACTTTCCCAGCACATCATGTGCTCTTCAATAATTTACTTTCTTCCCTCTCCTCTCACATGACTAATATCCTTTTAACCTGCCACGTTAATGCCCAATCCCTCATGGCTCACTATGATGAATTCCTTCACCACTTTCTTCATAATTCCTACCATATAATCGCCGTATCAGAAACCTGGCTCAAACCAAGTATCCCTTCTTCCTCTGTAAACATACCTGAATTTACTCTCATTCGTCATGACCGTGCGGACCGAAAAGGTGGAGGGGTCGGCTTGTACGTTCATGATAGCATGAGAGTTAAAACCCTATACAAATCACCCTCTCCTGATTCTCCACACATAGAATATATATTCACAGAAATCTCCTTTAACTCATCCTTAATCCTTTACGTCGTAGTCTACCGCCCTCCTCAAGTTAAATTCGATCCAACATTTGAATCCTCTTTCCTGACATACGTACCATTGTACAATAATATAATCATAGCAGGTGACTTTAACACTAATCTGCTATCTGACTCTCCTGACAGGACATACTTACTAGAATTGATTTACTCCCTTAACCTATTCATTGTTCCTTTTCAACCGACCCATCATACCCAGTTTACGGATACATTACTAGACCTCATAATCATAGACTCACCTAAGAATTTACTCTCGTCTTCCCAAAATCCAATGCCATTTCTGTCTTACCATGATCTCATTCAGATATCCTATAACATTCCCACACCCATCTTTTTCCCTAAGCAAATTTCCTGGCGAAATCTCGACTCATTAACTCCTGAAAGCATAGATCCTTTACTTGACACGTTATCCCATTCCTTAGAGCCCGTATTTTCTTCCCACTCCATCGATGAGATGTTTGAATGCCTCTCTTCAAATATCCTTTCACTCCTCAATCACCTAGCACCACTTAAGACATCCATTTTCCGACGGTCCCCTGCTCCCTGGATTAGCCCAGAAATTAGAGGATTGATGAAGAGAAGAGACGCTGCTAGGAGGCGCTTCAAGCGAACTCGAATTCCAGAGGACTACTCCACTTTCAAACATCTCCGAAACCTTGCTCAGTCTTCTTTGCGACGTGCCAAGGCACAGTATTTCAATATTATCCTATCCCAAGCTCCTGATCCTAAGTCTAAGTGGAAAATCCTAAGAAAATTTTCTATTGCCGGCTCCACTCCCTGTACCAACTTCCCTATTTCTCCTGATGAACTTAACTATTTTTTCGCTAACCCCCTTCCTAACGAGCCACAAATTAATCCCTTCCCCCAACACACCCCATTCCTCAAACCCCATTCAATCCCGATAATTTCTATTTTCTTCACGTTCTTCCCAATGACCTAATCACTTCCGTACTCAAATCCCGAACCAATGATTGTGGTGTTGATCAAATCCCGGTAAAAATTATTAAACTCAGTCTTCCTGCCATTCTTCCCGCCCTTCTACACATTTACAACTTTTCCCTACAAAACTCCACTTTTCCCTCTTCCTGGAAAAATGTCCTTGTGCGCCCGCTTAATAAAAACCCCTCCCCCTCCTTAGCTTCCCATTTTAGGCCTATTTCCCTTCTGTCAAACCTATCAAAACCACTGGAAAGATTAGTCCATTCACAACTCTCTACCTATCCTGAGCACAAAGATCTCCTCACTCCTCTCCAATCAGGCTTCCGTTCAGGATACTCCACTCAATCTGCCCTAATTAAGATAACCCAAGACCTCCATTCCTCCATGGACCAACAGCAAATAGCAATCCTTATCCTATTCGATTTTTCAAAAGCGTTTGATTGCGTTGATCATGCAATTCTCCTCTCCAAATTACATAACCTTTCTCTATCCAACAGTGCTTTAAGCTGGTTTCGCTCCTTCTTGTCTCACCGGTCCCAATCAGTTATCATTCCCAACAAACCTCCCTCATCCTCACTACCTTTAGAAAGAGGTGTTCCTCAAGGATCCTCCCTGTCACCTATCCTCTTCTCTGTTTATATTAATGACCTACCCCAAGCTATACGCCACTCCCAGTATCATTTGTATGCCGACGACCTCCAAATCTACCTATCCTTCCATCCTTCAGATATGTTAGAAGCATCTCGTAAGATTCAGGATGATATTGAGAACATCTGCAAATGGGCAGTGAAAAATAAGCTACGCCTGAATCCAGAGAAATGCAAGGCTATCCTTATCGGTTCAAAACCTACCCTTAATTCCCTCCCTTACTATCCATTACTCTACCTCAACAACCGTACAATTCAATTTCAAACTTCCATCAAAAACCTCGGAATCTCCTTTGATCAACACTTATCTTGGAATAACCACATTTCCCAAATAACCAGAAAATCCATCATGGTCCTCAAACAGCTCCAAAGACATCGTGACTCCTTTCCCCGAAGTACCCGCCAACTTCTGGTATCCTCTCTCATTTTTCCCCACTTTGATTACGGGTGCTTGGTGTACGGGGGACTGTCTGTTGAGCTAGAGATGCGACTGAGGAGACTAGTGAATTGTTTCATAAGATTTATCTTTGGGATCGGCAGAAGGTCTCACGTATCTAACCGGTACAAAGAGCTAGGGTGGCTTTTCCCCGATTTTCGACGGCAATACTTCCTCGGCACTTTCTTATTCCAGTCATTAAAAACCAATAAACCTTCCTATGTCCTAGACCTACTTACTATGCGTTCCTCCATTCACCACCTGAATACAAGATCCCAACCTTCCAACCTATATACCCCCCTCACATAGAACTGCCTCCTTTGAAAAATCCTTTGTTATCCGTGCTACCTCTTTTTGGAATTCCTTACCTATCCATATTCGCAAAGCCTCATCCTTAACTTCCTTTAAACATCTTTTATTTATCCATCTCCTCGATTTTCAGTCTTCCACAAAATTGTAAATAAGTGTTCTAAAATGTTTACAGTTGATTGTTTTTATTAATTTTTATTTTTATTTTCTATCTATTTATGTATTTTTAATTTTTTCTTTTTTTATCAACTTTAATTTTAATTTTAATTTATTTTTTATTTTTTATTTCTCATTTCTACTTTTTCTCCTAATTTAGTTATACTACTGATCTGCTGATTTAACTAATCTCAGCCAGACAATTGTACCTTTTATTGTGCACTTTAATTATTCTTAGGGGACAGTCTGTCCCAGAATAAAGTTTATTTTTCAAAAAAAAAAAAAAAAAAAAAAAAAAAAAAGCCAGCTGGTGAGCTGTGTGATAAAATAATAAAAGAGCATGTCTGTTACGAAGGCATCCCATTGAATTATAGACCTCAGATCCCAAATGTTCCATATTCCAGATTGACATTAAAGACTGTTAAGACTGTCTATGCAGAACTCTCTGCATTTATTACACCAGAAGCCTCATTGGAGCAGGTATGTCACTGGGTATATATAGGAGCACGCATAGTGGGGATTGAACTTGGCTTGATAACAGAAGTTCCAACAAAGCGAAAACTCACAAAGCCAAATGCTATTGCTGAACCATCATGGAAAACAAGAATCAGGAAAAGAATTGAGAACTTACGTAAGAAAATTGGTAACGAAATTAAAGAAAAAATTGATGAAATTGTGGTTCTGGATATTAAAGATGCACAGATTGCTACACTTCTTAAAAATCTACATGGAGAACCTAAAACAAAAATTGACTGTATACGCTAACAGAATGAGAAGGTACGTAGAAGCAGACGATCGGAGAAGGCATGATCGCACATTCCTGTTACATGAACGGAGGTTTTATAGGCAACTAGGTTCTGAGAAGAGCGCTAAACCAGACATCTCCCCAAATATCAATGAAGTTTATAAATACTGGAAAGGGATTTGGGAAAGTGAAAAAAATTACAAGAAGGATGCCTATTGGCTGAAAAAATACAACTGACAGTGTCTCACACCACCGAAACAGTGCTGCTACCTGTATAGTTGGAGAGGATGTCACAAAGGCACTAAAACAAATGAGAAACTGGAAATCCCCAGGCCCAAATAATCTACAAAACTATTGGTTCAAAAATTTCACTAGTGTTCACGCAGTATTAGCAAAGGGCTTTCAGGATGTCCTGACAGGAGTTACTGAGGTGCCACCGGACTTCTGTACTGGTATTACCTACCTCATACTAAAAGGCAGCAAAGAAACGCCAGGGCCTAGCGACTACAGACCGATCACTTGTCTTAATACGGTCGATAAACTATTAACTTCAATAGTAAGCTGCAAAATAGATCAGCACCTCATTCAAAACAAGACCATGGCCCCCGAGCAGCTGGGGAATAAGAAAGGATCTAGAGGATGCAAGGAACTTCTTCTTATAGACAGTTTTATAGCCTCGCAAGTTTCTAAAAAGTTTCGCAATATAGCAATAGCTTGGATCGACTATCGCAAGGCATTTGATTCAATGCCACACGATTGGCTTCTAGATGTTCTGAAAATATACAAAGTTGACCCCAGTATAACAGATCTATTGGGACGCCTATTGCCTACTTGGAAGGTCAATATCTGTATCCAAACGGTTAGTGGTGCCAAGTTTAGTGACCCGATTTCTATAAAGCGAGGTATCTTTCAAGGGGATTCTCTCAGCCCGCTTTGGTTTTGTTTAGCCCTTAACCCACTCAGCAGATTGTTGAACGAGACTAGGAAGGGATATGCCATCTGCAGAGACAACAAGATCACTCATTTTTTTTACATGGATGATCTTAAAATATATGCAAAGAATGAGAATGAGTTGACTTCCCTGCTAGAAACGGTAAAAACATACAGCGAAGATATTGGAATGGAGCTTGGAATCGAAAAATGTGCTTTACTGATCATAAAACGAGGAAAAGAAAGCAAGACAGTAAATATAGAAATCCCGAAAGACGAATCCATTCGGCAACCCCAAGACCAAGATTCATACAAATATTTAGGGATACATCAGCTGTTGAAGTTTAAGCCGGATATAAAAAAATATTTTGAAGATCAGTTTAAATACCGAGTAAAAAAAATATTTAAAAGCTATTTATCCGGTGGAAAATTGTTTAGTGCGTTCAATACTTGGGCTGTACCAATTAAAGCTTACTCCTTTGGAGTTTTAAAATGGAGTACTACAGATCTTGAGGCTGGATCGCTACGCAAGAGTCCAAATGGTGCTTAGCAGAAAACGGCACCCCAAGTCCTCAGTGCCCTGGCTGTATCTGCCTAAGAAGATTGGAAGACGCAGGCTGACTAGTCTGTTGAAAGCATGTCAAATGGAGGAAAACAATATTTGCGACTATGTGCTATCTAGTGACTCGTCTTTACTATCACTCATTGCGTCGTTAGATAGTAATTATACCGCCCTCAATTTGTTAACAGGAGCCACCCCAGAAATTGTTACTGACGCCACCTGGAAAAATGAAGCCCTGCACGGAAGATTTTATCATTCTCAAACGGACGAGGGAGTGGATATCGAAGCATCCCTAACTTGAATGAAATATGGCAACATCTTCCCGGAAACGGAGGGGGATTTCTTTTAGCTATCCAGGATCAGGTTATCGCAACAAAAGCATACAGGAAGCACATCTGTGGGGAGACCATAGATGATCAGTGTCACCTTTGCAAAAGTGCCGTAGAATCGATCCAGCATGTAACTTCTGGATGCAAAGTACTGGCTGTTAAGGAATATCTTCAAAGGCATAACAATGTAGCCAAGGTTGTGCACCAAGTTATGGCCCTCAAGTTGAAGCTGTTGGATAAAAGCTGTTCCTACTATCATTATCATCCACAAGCCATAATTTCGGAAAAAGGGATAAAGATATTTTGGGATCACCCGATAATAACTGATCATATGATCATAAACAATAGGCCGGATATAGTGATCATAAAAAAAGTAGGGAAATCAGCGTTTATCATTGAAATCGGTGTGCCATCGGATGACAATATGTTCCGAGTTTTAGCTGAGAAGAAGAGGAAATACCAGGAGCTGGCAGAAGAACTCAAACAATTATATAGACTCAATAAGTAAAGTTTCTTGCCAATAATTATATCTTGTAATGGGCTGGTTCTAAAAGACACCATTTGTTCTATAGAGAAGTTGGAGCTGCCAAAAACAGTGCTGGAAAAAATGCAACAAGCGGCATTGCTGGGAACTACAACAATAGTTCAGAAGTTTTTACACTCCAAATAAACATGATGGTTGACCATATTTGGTCCCCAGAATGTTTGCTACCACTAGGTGTGAAAAAACAAATAAGATAATAATAATAATATATGGGCGGCATCCTGGTCAGCGTCTGATCCTCATGTTAGAGGCGGCTGTCAAAAAACCTGGCAGGAGGTATAAAATGCACTTCCCATAAATAATGGTGCGTACAAGAAAACAAGCCTCGGACGAATCCAGAGTAAGGGCTGCTCTGGAGGGATTGGATAGCCACCCCTCGACATCGGCAGGCAGTGCGAGCGGTGCTCCATTGTCGTATGGAACCGTAAGACAGGCAGTTATAGGTATGCCCAACTTAAACTTCGATTCGAGCTTGGATGCTCATGAGCATCCCGCGCGAAGAAGAGTAGCAAACCGCCAAAGAAACGTGCAGATTCGGATGAAGTGGACTCGTGATATAAATATTGCCGCATATTTCTTGGCAACAAATTTAGAAAGAGACAGGACAGGTTACAGAAGTCGAATTATCGGATACTGGAATGAAAGGTTCAGAAAAAAACAGAAAAACAGGTAACTGCTCAAATATTAGGAGATCAGGTAAGGCAGATTATTGAACGCAAATTCTTATCTGAAGCAGAAATCAATGACATAAAGGTTGACATTGAAAAAATGATGAATGATGTGGTCGACAATTCCCAGGAACGCGGCTGCGAAGTAGAAGTAACGGTTGACGTTTCGGAGCAAACATTGCAGATACAAGACGATCCACAGGCTCAATTGTTTGCTGAAATGAAAATGAGAATACAAGAAGAGCATATGAAATATGAAGGTGTTCCACTATACCATAGACCAAATATCGTCCGAGTTCCTTATAGTAAACAAACTATGAATATAGTCAAAGTTGTCGACCAGGCTTTGGCGGACATAGGGAAGGACGATATGAATCTTCAAGAGATATCTCATTGGATATATGTAGCAGCCAGAACAGTGGGATTGCAGCTGGGGCTATATCGTCTTAAGCGAGAAGAATTTAAATCTTTGAAGCGGAATGAAGATAAAGATACGCCACCATGGAAGAGAAGGCTGATAGCTAAGGTAGAGTCCTTTAGAAGAAAAATTGGTGTAATATCAAATTACTTACGAGGTCCGGAGAAAGCGTCACTCAAGCTTAACACTAAAATTGATGAAATAATTGTCTTCCATATAGGTGATGTACAAAAATCAAAATTAAACCAAGAGCTGTCTACCCTTATGGAAACAATGAAGCAGAAGCTAGCAATATATGGCAAGCGGATAAGGAGATCTACTGAGCCAGCTGAAAGAAGAAAACAAAACGCATCCTTTAATACAATGGAGAAAATGTTTTACAAGAAGTTAACCAATGAAAGGAAAAACAAAAAATGCCATTCACCCAAGTAAGGATTCGTTGGTTGATTTTTGGAAAGGGGTATGGGGAAAAACCGAATATTTCAAAAAAGATGCTTACTGGCTAAAACAGGTTTACGACAGTGTTGTTCATGTTCCTTTAATGGAAGCTGCTTCGATTAGTAGAAATGATTTAATCCAAGCGCTTAGAAAGATGTGAAATTGGAAGGCAACATGCCCAGACAAGTTACATAACTACTGGCTAAAGAACTTTAAAAGCGTCCATCGGCCACTAGCATCCTTCTTAGAAAATAATAGTGACCTTCCAAATGAGTTTTGTACAGGTACTACCTATCTGATTCCAAAAGGAGACAAGGAACAACTAGAGTCAAAAGATTACACACCAATAGTATGTCTAAATGGTGTGTACAAACTATTGACATCAGTGATAAATCAGAAACTGAAAGAGCATATCAACCTTCATAAATTAATAGCTGACGAACAGTTAGGGACAAGAGAAAATTCTAGGGGGTGTAAAGAACTACTACTGATTGACAGTTTCATAGCTTCACAAGTGAAAAAAGACATCGTGATATATCAATATCATGGATTGATTATCAAAAAGCGTTTGATTCAGTACCGCACGACTGGCTCCTTCAAGTGATGAAGATCTATAAAGTGGACCAGAACATAATAAATTTACTGGAACGCCTTATGAAGCTGTGGAATGTGTTTCCTGACAATGCCCGACGATAAAAGAGAACGTTCCGAGGAAGCAACATCAATTAAAAGAGGAATATTTCAAAGTGACTCCTTGAACCCTTTATGGTTTTGTATGGCAATCAACCCTCTTAGTACAATGCTCAATAGTTCAGGTAAAGGCTATCACCTCAACACGGAAACATTGCTGTCCCACTCAATATACATGGATGACTTTAAGTTGTAAGCCAGGAATGAGCAAGAGGCTTCTAAGCTCCTTGAATTAGTGAGTGCCTTCAGTAGCGATATACACATGAGCCTGGGCATTGATAAGTGTGCAGTGCTTCATTTAAGAAGAGGGACGCTAATAGAAGTAAGAAATATGGAACTGTCAATTAGTATTGTACTTAATCATCTTGAAGAACGGGACTCATATAAGTACCTGGGGATTTATCAACTTGTGGAGTTTAAGAAGGATATGAAGAGACAATTCGAAGATGTGTTTAAAAAGCGTTCAAAACTCATCCTAAGGACATTTCTTTCAGGAAAGAATTTGATAAAAAGTTTGAACACTTGGGTTATCCCTTCGTTGGCTTACTCTTTTGGGATTGTCAATTGGTCTAGTGCGGAGTTAGAATCAATGGACCGATACCTTCGAGTTCAGATGGTAAATGCCAGAAAACGCCATCCTAAATCCTTCGTTGCGAGATTGTGTCTTCCCAGAAAAATTTGAGGTCGAGGCCTAACCAGCATTTTTAAGGAATGCCGTGAGCAAGAACATCTCCGAGATTACTTCAAATCTAAGGTTTCCAGAGTTGTCTCCACTATTAGATAAAAAATTTACTGCTTTGAATTTGGCATCATCAGAAAATCCTCTTGCACCAACCCAAGAAAATCTTCTAGATTCTTGGAAAACTAAAGAATTACATGGAAGGTTCTACCACTCCATTACAACCACTGGAACTGACGTTGATGCCTCTCTTATGTGGCTGCGTAAGGGCACCCTATTTCCAGAGACTGAAGGATTCCTATTAGCGATCCAGGACCAGGTGATTGCTACAAACGTTTATAGACGTCGAATATGTGGCGAACAAATTAATGAACTATGCCGGTTGTGCAAAGCTGAAGCAGAATCGATCCAGCATATATCCTCTGGGTGTCAGGTTCTGGCAGGTAAAGAATATTTGCTGAGGCATAACAGCTTTGCCAAAATAGTTCACCAAGCTGTGGCCAATAAATACGGGATTTTGGAAAAAGCGGAAGTACCTTATTACAGGTATAACCCAAAGCCTATAATTGAAACAAAGCATATAAAACTATACTGAGACCAAGCTATTTTGACAGATCACACTATCCCTCACAACAGACCCGATATTTTACTTGTTAATAAAGAAAATAAATCAGCAGCTATAATCGAAATAGGAGTGCCAACGGATGATAATGTCCATCGCACGGCTGCTGAGGAAATGAGGAAATATTTGGATCTTGGCGAAGAGCTGAAACACCTGTACCGTCTTGAAAATGTGAGGGTGTTTCCATTGATCATTTCTAGTAATGGGTTAATCCCGGATATTACGGTCAACTCAATCAAAGAACTGGATCTCAAGAATAAAATTCTACAAGATTCGCAGAAGGCAGTCCTTCTGGGAACAGCCAGTATCATCAGAAAATTTTTAAACATCAAAAAATAAATAAATTCCGTGCCTAACCCTTGACTTTGATCCGGGTAGGTGCTATTTTTCTCGTAAAAAACCGAGAATAGGAGAGAGAAAAAAGTAATAATTTAATAATAATAATAATAATGTTCCGCGACACTGGAGTCGATCCAGCATATCACTGGTTGGTTGTGTAGTTCTAGCCAATTCGGAATATTTCCAAAGGCATAATAATGTGGCCAAAATTGTTCATCAGTCCATAGCCAGGAAGATGAACCTATTAGAGAAACAAATACCATACTATAGGTATAAGCCCGATAGGTTGCTTCAAAATGGGTCTCTCAAGCTATATTGGGACGAGTCTATACTGACGGACTACACTGTGCGACACAACAAACCAGACATATTACTTATAAATCTAAAAGAGAAGACAGCACGGATAGTCGATATTGCCGTACCCAACGACAACAATATGACTTCCACCGTTGGAGAGAAGTTACGAAGATATCAGGAACTGGCCGTTGAACTTAGGCAATTGTATCGCCTAGAAAACGTAGTGGTGACGCCAATTGTAATATCGACAAACGGGCAGATCCCGACTTCAACTGTAGTAGGTGTTGATGATCTGAAGTTGCCATTGGATGTGCTAAGAGAGGCTCAACAGGCGGTACTCCTGGACACGGCAAGAATTGGTCGGAAATTTATAAACATATGAGGAGAAAAAAAGTAAACCTAAGCTGAAGTTGGCTGGACTTGTCCCCCACCTCAGTTCAGAAACTGCAAAAGCGAGATAGCAAATAAATAATAATAATAATTTGAATGTCCGTACAAGAAAACGGCACCCAAAATCCTCAGTCAGCAGACTTTACATTCCCAGAAAGCAAGGTGGAAGGGGACTCATGAATGCTCATGGGATGTGCAGGCTTATTGAGAATGACCTCAGAAATTATTTCAGCACGCATCACTCTCCTAAATTCAGAGCAATTAGTGTTAAGGATCGAGGCCATACAGCTCTTAGCTTGGCAAGGGATCACGATAAAGAAGAACCAACAATCCAAACAGTAATAGATCATCATGAAAATCAAAACCGCTTCATGGTAGGTATTATTTTTCACTTATGGAAGACACCATAAATTTGGAATTGTCTACCAAATGGCTGGCAAATGGAAAACTGTTCCCTGAAATTGAAGGGTTCGTAATGGCGATGCAGGACCAATCGATTCCTACCAATGTAGGAATTATATTGGGACGAACAAATAATAACGAACCATACAGTTCTCCACAACAAACCTGATATCCTAGTAATGGATCTAGAAAAAAAAGAAGCAAGGATATTTGAGGTTGCAATACCTATTGATGATAGCATCCACAAAACAATACGAACGAAAATATACAGGTACCAAGAGCTGGCTTGTGAGTTGAAGGCTATTTACAACCTTCAAAAGATTTCCTGCCAGTAATAATATCATGCAATGGCCTTATACCTCAAGCGACAGTGCAACTTCAAAGATGGAGGAATTTCATTGAAAAAATTAGAAGATACACAGATGGCAGTCCTACTTGACACAACATCAATAAAAAAAGAAAAACACTCAATATATAAACTTTTGGCTGGTACCAAACCCCCAAACGTTTACATTACCACTCATGTGTGTTTAAATAAAATAATAATAATAATTAGACCCCTTTGGACATAGGGATGTTGAGCTTTAGAGCTCCACTGAACCTTCCAATTCTTCTTGTATCCAATCCTTACAATCCGGAATCCTTCGTCATTTCACATGACACCTATGTCACAAACAAACTTATCCATACAGATCTTATTTCTTATTTATGATGTTCCCTATACTGCTGATTTGGCCCAAACTATATATCTACCCTTTCATAGTAAACCCCATGCCCATTCGAATGCAATAGTCTCCCAACTTGCCTCGCACTCCATTCCTGATAATCCTTCGAACCGTCTGAAAAGAAGATGGCCAAGAGGCCTTCTAATGTAGAATTCATAAACTACTAAAAAGGACATCTTTTTAGTTTAAAAAAAACCACCATTAAACATATTTGGACTTATAGAACTTGAACTGCGGCGTATAGAAAAACAATCAAATATCAAACGCATTCAAAACTTCCGATCCAAAATCCTTCGTACGATTATAAATGCTCTATACCAGGGGTCTCCAAACTTTTCAGCCTTCGGGCCACATTGACTACTTCCAAGGGCTCCGCGAGCCAACACCATTTTAATTATCCTCCCGGTACCTATAATTTATAGACTAGTCTCCGAGTACGCTCCCTGAGCGAGCATACGCTTGATAAATTCGCTAGTTCAATCATTATTGTGTTGTACTGTATTGTTACGAAGTTCTGGTTTATTCCACTCATTTCTAGATGGCAGTAATTGACGTATAAAAACGCTAATAGAGGTGCCATAGTAATCGTGCGTAACGCCTTAGCGGGTTTGTGTGTGTTTCAAAAACATCTTTGTAAAAGTATTTTGATTTGACTTATTGTTTATTTACAATTTACTAGTGTGGAAAAGAAGCGGAAAATAGAAACTGTCAGCTAATCGGCGGTCACTGATTAAATGCCTATTGGAAAGATGAAAAATCCTGAAACCTGGGTTTCTTTTGTATGCAACAATCACCAAAAGAATCATTGGCGTGAATATTTGTTCGTTGTTATATTGTTGGAGCATAAAGAAAAAAGAAAGAAGAAAATAAACTTTATTTTGGGGAAGCTTGTCCCCTATGAATAAAATATGAGTGCAATACATAGGGAAATTGATTAATAATTGCATTATGAGTTATAAAATAAAAAAGATAACTCGACAAAAAAAATAGAACATATATATAATACGTATAATACTATATATATATATATAATATATATATATATATATATATATATATATATATATATATATATATATATATATATATATATATATATATATATATATATATATATATATATATATATATATATATATATATATATATATATAATATATAATACGTATAATATATATACTATAATAATATATATTAGAAAAATATTCATATTTTATATATGTTCGGAAGGATGGTAATTGAGAAGGTAAAGAAATAGATGTTTAAAAATGATGTTTAAAGGAAGTTATAGTCTGAGCGCTGGCTGACACTTGGGCAAAAGTAAAGGGAGAGAAGTGTGGCTGGTCAGGGCCAATGAGAGTGGTGCAGGGTTCCTGGTTCTCATCCCACCTACCTTGAGAGGTACCCGACCACCGTAACCTGGGTCTCCCCAGCAGAATTTATTTTTGTATCGACCTATCCGACATCTGCACGAGGTGTCCTGACCATCTTAACTTCCCAGCCTTAATGATAGCTACAACATCAGGCTCGTTATAGATTTCTCTATTACTACACCTTCTCCATTGTTCATTTTCAAAGGTGTGCCCTAATATTCTACGGAGGATTTTCCTTTCAAAAATAAGGCCATTTTCATCAGCCTTTGTAGTGGTCCAGGTCTCAGAGCCATAAGGTAAAACAGGGCGAATGAGGGTCTTGTATCGGATAACCTTAGTGCGGTGAGAGACGAGGCTGCTAGAAAAATGCGAGCGGAGTCCTTAAGTGATTCGGTAAGATATTTTTATCCGGACATCAGTTAAGATTCTGTTGTCGCACGTCACTTATGAGCCATGGTATACAAATTCAGAAACTTGTTCAAACATATAGTACCAAAAGCAACTTCAGTACCAAATTTTAAGTTGGTGTTATGAAATGCGTTAACTGAGACAGCAGAAGAAGTTCTGGGACTCAAGGGGAAACAGAAACAAACAAGGCCATGGTTTGATGAAGAATGCCTTGTTTTAACAAATAGAAAGAATAAGGTCTATAAAAACATGATTCAACGGAGACACACAAGAAGTTCTGTGGAGGAACATAAAGCCACAAGGAGACGCGAGAAGTACGTTCATCGAAGAAAGAAGAGAAGATGGCGGAATAAGCAGATGGAGGACACGGAAAAATCTTTCAAATACAAAAATTCCTTTCAGATGGTGAATGAAGGTAGAAAATTATTTAAATCCAGGACTCCCGCAGGCAAAGTAGAAGATGGCTCGCTAATCACGGAAAAGCAAAAAATATTAGATAGATGGGCTGACTATTTTCAAGCTCCCTTAAACATACGTGAGCAAGATACCATCATCACAAGGGGACTGGCTGGAGGAATAGAGATTGAACCACCAGACGAGGAAAAAAATAGCAGTGACCATCGAATAAAGCTCCATGCATTGATAATATACCAGCGGAAATATATTAACATTGGGGCCCTCAACTGAATACTTTCCTGCAGGATCTATTTATGGATATTTGGAGAGATGAATGCCTACTCATGGAGTGGGAGAAAGCGATTATACACCCAATCCAATAATAAAGGGGATTCTTTGAATTGTAACAACTATAGAGGTATATCGCAACTTCCATGTGTACACAAATTTCTCTCCAGCATATTATACAAGAGATTGATTTCATACGCAGAGAAAGAAATTGGAAAATGTCAGTGTAGCTTCGTTAAGGGTATACCAACTATTGACCAAATTTTTACCCTCTGGATGATCCTGAAAAAGACAAGAGTGTTCCGTATTGATCCCCATAATGTTTTCATAGATTTTAAGCAGGCTTATGACTCGATTGATAGAGGGGAAGCACCTATGGCCATGACAGAGATGAATATACCTAAGAAGTTAGTCAGACTGGTGAGAATGATAATGGAAGGCAATAAATGCTTTGTAAGAATGCATGGGGCATTGTCAAGAGGTTTTGACACGACAGCAGGTGTGAGACAAGGATATAGTCTGGCTTGCCTTATATTTAATCTTTGTTTGGAAAAGCCATTAGAGATTCCGGAATCCAAACAGGAGGCACAGTTCAAAACAAAAGTGAACAAATTCTTTGATATGCTGATGACATAGATCTAGTCGGAAGATCAATAGAAGCAATACAACACGCATTTGCTATAATAGAAAATTCGGCGAAGACACTAGGACTATCCATCAATGGAGACAAAACCAAGTACATGTGTATCGAGCCCCCTAGTCAGTCATCTGGTGGTATGTAAAGTTACACAACATGACATCGAAATGGTCCAGGAATTCGTATACCTGGGAACGCTGATTAATGTCCGAAATGACATCAATGACGAGATTGAACGGCGTATTATGGCAGCCAATCGATGCTATTTTGCTCTACAGCAGCACTTGAGGAGCAGCATCTTGTCTCGGAATGCTAAGTTAAGAATTTATAAAACACTAGTCAGACCTGTTCTCACACATGGATCTCAATGCTGGACGATTTCAAAGAACAATGAGTTGTCTCTTTGGCGGTATATACACGGAAGGAACCTGGAGAAGAAGATCCAATACAAACATACAAAGTCTGTACAAAGATATGGATATCTCCAAGTTTATTAAGCTCTCCAGGCTACGATGGGCAGGTCATGTTGCCAGAATGAGTCCGGAGGAGATGCTCGCGAAAGCTCTTACTGTACAAATCTATGATACGAGGCGTATTGGAAGACCTAAACTGCGATGGAAAGATGGTATTGCTACTGAAACATTAACTCTACTTGGTGACAGAAACTGGAAGGCGGCAGCACTCAACCGTGAGGACTGGCAATCAATGCTCGAGCAAGCCAAGTCTCTACAATCAGGAATGTAGTGCTAAGTTAATATATAATAATCTAATAATAATAAGTTATAAATTGTTAGGAGAAAGCAGCACATCAAATCGTAAGGTGCTCCCATCGCAAGCTCGCGCAAATAAATTTCGACAGTGTTTCCATAATTTATTTTAAAAAACAAAAACATAGACACATTTTTTACTTGGAATAAAATAGAATTAAAAAAATTATTACGGGAGTAGGTCTCTTAAGAATTAAAATTATGAATAGAAAAAACAAAAATCGTCCCTGGTTACGACACTTTTTTTATATATATTATATTGCTAAGAAACAAAAATTACGTTAAATGAAAATTAAGAGAGAAAAACATTGGTTTGAGATAGCACAAAAACATTTAAAATTTAAATATTAGATTAACCAAATATAAAATAATGCTTACTACAACCCATAAAATGGCTAATATGCAATTAAAATTATAAAAACAAAATTTAAAAAAAAGTAATACCAAACTAACATAATAATAAAAAAATATTTAAGAAAAAAAGCTCAGCATAGAAAGGGCGGACCCGTGTAAGGAAGGAGCTTGACAACAATAGAGTCTACCGTTCAATTTTGGCGGTGGACTAGTAGCCCAGTCAAATGAGTTTTATACAGCAAATCTCGGAAACGAACCACTGAAGCTGAATTTTTGCATATACCTTTGTTTTTGGTCTTCTAAATAAGTGGTAGAAAGTCACCGATCTCAGCACGTTAGCATAATTAGATATTCAAGGTCACAAAAATCATTTTTTTTTTTTCAAGCATCTCGATTTCTATTCATCGGCCGTCAATCAAAATAGTTACAAAACTTTTAGATAATAATATTCTCTGTATTTTTAGGTCTATTCATTTTTATTTTTGGATTAACCGTTTTCGAGACATAGCACGGAGAAGGAGAAGCTGGTACCAGTTCAGACAAACACTTGCTACTAGTGCCTTCCAGGATCGTTTCACAGAAATATTGTCAGAATCAAAATTGTAGATCATTAAATTTACTTTAATTTCATATGTACGTTTCTGGCACTTGAATCAAATGTTTGAAAAAAAGTGAGGTAAAAATTTGTTTTCTCGATAATTATCGATGTTTAATAACTTATATCTCGAACACCGTTGAGAGTTGGTCCACGGTTTCCGAGATACCATCGAAAAACCCAAACATGGGATCTTCTCCCCTACCCCCCCATAAACTGGGGATTCCCTTACTCCCAGGGACCGGAACTTTTAGTATATTTACCTTCTAATTACTCCTAACGAAGCTCTGAAGTTACATAATATAGTCGCATAATTCATGCATTCTACACCCCTCATTTCAGCACTCTCACTAGGGTCGCGCTTTTCCGCGAAAACACGTTTTTTGCCCCTTTTTTGGCTATAACTCCGAAAGTAATAGTCCGATCCAAAATATATTTTTTCTATCTGAAAGTTAATTAAATTTACTAGAAGAACTTGTATATTAAATTTTGATCAAGGCTTATAAAATATCGATACCAGCACTCTCAAAACCGCTTACTGTTCTGAAATCTAAGTTTTTTTTGGCACATTTTTCAATGTAATTCCATAACTACTTCTCCAATCTGAACTTTAATTTTTTCAACTATAACCTGGTTAAATTTACTATTAGACCCTATATATGAAATTTTGATTAAACCACGTAATACACCCTAGCCAGTACACTACATATGTATGTCATTTTTGGTGGCCTTGATTGGATATACTATTACACTTTATATATTCATATAAAGGGTCTAATAGTAAATTTAACCAGGTTATAGTTGAAAAAATAAAAGTTCAGATCGAAGAAACAGTTATGGAGTTATAGTGAAAAATGAGCCAAAAAAAAATTTGATTGGAATTTTGATGGATTTTATATTCAACTTGTCGTGTGATTTTCATATAGAATACGGAATAATAGTTAAATAAACTACTAGTTATTAATGTTTTTGTAAACCCTTATATCGAAAAATTAGGCGTCTGCAGCAAAACGAAAATTGCCACCGCAAATAAACTGTTGAATTAAAAATTTAAAAACTCGGTTTGCATGTCTTGAGGCATAGAGGAAACATCGTGGAATGTTTCTTAATGCTTAAA
Organism: Euschistus heros; assembly: GCA_003667255.2. Classification (NCBI taxonomy): domain Eukaryota; kingdom Metazoa; phylum Arthropoda; class Insecta; order Hemiptera; family Pentatomidae; genus Euschistus; species Euschistus heros. Next base: position 3,236 of record RCWM02000397.1, on the reverse strand, counting down.
ATAGATGAAGCAGTCAATTTATTATTTTTTTTGGATCACTTTAAATGTAATGACAGGAGTGACCGTCGGTGATTAATTCTTGATTTGATTGCGCCAAATTTTGAATGAAATCACCGACGGTCACTTGTGTCATTACATTTAAACATGTTTCAAGAGAATAAAAAAAAACTTTTTGTGTATTTTACTAAGAAAAAAGTTATAAGTCTTGACTGTAGTCAGTCCAACCACTTTAGTCACGATAAAGACACTAGTGCCGATGACCACCGACAACTTCCGAATGAACCCGATGGCCACCGACAACTTCCAAATGAACCCGATGACCACCGACAACTTCCGAATGAACCCGATGACAGCCTCTCCACCCACGAACTCCACTGCCAAAATTGAGTTAAGACTCTAGTAAAATTGACAGGTAGATTCTAGTGTGCGCAACTCTTTATCGTGTTTAAAAAACATCTTCATAACAGTATTTTTACTTGACTTGCTGTCTATTTACTAGTATGGAAAAGAGATGAAAAATAGACAGTGAATGCAGAACATTTAAAGGTGAGTGGAACTTTCAATATTTCGTAATTGAGTCCAGTAAGAAGGCGCTATGTTTGATTTGCAATGAAACCATAGCCGTTCTCAAAGAATATAATATTAAACGGCATTATGAAACGAAACATTTAAAAAAAATACTCAAAATATACTGGAAGTTTTCGGACAGAAAAATTTGAAGCTTTGAAGCGCGGATTGAAATTGCAGCAATCTACGTTTTTGAAACTGAATACTGAACAAGAGACTGCAACTCGTGCAGCTTTCGAGTGGCACTTGAAATTGCTAAACGTGGAAAACCATTCACCGATGGAGAAATGATCAAAGAATGCATAGTTGCAGTAGCCGAAGAAATATGCCCCCGAAAAGGAAAATTTATTTAAATCTGTTAGTTTGTCAGCAAACCCGTGGCTCGGAGAGTAGAAGCTATCGCAGAAAATATATCAATTCAACTGTTTGACAATAATGGGACATCTTGAGTGGTTTTCTCTTGCTTTGGATGAGTCAACGGATGTGTCAGACACTGCTCAGGTATTGATTTTTATTCGAGGAGTAGATACTAGCTATGAAGTATATGAAGAACACGGCACGACTATTGGTGAAGATATTTTTAAGGGTCTTGAAAATGCCGTTTATAATAAAAAGAACCTTCGATGGAAAAACTTGAAATCAATTACTACTGATGGAGGCAAAAACATGTGTGGTAAAAATAAAGGAGTGGTCGCTCTTGTGTCAAAAGCTGTAGAAAATGATGGTGGTTCAAAATCGTTTATCTTGCACTGTATCATTCTCAACAGTCTCTGTGCGGAAAATGTTTGGATATGTCTGAAGTTTTAAAACGAGTTAAATCAATTATTAATTTTTATCAGATCCAATGGGCTGAATCACAGAGAATTCCGCAAGTTTACAGAAGAAATTGGAGAAACTGATTTACCATATCATACTGCCGTACGCTGGCTTAGTTGTGGAAAAGTCCTTCAGCGTTTCTGTTTGAACTTCGAGGAGTGATTGAAATGTTTTTAAATGAAAAGCATCGCAATTCATCCGAATTACAAAATAACGAATGGCTGTGGAAGTTAGCATTCTACACTGATATAACAAAACATATCAACGAACTGAATTTGCGGTTGCAAGGAGAAAACCAGCTTCTTTCTGATTTATACACTTGTATTAAATCGTAATAATGTTTGTTGGATTCATTCATTTATTTGTTAAACATAATTTTAATTTTATGCTTATAATAGGCACTTGTTATTAACCTTTACCTGGTACAAGCAAAATTAGTCCACAACTACAAGCTATTATCAGTGAGAAATCACAACTAAATAAATCTTATTTGTATTTTATATGTTATAATGTTTATATATATTTATAATGTTTGTTTGGATTCATTTCCTTTATTTGTTAAAGTTAATTTTAATTTTATGCTTATAATAGGCACTTGTTATTAACCTTTACCTAGCTTAAGTAAATAAAGCGGAGTTGTTATTAATCGATTTTTTTTTTTTTTTTTTTTTTTTTTTTTTTTTTTTTTTTTTTTTTTTGTTTTTTTTTTTTTTTTTTTTTTTTTTTTTTTTTTTTTTTTTTTTTTTTTTTTTTTTTTTTTTTTTTTTGGTTTTTTTTTGGTATGTGCCCGGCCGCCGCCGCGGGCCGTAGTTTGGAGACCCCTGCTCTATACTATGTCTCCAAGTAAAGACTAAATAGTGATCTCAACATACATGTTGTCCTTTACCTCATACCCCTTAAATGTTCAAAACTCTAACCAAAACCTTTTAACTATCCTATCTCTCTGCATCATTCATTGCGCAGCTATAAAATTAAAAATAAATAAATAAATATATTTATTGAATTTTACAATGGAATAAACAAAGTGCATCTGGTAACGTCCGGAATATTGGATATAATAATTGAAAAGAATAGCTATGGCTTTTGAATAAAGTACTCATTACTAGTATCCATTGAAAAATCTTTATTTGAAGGTCCCAAGGTCATATTTTTTTCTGACGAATGAGAGGATCGTCAAGAAACAAATAGACAAGTAGGTTTGAAATTACGGGAAGACAACGCACTGAGAGCCTTGCTCTGCACATCACAAGGTTTCTAAGAAAATTTAAGATGCCTCTATCTCTGACCAAAACCCTTCCTATAGATGGTAACATGCAAATGGAAAAGCCGAGAGATGACTTGGCAGACGTGTGAGAAGTAAAATTATCCTTCCCAATAAATTAACGTAGTTTAATGACATCTTAGTCGAAGACTTTTCTGTTATTCATATAACATCAGTCGCTAGGAGATATAGAATAGAATAGAATAGAATAGAAAAATTATAATATAGTCGTTAGAAGGATACAAGTCACGTTGTGGCGTTTTTTTTTTCACACCCAAAAAAAGTAACATTTTGACACGCTCTAGCTTTCTAACAGCTACTTAGATCTAAAAAAATGACAATAATTGCACTACTAGAAATTCAATGGAGAGTATTTTCCGTTATACATATAACATTTGTCGCTAGGAGATATAGAATAGAATAAAATAGAATAGAATAGAAAATTAATAATATAGTGTTTAGAATGAAACAAGTCACGTTGTAGCGTTTTTTTTACCCTCAAAAAAGTAACATTTTGGCACACTCTAGCTTTCTAACAGGTACTTAGATCGAAAATATGACGATAAAAACACTATTACAAATTCAATGGAGA